>OY754968.1:16690733-17890733 GCA_963576475.1 Molanna angustata
ACATAATGATATGTATATATTATATTTTTCAATGTCAACAATAAATGGACTGTCAACAAAATTATTTGATTAATCAATAGTTTCTTTTTTAAAATCCATACCGAACAAATATACTCTTCGTTATATGCAATAAGCATTATTGTTTACTTTGTGTGAAATACAGAATTGTGCAATTTTATCAAAATGTCAAATGAACCAAGGTGAATATAATTTTATCATGTATTGTCATCACAGGTTTCAGAGCTCCAACTGGTCAAAAATTTAGTTTGAAATCGACAGACATGTGAAGTTAATTAATAGGGTGTAAAAATTCATCAGAATCATTTTATTTATTTGTTTAATACATTCTGTTTAAGTGGCGAATTTATTGTCAAACGTCAATCTTTTTCAATAAGCCAAAACTTACATAATTAAACCAGTTATCTCGTACTTGGTCGAACATGGTTTAGTATTTAAAACATTAGTAATTTTTGAAATAAATTAATTTTGAAATAATTTTTGAGTAATTTTTGAAATAAAAATATTGTAAGGAATCAAAAGTTTATAAACACACAACCATGTCAAAAAAATTAACCGGTTAAGCAGAGATAATTGAACACAAAAAAAATTCAACTATGACTTCTTTTTCTTACCACGTCTACAATAAATTTTTTTCGTGTGTTTTTTATGTTATTAAATCTATGAAAACTATACATGTAGGTTTAAGAGATTATAAAGATCCCTCCAAATCATATTGGTTGCTCAAACAAAAATATATCCATCACCTTTGTAGGCTTATGTAGATCTAGACGAAACATGAACTTGAAGGAAACTATTTCCTTTGTACATAATATGTAGGTATGTATGTACTATAAAGTATTTCCTATATATTTTATGCCTCCTTGTAACCCACGACTTTATTGAATAAAGGAAAAGGTCTCTGTCCTTCCATAAGACAGAATGCTTTAATTGGTTATTCACATTACCATGAGTTATTTAAATATCTTTCCGGTCCGTTTGGGATTATATTATTTGAAACTGAAATAAAATGCGCATATACATATACATACATATGTATGTACATACAATTCAACCTCTCAAATGATTGATTTAAATCATGTAGGTACACAGAGCATGAAAAATACAGTCAAGGATCAAGCCAAGGATTGGTACAGAAAGTTAGGAGTATCCCAATCACAATGTTTATATATAAATTGGATATAAATGACACATTTTTATTTTATTTTTAATATTAGTGTTGAGTACTGTTGCAATTTTCATTCCAAAAATATTCAAATACGTTTATTGATTGCCACCAAATTTTGTTGGCGGTATGTAGGTATATATCAAGAAACTTTGCTTATGTCATGTCTATAGATTATTGGTCTGTGGTAAGGTAAGTTGTTTTATTCAACTAAACGCATAGTCAAGATATCCATCATAACAAACCGCCATGGTAGAGTGGTAATTTTTTTTTATTAAAAAAAAAACAGTTTCTTACAGCATTTGAACATCGAGATACAATATAATACAATTAATGATAGGTATATCCAACATGGAGAGCGCTCAATAGGCTCAGAACGGGTGTCTTCCGCTGTTACAGTGACTTCAAGAAATGGGGATACAGAGAGGAACACATCTGCGAGTGTGGCGCCAGACAGGACAACGTGCACCTACTGTCATGTCCCATCATAGGAGCGACATGCACGCACCAAGACACAGTACATAGATAGCGAACACTAGTGGAATCCGAGTGGCCGAATATTTGGGGCTACGAATATGATGGTGTTCCGGACACGGAAAGTAAGTAAGTAATGATAGGTATAGTTGTCGTTAAATAACTTGAACTTTTAACCGAGAAGGGAGGCGATTTTCACGTAAACCAACGAAGCAAAAAGACACAAATTTGCGCTCTGCGCAACCGGAAACTCGTTCAAGATGTTTGTCAAAAATTATACAAAACTAGCGTACCCGACAGACGTTGTCCTGCCCGAACTGTTTGTGAACCAAAAAAAATATATGTAACATATATTTGAATCATATATTATTCGCCGCGCAAACTTACATTTTCTTGTCAGATGAGCCGCTAAACACATTGAGGTTAGATTGATTGTCATTTCGTATATAATTGCAATACAGTATATATAATGTATGGTCTGGACACGGAAACAAATGAATTGAAATATGAATAATAACGAAACAGTAAACAGAAAATAAAATTCCATGCCCATGTATATAATTGAAATGTGAATAATACCGAAACAGAACGAAAAGCACTTTAAATGTCAAAAAAAATCCAAACTACGACGCCAGATGGAAGAAACTAAACATTGATAATTCGACATTAGCGCCACGTGTTATAATTTATAGTAATAAAAAATCACATTTTATATTTTTCTTTTATTATATTATTAATATTTAAATTACATTTTGTGAATCTAAACCATTCAGGGACTCATAAAAATACACATAAAAAAATTCGTCAAAATTGGTTCAGCCGTTTAGGAAGAGTTCAGTGACATACACACGTACATAAGAATTATATATTATACAAAATAAGTTTTGGTATTCTATGTAGTAGATACCTGAGTTGGATAATTTTTATTTTATTTTTAAGTTTACCTACATATAGGTATTTAATAACTTAATATAAACCACGTATATTATTGCATCTATGCGACCGGTTTTGGAACCAACTGTATCCTCTTCAGGTAAAATTACAACTAACACAGACTGTGCATGTGTACTTACTTCACATTCTGTGACAATTGTTATTTTGTCTGAAGAAGAAGGATCGGTTTGGTTGTGAAGATTATTTCTTCCTGCGAACCAAGTTTTTCCGATCCAGAGTGGCATGGTTTGATCGAGAAGTTATTTCAAATATGTATCTTGATACTGCTGAGAATCAAACCAAGGACGCCGGCACCGAAGCCAAACGGCGCCTTTTTTGTAAGTAATAGGTCAAATATTATTTAACACGAACCGAATATCAATTTTCCACAATTTACAGGCTAATGTTGTTTATAGTCGAACAGATCCAGATTAACTAAATTAAAATCTGTGTGTCCACCGTGAATCAAATCCGGGACTTTTGGCTCAAGAGTCATCTAGCTAACTAACTGACCCACGAAGGTCGGCAAATATGTGTCGCAATATTATCTGCGAACCACAAAGGTATACAAAGACAAAATGATTTTCGGAAAATGTTTTTTTTTAAGTTGCACATACGCAAACATTGGTGATCACGTAAACCAGCACAAAGTGATCACGCAAGCCAGCCGATGACAGGTCGTAAGCCCTGTGGGTGCCTTGAGTTCCTGGTTCTCCTATAATATTCCAACTTCGCCTCTATTGAGATGTTAAAAATATCATTGACTCCCGACAGGGAAAAAACTCCAATGTTGGTGCAAATAATCGATTTTTCATAAATATTGGTACAAGTACCAAAAATTAAATAATATTTCTGGTGAAGTTCAGGGGTGACATCTGTGCGAGAACACTGTCTCCTCATGTATAAGGACTGTTGTTTTCATTGTTCATAAAAAAATCAACTTCTCAATAGATGGCGTTACAAATTGGTTTCGTCATTACTTCATAGACGACGATGGTAAAAATGGTTTATTTTAAAACGATCAGTTTCACATGAAAATATATAGAACTTTCAAAATTGCATTGGTAAGGAAACTCCATAACAAGGCATAATTGGTGAACGTTGCGCAAGCGCGTAAAGTGATCGCGCACACCAGCCGATGACAGGTCGAAAGCCCTGTAGGTACCATAGTTTCCTGGTTATCCTGTAATATTCCAACTTCGTCTCTATTGCGATGCAAAAAATTGTCAAAAAACAATATGATTTGATCTGTACTTACCAAATCTGCCACGAAGTATCAAATTAAATTTTGACGTTGATAGATGCCTACTTTAAAAGCAATAATAATGTCCAATTACTTTTTATTACATATTATTATTTCACAGAGAAAAGAGATTTCGAAAAATTGATTTCGGTAACAGTTGTCAAATCACAAAATACAATGAAATATTTGCATTCTACAAGTGATAAAAAGAAAAGAATAAAGAAATATATTTAAAAGGAATTGTGAGAATTTTTCTGTATCTTTAACTCAATATATCTTTAACTCAATATACCTATATGATTTAATATATAATGTCGTCGATTGAACTCGATAATAAATGAAAGAAATATAATTTTATTATTTCTTTTCCGTGACAAAAAAACGAGGATTTCTAAAGTGTAAATTTATTGTTTTCTCGAAAAATTGTGTTTTTTAGACGATTGACTCAAAAATTCATTCCGTCTTAATTTTGTCTTATTTTATGTTTTAAAACATTCGTACATTTTTTATTAAGCTTAAAAATTTAGTAATTTATTATTTTTTTTATTGATGTTACAGATATTTTTTGTTGTTTTTTTATACCTAACGACCATATAAGTTCAAGTACCTATTCATTGTTTCAAAAGTTGTTCAACGTAAAACATGAGATCCAACTATCGATAGCGATAGTATGTATATAGTTTAGGAATACATAAATCCATGTACGAGTATGTTGTAAATAAAAACCCTTTGATCCAAATTATTCAATATATTTGTGGAGCTCAGTCCTTTTTTCCTACCCCGAATAGGTAAACAGCTTGATATTATGCACCTTTTATGTATCAAACTATAAGATTACCTGTAGAAATTGTGTAGGTATTCTGCCATACAAATTGCATGAAACGATGTCATCTCTTAACAAAATTGAGAAGTACTGCTACATTGCGTATATTTTATGTAGAAAATTGACTTATCCACCATATATTACTATATCACAGGAAATTTAACTATATATTATTTGTCATAAAATTGTTTTTCTTTATAATAAAAAGTTTAAGAAGCCCTGGAACTTTTTAATAAAATTATATTTGAGACATTGGGGGCAAGTCTAATCAATTGGCGAAATCGAAACCCCCGTAATTACCCATATCATGGATACAATTATCATATGGAGTTCTACAACATCTTAAGATATTATGAAACTCCATGGGTAATCGTGACGGTTTTGATTTTGCGGGTTGGACCAGACTTGCCCCCATTTTTTGAATTTCTACAAATTTTCAGTGTTTGAGCTTTAATGTTTTCTGGGATACATGAATAAATAAATTCTCTAGCACAAATCGACAGTTGGAATAGGTAGGTACTGCAAAACAGAAATCTTATTATTATTATCTTAACTCGTCGTTTCACATCAGTATTCAAAGAAATATATAAAACTATACCTGATGATTAGAAGATACTTTTCTTAAGTACCTTTTATCATCACATTATTAAACTTTTATAGTTCAATTGCCAATTAAATTATTTTGATAGATCTTATATGGTTTGTGAAATGCATCACGAACGCTTAATATTCAAAGGAAAAAAATATAGCAAATACAACATATTTCAAAATGAAATAATATATCGCGTTTTGATAAAAGTGATACTTTTTTTAATATGTATCATTATTTAATAAATTACCTCATGTTCGAGCTGTCGAGTGTTTTCGTGTTTCTGTGTTGATTAGCGTGTTTCGTCGCTTTTCGCCAGCGATTACAAATACAATAACAAACACTTTACGATCATTATCAATTCCATTTGTCTCAACTTTAAGTTGGTTTCGCATTTAATAAATGAAAAACAAATCCTACCTTTCAAATTTGAGTGGTAATCAGTGAGACGTCAGTCACAACGTGAAGTCTCGAACGGTCGCCTCTGGATCGTGTCAAAACATTCCCGTCAAAGAAAAAACTTTCCCGCTGTCTGCCAACGGTTTGGCCGGCGCACAACCCCTACGTATATATTGTATGTATATTATATCACCGCGTTATAATAACACCGCTGTTCACTGGACTATGCGCTACGAAAGCTGAACGTTCACTGCCTGGCTATATGTATCGCAGCCTCCTCTTCTCTCCCTAGAGCCGAGTGATCTGCCATAGCGAGCCTTCCCGCCTCGCAGTAACCGATGCTCGCCCGCTACGCCTTTCAATGGTACCCACTAACGCTTCACAAATGAAAAGCCCGATACGTTTTTTTTGCCCACGGTGACTTGGATTTTCATTGATTGACGCGTAGGAAAATGCTTTAACGAATGTTCAATATTTCAATTAATTTGATGCAATAATTTTACTGACACTTTCGGGAAACCGACAATGTATCACACTGAGAAAACTGATATTCATAAATAACGTGAATTCAGCTTAAAGTATGGTGAATTCACCATAAGTACGGAGCATAGTGATATCATCAAAATTAAGATGATAATACGGTTTATGATGATAACGGCATATAAGATATGATTATGTTTCCTACTATTTATGTTTGCTTTCATCATATCTCCTATGACGTCTTATTATATTTCCTATTTTTTTTCGGTGACGTTCTCTTATCTGCAGTGACGTCCTATTATTATAGATGACTTCCTCATATCTCTTGTGATGTCTTATTATATTTCCTACTTTTTTTCGGTGACGTTCTCTTATCTACAATGACGTCCTATTATTATAGATGACTTTCTCATATCTCTTGTGATGTCTTATTATATTTCCTACTATTTTTCGGTGACGTTCTATTATCTACAGTGACGTCCTTTAATTGTTCCTACTATTTTTCGATGACATCCTCATATATCCAGTGACGTCCTATTATAAAAAATATTAAAATAACAATATAACTTTATTTATTTCCACTTATTTATTTTTATTCCACAACAAGTTTCAAGAACTACCGTTCTCTTCTTCAGGTGGGTTTATTATGCTCGTCGATTGTTCAAACTTTTTATGTTTCCTTCTTTCAAAATATCATTCACATGGTCATGGAATCCCTTTCTGGGGCGACCTCTGCTATTCACTCCATCTCTTGCACCCATGTATATTTTTTTGGTCAGTCGTTCATCGTAACACAATAATAATGTAAATATCTATATAAGTTATGTATGTTTTTTAAGCTTTCATTTACTCGAAGCTCTTACCATTTTTCTATGTGATTCTTCGTATTATATAAACTCAGAACGTGACTTTAATACTCAACACAATGTTTATGCGTTATTCTTAACATCGATTTATTAAGATTTTCAAGTGTACATATAGCGTACCAACAGAACTAATAAACGAGTCGTGACACAAATATATTTACATTTAGTAGTAATCTTTTATATATTAGATATCAAAATTAAAAATATTTCTTATATTAAAAAAAACATAACATGTAAATATTTCTTATATTTATAATGTGGAGACGAGATGGTGAAGAATCTTTTATTATTTTCTGAATATGTAGATTCGAAGCATAATAAGCATTTAAATGGGATAATATGGAGACTTGTTTATGTGATCACTTCGTGTGCTAACGCAACATTCACTAATTACACTTTTCATTTATCTTTATCTTATCTTTTATAAAGTTCATAAATATTTTCAATGATCAACGTTTGATAAATTACAAGAAATACGAAAGAACCTCTTACTTTTATTACATTAGTATTCCAACTATGTATGTATGTAGATGTCTCCATTGAGCAACGCCAGAAATATAATATCATATTTCATATTTCATATATATATATATATATATATATATATATATATATATATATATATATATATATATATATATATATATATATATATATATATATATATATATATATATATATATATATATATATATATATATATATATATATATATATATATATATATATATATATATATATATATATATATATATATATATATATATATATATATATATATATATATATATATATATATATATATATATATATATATATATATATATATATATATATATATATATATATATATATATATATATATATATATATATATATATATATATATATATATATACATATATATATAATTTCATTTGTTATTTTTTTTTGTTCTTATATTCTTCTTTTGTTGTATATAATCTATACTCTGAAAAATATTTCCTTTTTTTGTAACATTTAATATATATTTTGTATGTAAAACTATGGTTTGTGTAGGTAGCATTGCACCCCCCTGCTCACAGACTGGAATAAAAATTAATTGGCATTTGTTTGGATATCTACCACATTCGACATTATTATTGGGAAAGTTATAACATCAATGGAAGTGGTAGATACTCATTTAGTACAAGGGTGATGTGGCGTCTAACAATGTCGGATTTTAATATACAAGATGGACCAAAAGAATTCATCCGATGTTGTTTGGCTCTCCAAACAACATCGGATGACTTCTTTTGGCCCATCCAGTACATCATTACTATATGGACTCCTTAGTACCTATAGATACGTCGTTATTTTTGTTAAATTGACGAAATATTATGAAATTGTAAGTGTTTATTTTTGCAATAGCTAGATAATATACTTATAATTAATTTTATGAAAAGAAAGCATTTTTGCCAAAATGTCAGATCCGACATTGTTACTAGGGCATAGCTATATGTGGCCTAATAAACAGAGTTGGCTGTTTATTAAGAAACAATACTTGTTTCTAGTGTCAAAATTTAAACTATGTGTATTGTAATGATACCAAAATGCATATCAATGATTTGTTTAATTTGTAGGCAACATAGATATAGAAGAAGAAAATTGGGACGATGATGATGAATATTGGGATCCTACCGTTATAGATCCCGTGTGGCCGACTGCAAAAGAAGTTTGGGATTATTGTGTCAGATCCAATAATGGCACAATAGGCATCAATCAAAATTATGATATTCCTAAAATATCATATCAAGAGATTCCAATAGTACCAGGACAGTTTGATGGACTCACCTCTGACGAAGATGAAAACAATTGATTTTATACATTTATATTGTTCAATATAATATAACCTCACTTTCTCTGCATAACAGGTGCTTGAACTCAAGCTTAGATATGAGACCATCGGTAATCCGAGATTCCACTTATGTACGTACATAGATGCAACAATGCTCTGTTAATGCATGATTGAACAGGTTGCAACTTCTTAATGTTTGCTGCGTATGTTTCAGTTTGTAATCATAATTTGTCAAATAACAAGGTACTTTTCTTCCAAATATTACAGGCTACAAAATGTTGATGGCAGTACTCTATAGTCCGGTGGGTCTACTGTAGTTCAAATTGCTTCTATATGCATATTCTAATATGACCCTGTATTTTGCATATGATTTACTATCACGGGAGGTATTTTATTTTTCAACAATTTATATAAATGATTTTTGTATACCAATTGCTTATTATTTTATTTTTTTATTTATTGTATGGATATATGTAGTATAAACAAGTAGGTTGTGGCCACCCGTAAATAACATCGTAAATATACATATTTTTCCTTATTCAAAGGTTGTTTAAACAAAAATACTGTTTTCCAGAAAATTAATTTAAATTTTTTTACACCAAACAAGATGTATCTTGTTTAGGTATGCCCGTAGAGAAATTTATTTATAAAATATACAAAATGGTGAAATCTCTACACTATTCCATAGTATATAATGTTTATCGCATACCTCAACTCAAAATAAAGAATTTATCTAATTCCTTACACCAAATGTTTTTAATGAAAAACAATGTTTTAATTTAGATTAAATTATTTATTTTTTTAATTCAAATATTTACGAGATGCATGAAATCATAAATTTATTTTAAAGTGAATAAGGCTATATTTCTGTGTATACAAATGGATAAAAAAATCACTATTATTTTTTGTGTTGGCAGCATGATTAAAATTATTTTGTTATGTACATATGTACACTTTTTTGTTTTGGAATCACGTTTGATTATATTTTGTGTTAGTGCATGGCACATTATTACTTGTAAGTATATAATACAAACATGTGCACTAATTTATTGGTATGTGGCAATATCTTCCAACCACCCCGTGCAACTTTGCCTTTAGTAAATTCGATTCAAGAGTATATTTTTTTCAAAAAAATAAAAATAAATATTTCACTTAATAATCTAAAGTTTTTATTTTGTAGATATCCGTTATAAATTATGTTCATAATTAAAAATAAACCACTTTTTGATTCTACGTGAATTTTACTACATGCGATAGGTCTATAGGCCTAGGTAATGTAAGTAATAATTGTCAAAATAGTCATAAGCTTGTAAATGCCCTAACAAGGCGAAATAGGCCTATCGCACGTAATAAAATTCACGTAAGAATCAAAATGTGGTTTACTTTTAATTTAAGACATAATGAATATTTCACTATTTTTAAAATAATATCATTAAAAATAAATGGATATTAATCAATCTAACATGCCAACAATCGCTTTTTGAATAATGCCTATTTTATTGAATAATATTCATATTCATCATCCTACACAGCCCTTATATTTTTCCTTATATTTTCGTTATAATATTTTACTTAATTTATATAGTTATTATTCAATATGATTTTGTTTGAACATGTATGTTTTTGGAATTAAAGAGAATGGAAAGGATTACTATAAAATTATTTCTAGTCTACAATATACTCAAATATCATTTTTTTATTTACATGAAACAACACAATATCTTGGGAAATTTTCGTTATAATTTTCTTTTCTTATAAATAAGAATACATTTACTTCCCACATATTTTATAATAAAAGATTTTTCGACTAATAATACCTGTTTTATATTTTTAAATGGATTCAAAATATTGTTAATACGGAGTTGATTAAGCTATGCCATTCTTTAAATCAGAAAGATGTTATAAATGTATAATACCTAATAGGTACATACTAACGTTCATACCTAGCTTCATCTGTATTCAGCCAACTGTTTTTATAGAAGAAACATCTTTTCCGGTAAATAAAAGAACTTCCATTAATAGTTACTTCCAACCAGGAATGTTCCATCGGGGAGGCAGCTTACGCTGAGATCGTCTGAATCACAGAGTACCAACTCTTTAAAAAAATTGGACAGAGTCAATAAGGCGGCTTACTATGATCGCGGTTTTAGTGTGAACGGGCCTTTAAAATAGAATAAATTGCCTCTTTACATACGTGGAGCTCAGAGCATTGACACCTTCGGTAATCTTCTTAAGACTGCCTTGTTTCGTAGAGCCAACAAATAAGCTACAGCGCCCTTGGAGTGATCAAGTATCACTGGCGCTTTATAATTTTTTTTATTATTATTATTACTTCATTTATGTAATAATCTTAGAACTATCTTTTCCGGTAAATACAAAAACTTCCATTAATTATTACCCACTTAATTTATTTTATAATCCTTGTCTTGAAATTCCATTTATAGAAGAACCGTCTTTTCTGGTAAATATAAAAATTTCCATTAATTATAACTTAATTTATGTTATAATCCTAGTCTTGAAATTCCATTTATTGAAGAACCATCTTTTCCGGTAAATATTGGAACTTCCATTAAATATAACTTAATTTATGTTATAATCCTAGTCTTGAAATTCCATTTATTGAAGAACCATCTTTTCCGGTAAATATTGGAACTTCCATTAAATATAACTTAATTTATGTTATAATCCTAGTCTTGAAATTCCATTTATTGAAGAACCATCTTTTCCGGTAAATATTGGAACTTCCATTAATTATAACTTAATTTATGTTATAATCCTAGTCTTGAAATTCCATTTATTGAAAAACCATCTTTTCCGGTAAATATTGGAACTTCCATTAATTATAACTTAATTTATGTTATAATCCTAATCTTGAAATTCCATTAATAATAAATTTATTTTTGTATTGTAGAAAATTTTAAGCGAATAAAATATGCTATTATTAATTAATATTTATTATTTTATATACAAGTAAAGTGTAAATAATCTAAAATAAATTAATAAATGTTATGTGAAATCTATTGTACAATTAGGGTATGTGTATTTTTTGTATGCAAAATGTGTAATAACTTAAGTTACGCAATAAGAGAACATTTGATGAAAACTGTAAAACAAAGTGTGTGTATTTTTTGTATGCTGAATTTGTAATAGCTTAATTTACGCAATTTGAGAACATTTGATGGAAACTGTTAAGCAAAGTATGCGTAATTTTTTTATGTAAAAATGAATATGTCCTTGTTAAACAAGTACATATACATCTTCCTACGTTCCCTAAAATAAGCAAATAAATGCTTAAATTAACTTAAATAAATGTAGTAATTCAATAATTAACATAATGCATTTGAAATTATTGAACAACAAAATGTGATTGAAACTCAGCAACAAGTTGTTTGAAAATAGTTTACTATAACAGTTTATATAATCAATCGCCAAGGGTCAAGTGTGGAAATATAAAAATACCTACTCCTTCGGAAACGAGGGTAAAATTGAAGCAAATCTTTTACTCATGAAGAGAACGTCCAATCATTCTTCGGATCTGCCAAAAAGGACTGATTTGGCTAATGCGAAAAGGTGATGGTAGCAATATATTTATAATATAAGGTAAGAAAGGTCTTGCAATTTCTATTTGGATATCTGTCAGGAAATCGGTGATACTCAAAAGACTCGAATTTCTACATTTTTCTAAGATATTTTGATCAATCTATCATATTAATGAATTAATTTTTTGACAAATGTATCTTGAAAGTTATGTATAATGTTTTATTATATGTTGATCAATCTTTCATAACATGTTTAAAATATATTAAGTATGTGTTCTTATGGACCATTAAAAACATATCCTTCATTCCTCTACTTTCAAACATTTTTTTTCAAAAAGTAGGTACTGTGCAAATGCAAGAAGGTTTAGTTTTGTACATATGTATATAATAGTAAAAGTGGGTTTAACGTTAATTCAAGCCACGTCGTAATTTAACCTTATGTAAAACAAACTAAATTATCGATTATTTAGCAAAATGTCAATTATATTTAAATATCATTATAAAGTCTTCTTAGACTCAGCACCCTTTGAACTTTAAAATAATCAGCTCTGTTAGCAGAAAGACTTTAGGAAACAAAGAAACTTATTATATAGTTCCACCAGCCTTTATAAACATATTATAGTCAAAAATAAAGATAGACGTTAATTATTTATTTTACAGTTATATTATCCTAATATTCAAAACAACAATATTTCAACATTATGAATGTGAAGTGTATGGCACACATTTTTCTCTGCCTACCCCAATAATGGGCACATGGCGTGCTAGTATTATTTCAAACTGTTTTCAGGCAGTTATTTATCAAAAAATTCGCATACCTTCTGTACAGTATTTAACGTGAATACAAATCACCCATCTTGTTCCTTTCCCCTCCCCTCAATGTAACTGCTATGTTCCCTTCCTACCACCAATAAACCAGTACTTGCTTGCTGCCGACCTCGAACGCATGTCTTTCGGAGTAAGTTTTATCGCGCTGAGTGCTCAATATCGCCGTGAATCTTCGTTCCATAAAACATTATCAGTGCTATTCATAAACTTGGTTCAAATATTGAACTACGGTTGAACTCCAATTGGATCACTTTTCTTATTTAAAAACATGGATCAAGAGTTGAGCCGTTATTCAACTCAAATGTCAAATTGCACCGGCGACTGGTTCAACTTGACATTTCACATTTTTGAAGTAGATATGATCCGTTTAAAAAATTATCCAAACCCGTTTTTTAGCATAAAATATAAGAAAAACAAAAATATCAAAGTCAAAAATGTCAGAACTATCATGTGACTTGCCTATATATCTTCCGCGCCGCGCACATTTTTCTTTGATCAGAACAACCGACTTAACAAATCTAAATTCAGTCCTGTCGTATGAAATATAGCTCAAAATCGAGTTAGGAATAAGGTTTCAGTTGAATGTGGAATAAGACTTAGCCCGAGTTGCATTCGGCATTTTCGACGCCAACGCCTTCACTAATAAATTGACACAAAATCAAGACTTCGAAGACAGTGAAAAGCTGTGTTTTCACCGGGAATCGAACCGGGGGCTATTGCTTCAGTTATCTAACTAATCCCACCAAGAAAACAGATAATAGTTATAGTCATACATCATGCTTTATTTATCTGTTTAGCATAGAGGGCTAGAATAAAAGCTTAATTCACGTTCATACATTGTGTCATACAGACTTTTCTATTATTATGAATTCTTAAAGTTCCTATCTTTGAGGTCCCACCTTTCTAGTTGTAAACCACCGCAAAATTGTAAACCACAGCGTTATAGAATCAGTCAATCCGCAACGTACATACCTACTTTTCATCCGCCTAAATCATTAATTAACATAGGCGTTTATTTTTAGAATTTTCTAAATTTAGAATGCGCAATAAGTATAGCATAAGTGTATTAAAAACATCAAATATTTAAAACATGAGAAATGCAAAAGAATTTAAAAAAACTAACTATAAGATAGGTTTATGAAATAGATGAAAAAATCCTGAAGGAAATAATTTTACCAAATAAAATGTAGAATGCACTAATACATACAACAGAATAGACAATAACATAAATCTAGCTCACCTTAGCACAGGCTGTGCTACTCTGTGGGCTGTGCCTTGTGAGGGGCTAGTAACAAAGAATGCAAATAGAAAGAAATTGACAAATAAAAAACAAAAACAATAAATTAGTCAAAGTTTTGCTGTGTGTGCATGACTAAAAATGAAATATTGTTTTCAGAAAGAGAGAAAACAGACGCATATGTATGAATGCGTATGTGTGTACATGTACTTATATGTAAATGTATGAATAAATAAACAACATAATAGACAATAACATGCTCACTAGCTCACCTTAGCACAGGCTGTACCTAGTGAGGGAGCTAGTAACAAAGATACAAATAAAAAGAGATAGCTTAAACTATGCAAGCACAAGTGAAATAATAAAATGTTATTATAAAATTCCTTAGGTATATTTACTTTCTATGTCTACTATGTATGTATATGCTTATATTACCTACAATTTTTTTTTTTTATTATTGAAACCAAACAAAATATAACAATATACAAACAATAAAAATATTACAAAAAAGTACAATTTAAATAGGTTATATGAAACATTTTTTTTATAGGATTATTTGGTATATACCACCTCACTAGGCTGAGCCTGTACCGAGGTGGCAGAATTTTTTTTTTTTTGCGTTATATCTGACAGAAAAATATTAAACTTGTATTTAACTAAAACTTGTTATAAAATATACCTATTATAAAAATAAAATATAAACTATAAATTATATAATATAAAGTATTTTGTATCTTATATCTATTTATTTATTTATTTATTTTTATTTGTTGAAAATTCACAGAATTTAGGTATTACATAACATTATTTACATAATTTTTAAAATTTAAATACATTCCAATTATGAATTTACTCGTGAAATATTACAATTTTAAAAGCTTGGTAGAAAAAAGTATTAACAAATAAAGCAAATCGAAATATGATGACAGAGGAAGTAACAATAACAATGAATTAATTTACAATAATTTGAAAGAGAAGAAATAAATACATTAATAATATAATAATATAGAGAAGAAATCGCACATTGTGTAAAAAAATTGGTAGAAAAATCAATAGAAAAATCGAGATGCACAATCTCTCAAGACTAACGTCATGAATTTATCAAATATAAAATAAACGAAAGAGAAAAAAATATATATTTGGGATGGAAATAAATAAAAAAAATAAAAATATGATATATTTTTGTATTTTTGCATATTATGCTTACATAATTTTTTAAAATAATATTATAGTATGAATCAATTATCCTAAAATATATTAACTTCAATAAGCTGACACGAAAATTAATTGAATTATAAATTTTAATAGTATACCATCATACCTTATACATATTAAAACATTATATTTTGAAAATTAAGTATTTCTTTTACTCATTCATTTCATTACGGCATACCCTACGATGTGGGTAACAAGCGATAAATATTCGGGTGTGCATAAATTTATAATCGAGTGCCATACTCTCTGCTTACGGCGCCCGATTCTCTCTGCTTACCCCGTAAGGGACATGGCGTGATGGTATGGATGTATGTTTGTATAAATTTATAATAGGAAACACCACACATGTCTCACACACCAGTCTCGTCTCACCTAAAATGACGCTACATAATATAAAATAGTGGAACCACTATTCTAAGCCGGTGCTTCACAGTTAATTTAAGTATATGTTGTCGGCTTATATTGATTTTGTACCTTGTCGACGATTTGTGATAAATTGAAAAGGGTTTGTGAAGAGATTTCATTTTTTTGCTAGACATAACTGAATAATGTAATCACTTGAATTTTTTTCGTGAAATTTCCACACCGAAGAAATAAGTTAACCTAATATGATATTATTTTATTTAATTTTCAATATTTTATCGACAATCTACGTAAAGTTTGCGGAAGTAGCATGTGTAGCGTATGTTTCTTCACATAACGACGAAAGAATGACATTCTGTGATGAAAATGTAATTTATCATAAACACAGCTGAATTTTATCCATTGTCACTTTCAAAGATGTACCTAGCTTTCTTTTTTTTATTTAAACATTGTACCTACATCCACTAAACGCCATGCTTGTTTAAAAGAATAATCAGAATCTCTTGGTTTTTTTTTCTTCAAACTTAGGATCATTTGACTTATTTATAAAAAAAATCCTCTTATGAGAGAAAAATATTACATAACATAAGTATTGAACTGTCTAAATACAAATATAAACAGACGATATGCACATTTTTTTATGAGAGAAACAACCTGTGATATTTCAGTACGGATTTGTATATTTGCGATTGTTAAATGTTTGTATTTTTTTGCATATCTTTTTTGTTTATTTATAATTTACATGACACTGATTTTTTTTTCTAGTAATAATACTTTTTTATTTAATGTTTTGGTTGATTTTGAGTCCATATGTACATCGTTTTTTATGTTTGCATACGTCTATTGATTTTTTGATTTTTGAATTTAATGTTTTTTATTTTTGAATTTGCTTTGTTTTTTTTTTGGATCCTTATGTACTTATATCTTTTTTTTATGTTTGCTTACATGTATTTTTTTATTTTTGTCTTACTGTTTAGATTTAAGTTTTTTTTGCCAAGTGTAGGTATACCTAATTGCTTTTTTTATTCTATCTATTATTATCATCAATATGTGTTTTTATCTATGTATGTAAAAGGCATTCTATGCCTATTAAATAAATAAACGTTCTCTTTAGAGACAAGAAATTGATTTTTTGCATTTATCAGAATAATTTTAAAGGGATCCTGTGAATACAAGACCAAGATCGAGACTTCAAAATCATTACCAAATAAAATACTGATAATAGTTTTACTCTTGCAAAAAAAAAACAAATCGATTCCAGTGAATTTCGTTCACATTATATTAATGTATACTGTTTGGTGACCTTTGTGTTCTGGATTTGAAATAGTAGGTATGTATGTAAAATCAACAATTTAATTCTAATTTGATATGTTTGAAGTAAGAATATGTAAATACAACGAAAATAAGATTACTTATTCTCCTCAAAAGAGTTACTCGTCACGATGTTTCCAAAGGACTGGATAGAATAATAGGTACTTATTCCTGTTTCCTTTTTCTTATGTTAAAACATATTACATAATATAATGTTTGTGTAGGTACTTGCTTCAAATAAGATGAGCACAGTATTTTCCTTTACCAACTGACAATACAGAATTGAAACAATTTAACACTTGAAAGCGAATATTTTATTTAAACACATAATTTTACCGATCGAGGAACTGTGTAAAGTTCACACAAAAGAACACGCAAGGTTGAAAATTAACATCCGACAGAATCTGTTATGAAATTGTATTTTCTTTTCGTCTTTTCTCCAACTTATACACCTTTTTTTTTTATTCTTATGTAACTATTTTTTTACTTCGACTTGTGTAACTTCTATAACCCTTTTTTTGCTTAACTTATGTAACAATTTTTTTCTTCTTTTTTTTACTTAACATTTGTGACCTAATTTTCTCTTATTTATGTAACTCTTACTTGTGAAACTTACGTGTGTGATTGAATATGAGCTCATGTCATTTTGTGTGCATCCATAATTGGACGTCCAGCACTCTGGATGTCTGTCGATGTACACTTTTTAATAAAATAAAAATTAAAAAATAAAAATCACAAATAATGGCAACGAATACCTAAGCACTTATATAATAAGTCATTTTTCAGTCCACGAATACACTATGTTTATTTAAAACCTATTTCAAAGAAGAACAATGCCACGAAGACCCTCCTAAAGGGTGATAGAGTAAGGAGTCCTCATCAATAGAGTTTGCAAATTCTGCGCAAACAGGCCATAGTGGCCTTCGACCAGTAGTTGAGGAACATTACAAAGCGACCTCTTCTTTTCAAGAATGATGACTACTTATTTCTTATGGCTCTTGTATACCTTGGGCATACGGATATACACAAATATGCATACTAAATTACCTTCTAATGTATGAAATATGAAAAAGATTATATATCACCAAATCTGTTATAAAAGGTAAAATAAAGAGGTTTTTTTCAAACCAAGAATAGTAATTAAAATATTTAAAAAACTTAGCCGGTAAATTTTCATATTCTCTTTTGATTGATGAAAAAATCTTATTCATCTAGTAAAACAGGATTTTTTAAAAACTAATTTTACAAGAAAAGTTTTGAGCAAATTCAAATTTAAAAAAACTCACTTAATAGAATAAAGATGCGTCAATAAACTCTTCTTTATTTCAAAGACGTATCTTTTAAGGGTTATGGGGAAAAGATTTTCAAAATTTACTATTTAGCCTACTATAGCCTCTTAAGAAGAATTCGAGTGTTCGTGGTTTCAACTGTGAATATTTTCATTTTTGCTGCTGACTGTAGGCCGAATGCAACAGGAAATGAGAGTAGTGTTGTCGGGAGTTCCACTAAAGAACACCAAGGAGTTTGTCTACCTCGGAAGCAAAATAATATGGGACGGTTGGTCTAAGAGTGAGATTGACAGCCGTATACATCAAGCAAGACTCGCATTTAATAAAAGATCAAAAATAATTGTGTCGAACAATATTGTAGCGTTATCAATTTAAATAATGAATACGCTACTTCTTAATTTAATACGTTCAAATCTTAGTTCAAAGCATTCGTATTCCCCGCTAAATCTTTCGATTCATTTTATCTCATATTATTTCCCCCGGCCGCTAAGAGATGGCAGTACCTACCTCTCTGCGGTGGCTGTCGGCTTTTGGTATTTTTTTCCCCGCTCTTCAGAAGTTTCTAGAACAATCAATCTGTCAGCCATCTTGCTTCCTTGCAAGTCGATCTCAACGGCCAAGTTGTTTTTACGCTCTCAAAAAATGTTTTTATACGAATATATTTGCTTACGAGCACAAAGCCAGTTATTAATTAAGTATCTGTGACTAAAACATTGTGATAGTGATACTCAGGCCTTTCCTCAGTGACTTTTACGTGTTCAATAAAAATGTAACCTCAATGGGTACTAGCTCTAACGGTCGCAACGTCAAAGTGTCTTGTTTAATAATCAAAACGAACTATAATTATCTTAATTATGCAGTGAGTGCTATTTCCATACAGACCTTTCAAATGTATTCTTTGAAGACGTCATTCTTTACCTTCGATTCTAACTGCAATCCTACCTAACCACAAAGTCAAGATTTCGTCATGTTACATACAAATTCGGCTTGCAACACGACCGTTATGCTATATCTTGTGCACACGTGTCTATAGTTTGTGTATTGACACCCAAAGGAGTGATTTATACTCGAATATACTGGACTATTGACTTATATTTCTTCTCGCAAAAGCTATCCTCCGAACTTTACTTACCTTCAGTTTGAATATAATGAAGACTTTTCTGGGCACTGACTCTACCTATTGGAATAGTGCGCCCATATTTTCGATTCGCTATATCCAAGCCACCTCTGCTCGCTGGAAGCTGTTCTTTTCTGGATTACCCTCACCTGTATGAGACCTAAGCGGATGTTTGTGAGTCAACCCCTGACGGCATCCTTCTCCGACTCTTCAGGACACCCCAACCGATCGAGACAGCTGAGTTACCTCTACCCTCGATGTCTGTTATTCCACAACGAGCCCCCCTTTGTCGGCACCCGTCATCTCTTTTGAAACACCCGGATCCTATGAAGTTTCTTCCTGTCGCATACTCTTCGGAAATGGTCAGATCTTTTATTTTTTTAACTGTTATTTTTTCCGTGAACTAATTATACCAAAGGTCAACCCTCGCAGTAACTTGAAGTTTCTTTTTATAAAGTTTGCCTGTATGAATTCATTGTAATTTGGAATCATAAGTTGAATAATTTAAATACCTAAGTGTTATTCATTCATTCAGGCCTACTTACTGATTATGTTAACTGCATTTAACCAAAGGTTTATTATGTTTATATATTGAATTATGACCTGATTAAACCAACACTTGTTAAGACACCTCTCATGAGCCTGACTAGATTCATTCATTCTGGGCCACTAACTGTCTATGTCAATTATGATTGTATAAAGACCCAATTGAGTCATGTGTTTTACTACCTATTTTGAATTTAACGTTTGGTAAGAATTTTATGTTGCTGCCAAAATATAATTTCTATTCATTCATTCATGTCTACTATTTAGGCGTGCCCATGTTTATGGACACAGCTAAGAATGTGCTAGGACAATTTATAATATTATTAATGTAATGTATTTAACATTTGCAATGACTCTGCCTGGATTTAACTTGATGCGTTCATTCATTCATGCATACCACTTTGGTACGCCGTTCAATTTACAATTAGAGGTCTAGACCATTTGTCAAACCTCCGATATTAATTTGATCATTTGATAAATTGCTTACCTTTAAACATATTCATTCATTCATACCTACTCACAGCGTGCTATCAATTACAATTTAGAACTCGCAACAAATTACAAATTGTGAACCACCAACGCTCATATTTATAATGTGAATTGTGATCTGTTTCTTTGTTTGACTATTTTTACAGATTGTCTTGTCATATTACCTTGAATGTTTTATGTAAGTCTGAATATCCATAACTGTATATTATGTTTTATCTTCACAATATATGCAATTCAAATGACACTGGAGACTTCTAATTGACCCCGATATTTGACCCCCACCCACATATTACAAACCTTGAAGATGAGAGCAACTGTTCCAGCCTGAGCTACCGGACTTCCTCATCTTTCGAATTGGATCAACCCAACGTGTAAATTTAATTCTAAAATTAATAGGTAAAAAGGGGTTTACGTTACAATGGCTAAGCCCAACAGTGAGGCTGGCCTACATTGAATAAAGAAACAATATTTTGGCAATAATTGAATATAAGAATAACCAATATAATAACTTTCCATCGCGTTACAATATAGACCTGAAACTAAGTATACTCCTCATCAAGACCTATGTTTGTAGTGTCTTGATGTACGGCTGCGAGACATGGTGCCTATCCAAAAGAGATAAAAGGAGACTGGAGGATTTTGAGATGTGGTCCTATAGAAGACTATTAGGAATTTCCTGGAGAGGCCACATAGCGAATGAGGAGGTTCTCCAAAGAATCGAAGGAGGAAGGCACCTGCTCAGGACATTGTCCGAAAGGCGTGCAATATGAATCGGCCATGTAATACGACAAGAGGGCCTCTTGCATGCCATAATGGAGGATATGACCAAGGGGACAAGCTCTAGGGGACGCCCACACCGAGAGTATCTGGAGGACCTGCTTGTGCGCTGCTCATCATATGTTGATTTCAAAAGAGCCGCACAAGACAGGGGAGAATCGAAGAATAAAATTGAAGAGATTGCTGCAAATCAATCCCAGGACTGAAACCAGAGAAGTAGATTTATAACATTAAAGTAGCTACAAATTAAAATAATTTTACTTCAACATATTATTAATTTAATTATGTATGTTTAAAAGTTAAATTAAATTGAAATGGTTGGCAAATACCCAACGTTATGTTGTACACAGATTTCTTTCAGCATCCGTTAACATCTAACTTCAAATTAGGTCTCAAATTAAACTCTCGAGGGATGTTCTTAGAGTTTACACCAAAACTGTTATGAATTATTAATTCCAAGTACCCACGGATGTCTCATTTCTAGGATGATGCGGTCATACGTGTATGTATTGTGAGAAAGTATTGTGTTTAGAATTAAACTTTAGATAACATACATAATGCTTTGCTGTTTTGAAAGTTTTGTATCATAATAATGAAAACGTGACATTAATTGTAATATGATTCAAGACATCTTCTGGATAGATTGGAAGATATAAATTTAGCACAAGAAGTAAGGATATATAAAAAAAATACTTTTTTTACTATTCACAACTAATGAGAAAATTCAATATGAAGTTCGAAAGCGGTTTCTTAGATCAACCTTATGAATAGGTGGACACATGCTCGTAGAAATCGTGGGTCGAAGGTTTCATTTGGGACCCAAATCGTAGGCATACTTAAACCTTAATCTAAGGTTCTCTTATTTAAGTACATGGTATGTAAAACTAAGTTGATCCGTAAAACTTTATTCACTTTACCTACATGCTGTTGTAAAAAAATATTATTTATGTTAAACAAATAATTAAAATGATAAAATAAAATAATTTAAATGCTAGATAGACTTAAATGAAGACGAGTATGATCCTTCCTCCAACGCGAGATCCGATCTCAACTGAGTTATCAATATATTTTTATATGTACTTTAATTTTAACATGCTTATTATAATTGTGTTTTTTTATATATGTAATCATCATCATCATCTGTGGCTCCACAACCCTGGTCGGGTCTTAGCCTCCTACAGAGCTCGCCTCCATGACTGTCGATCCTGCGACGCATTACGCCAGTTATGAACGCCGATGCTGTTCGTTTTGTATAATCGTCTGGGGCACGAGGTATTGAAAATTAAAATTTAGGACAAATTCTATTAGGTATATATTAAATTATTTACACCCATTTGATTTATTTGACTAAAATAGGGACAGCATACAGTACATACATAAAATAATATAAGATGGACAGAAATACAGATATACAATTCACCTTTTACGCACTACTCACCCAATAAAAACAAAATAATGATAATTTATTTATTTATTTATAATAAGAATAATGTGTCATTTTGTGTGGGTGCGTGCATAAGAGAGAGTAGCAAAGTATGTTTGTGCATTTGTGTGAGAGAAAGATATTGAAAGTGTGTACATGTTTGTGTATTCGGGGGTCTAGTATGAACGACTATAAATATGACTTGAATTATTCACCTTATTATTTTGGAAAAGGGGTGTTATTTTTGTAGAAAAACGGTGTAATTATTTGCGTTAGTTTTTGTAAAAGCGGTGATATTTTTATAGAAAAGCGAAAAGTAGTGACATTTTCATGAAATCGGTGTTATTTTTTCATGAAAAGCGTTGTTGTTTTTCACAAAAAAGATGACATTTTTAAGAGCACGATGTTATTTTCTACAAAAAAAAATTAAGAGAAACCAACACACGATTTAGATTCGCCAGTTTTTTTTAACTGTAAGAGATAATATAAATGTCCTTAAAGAAACAAATTTTGGTGTTATTTGAGAAATAAGTGCAAAATTCATGTTATTTACGAAAAAGTGTAAAACTGGCATGATTCTTCTGTTTCTTCAGCCTTTTTTTTTTATTCTTGGACATAGGCCTCCCCCTTGATCCTCCACAAATCACTGTCTTGGGCACACTGCATCCATCTCCCTTCGGCATATTTCTTGATGTCATCAGACCACCTTGCCTGGGGTCTGCCGACACCTCTTCAACTTGTTCTCGGTCGCCATTCTATGATCTTTTTGGTCCATCAAGAATCCTGGCATCTGGCATTATTCGCGACAAAAGCGCAAAATTCGAGAATTGAATCGGGTTTTTCACATTTGCAAAAAATTCAGGTCTCTTCCTATAACTTGTCAATGGATTAGGAAGGACAAATCATAGGATATGATTAGACCTCTTGACGTTTAGTTCATTTTTAATCTTAGTTTTTTTATTTACCGATAATGTTAAAAGAATCCGCGTTTATAAACACTTTACTTACTGTAAGTGTGGGTATATTCAGTACTAATGTTCAACAATAGAATTTAAATTATTGTCAAAGATGAATATTAAATTACGGTTATGCATCATTTTCCCTACAAGTAATGATCAAGAAAATTACTGTGGACTCGTAAAACTGCTTCATAAATAATTTTCTAAAATAAAACATTTGAACCCTCCTAATCCTCGTGAGAGTTGTTAACAGATGTTTCTTTCCAGCCTTTTCTTCCCCTATTAAATTTTCATCCTACTCGAGTAGTTAGTTGCCTATTTTGTTACAAATTCTTTTCAAATTATGTAATTTGCTAAAGTTCAATTTTTGGGTTAAAAAGTATTTATGTACTTAATTCTACGTTTGAAATCAAATGATTTTTAATAACACATCATAATAATTTTTCTCGTAAAAAGTATTCAATGGAATTCTTCACAACCCTAATAACAAATCTTGTTTCTCCCAACTAAGAAAACGAGTGGGTTGTGGCAAACACTAAACTCCTCACTAACAAGTCATTCTATAAAGTATTTAAATTTTGTATGGAAAATATTCAGCATTTTCATGAAATGTGTTTGTTTTATTATTTTTTTATTTAAATATTTTACTACGAAAATTTGATAATTCTTCAATGCTATTTTATGGAAGTGATGTGCATTTTTACCAATTTGAAAAAGAAATCAAATAAAAGTTTCCTGAGCTTGGGTATAAGTGAGTATCAGATATACAAATTTGCAAAATTTGAAAAGAATCTAATGAGTACTTTAGTCTGTAATCGATAAAGTAAAATAAACACGCCGTACATAGCACACGGCACACAGCAGATAGCACACACACACAGATACATTGTGATGAAACTTTCAGAATACAATCAGCATAATACTAGTTGATAATCTGCTATAAAAAATAGCCTTAAAAATTGCGAGATTTAACTCCCATTACTATATCCCCTTGAGTTAGTGAGGAGTACAAATAAATTTTTATTAATTTTAACGAGAATTCGGTTCAAAAATGAAGTAAAAAGATTTTACAAACGGGATTCCAGTTTTTAATATTTTATTTTTCTTCTTAAAAAAATATTTTTACGTGAAAGTATAATACCTCATAGCTATCAAATTTCTTTTTCAACCACATTATGTTCGTTTATAATAGAAATACTTACTAGTTATCTTAAAGTAAAACCAAATTGTTCGGTTAGTATGTATATCTGAATATACTAAAAAGTATATCAAACTAAACCAAAACCAAGCATAAAGATAATATTTAGTTCAATACGACGTAGTACAATTATTATACTTTTCCTTAAGAACGTATTAGCCCCAAGCTAATCCATGTCAAGTTATTATATATTTAATCAATTATATTTTTTAAAGTAACTGTAGGTATCCGATATTTTTTACATAATATTTCATGTTTGCTCGATAATGAAGAAAGTTTTAATGAGATTTTCTACGAAACGAAAGTACCTATTTACAATCATGACTATTATTAAACCAAAAACCAAACCAATAACAATTTTACTAATTTTTTTATTTTTTTTTAATATCTCAATAGAGATGAAGTTGGAATATAAAGAGAGAATCGGGAAATCTAGGCACATACAGGGCTTACGACCTGTCATATCTTGGTTTACGTGATCACTTTATGCGCTCGTGCAACGTTCACCAATTACGTCTTTTTATTGAGTCCCTATCAATCCATCAATTGTCAATAATAAAATATAATTGACTCCTGACAGGGAAAAAAAATAATGTTGCCATATATGCAACTTTTAAAAAATATTAGAAAAACAATAATAATAATGTAATAATTTGTTTGCTACCGATACACGTTAGTGTCAAAGAATTATTACAGCCAAACGTAAAAATCAATTGTTTTATTTTACATATTTAATGACTTGCATAAAACAGTCCATTTACAGCGAATATACTCACAAAGGCAACAACATCTCTCCCTACATAAAAAACAAGGATGCCTGGAAAACCCACAAAAAGTGGAAAGACAGCTGGAAGTCAACACCATAAGAAGCAGCAAACTGTGCTCACGTGAGCCCTAGTGGTCTTCACCAAGTCTAAGTAAAACATGGCATGATAGTATGTATGTAAAAAAACACAAAATATTTATTTGTAACTAGTATAGGTATTCCTAGAAAATTAACTCTCATGACGTCCGGTTTCTAAAAAAAACTGATAAAATAAACATTTTCCTAATATTCATATAAGATATGCATATTAGGAGCTAATTTCACAATAATAATGTTAATATATTACCTTTAGTCAGTATATACTATTATAAGGTCTTTGTTATATAGGTACCTAGTCAAAGTTGTTCCATACTCAAATTTTGTATGGAAAATTTTCAGCAATTTTATGAAATGAGTTTGTTTAATTATTTTTTTATTTTATTATGAAAAGTTGATATTTCTTTAATGCCATTTTATGAAAGTGATGAGCCTTTTTACCTATTTGAAAATAAAAATTTCAAATTTTAAGTTTCCTGAGCATGGGGTCACTTTGAAATATTTGACAATTAAAAAAATGAGAAGCACTATTCATATATCGTTCAAAATCTAATGGGATCTAAGTGTGCAAATTTGTATATCTAATATATACAAATTTGCAAAATTTGAATAGAATCGAATGAGTACTTTAGTCTATAATCGATAAAGTAAAATGAACACGCCGTACATAGCACATAGCACATAAATAGCACATAGCACACACACAGATACATTGTGATAAAACTTTCAGAATACAATCTCAGCATGATACTAGTTGATAATCTGCAAAAAAATAATACCCTTAAAAATTGCGAAATCATAACTCCCCACTATATCACCTTGTGTTAGTGAGGAGTAAAAAGGAATAATTTTAACCTAGAATTGATACGTTTTATGGTAACTATGGCACACTTAAAAAAATACACATATATGAAGTAATAACACCATGTACAACGAGTGGGTTGTGGCCAACGCTTCACTCCTCTCTAATCAGTCATTCGATAAAGTATTTAAATTTTGTATGGAAAATATTCAGCATTTTCATGAAGTGAGTTTCTTTTGATTATTCTTTTATTAAAATATTTTATTATGAAAACTTGATAATTCTTTAATGTCATTTTATGTAGGTAAGTGATGTGCCTTTTTACCAATTTGAAAATAAAAAAAATAAATTTTAAGTTTCCTGGGCTTGGGGTCACTTTTAAATATTTGTTAGTTAAAAAAATTAAGAAGCACTATTCAGATATCCTTCAAAATCTAATGGGGTCTAAGTGAGAATCAGATACACAAATTTGCAAAATTTGAAAAGAATTGAATAAGTACTTTAGTCTATAATCGATAAAGTAAAATAAACACGCCGTACATAGCACACTGCACGCAGTATACAGCACGCAGCACATAGCACACACAGAGATACATTGTGATGAAACTTTTAGAATACAATCTCAGCATGATACTAGTTCATAATCTGCAATAAAAAATAGACAAAAATTTCGAAATCATAACTCCCCACTTGTTAGTGAGGAGTTAGTGAGGAGTGAAAATTGAAAAATAACAAACCCTTATGCATATATAAACGCTTATTAGAACTCTGACAATTGTTCCGGTATCACTTGTAACAAAAACAAAGCAAGTTGATGTTCCAATAATATCTGGTAGGTACCTGGTCTTCGGTTAATCGAAAGATGTATATGACTTAAGGAGCATGGCCACCCCGAGAGTAAAATTATGTTAGAAAGAAAAGTTGATATAAAATGGCGAAAAGAAAATTAAATCAACCCCGCCGTGGGGTACTTTTTGTTGAGTTATTTTACCTGGAAGTTATTGCCTACTGAAAGGGATGTTTAGTATCGTACCGCGGATACCGAACACCCATCAGATTTCTCAAGAAATTCTATAAAGAACTTGGATTATTATCGCTGCTGTGTGGAGTTTTAAATAATTCATACCGCGCGGCAAGCCACACCGCTAAAGTAATTAAATAATATTTTTATTTTTGTAACGTAGGCATAAAGGTACTTAATAGAAAAAAAAATTTCCCTATGAAACTTCTGAACGTCTTGCGGTAATAGAAAAGTGTTTTTACTCAAATTGAATATTTTTTTGGAAATCTACTATCACTGAAATATCGAATTTATTTATAAACAAACACGTTTATGCTATACATTAAAGATGTTATAGAACATTGATATAACTGAAAAAATATAAACCGGTCATTCAAATACATTCATAAAAGTTGAGACAAATCAATAAAATAATTGAAAATGTTGTAATTTTTTTATGTTATACTATTAATTAATTGTTAACATAGGCCCGGTATTACAGTCGGCCCTCAACTCATTGAGTTAGTTAACTCAAGATTAAAGTCAGAGGAAGATCAAATTCCATTAGCGTATTACAGTGCAGAATGACATGTCAGTTACTTTATCTTCAATTATAGACATATTTTATATTTTCTATGGTTCTCATCTGTCAGATTATCAATAACCTCAAATAATATGAACTACAAAAGGGGACGCTACGACTTGAAATACTATTGTTTTATTTGTTTTATTATTCAACATGGTAAATTTAATTTTTTTTTGCTAAAATAATGCTTTTAAATGCCCATGTTCATTTCAATATGGCTGTCAGTTTGTTTTGTTGTGTGGCGCCACCGTCGATACAACTAACGCCTCTAGTTATAGAACACAACTACACGCGTTGCCTAGCAACGAGACGAGAAATGACAGTTGACTCACCGTTAAGTACTTAATCCGCCAGAAACGTTGAGTTAAATATTTGTCGTTTTAGTGACGTATTTGAAGGAAGATTAGGCCTAAACGAACACTGTAATACGCTACATTTTTGTAAAACTTGAGTTTAGCTCTTAAACTGAGACTGTAATACCGGCGCATAGACATTCTGTCTTGTAAATATCTAAAAAGTGAGCAAATTTTGAGGGCTATGAATAAGATGGCGTTCCGGAAATAATTACCTTAAATTCAATATTAATTCAATGAAATTATCACCAATCAATAAAATATTAGGTGATATGGGAGTTCAGAATATTTTTTGCATGCAGATTGAATTTTTCACAACAAAAATAAAGCGGTGATTTTATATATTTATTTATACATCTTCTTGTACATAATATAAACAAATATAATTGTACACTGGCCGGTTTATTGTCACTAGGCAATTTCTTCCAACCAACCAGATTACAAAGTATGACAACATTGTGTATGTACAACAGCAAAAGAATAAGAGTAAAAAAAAAACAAAAAAAATTATAGCAAGAAAAAAGGAAAGGGTAAGGACAGGAGAGGAAATCGGGATCAGGTGTTCAAGGATAAATATTCCTTCTTTAGTTTTTTCTTTAAAATACTAAGTGAGTTAGACGACGCAATATCCGGACTAAGGCTATTCCATAATCTTGCTGATTGTACTTCGAACGAAGAGCTGATAAATTCTGTATTATGGATAGGTATGGATAGTGTTGTACGTTCAGCAGATCGGAGTGGAAGTCCATGATTGGATAAATAAGTAATTTTCACACCGTATTCGGAGTGTAACAAAAATCATACAAATTTATCTGATTCTTATTACTCTCCATATATGGTTACAAAGTGACAAATTATAAGGGAATGCGCAAATTACTTAAACCAAATAAAGTGAAACAAATTTCTTACCTGAAGGACTATGGCAGGCTGAAGGACTCTGGAACATTGCTCTTATAAATTGAGTATGTGATCATAAAATTAGTAAGCGTTTAAGTGTTAATATAAATTTTGTAATAAAAAATGTTTTTTACAAGTGTATATTTCAGTAATAATGAAAAAGTATATATGAATACATTGAAGGATTTGTAATAGAACGATGTATGACCGGGTAAGAAACGAGGATATAAGGAAAGAATGTAAGATTAAGAAAGATGTCATTACTAGAATGAAAGTGAACACATTGAGATGGTTTGGTCACATGGGGAGAATGAATGAGGAGCGCCTGACGAAGAAAATATACAGAGCGGAAAGGAATGGAATGAGAGGTCGGGGACGCCCAAGAAAGGGATGGCACGACCATGTGAACGAAATTTTGAAAGACGGAAATGTTAGAAGTGTGAGCAATAGACGAACATGTATGAGACGATGCATGAATGTGGACGAGGCGAGGGATGCGTGCCAGGATAGAAAAATGTGGCGTTCGGTTCTATCTGCCTACCCCGCAAGGGACATGGCGTGATGGAATGTATGTATGTATGTATGAATACATTGAACTAAATAGTGCGTGTGGACGAGCGATGCGGAACTTACATGAAGTTCAGATTGATACTGAAGAGTGAATACAAGCGTCTACAATCCGCATTCACCTGTTTCCGGTTGGCTCTCTGATTGGTTGAGATCTCGTAGTATTAAGTCAAATAAGCTGTGATATTTTATATTAAATGCGAAAATTGAAAAAATATATAAATTTAATTTATGATAATTTATAATTCAATTTAGAAAGCATTATTATGATAAACAAACTTAAACCTAACCTAAGAATGCAGAAGATAAATGCTGGGACTAGACGTTACAGAATGAATGCGTCCGCTTCAGAGCGGGGATGATTTTTTTGTTACGTATGGAGTATTGAAGATTGACAATATAAGTACTATAAGTAGGTAGGAAAAGGGCATAGGTACTGGATAATGGGAGGACGGAATTTATTCTACTGAAATCCAATCCAGCCACATACACTCCGTCACTTTACCTTCTCATCACTTCTAACATCGGCGAAACCACTATGATTAAATATCTATTAAATACAGGTTAAATTAAAATTTGTCAATATGCTATGTAGATTCATCAGAAATTTGTACGTTGAGAGATTATTTTACAGAAATTCATTTTAAACCTGGTATTTCTGACGTAAAAAAATTGATGTTTATGCTGATTTTTTTTTATTGTTAGATTACGTTTAATTATATCTTAGATGGATAGTGGCAGAGTGATTGGCGCGCTAGGTTTGTAATCTAGTGGTCGCGAGTTCGAATCCTGCCACGACCGATTTGGTTTACCTATAACACAAGTATGTATGCTTAATTTAGGGAATTTGTGAGGGTGTATATGTAATTGTTTCAAGGACATTTAAAAAACAAACTTGTGTGACAGCACTGTCTAATTTACGACATTTTTCTTTGTACTATTATATTTTATGTGTAAAAATTCAATACTAGTATTTTATTAAGTTATATTATAATAATATTTTTCATACATCACATTTCAGTAAATATTTAACCAATATGGTCAAAGTCTTATTAAAACAAAGTTCGTTTCATGTGCATATTGTCTTATAAACAACTTTGTGTTTAGAAGTCTTTTTCCCCGCGGCGTTTTTTCAAACAACAATAAAAGTCTTAAGCTAAACAAGCCAACTACTAAAAATTCATAAAGTTTTTAAACGAAAGGAGCTTAGTTGTTACCTCATATGAAATGTGTTCTAGAATTTCTCTAAATCCCTTAAAACTATCTTAACCAACATATTATTTTGACGATACTGTATTATAAAAAACCATAATTTTTTTTTTTATTTTTTTTTTTTTAATTTATTTATTTAGTAGCACAATATTAAAAAACAAAATATATTAAAGATAACTGCTTCACTAGACAGAGTCTGTTCCGAAGAAATTATCAGTTAAGTTTGTAAAGTTCGTACATTTTACAATACAAAAAATATAACATATACATATTAGGTATAGAAAAAATATAAAAAATAAAAAATATACATAAATCAACCTTATCAATAAAAAAAATATTATTTATATATCAACCTACACAGTAAAAAGTTCACAAAAAAAAGATGACAGCCAAAAAATACATTAAGTAGAAGAAACCGAAAGAAATCAAATTATTATTGTTGAAACATTCTTTTCATTTTGGAGTCTACCTACTTCGAGTAGCCACTTTGTTCCTGACATTTTGAATGTTTTTAACACTTTAAGTGCCGATGGCAGTTTGTTAAATATACGTGGAGCAATATAATAAAAAAATCTTTGTCCAAATTTAGTATTCATTTTCGGAACTCGATAGCTACCCGAAGTTTTACTCCTAGTGTCCCTTGCGTTAACCTTTGTGAAAATTGAATTGTTTTTAAAAAATAAATTTAAGATTGATCTTGTATAAAGTTTAAAAGATTTTAAAAGGTTTTCAGAGCTATACCTGAATGACTTCTTATTGATAACTCTGGTTATGCACTTTTGAGTTTTTATTAAAGAGTCTAGTAAGGTAACTACTGCGCCACCCCATGAAGATATTGCATAACTAATGTTGCTCTAACATAGTGCATAATAAACCATTTTTAAATATGGGACATTCAAATAATTTCTTAAATTTCTTAAAATATATATAAGTTTTCTTATTTTATTATCTATATATTCAATGTGAGGTTCCCACCATAGATTTTCATCAATAATTACTCCTAGATACTTAATTTCATTTGCTTTCTCAATCATTTCGCAATTGCATGTTTGTTTTTCTTCCAAGGTACATTTATGAATTTTGATATAATTTGGTTTATTGGAGTTCTCCATTTTTCTTATTGTAAAAGCCAAGAATTTAGTTTTGTTAGAGTTCAGAGTAAGTAAATGATCGTCCAGCAACCTTTTTATATCAGCAATACATTTTTCTACCCTGTTGAAAGTATCAGCCCATGTATCACCAGGTACAATAATAGAGGTATCATCAGCATAACTTATTATGATTTCTTTATCTCTCGTCCTTCTTAATATGTCATTCATGTATATTATGAATAAGATTGTGCCAAGTGTACTTCCTTGAGGTACCCCATATTTAATATACATCGGGTCACTGCGTATACCGTTAATTTCCACAGTTTGTTTTCTGTGTTCAATGTATCTTTTAAACCAATTTAAGCAACTTCCAACGATTCCAATACTATTCAGCTTATTAATTAGAATATCGTGTGATATGGTATCAAATGCTTTTGACAGATCTAAAAATATCCCTAGAACCTTCTGACCCTTGTCCATGTTTGTGGCGGTATATTCAACCATTTTAGCAATTGCATCTTCAGTTCCCCTAATTATTTCGTTAATTTATTCTGTTAGCACAATATCTATTATTTAGTTTATTTATTCTGTAAGCACAATATCCTTTATTTTGTTTATTTATTCTGTTCGCTCAACATCCTTCATTTTGTTTTTTTTTTATTAAATATTTTATATTTCTTCTCGGGAAACTATCAGGTATTATATCAAACATTAATTTAACATGTACCCAATAAGAAGTTGCCACATCCTAGAGACTTACGATTTTAATCGTCCCAACGATCCAGACTGAAAACACATTCAAAAACCGTGTCTCTACCGGGAATCGGACCCGGGACCCTTGAATCAGCAGTCAGATACCTAACGAACTGAGCCACGAAGGCCGACAAAGTCTTCATTTATTCTGTTGGCACAATTTCCTATATTTTGTTTATTTTTGTATTGCTTTTTGCGTAACTAACAGGTAAATCATAGGTAGTATGTTGTTAAAATACAGGTTATAAGAATTGTTATAGTCTATTAAATGTATATTTAGAGGAATCGAACCTATTAGATAGTACTCAATATAATCGCAGAAGGCGTGCTCAATACACCAATACTACCATACTATATAATTATCAAATTGTAGACAATTGGAATTTAAATTGACTTAGTATATGAAAATTAAGTGATCAACTTCATATTGATATTATATGTGTATCTATAGACAAGAGTATTTTTTACTCTCCACCACTATCTTCAAGGGGTAGGCAGTTTGAAACGAACGCCGCATTCTTCTATCTTGATATATACATCGCCTCATCAACATTTATACACTATCTCATTCATGCTCATTGCTCATCTTGCTAGTGATACATTTTTTTGCATAAATTTCTCAACAGGTATCATTTAGAATGTGCATACTATGAGTTTCGTGACAATGTTTTTGTGTATTTGGTGTATTGTGAAAAATTTTGTCCTCTGGGAATCTTATATTTGTTAAATGTACTTCATAAAAATGCATTTAGAGATTGTCAACCTTTCAAGAAGAAAAAACGTACACATACTATTTAGTGGAGAGTTTTGTGTTGGCTACAACCCACTCGTTTTTGTAGGTTTCAGTGTAAAGAGTAGGTATATATAATACAGTCAAATAAATGAAAATAATGTAATAAAGTCTACTAAAATACAAATTCAAAGAAAAAATAAATTTGACATTTCAATTAGAACCCACTAAATTGCTTGTCCGTCGCTCCAATAGCCCAGCTACCGAACCATAGTCAAATTCACCCCCTTTATAGGTTATACTTACCTATAATATTATAGTGAGTCACATTCACACCTTGATATTAAAGTGAGTAAAACCTTTTCCTTCTGCACTTGTATGTTTTGGTTGGCACCTAGCATTGTCATTTCCCGGGTTTCCGCTTGCTTTAATTAAATTCCAATATTGTGAGTTCATAACGATATCACTCGATATGAAATACGAGGTGACATCTCTTGTTAATGACTCAAAGGGCACGTATCTCATTTTATTGTTTTACTAAAGGAACATGAGGTATGCATTAGATACGAGTCGAATATAGATATACTTATGTTCCGAAGGATAATTTTCTGTCTCTACGCAGGGCCGGATAAACGTGTTTTTGCGCCCGTAGAAATATATTTAAACCCCCTCCCCCCCCCCCCGCTTCCACGTTTTTTTGATATTTTAAATTATGTAAAATTACATGTTCGAAAAACAATTATTCGAATGCTCAATTTTACGAAAATCAATTTTACGAATGGCAATTATTCGAATCACATTTTTTCGAAAAACAATTTTCCGAACACACAATTATCAGAATTTACAATTGTTCGAATTTTTATGACGTCATGTTGGTAGTATTGTGAGAGGAATAAACCATAGATTTTTATTATAATATACTAGATGTCGTAGTTAGCAAATTTTGTATGAATCGAAAACAAATGACTCACTTTTTGCACGGAGTACTACATCTACATAGTATATTATGTTTAGTAAAAATCTATGGAATAAACAACATGGCGACGCACCGCGCTGTCAGATATCCTAGGATGTACACCTATTTTTAAAACATAAACCTACAAAACTTTGGTAAAAATAGGTTGGTTAGGTTTGTTTGTAGTTATAATTGCGACTGGCATGAGCCAGTTGCATTATATATTTAAAAAAGTAACTATAATATTAAAATAAAATAACTAAATTGGTGTGAATACTAGATAAACATAAACTGGTGTACAAACTAGGCTATCCCGCGCTGTCAAACATCAGTTATTAAAAATGTGCAAACATACGTACCCAACAATAATACAACAAGTAATAATAGTCTTCATCGAATATATTTTACTGGCAACAAATATGTCAAAGGAGGCAACATAATGACACAAAAATATATTAAATTCGGTTAATTGGTTTTCCAACAAATGTTAGTTCGAATAATTTGCTTTCGGACAATTGTCATTCTGATAACTGATTTTCGAAAAATTGTTATTCGTACAATTGCGCATTCGAACAATTGTGTTTCGAAGAATTTTCATGTAATCAAATTACATTGGGTCTAAAATGATGTATCAGTTTGTTAAGATTACCTAAACCTACCTATATATAGTTATTTATTATTATTTATAAAAAAAAAGTCACAACAATTGGAGATTCATACATATAACGTATTTGCAATGTGGTCTTACAATATTTGAGTCAATTTTGTTTTGTTTGACAACACCAGATATAATGCCCAAATATATAAGTCTATACTAGACTCGTCAATTATATTTATTGACACGTGTCGTGTTGAAACTTGACACCAGACATAAGAGAGAAAAAGAAACTATAATTTATAAATGATTTAAAGATATAGGTTAGTTTTGTTCCTAGACAGTGTCGGCGTCTGACACCAAGAAAATATGTAAGTATGTCGCAGTCGAAAGGGAAAAAAATCATTGATTTTATCTTAGCATTTCAATGCAACGTTTTTTACCTTTTACAAAATGACCGTGTTATAGGTTGATATCAGGTTCCGCATATTGTAAACGACTTATGTAAGTTCCATCAACAAGCAAAAAGAGTTCTTATTGTAGTTTATCATTTAAGTCACTATTGTGTGTAGTATCTGAAATTCTTTCAAATTTTCTGTTACCATCTCGTATGAAGTTTTCCGTGAGTCGCCCGGGTGATTTTAGTTAAAGGGAGCGCTGGCTTCATTATGTAGATAATTTAACACTAAAGCAATGTTTATCACAATGTTTACGAATTACATGTTAATAATAGGCGGGCAAAATATTAGCACTAAGCGGGATTTTTTATATATGTACACACCGTCACATAGAGCCTCTTTACGGGTAATCAAAGAGAACCGAGCGCCATACCTGCGGATTTTTGATTTACACAATTAACGTTTTAGAATTTTAAGCGCCCTTTTTAAAACAACCGCCCTGACTTATTGTTCCTGATTGTTCTATGATTTATCCGGCCCAGTCTCTACGCTAAAATATATTAAGTTTATCAAAAAACATCATTGAATTCCGGCCGAGAAAAAATCCAATATTCCATATATACATATAAATACAAATATGCGATCATAAAATAATGTTTCATATTTTTTTTATTGGAACTCATTTATCATTTACAAAAATCAATACAATAAATTGTATTTAAACAATATTTAAACTAGAAATACCGCAGTAAACAAACATTGAAAATTTGGCTCACATACGACGGGAAGAGAATATATAGAATACCTGAATACTATATGAAAGAATCATGATAGAATATCTGATGATGAACGAAATTCGATCAACAATTCTTATTTATTCTGCCGTGCTAAGTAAAAACACAGTACCTACCCAATTACCTTTACACAATTATATCAAGGGGGCAAGTCCCGTCATACGGTGGAATCGAAACATTCACGATAACCCATACCTATCATTGATATAATTATCCTATAGATTTCTAAAATATCTAAAGATATTACAGAACTCCATTAGGTAATTGTGAGGGTGATGTTATGAAACTGAAAAAATATAATCAGTTTAATATTAAAATCTCAGTTTATTTAAAATGTATATCAGTGTACAAAATAAATTAAATTTTAATCAAGCGTAGCTTAAGTATATAAACTATGACACCAGTTTATCATTATATAACATCTTCAGAATTATTATAATACTTTCTCTCATCCTTTTATAAGTTCAAATTGTCAAAAACTTTCTGGATAAAATTTAGTGTGATTACTCAAGAAAGTTCCCATTTATATTTCCAAACAATTTATTTTGTTCCTTATATAATTTCTACTTTAAGTTAAGCGATGCCAAAAAATTAAGATTCTAGTTATACTTATTATACTTAACAAAAAATAATGCCCCGAATTATATTAAATTTCAGTGGGAATTTTTACTGGGCAATATTTTATTATTGCATCTAAAAATAAACCATATCATGTTTATCAGTACAAAGAGACAACTCGTCGGTAAATCTCGTTGTACTGATTTTTAATTCACTGAGAATTTAATTCTCTTAACACATCGACAAATTATTAATCCAAGATACGCGAGATTTGTATGCAGGGTCTATATTCACGGTTTTTCCAACTTTGAAGTCAAAAAACACCAAATTAGAGGCTTCGCTGCATATATGTTCTATATAGTATATGGATTTAGTCAGAATTCGGAATAGAACACTTAGTGTGTCTGTGTGTGTCCGTCCTCCCCTTATAAATTTTGATCCGCTCAATTTACAGAGCCCAAAATTTCAGAATATATAGATAATTATACTCAGAATTTCGAATTTTTGTGTCAGTCGGGGGCAAAGACCTTATATACTAAAGTCGGGGGTTATCAACTATTGAGTTTTTACTATTTTAACATATATCTCAAAAACCATATAAAACCATATAAACTATATTAATACCTTAAAAACTGGTATAAATATCGAAATGTAAAAAATCTTTTCTCAAACATTTTTTACCGCGGAAAAAATTTTTTTTAAGATAAATTTATGTGTTTAACTGCCTATATTTCCAAAGTTTTTAAACTAAATCTAAAAACGTCGAAAAACACCAAGTATATAATTTGATTTGCTATTAAAAATATTAACATTACTTACTGTAATACATCTCAATTTTTTTGAACAATTTTTATATAAATTGAATATAGTGACGACATCGCTTCATACAATTTGTATGGCAGTCGCCTATACAAAATATCTAAGAAGACAATGTTTAATACTTAATCTCCATACATATCATCATGCTGTTTTCATATTCTGGGTAGGAAAAAAGGTCTGACCTCCATACTATCCTATCTTGACATACATACATAGGTGGTTGACTGGTAGAAATTGCCTGCGGGCAATAAGTCCGCCACGTTGTTTAACTCAATAAAAGTCTTTAATTATTATTTCTATTATTATGCCTACATGTGATGTATAGAAAACAAAATATCTTTAAATAAACAATAATTTGGATTTATGGGTTTAATGTAGTTTGGTACTTATTCTTCAACTATACATACTATCGCTATCGACAGTTTAATCTCATGTGTTACATGCAACTAGTGATAGATAGTTAAAATTTCTACCTCTTTTCTGTCAGTCAGGTTTGAATGTGAAACTATGACGAGCTTCAATGTGTCATTTTCAATTTTAAATGAATATGTTGATTTTGATTAGTTGATTGCCAGGTTCTGATGATGAAATATATTATCTTGAAGAAGGCAGGATATCATTAGATTGAATATCCTACCTAACTTTAAACTAGGCCTGGGAAAAATATGACTCGTTAACCGGATGCAGATCACTACGTCGTATATACATTCATTCGTATATAATTTTGTGTGCATCCATAATTGGACGTCCAGCACTCATAATAAAAACCAATATTATTTTCTTTTTATGAAAATTGTAAGCTGGATGTATGTCGATGTACCCTTTGAATAAAATAAATAAATATATTTTTTGCAGAGTTTATGAACTATTATCGTGTATCAGAAAAACTTTACATTACAAAAATTATAAGTCATTTGAAAAATATTTATCGTATACAAAATAAAATACTGGCTTGAGGTTATAAATTTACAAGAATTCTACACAACTTCATGAAACATTTTAATATTTTCCATTTTACGACTAGGTGGAAATAATATGGTCAATTATCCAAAGAGTTTTCTCAGGTCTGCTTTATATTTTATTTAACAAATAAATGTTATTATAAATAACAATGAATTTCGTTCGGTTGTTGAGTATTAAATGTATAAAAGAGAGTATCTTGAAACATTGCTCCAGACAACAATATTACTTTTCTATTAAAAATGTAATTATCTTTCTTCAAACCACACCAAACAAAGCCATTCATTACCTAATTGGTCGGATATTTTTGAAAGAAAACCATCCTTTCGAAAATGATATTGCGTATTTAATACGAGAATTTCAATTTATTTCTTATTAACTAGTTGCATGTAACACATGAGATCCAACTGTCGATAGCGATAGTATGTATAGTTGAAGAATATGTACCAAACTATAAACCCATAGATACAAATTATTGAATATTTTCAGATATTTTGTTTTCTATACAACATATGTAGGTATATATGTCAAGATAGGATAGTATGGAGGAAGATCCTTTTTCCTATCCAGAATATGCAAATTGCATGATGGTATGTATGTATGTTTGGAGATGAAGTAACAAACTATTAAGTCTTCTTACATATTGTGTATAGGCGACTGCCATACAAAATGTATGAAGCGATGTCGTCACTAAATTCAATTTTTAAAAAAATTGTTAAAAAAAATTGAGATCTTCTACTACAATGTTAATATTTTTTATAGAAAATTAAATTATCTAGTTGGGGTGTTTCGGCTTTTTTCGATAATTGTAAAAGTCTTGGAAATATAGGCAGTTAAACTCATAAATTTATCATAAAAAAAATATTTTTCTTAATAAAAAATGTTTGAGAAACCCTGGAATTTTTTTGAAAAAACTAATTTGAGATTTTGTATTTGTCTATGTTTGTACCAATTTTCAGCGTTCTAGCGTTTATGGTTTCTGAGATATATGGAAAAATAAAATAAAAATTCAAAAGTTGATAACCCCTGACTGAAACAAAAATTCAAAATTCCGAGTATAAAAGTTTTGTAGGCCTGTAACTGTTTATATATTCTGAAATTTTAGGCTCTGTAAATTGAGCGGATCAAAAGTTATAAGGGGGGGACGGACACACAGACACACACACAGACACACACACACACAGACACACGAAATGTTCTACTCCGAATTCTGAGTAAATCCGTGTATGGAACATATATGCTGCGAAGCCTCTAAGTTGGTGTTTTTTGACTTCAAAGTTGGAAAAGCCGTGAAAAAAGTAGACCTCTCCATACAATTCTCGCGTATTCTGGCTTGATACATTGTCGATATGTTAAGAGAACAAAGTTCTCCTGAACAAATCGACAGTTGGACTACAAAAAAATAGTTTAAAAAAAAACTATTGACTAAATAAGCATTATTGTATACTTTTGAATTATTAATTGATTTTTTTTTACCTGCAAGATAGAATAAGCTGAATAAGTAGTGAGCAATGAATTATTCATCGTACAATTAATTACTTTTAATATAATATGGTATCACAATTTGATATTTTATTTTTATTTGTTGGTAAATTCACAGAATGTATTACACAGCATTGTTCACATAATCTTTTTATTTATTTATTTATTTATTTATTGAAGACAAACATACAGCCAATTTAGTACAGAAGACAAACAAACATTAATACAACAAATAAGCCAAAAATGTTTGATGAGTATTACTGGTTAACAAAACATGAATTGAGGAAAAAAACAATCAGTAACATAATATTATTTGCTGTAGGAAATGGAAATTGAAAGGAAATGGGACGATATGGGAAGCGTGCGTAAGATCACTCAGAGCGATGAGGGAACGTGGCCAAAATGGATAATTTAAATCTTCTATGTGATGAGTTGAAGAGATCAATGTCATGGAAGAAAGAATCATAATTTCTGCATGCTCTGTATATAAAAGAATGCTGTGCATAATTTGTGCCACAGATGGGAAGTCTGAATGTATATTTTTTTCTAGTTTGTCTCGTCGGTATGTTGAAGGGAATTTTCGCAAGAAGTGCCTCGGTGTCAATATTACTGTTCACTATTTTGTACAGGAATGTCATGTCAAATACAGTTCGTCTGTTCTCCAAGGACATTAACTTGTGGCGTATTCGCGAAAGAGACAGGTCATTATGATGTTGTCGGTTCCTGTAGTCAAGATGTTTTAAAAATTTGTTTTGAATGGTTTCGATTCTGTCTATGTGTGTTATGTATTGAGGATTCCGAACGGCTGAAGCAAACTCAACACAACTGCGCACATATGAGCAGTACAGGGTTTTCACAGTGGTAGTATTCTTAAAGGGCTTACATACCCGTATTATAAAATTTAATTTTTTGTAAGCATTAACGATAATCTTGTCGATATGGGAATTAAAAGTCAGTTTACTGTCAAGTATCACTCCAAGGTCTTTGATTTCGGTTTTTCTTTCAAATTTCTCATTATCGATATAATAATTTGTGAGTAAGGGATTTCTAGAACGGGTAAACGATATGGAGTTGCATTTTTTAGTGTTTAAAAACAATTTATTATTCTTACAATATTCATACAGACGATCGAGATCCGCTTGCAACGCAACTACGTCAGCATTAATACATATTTTTTTAAAGATTTTTATGTCATCCGCATAGACTAAGAATTCAGATGATTGGAAACAAGTTGATATGTCATTTACATAAAGTATAAAAAGAATTGGACCAAGATGTGAGCCCTGTGGTACCCCTGATGTGCAGGATCTTAATTTTGAGTGGATATTATTTATAGCTACCGCTTGTGATCTATTCATCACATACGAGGACAACCACCTCAACAAATCACCATGAATGCCATATTGTTCCAGTTTGTTTATTAAAATGCCATGGTCAATCTTGTCAAAAGCCTTGTGGAAGTCTGTATAGATGGCGTCTACCTGACCTCCATCTCCCATTGAGTCGATGATAAAATCACTGTACTGCAATAAGTTAGAATCCACTGACCTACCGGAGAAAAAGCCGTGTTGGTTAGGGATAATGAAAGTTTTAATCTCAGGTACGAGCTGGTCAACGACAATTCTTTCCATTAATTTGCAAAAAAATTAGAGCTTTGATATTTGCCTGTAGTTATTAACATCTTGTTTATTTCCTGATTTAAAAATTGGTGTTATGAAAGATTTTTTCCATAAGGCTGGAAACTTACCGGTGCGAAAAGATAATCTAAAAAGGAATGTCAATGGTTCAGTCAGTTCTTCAACGCAGTTTTTAATAAATATCGAGGGAATTTTGTCGGGACCCGGGCCTTTGTTTAAATCCAATGCTTTAATTTTTTTCTCAATATCATCTTTCTCGAAATTAATTTTACTGAGATTCAATATGTTTTTGCAATGGACATCAGGCATCATAGAAGATCCGAGTTCGAACGTAGATTGAAAGAAGTCGCCAAAAAGCTCAATCATAACATGAGGATCGGAGGTAGTTTTTACACCATAAAACATACTATGCGGATATCCTGAACTAGGTTTCTTAGACTTTATATAGTTGAATATGGCCTTCGGATCAGATAAAATTGCCTTTTCTGTTTGTTCAATATAATTGTTATAACATTCGAACTGCATTTTTTTCTGTCTACGTCGCAACAAAGAGTACTCATCATAATCGATCGCCGCGCCAGATTTCTTCCACTTTCTATGTACATTTAATTTTTCAGCGATCACTTTTTTTAAAGGAGTTGAGTACCACAAGGGGAATCTATCCTGTCCCTTAAACGTTTTAATTGGTACGTGTTCTGCTATATATTTGTTCAAAACTGAGTAAAACTCTTCAGTCGCCTCATCTTTAATGTTAAATAATAATAATAATTTTTAATGAGACACAAATATAGGAGATATGTCGTCACTCCCCGCGCCCTATTTTTGTTAACCTGTACGAGATATTTAAGTACTGTGTCAGTATTTGTATCAATATTGTATGTATGTTGTGTTATGTGGTCATGAGCAACGTTTGTAACGCTACGTCCTACGTAGGCGATTCAAAGCGAACGCGATTGCGAAGCGATGCGGTGCGGATACAAGCGAATTCAATGCGATGCGGTGCGACGCGGCGGCTCTGTCCTACGTGTGCGCGAATCGTTCCCTCTGCCGCCAGCTACTGTCATGGATGTACGTATATAAAATACTCAAGAAGTATGTACGGCAGAGAAGTGAAACTAATATTGTGTACTTAGAGAGGCATATTTATGGGGGATATCACAATTTGTATGAAGAATTACGTGATCTTGAATTCATAAATGAGACTGTATTTACATCTTTCCGGGAAACATATCAAAATTTGACATTGGTGCAAGCGAGAGAAAACTTTGTGTGTTTTGAACAACATCCTATTGTAAAATACCAATAATAAATAAATGTGTTTACTTGTAGTCATATTTGTTTTTGCCAAATCATAAAATTCGCGGTTCGATAATAATAATTCTTTTGTCCCATAATATGGGACGTTCATGGACAGAAATTAAAATTTCTGTTTCTGACATGTCAAAAAACAATGGCACCGCTATGGATTCGCGCGAAAATATCAAACCAACTGATCGCGTTCGCTTCACATCGCGCCGCGCCGCATCGAAACCAACTCGCGGTCGGTATCGTAGGACACTTCCATAGTTACCGACTGTTTGTTATTATCGCGCCGCGCCGCTTCCCATTCGCTTTGAATCGCCTACGTACGACGTCGCGTAAGTGTTTCTGAGTGCATTTTGTTAAGATTAGGGTTTACGAATACTGATTGAAAAAAAATGGAAAACCCTGAACAATATATTTTTATAGTATTATCAAATATATTTCCCCCATATTCCATTTTTTGAGGCATTGAGTTCTTACTTTGTTTTTATTTAACAAAAGACCAAAACTTTTAAGGGTTAACCAATATACTATCTTCAGATCTTTTAACAAATGTAAAATAACACTTTTTTTGGATATTTTTTTTGTCGTGCTCTTAAATGAAAAAATGCGTGATAGGATATATGGAGTGCTTCTTTAAGACGAGTAAAATTACTGTTAACTTTTTTGGTTTACAATTACCTACAAGTAACACTTATTTTTTGTAAATGTATATGGTTTGACTGTTTGTTTGCATAAAATTAAATAAATTTAAAAAATACCTTATTATACCCGTATTCCACCAAGACATCTTCGCCTCCTAAGGGATGACCTCCAAAGAGATGAGTGGATAGCAGGACCTAAGAGTATCCTTTTTGAACAAAAATATGGAACCATGATCTACACAGAGAAAATGAATAAAAAATACAATGGCATAGTTTTCATTACGATAGTTTATTCAATGTATTGTTTTGTTATTGCAGTTATGGGTTGATACTGCGAAACACGCAATTGTAACCTGGGACAAACATTTTCAAAAATAAGTTTATTGATGCAACAAGGGTTCTATTATTAATATATCATAGTCTTCCTGTTTTCAATTGTTATTTCATGAAATATTCGTGTTCCTATCAACAAATCTAAAACGAGACTTAAATATCTGTATATATACCCTTCCTATAATTTCATGAACGCTCATTTACATATATTCGAAATCGCTGTACCGTATTTCCTTTATTTGCATAATATAATAAATATTATTTATCGAACAAATTTGTTTAAAATTTTCACTACATCAAAAGCTCACTGTGTTTTTATGTGTGCCTTTCACAAACCTACTGAAAATTTTCATTTCGGCTGTTTACTTTTCAATCTAATTTTTTAAAACAAGCCATCTTCAATTACTCCGAATCCGTTGATAATTGAGTCTCTGATAAATACTTCAACCATTTCAACGATCCTATAAACCCTTAAAGGTATGTAGGTACTTATTTATAAAATTAATCAAGAATATAACAAATATATCCAAGACTCTCGTTATCACTTGAAGAAATGTGTTTAGTTGTAGATTTTTCGGACTCTTGTGATTGATTAAAATCTTCATCTGAGTCCTATGAGAAATAAATAAATGTTTTGGTAAAAATCCATATCTAAAAGTTATGGTGAACGCATAATTTGATGGTGTTATGCAAAAATGTGTTTACCCACCAAACCAAAAAAAATGAGATAGAGTCAGAATACTAACCCAAAAGTGATATTCTTGTATTTAAAAAATAGTTTGAGCAGCTTAAACTTATAAATACTCTGTAATACCTCAATGTGTTAACCAAAAACCATGAAATCGGACTAAAAATAATGTAATACTGAATTTAGATTCTTAAAGTATTATTGCAAATTGAGAACAATATGTGGCTAATATGACAACAATATTGCAAAAATGTGTTAACCCGCATTATGCATTATGACAATCTTGTCATTTTTTATTCACTCTTGTAAATAATAACCTTTACAAAAAATTATTACAAATCGGAAACTAGACATTAATAAAAAAAAGGTTTCTTGGTTAAAAACTCACGAAATTAATATGAGAAAGGATAATCCTGATGTCTTGTATATGAAGACAAATCTAGATGATAATGGGCAGAATGTTGATCTTTTAAGAAATTAAGAAGAGGAATAAACAGAGATTTTAAAGATGTAGAACTCTCTTTATTGTGGCCAGAAAGAAAGCCTTTGTCAGCAGAAAAACTTAAAGATCTCAAAGAAATTTTAGAGCTCGTACCCAAAGATGTAAACAGTTTTTATAATTTTCTGGACTCTGTACTGAAAACTTTATTGACGATATAGAAGGATTCGTAAACGTTGTATTTGATCTTGAAGATGATGTAGAACATCAAAATATTCCTGTTGGATTTTTATTTACTGAAAATAATATTACATCACAATAAAATATTTACTATTAATAATTTTACATTCATACCAAAAGTAAAACCATAGTGCTTTACTATATTTTTCATATTTTATTAGAAGTAACTACACTTGACACATTTTCGCTTTTTAGTTATTGCATAAGAAATAGTTTTTAAAGTGTTCTGTAAAAATGTGTTATCCCACTTTTTCATTAAATTTTTGTATTAATAAATAATAAATATGAAAATTTTACAACATTATTTCATTGCTATAATATAACTACTTTTTATATATTAAACAAAACAGCAAAATTAAATATTTAACCACAATTTTTAAACACGCATCGGAATATGCCTGATTTTTAACATCAATTATCTCAGTTTGTAGTTGGTGTGGCTTAACGCATTTTTGCATAACACCAGCCAATTATTGAACGTTGCGCAAAGTGATCACGTAAACCAGCCGATGACAGGTCGTAAGCCCTGTAGGTGCCTCGATTTCCTGGTTCTTCTACAATATCCCAACTTAATCTCTATTGAGATGTTAAAAAAATGTTTGTCAATAAAAATATAATTTGACTCCCGAAAGGGAAAAATAATAAAAGAAAACAGACAGAATATCACTCGCTAGTCAGCCGTCTCCATAATATTGGAAATGAATACTCTCATTTAGGTGACATTTTATGCTGTCCAAACATAAAAATAAACGGACGATACACACATTTTTTTATGAGAGAAACAACTTGTGATATTTTCAGTGCGGATTTGTATCAAACAAATAATATTGAGAAAGTAAAACAAAGAATAGAAAAAAAAACAGCAATTAGGTTAACAATTAATATAACAATATACATATATTATACCATGTACCTATTACTATACAATAACATGAATCGGAGAGCTGTCTACATAGATTTTGTGACTCAAGCATCCCCATTAACTTGGATTTTTTCATTAACCGACTTCAAAAAGAGAAGGTTATCGTTTCTCAATGTTTATTTTTAATTGAGCGATAATTTATTACCACGTTGTCTGATTTCAATGTTTTTTTATTGGACTCGGGGTACTTCACGAGTCCCATTTAAATTTGACCAAGAGAGAACATAATGAAGCACTTCAATTAGTTTTTTTTAAAAAGAACGATTCCTTACCACGTTAACCGATATTTAAAGTTATTTTTTTTTTTGTTTGAAATATAATAATTATTTTATTTCAATATACTATGTCGTTAAGGTAACTATTTATTGTTCAAACTCACGTTGAATATTATCATTATTTATGTAAGTCCCAAAGTACCCCATATCTTTACAGAGTAACACCTTGTGTTCACCAATCTTTTGAAGCTGATTAATATTAAGCAATCATTTATGTTACATGCTTCAATCGCTTACTCAGAATGATTAATGTCATATGATTTCTCAGAACCCCATGACTCCCCATACAAAGGTGAAACAACTTGCAAAATGAATACGTACGTCGTATCTTGTTATTTATTATATATATTTTTTTATACAATGCTATATCTTAAATCCGTGTTTTTATAAAAAAATATTTTTTGCATCAATGTTACTGAATGACGCTATGTAGTACATAACATAACTTAAAATTAATTTGTGATTGTTTAATGATCATCATCTGTGGATAAACGTAATTGGTCTGTTTTGTATTAATTACTTACTTTACGTGTCCGGCTGGTTCAAACCCTGCCACTCCAATATATGGCGGCTACTATTATTATTATTTTGACCATTTAAGGTCGATTTGTGCCATTTGACGACGTGAGAATTTTATATAAATAAAAACAAAAAACATTTAAAGACAAAACAAACAACGCCTACAAAACAACCATGTTTTTCTCAATGAATTTAAATATTTCTTTGTAAATTATCGGGGAAGCAATTGCAAGAAAGTGCCGAATCTTTAGTGGAAAATGCACTTCGTTAATCTTTCCACAAAAAGATCGGTAACTGTAATAAACTGTATCGATCTCTAATAGGGCATCCAAAAAATACGTGGTCGAGATCTTCTAGATCCAGGCCACACTCGCAATAAAGAGAATTTACAAGATTCAATCTATACGAATGAGCATCGAGTCTATAGTGACCAAACCGTATTCGGGATATACCTACTTATTATTTGGGGTCTATTAAAATTCATCTTGTGATACCAAGGCTTGCCTGGAATATCACATTGTGTTTCTTTATACAACGAACCCTTAACCATACTCTCTCGATCCCAGAATGTTCTCCAGTGATCGCGAGCAATCTGCTCAGCCAACCGTTTACGATCATTCATAGAGAGAATCATATTAGAATGAGGTTCACCAGAGACAGTTGCTGTCCTAGCCAAAGCATCCACAGCTTCGTTATTGTAAATTCCCTTGTGGGAAGGGATCCATGATATTGTAATTTCCTGGCAATTCTTCATTAATTTGTACAACTCAAATTTAATGGATAATATTATTTTACTGTCAATGTACATAAAAGAGGAGAGGAAAGCTTCTGAACCAATGACAAAGAATCGGTGAAAACTATGAATTTGCTCGAATTGATATTTTTTGCAATATTAAGGGCTTCCAGCAAGGCAACAATAAGTGGCGACTACTATCGCCTTGTCGTTTGCCATAATTATAACTGGACACATCAGAAGGTGACTCTCATCCTTCTATTTAGCTTATGTTTTGTATTTATTTCATAGTGTATGTTTTTTGTAGATTTTATAAGACTGTGTTTGTCCGTTAAATAAATGAGTACAAAATGAATTTTGTTTTAATATTCGATTTATCAGTTGCCCAAAAACCAAGAGTTATAAAGAAACTTATTTAGATAAAGAATATAATTTTTAATGTTAGTTAGTCCAAGTAAGACTTTCGTATTCAGATATATATACCTACTCAATTTTGAAAATGTAAAATTCACAATAAGTTATTATTAACACCCTATGAATCCAATAAAATTTTCAAAATAATCCAGACTAGCGTATTTTTTGCGCTTTTTAATTTTTCAGTGAACATTTCATTTATTGCAAATGAATTTCATTCCATACATTATTCGATCAGATGTCTTGAAACATTAAACTCATAACACATTTCAAATTATTTGAGACATGTCATTCAATACTTTCTTGTCAAATTCAACAAACTATTTACCATGACAGACAATTTAAAAAAATCTACATATAAGATACAACGATTAAATTATCTTTAAACCTTTCATACATTTTTATATCCATAATTATATATAAGTATAGCATATTGTTGTCAAACAAAAATATTAAAGTACATCCATGTCAAAAGCAAGGGAAAAACAAAATAATTATATACTTCAGTGTTGTTATTTCTATTATCACTCAAACAATATTAACGTTTTGTGTATCTTTATATTAAATGCATTGTTTTTTTATATATAATGAAGCCATTGGAAACACAATCTATATAAGTAATAATAAAAAATACAGGAATCCACGCAAAAATTATAAGTTCATTTCACAAAATTATTATTTTAAAATGACATATTACAATTGATACAATGTATATTCTTTTAATGAACAGTAGATATTTCAAATAATAAAAAATGGTTTATCGGAGTTTATCCTATCCATACCCACACACTTGCCCCTTCTTCCGGACTCTACTGACTAGTTTATAATTTCAAAAGGACCCTGTTGACTTATCTTTCGAGTAAATTTTTAAGTTTGCATTAAAAGAAAATATACTTAGATATATATTTTTTTCGCAATTTTGATATATTTTTAAATACTTACACAACTACACGGAATCGAGCTCATATTTAATACAAAATCACACTATTCAATTTATTAAAACGTGAAAGGTTTTTGATTAAACGTCTCTACTGATTGTCCTATTAATATGACATTTCATAATTCGAAATACTTTTTTTAAAATACATCTTTAATGTATATAGAAAGGAACTGGATTGCTTCGAAGAAATTAATCTTTATTAATAACAGCCTTACATTATAGTTAATACAGTTAGAAGAACAACATACATCTGTTCTTTAGTGGGTTAGATAGTAATAAAAAATAATTAAAGTATTATTATTATGTTGTAAAATGTTTTTACGGCCCTTAGTTTTTTATCCTATGTTATTGAAAGATTTTTTCAAATAAAACTTGTACATAAATTTATTTAATTATCGTGATGGATTAGAGATAGATTTCTATCTATTTATACTGGAGGTTATCCAAACCGCTAACTGTCAGTTCCTTAATGAAAATAAACCGACCAAATGAACAAACCACTATCGATCCATTCACAACAGCGACCGTAAAGTTAAAAAGTAAAACTTTCAGCTTTTTTATTTCACCAAAACTAAACTGACACAGCAAGAAAAAAATATTAGTTTCATTCATCGATAACTTTTTCATCTTCCCTCAAAAGTTAGTGAATACTTCAAATACATACATATTATATTTTAATTTCGAAAAAATTCAATTATTACAATTTATTTTTTTAAGTATGTGTGAGTCATATTATGATATGAATGGTTTCGAAACACTGGCTTAGAATAGTACTTCTTTCTTTTCTATTAACACTGTTTTCGAGTGCTCCCTAGCCGGGGAGCGTATTTACATACCTTTCAGTGATGATTAAGAGCGCTAATGCACTTAAAAACTCGTGTTGAATTCAAGACACTTGGCCTCCAAATGCACATAGTTTAGCAACGCAAACTGTTCCTGCTAATACGTGTTCAATTTTCCTGCTAATACGTGTTCAATTCAAGACACGCGTCTTTCAATCGTACTGCAGGTTTATACATTTTATCATGCGTATTGATTGAGCGTTACAAGGATTTGTTAGAGGCATTTTTTGTGTATAAAGAAATTGAATAAATTTATGTACAAGTACAACAAACAAGTGCCTAATTCGAGGCAGTACTTGCCTCCTAATCAACACGGTAAGGTAAATACGCAGCCGGGGAAGCATAAATTCAAGAAGCCAAATAACATCTAACATAGTTCAACAATGACTAACCATTCTGAATGTTGCACTTGTAAAAGTAACGAATCTGGTGGGTGGGGATGGATACAGACATGTGTCGTGGTTCATTTGATTAAGGAATTGCACATCGGAATCCTTCAGCTAGCCGTGAAAGGATTTCTTTTTATTATTTTAATTGCTGTAATAATTCAAAAACAATATGCACGTCTGCCATAATTTAATGAAAAAATCATAGTGATCAATAATACATATCTTTGTCCCTAGAGTTGATTGAGCAATAAATGGATTTGAAAGGTGTGGACCGTGTTGTGTTAATAATGTTTTAAAACGCCGTATCTCTTGACATGACGGACATAAATTATTCTTAATTGCTCTTTATGGTCACATAGTCTGCGTGTGGACATTAAAATTCAGAACCCCTCGTTTTATAACACAACCTAATTTTAATTTTTTTCAAAAAATTACCCTTAGATTTTAATTTGAATTTAAGGTTATCACATTTTAATTCCTCGCAATTATGGGACAGTGGAGAGTTATGATTTCATAGTTGCAATCATATTTTTTAATCTCAACAGGTATCATGTAATAAGTGCATATTATGAGTTTCATGATTTGTGTATTTAGCCTAGGTATGTCTTACATACTATAAAAATTTGTATCATCCAATTTACATCCCAATTTATAATTTCTATCGACTTCATATAAAATAATAAAATATATATAATATTATTTTATTTTATCAAAAAGGAATACATCGACTAAAATCCAGCTTACAATTTTCATAAAAAGAAAATAATGTAACTGGACGTCCAATTGTGGATGCAAACAAAATTACATGAGCTCATATTCAATCACACACGTAAGTTACACAAGTAAAAGTTACATAAATGAGAGAAAATTCGGTTACAAAAGTTAAATAAAAAAAGAAGAAGAAAAAAAATAGTTACCTACATAAGTTAAGCAAAAATAACAAGTTATAGAAGTTACATAAGTCTATGTAAATAGATAGGTACATAAGAAGTAAAAAAAAGTTATGTAAGTTAGAGAAAAGACAATTTCAACAGATTACATTCAAATAGCGTATATCAGGGGTGGCGACTATTAGTCCAGTCGATCGTGGTAAGGGAAAAAATATAAACATACATAAATACGTAGAACAGACTGCGCAACGTAATCAAAAAACACTGCACGCATCACGTTACGTTCATGTTATCACGTTACTTTATGATTCTAGATTTCTGGGCATTGGTTTCCAACGAGAAATATCCATGTTTGAAGAAATGTGTTGAACAATTTCATTCATGTTTTGGTTCAACATATTTATGTGAGTCAGCATTTTCCTACTTAAAACAAACAAAAAATAAACACCTTTCTCGTTTGACAGACGTCCATACACTGGATTCTTTAGGCTGCCTGTCCATTGATGCGGAGCGAGGCAGCGGAGCGGAGAAACGGAGAAATATTAACCAATAGGATTGCATAAAATCTCCGCTCCGAGATTTAATGCAATCCTATTGGTTAATATTTCTCCGTTTCGCCGCTCCGCTGCCTCGCTCCGCATCAATGGACAGGCAGCCTTAAGGTTGGCAATTTCCAACTACAAACCTGATTTTGCTTATCTAGTGGGAGATGCTCAGACGCAGTGCTCACACTTATATACATAGGTAGTTACTAAGAATAATTTTCAGTTTTATGTTTTCCCTCTTAATAAAATAAAAAATACTACATAATTGTGTACTGAACTATGCTGTTTCATTTAAAATTTCAAGAAGTATGTAATTGGTAGATCGCACAGGGCTTCCTCAGTGAACAGTAGATCTTGGATCTAATCAAGTTGGCCACCCCTGGCGTATATAAATAGCAAAATATGTGTAAATATATGATGTGTAAATCACCTTCACTTATAAGGGAAGCGACGACAAACAGCAGGTTGTAGCGAATGAATGAACGTGTTTAAACTCAGGAAGTTCGACCACGTGTCCGAGAGCAGGCAACGACTGAACTGGTTAAAGATCCGTCACCGAAGAGATTCCCATGTTCTTTCCCTGCTCTACTAAATCCTAATAACCCTCTTACAACCACGTACCAAAAAAAGTATTTCGCCCACTTATCCTCACATGGTCTCAACTTACGGTCCCAACATAATAGCACACTTACAATACCAATACACCACACATCTACTTATACTTACTCATTCACAGTACATGCAGCTCGGATAAGGAATCTATTGCCGGAGAGTATCAGAGATGCCACTAACTTGATAGCATTCAAAAAGTGTCTGAAGTCACACTTTTTATCCACATAACCACAAACTCACGTCTTTTTCCCTTTGTCCCTCTATCCTTTCCCCTCTCCAATAAACATATTGTCTCTATCTGGTGTATTTTTTATTTTGTTCTATTTTTATTTTTATATCTATTTATTGTGTAGGTATTTTAAATTTCTTATTATTTGTTGTGTTAATTATTCCTGTAACTGGTTGAATTTACTATGGTAGTTGACTGATAGAAATTTCCTGCGGTCCGTCACATTGTCATGATAAAAGTTTTTAATTATTATTATTATTATAAATTAATGAAAGTGTGTTGAATTAGAGCTGATTAGTTTTCTATATAAATCCCTTCATTTCTTGTCTATGATTTCATCTTTCCAAACTTCCAAAACGCTCTAACGGTCTGAATTTTTTTTTTTGATTATTGTATATGAGAAATGCGTTTACATTACATTATACACCATATCGGCATGTCTCTCTTCTTGGCGAAGGACTTGCCTTACGCGACGTCCTACGTGAGCGATCTGAACGCGAACTCGAAGCGGCGCGTCGCGGCGCGAAAATAACAGTCAGTATTTATGGAAGTGCGTGTCCGGACAATTGACCGTAGCCGATTGGCCGTGGACAATTGACCGTACGCCCTTTTGAACGTATAGACAATTTACCGTGAGGACATTTTACCGTGGGGACATTTTACCGTATGGACAGTTGACCGTGGGGACAATTTACCGTACGGACAATTGACCGTGGGGACAGTTGACCGTACGGGCAATTGACCGTGAGGACAATTTATCGTATGGACAATGCACCGTGCGGACACTATTTTTAGTATCAGAAAAAAATCCTTTTCTTTTTCGTTTGAGTTAAATAAATTGCGTGAGTAAAAAAATTTTTGCAACGAACCGATGGCCTTATTTTTTTTATTTCAAAATACTAGGAGAAATCCAATAAGTCGACAGTGATTAAAACGAAATTTTACAAAATAAGCGGTAATTATGTAGTTCTAATTTGCTTCATTTTGAGATATAAGAAGATGTCTGTTCTTAAACTTCTTCTTGTTCTTATTTTGATTTTTCGAGATGAATATCGATTCATACTAATTAGAAGGTGTGGATTTCGAAATTATTGAAACTTCTTTGTTTTCTTTTGAAATTATGAGAAATAGTTTCTCATAATTTCAAAATAAAACAAAGAAGTTTAAATTATTTCGATATCTACACCTTCTATTATTAGAATAAATCGATAATCAAAAATTAGTATTTTGAAATAAAAAAAATAAGGCAATCGGTTCGTCGCGAACATTTTTTTACTCACGCAATTTATTTAACTCAAACGAAAAAAGAAAACGATTTTTTTCTGATACTAAAAATAGTTTTCGCACGGTGAATTGTCCATACGGTCAATTGTCCATACGATAAATTGTCCTCACGGTCAACTGTCCTCACGGTCAATTGTCCTCACGGTCAATTGTCCTCACGACCAATTGTCCGTACGGTAAATTGTCCCCACGGTCAACTGTCCATACGGCTAATTGTCCACACGGTAAATTGTCCTCACGGTAAATTGTCCATACAGTAAAAAGGGCGTACGGTCAATTGTCCACGGCCAATCGGCTACGGTAAATTGTCCGGGAATCACGGAAGTGGCTTACGTAACCAAACGCGCGTAGGGTACGGTGTGGCGCAGCGCGATACGAAGCGAACGCGATCAGTTGGTTTAAAATTTTCGCGCGAATTGGACGCGGTGCCTTCGTTTTTTTGGTTAAGTATAATGTCAGAAGCGCGATTCGCGCGCACGTAGGACAGAGCCGCCGCATCGCACCGCATCATATTAAATTCGCGTGTAACCGCATCGGATCGTTTCGCAATCGCGTTCGCTTTGAATCGCCTACGTTAGACGTCGCGTTAGCCTTTGTTTGGTTGATTATTGTATTTTTTTTGTTTAGTAGTGGAGAGTTTTGTGTTGACCACAATGCACTCGTTTTATTATTTGTAGGTATGATAACAATATATGCATGAATATGTTTTACACATACAAAAATCGATAATTTCCACTAGCGACAATGATCATAAACCTGATTTATTGCTTTGGCTTTGATTCATTTTCAAAAATTTACATATTTATGGTCAGGGAAATGTATATTTTTTCGATTTGACTAACCGCATAGCCATTTATTGAGTTGTTGAAGCATAAACATTGAAAATATTTCCCTTTAAAACTGCCTTACGCCTGAAACTAATACTTTAAAACGATCAATTAAAATTCTTGGTATCATAAAGTATAGTTTTAATATTTTTTTTTAATGAAAACAATTAATTGGCCATCCTTATTTGCGTACATATTTTGCTGAACATATAACATTAGTTGCCTATTGATTATTTTCAACAAATAGGTACTAACGATTTGCTTTTCACAATTGGTTGGCCGAGAAGTGTACAAAATAAAAATAAAATAATCTTTGCGTAAGTAAGACATGTTGCGTAAATAAGACATGTAAGAGCTAATAATTTAAACAAAGCTTCCTGAACTTTCAAAATATTCAAATCGAATATTTTTTTAATTGCATATACGCAAACATTGGATTTTTTCCCTGTCGGGAGTCAAATGACATTTTTATTGACAAACTTTTTAACATCTCAATAGAGACGAAGTTGGGATATTATAGAAGAACCAAGAAATCAAGGCACCTACAGGGCTTACGACCTGTCATCGGCTGGTTTACGTGATCACTTTATGCGCTTGCGGAACGTTCTCCAATCATGCCTTCATATTTAGTTCCCTTATCAATGTAATTTTTGAAAGTTCTATATATTTGAATAATGTTTAACAATTCACCTGAAAATAAGACATTATTACTATTGCCATCTATGAAGTAACGAAGAAACCTTTTTGTTATGCCATCTATTGAGATTTTTTTTATCAGCCGATCTCATTGATCAACTCAATTATTTTCTTTTATTTATTTTTAAATGAAAGCTTGTCTAAGATGCATCATCCTCATAAAAAGTTGAATATTTATAAATCATATTCCAATATATTGATGTCTACTTCTTCATCGTGCATCGTGTTTGTGAAGGTTGACTCTCCTGGTAAGAGGAGGTCCAATTGTCCTTCCATCTACTTCCCCATCTTATCACGTCCTCAAAACCGCACATAAACCTGATCGTCTCATTTCTGATGCAGTCCCTGAGGGTTTTTCTTGCTATGGAGCGTAGGGTTTTCATTTAAACCATTCTAAGACAGTTATGGAGTCGGATATTACTTCTATTCCATATGTCATGATGGGGGGAATATACGCCTTGTGCATTCTGACTTTGCTTGTGCTAAGCGTGTGTTTATTTCTTCAAACAGCATTTTGTAAGCAACCAGCTACAGGTATTGCTTTATTGACCTGTGTTCGAACTTCGTTGGTTCTACCTAGCTAGGTATGTGTATCGCATGACTTGCTCTAAATAGTTGTTTTCAATGACTTATTTGTATCTATGCGGCTCTTGATGTTGTCAGACACTCCGTTTTGTTTACAGATATCGTCATGTTGTTTTACTTAGATACAAGATGAAATTTACAGAGCATTCTTTATCGGTCATCTTCATTTTCTGCTTATAGTGTAGCATCGTTAACATAATATACCATATTAACTAACTTATTTCTTATTCTAAACCCAAGGTAATCACTTCTTGTATTATTTTATCCATTATGAGATTAAAAAGTAAAGGACTGAGACTGTCTCCTTGTCAGATCCCAGTTGCTTTGTGTATCTCTTTTGTTAGATCTCCATTAGCATTTATTTTATTTTTATTGGTCGATAGAGAGTTGTACAATCTACACAATTTATAAAACAGACAATGTACATTGCTTTATTAGTGGATCAGTGAAAACTCCATGCATTATTCAATAGGATAGTTAATATTGATAAAAAACTTACAAATAATATATAATTGATTTACTAGTACCTACATAATAAAAAACACTTAAACAAGACAGCTGATTAAATCAAAGAACTAGGAAAGATAGGAGGAGACATCATCATCATCAGCAATAGCGCTACAGCCAGGTGTGAGCCTTGGCCTCCTCAAGAAACTGCCTCCATTCCGCCCTGACGGCAGCAAGTCTCCTCCAATTTGTCTGTCCGATCGCTCTTTTCTCTCCTTCGATGTCGTCCAGCCATCTCATCCTAGGTCTCCCTCTGCTTCTTCTTCCTTCAGGACAGTTGTACAATACTTTCTTTGGAACCCGGCTATCTATAGGAGGAGACAGCTGTGTCCTAAACACACTGAGAGATCTCGCAGAGATGTTGAGTGTATTAAAGAAAGCATTGTACACAGTACAAGCACGGTACACAAAAGCATTCTGAGTGTATGTAGTTGATATTACAATTAGGAATATAAAAAAGTTCTAGGATATCTGGTTGTTCTGCTCGGACAGTGAAAGCAAATTTTTTTGTTCTTGTTTTATTTATTTTTATTCTTGTTTCCATTATTGTTCATATTTAATAATCATTTATCATATTTTTTCTTGTATTTTTCTCAAATAACTCCCGTAATTCGACCCTAAGGGTCAAAGTCATGGTTGAAAGGTTTTTGACGTTAAAAAGTTACAATTACAGTCGCGGGAAAAAAGTGGTACAGGAACACCCAGGATACAGAAGGGTGGAAAAAGTTGAAGGAGGCCTTCATCCAGCAGTGGAGAGATGGCTAATAAGAAGAATAAAATGTATAAAAGTATGGATGGATGAAGCAAAAACGATTGATGTTAGTCAGGATAAATCGTAAATGTATGTCTGACTTTTAATATTAACAATAATTTATTATATTTTTATACAAAATAAAAACAAAGGTCCGCCTGGTTTTTCTCACATTTCTGCCACAGCAAAAATACCTCGTCTACAACAGTATTATAAGATGGGTGGCGGCAGAGCGGTTAGCGCGCTGAATTAGTAATCCTGTGGTCGCGAGATTGAATCCTGCCACGACCGATTTCGTTCACCTATAGCACAAGCATTTATGCTTTATTTGGGGGAATGTATGAGGATGTATATGTACTTGTTTCAAGGACATTTTCATTCTTAAAAAAATATTATGTTAATCCAAGTTATGTATCTGTGAAAGAATTAAAATGGTGCCAAAATTTATAAAGCACTATGTTTTAGAATTTCAAATTGTATTTCAATAATCAAACAATGCAAATGATCATTTTATTTTAATCATATTTGAATATACAGCTTCATTTTATTCAAAAGAACACTTCTTTACTCTTGTCAAGGCTAGAAACTGATATTTAAATTTTTCTTAGAGTGGGATGAGTTATTTGTTGTTTTAAAACTATCTTCTACACGTACCGTATGCTTACTAAAATATTCCCTTATTTCTTATTCCCTTATATCTTAACTAAATACTGATAATTTATACAAATAATTATATTCATAATTCAATAATTATAAGAACTGAATTATTCTAAATATAATAGTTATAATTCACTAATTAGAAGAACTTAATTTTTATTAATATAATAAATAAGTCGGCAAATATATATTTTAACCAGATTGTTATTTGCATGTGTCCGAAAGAAACGAAGGTCAGATTTTATTTAGTAAAAAAACTTAAATTAATAGATATAAAATTTAATCACATATTCGTTTTTTATAATTTCACATTTTTCTCATCGTCTTGTCGCTTTTGAATATTTTGCTTTGGGTTTTGTTTCTACGAGATGTCGGTTTTTAATAATATTTTTATTTCAATTTGTGATCGAAAGTATGATGAATTCTCAATCCTTAAGAAGACAATATTGTGATTTTTACATTCAGTAAATCATTACTTGATATACGGTGAAAAAGAATGACGCAGCTCTTTTCCAAAATATTTTAAATCCATTGAATAATTAATGAAAATAACTGGGAACCTGCCTGTTCTTCCCGACAAATATACCAAACACGAGCTTGAAGATGCTCATAACAAGGAAATAAAATATTATGTAATTTGACATCTGATCTGACATAATTTTTTATAAAATTACGCCGCGGGTTTCGTGACAAAAATAGACTTGAGTAGGATTTCCCAAAATATTACTACATCTGTAACATCATACATACATACCATCACGCCGTGTCCCTCCAGAGTTTCGTAGAGAGAACTGAATGTTCTATCCTGCCTCGCATCCATCACCTTGTCAACATTAATACAGCGTCTCATTCATGATCGTCTGTTGTTCACGCTTCTAAAATTTCCGTCTTTCAGAATATCGTTCATGGTCGTGCCATCCCTTTCTTGGGCGGCCCCGACCTCTTATTCCTTTCCTGTCGGTAATGTATATTTTCTTCGTCAGGCGTTCTTCATTCACTCTCCCCATGTGGCTAAACCATCTCAATGTGTTCCCTTTCACTCAATTAATAACATCTTTCTTAATGGTCCATTCTTTCCTTTTGCGCTAATTTTTAACCCTTCCATACATCGTTCTATTACAGAGTCCTCTTAGCGATCTCAATATTTCAACCGCATTTACTGTGCTTTCGTGCGACTTCTGCAATCACCCCGAGGGCTACGTTGAACAGGAGGCATGCCAAAGCATCTCTCTGCAGTAAAGTTGTCGCCAAATACCTCGAGAAGGGGGGCGATATGCACGTATACACAAATTTGCGCTTTGCGCACCCGGAACCCGGTTCAAGATATTTAGTGATATGTATATATTTATATAGGTAAGATTTATTTTCACCGCATCCAAAGTGACCAAAATGTGATCCAAAACTTTCTTCTCAACCGTCAAAATTGTGTTGCCAAACTATAATTTTTGCTATTACTAGTTGCATGTAACACATGAGATCCAACTGTCGATAGCGATAGTATGTATAGTTGAAGAATAAGTACCAAACTATAAACCCATAAATCCAAATTATTGAATATTTTAAGATATTTTGTTTTCTATACAACACATGTACCTATGTATGTATGTCAAGATAGGATAGTATGGAGGTCAGTCCTTTTTTCCTACCCGGAATATGAAAACAGCATGATGGTATGTATGTATGTTTAGATATTAAGTATCAAACTATTAAGTCTTCTTAGATATTGTGTATAGGCGACTGCCATACAAATTGTATGAAGCGATGTCGTCACTAAATTCAATTTTTATAAAAATTATTAAAAAAAATTGAGATACAATATCTATATTTTTTATAGAAAATTAAATTATCTAATTGGGGTGTTTCAGTTTTTTTCGATATTTTTAAAAACTTTGGAAATATAGGCAGTTAAACACATAAATTTGTCATAAAAAAAATATTTTTCTTAACAAAAAATGTTTGAGAAACTCTTTTGAAAAATCAAAATTGAGATTTTGTATTTGTCTATATTCACACAAATTTTCAGCGTTCTAGCTTTTATGGTTTCTAAGATATATGGAAAAACAAAATAAAAATTCAAAAGTTGATAACCCCTGATTGAAACAAAAATTCAAAATTTGAGTATTAAAGTTTTGTAGGCGTTTTACTGTTTATATATTCTAAAATTTAGGGCTCTGTAAATTGAGCGGATTAAAAGTTAATAGGGACACACACACATAGACAGACACACACACAAAGACACACTAAATGTTCTACTCCGAATTCTGAGTAAATCCGTATATGGAACATATATGCTGCGAAGCCTCTAAGTTGGTGTTTTTTTACTTCAAAGTTGGAAACACCGTGAAACATATAGACCCTGCATACAATCTCGCGTATCGTGGCTTTAAACTGCCTCTTCGTTCAAGAGAATTTCATTCTCTTGAACGAATCGACAGATGGATTAGCCCCATGTTTGCCCTAAATTTAATGTGGCCACACAAAAAAATTCATGTTGTTATTGTTTTTATTATTTTGAAGGAATGATATTTTATACAATCAAAAGTATTCCAACTGTCGATTTGTTTAAGAGAATTTATATCTCTTAACACATCGACATAGTATCAATCCATGATACGCGAGATTTGTATGGCCAGGTCCATATTTTTCATGTTTTTTTCAACTTTGAAGTCAAAAAACACCAACTTAGAGGCTTCGCAGCATATACCTATATGGTTTAACTCAGAATTCGGAGAATAATATTTAGTGTGTCTGTGTGGGTGTTTGTGTCCGTCTCCCCCTTATAACTTTTGATCCGCTCAATGCACAGGTGCTAAAATTTCACACACATTTTTAACACACACTCTAATTTATTCTACCACTATTTTTATACTTATTTGATTTATTACACAAACAACAAAACTCTTTATCGAGTGTTAACAGAACTTATCAGATTATCAAAATAGAGACATTTCAGGTGAAATGTATTGGAAGTTCTTATTAGTGTAATGTACGCTTCAAATAAAACATTGTTACAATTACCGGTCTAGATCAGTTACCTACGTATTCCAGGCAAACAAATATAGAATTACGGCCTATCTTTATTTTACTGCACATGTCTATCCGTACTGGAATTTTACAATCGATTTTAAAATTACTTCCCGCCCAGTTAGAACTATGTAGTGGGAACAGTCCGTGGGCCTCTTCAAGGTCCCATTGGGCATGCGGATTTAGTGGTCTCTAAGAAGAACTTTACAGCCTTCAAATTGTTTTGCAATGGCTATAGTGCCCTTCTATCTGCTGAATAAAAAAAATGAAATTCCAGAGTGTCCTTGGTCAACTCTCTGATGCCCAGTTTTACAGTCACAGGCTTGAAGTACTCTCGCGACAATCCATGTCTGTGAATATTATTTTCACCAACGTTGATTGTTATTTTTTGCACAATTGTGTCGAGACCACGAGTCTAGAGGATCTTCTAGAGCTACTCTTCGTGCCATGCATTCTTTGTCATTCTTACTAGCGTTCTGCGAAGGGGCCGTTTCAGTCCCCATATGCGGAGCGGGTAACTTTCAAGTATGTATAATCCCGATGACAATGCATGTTACAATCGATTCTTAAATATATTTTTTTATTCACTTATTATATACGCATCTGAATATACAATAAAATGATTAAAATTGTTAATCAAAACGATAGGTATATACCCAAAATTTTACCTTTACAACTCACCAAAGCCCGTGTGCTATGATTAATCTTAAACTTTGTTAAAGTGGAAAGGGTTTTTTTGCTGATAAAAAGTTGCGTTTCATGAAGTAAAAGTTTATAATGAGTTGGAAAACATTCGGTATGCCGTTAGATATGATCACATGTGAGAACGAATAATATAGTCTCCATGGTTATATCTACTTTATTAACATGATTATAATATTATAAGTCATACAATAATTCAGCTAGACTATGGAATAGCCTAAGTCCTGATATTACGTCGTCTATCTCACTAAACATCTTCAAGAAAAGGCTAAAGCAAAAATATTTATCTGACAACACCTGATTACATCTTCCTCTCCTCTTCCTTTCCTTATCCTTTAATTTTCCTATCATTGTTATGAATTGTTCTTATATGCTATATTCTTTGTTTTTTTTTACTTTTCTTCTGATATCTTTATTTATTTTGTAATGTGATTAACTTATTGCCATAGTACACATTGTTTTGTATATTTAACATTTACTCTGGTTGGTTGGAAGAAATTGTCATTAGGCAATAAGCCCGCCAGTGTACTAATCATATGTACAAGGAGTTTCAAAATAAATAAATGAATAATACATTTGATATTATTCCCAGCGCCATGTAAATAAGTATGAATGTATAGTTCGTTTAGTCAATGGATGCAACTTTGATTAGAGAGACAGTGCGTTTACAAAAACTTGTAACTATATTTTTTTAAATAACTGGAAATAAAAATAATTATCATTAGGATTTTGTTTTCAAATAAAACAACTATTTTTCATTTTGTATATTAAAATGAACATATTACACAATCATTTTTATAAGTACTTAGGTACAATTGTTATTAAATCATTTAAAATCGTCTGTATTGTCATCGTCTCAGACAATTAAGATTTACGCTTTTTGCGCGGTTTACCGCAGGTACCTTCCTGATGTTTGTTATGAAATAATATATGCTTGATGATAGTCCTCGTGTTGTCTGACGAGTCTATAACGTTCTGAAGTTCTACATATAATGTTCCCAATGGAGTGGTATAGGAAACTAAGAGTATCATCTAATGATGTTTCTTAAAAATCAAATTATCTTTTACAAACTGAATTGTTAATATTGCGAAATAAAAGCAATTATTTATTTATTTTCTATCAATTTAAACAGAAACGGAAACGGACACCGTTTTAAATTGATATATAGAAAATAGGTATAAGCAATATATAGAAATTAAGACAATAATATATTCTTAAGCGCTCAAATTGATTCACCGAAGAAATCAAAGAACAAATTAGGAGGGATGTGTGCCACTTAATTCCCAACTTTTGTTAATATAAATTGAACCCTTCTCGTCAGATTAACATTTTGGTTTTCATTTCTAAGAAATAAATATCTATACAGCTCGTTCAAGTCTTGAAAACATCGAATTAGTATTTACCTTCTTTAATTTTTATTTACATACTTTTCAACGTAAGTACGAACCTAATTCGTTTCTAACGGGACACCAAAACTATGATTATAGAAAGAGTGAAAGCACTATTTTCAGCCAGTAGATACCTACCTCACAGCAAAAGTAAGTAGGTATGTATTTTTTACCTTTTATTCGAACAATTTCTTTGCTTATAAGTAAACCTAACCTCTTTTAATAATAATAAAAAAACACTTTCTTGCACCCTTCGCGTGAGAAATGAATTTAAGTCAATTTCTCCTCTGCTGGGGATCGAACCCAGGACGCCTGCACAGAAGCCATACGGCTTACCAACTGTGCCAATGCGGCACACTTTCAATTTTCAATATTTTTTATCAATATCAAATGATTACAAGATGAAAATTAGCAAAAACTGTTTTTAAATTCTAAAATTTTCATTAATTTATACAGTGAACATTGAACATGTCAAATAATTAATATCCATATATATTTTCTTACATAAATAATAATAATAATACTATAACTGTTAGAATCATCATCATCATCCGTGGCTCTACAACTCAGGTCAGGTGTTGGCCTCATGTAGAGGTCGCACCTATGATTCTCGGTTTTGAGCAGCGCCACCCCTTTTTTGAACACCTACTCGTACGCTATGAGCATCCTTCGCAAGTTTCGGCGTTCCAACTCCTTCCCCCTGGTGCACCATTCTAAATCGATTTTGGAATGTCTCCATTGCCCATTCTTTGTACGTGTCCGGCCCACCTAAGTCTCCTAAGTCTGTCTGCAGATGATGGGACATTTTTAAAAATCATAAAGCTCCTGGTTGAATCTGATACGCCACAGTACAATACAGTACTTTATTACACAGTTACTTCAGTAGGTACACCGTACACAATAGTTTTTTAATAGTAAATCATATTTTTTAAACCTTTTTCTTTCCCCATAGCGCTTTTATCCCGTTTCTATCGGGGTACGCTTTGACCATGATCCTGGAATTGGCGAGTCTGGTTATTACATTGAAGCGACTGCCATCTGACCTTCGTAACCCTTAGAAAGGGGAACCAGAAAAATTGGATCATGGCTACATAGAGCTAGTGATATAAATCCGCACATAGATTTTTTGAAAATCTAGAGGTGCGTTCCCCGCCTGGATTCGAACCGTCGACCTCACGCATGTGAGGCGACGACCTTACCGCTGAGCTATCACCGCTTTTTTTTAACCGATACAACAAAAGTAGCATGAATATTAACAATATGTAATAACAGCATCGTGGGCATATTAAATATATTATATCTTATTAACCTAACACAAATAATTTATTTTCATTTTTTTAAATTAGCGAATCGTCGCAAATAATAGAAATATTTTTTTTAAAAAACATCAACCTAATGTCATAAATGTAAACATTTATTTCTGAACTACTCAAGTATTGTTATATAGTACACGCGTTGTTGTGAAGTTTTTTTTGTGATTTACATAATTGTACGGCAAAAGGTCCATACTTACGGTAAACTTTCACGAGAGAATCCTTTTTAAGTTGAAGTATAAATACCTTGGGAAAACCAGACATTCACCCTTCGTCAGAAATCATTGGAATATAGAATAGCTAACTAGAAGAGATATTCCAAACGAATAAAATCTCGACATTCTAGCAACGTTTCCCTGCAAAGGACCCGAGCAGTGAAGGAAATTCAACGAACTTGCCTAAAAATATTTTATCGCGAATAAAAGGAAACTTTACTACACGACGTCATCTTGAGCAACTAAATTGTTAATCAAGATTTGGCGTTGAATCGGTAAAATGGAATCTCACCAAAGGGAATAGTTTGATATCTGCATGTACAAAGTCAGGTAAGTGGTGGTCATAAATAGACCTGTGGTTACCAATCCCCAGTTTAGCCTATTGTACGAAAGCGGTCATCCGACTAATCATCCAGTGCACACTTCCATATATTGGATAAATTAACATTAAAGTCCTATTATTTAATCCTATTAAATTTACATTTCTGATATAAATAATGATAACTGGAGGTCAAATAGCCCTGACTTTCATAACTAGAAGTAGTATGCCCGCAAGGATCACAACTGGGGATATTCATATTTATAATGTTCATTAATTATACCACTAATGTTATTAAGCGTAGTATTTTCTAAATTTTCCAGATACTCCAAAACTGAATTGCAAGATATTGATACCTGATGCGATCAAAATGACAACGGATTTACCTAAACAAATCTCAATATACAATATTTTCAATCAACAAATTTAATATAATATTATTGTTAAAATACCGTAGTGACAATTGTAAAATCAAAGGATGTTACCCAATTTATATTTCACAATTTTAATATATCTTATAGTACCTACATATTTTTTGCATATTCAATTAATGTATTTTGTACTCTTCAAATTGTATTTTGGAAATTCAAATAAAGATCTATCAACTTATTTGATATATTATAGACAAAAGACACATATATTAGTTAAAAATACAGCCAAGTAAGTTTTGCTCGGGTGTCCGTTGTACATTGATGTTTGAAAAAAAATTATTAACTTCCCAAAAAGTTCATCCCTTAGGACTCAAAGGTCTTGTAATGTTGGATACGTAAATAGAAAATTTATCTCAAACTGTTACCAAAAGTAAGTCCTCCCTTACTCTCCGAAAAGTTCTTAATTCTTGTTTTTGATTCCTCTCGAATAAAAATCCTTCAAGTAAGATTACAAATTTTCAAACCCAATATTCACATTCATCGAATACAGGCAAAATTATATTTCTCTAGACATTGACTATCTGAAGTAGGTACCCAACTTACTTTCTTTCATTAGTAAATTATATTCCAACAGTCGATTTGTTCAAGATAATTAATGTCTCTTAACACATCGACATATTTTCAAGCTAAGATCCGAATTTCGAATGGTTCATGTAACTTTGAAGTCAAAAAACACCAACTATGAGGCTTCGCAGCATATATGTAATGTATATGGATTGACTTTTAGTTTGACTGTATGTACATACGTGCGTGCGTGCGTAAATGAGTGAGTGAGTGAATGGATGAGTGAGTGAGTGAGTGAGTGAGTGAGTGAGTGAGTGTGTATGTCAAAAGAAAATTATTCGATAATATCGGTCGTTTGCCATTGAAAAATACCGTTAAAACTATAAACAATATCAATATTCAAAATTAAATAATAATTCCAGTTTATAGTCAAAATAATTGTTCGATAATGTCGGTCACTTGCTATTGAAAAATATTGTTAGAACTATAAGTAATATCAAAATTATAATTATTCCAGATTATACCGAATTCAAAGAACTTCTTTTTGAAATTAAGTAGTTACCCAAATTCTGAATGATAACTTTAAAAAGATCCCTTACCTTTCATTTTTCAAAGTGCTGAAACCAATTAATTTAGATTAATTTTTGTATGATAAAGCACAGCGCAAATCCCTATTTTACCTGTGAATTTATGAGGTTTATTTTTTTTCAAATTTGACCCTCATAAAAGTACTTTTGTTATCTTATACTTTTGTTTCCAAAACATGATATAATATTGAAGTATTTAATATATTCTTCTTCTTTTCAGCCTACTCCCGTCCACTCCTGGACGAAGGCCTCCTCCATCTCCTTCCACGCCACTCTTTCTTGTGCTCTGAGCAACCAATTGACACCAGCATGACGGCTGATGTCATCTCTCCAACTAATTGGTCTTCCAACACCTCTAACTGTCATTCTCGTTCTCCAAGCCAACACTATCCTTGGCCATATGTCTTCGGGGTAACTAGCCACGTGGCCCGCCCATCTCCACTTCAGAGTAAGAATGTGGTGGATGACATCAACCATTTTTGTCCTTTTCCTGATGGTGTCGTTTCGCACCCTGTCTCTCAGACTTAATCCTAACATGGCTCTTTGACTGACTCTTAGTTTTTTAGCACTTTTCTGAGTCATTGTCATAGTCTCCAAGCCATAAGTAGCTACTGGCAGTACACAGGTCTCATATACCTTCCGTTTCTGGTTGATGGGATACAAAACAAAATTATGTTAACACCAAAATTCCCACAAAGGCATTGCCCGTGTGTGGGTATACACTATAAAACATACATCAGTAGCTATTTATATTTTCATAGAAATTTGACTGTTTAAACAAAATATATCTCACTTTGATAAAACTTATATAATTTTCTAAATGAATACACACCGTGTTAATTGATTTTCATTTCAACTATTTTAAAGTAGCCATAAAAAATATTTAATTTAACGTGCAAAACAAACAGCGAAAATAAAACAGTTATATGTCAATTGCACACAGATTTCCCAAAACCTAATGGAAGTGTTGTGTTCATTGAATCCAATATCTGAAATCTAACGAACTAACCATGATCTCGGATAATGTCGAACATTCATTTTCAACTAGTGATATACTTAATGGGAAATATATAACAATTCAAAAGTAATCGTTGACTAAGTGTAGTTACCGTATAAAATGGGATGTTAATCCAGTGGAACTTTAATTATATTTACCCTTAAATATCAAATTCACCTATGGTATTAGAAACCAAATAACATAGACCTAAAATCGAACGATGCGAAAGCGTATAAAAAATATCTCTAAAAAATGATTTTGTGACGTTGAAAATCAATTTGTAAAACAGCGTATACTTGTCAAAGTTAGACAGATGGTGTTTGCATATTGATTAGATACGCCGCTTATTAATTTGTATTCCCTATACGGCAGAAATTTCTAGGGATTTAGAGTTTGTAAATTCAGTTGTCTATGTATTGCTTCTCAACAACATTTTCATAAAACATGAGCGATTTCACTTAATTCCACGTTAATTAAATGTCTTATTATATGTTATATATGTACACAAGATTAAAGTATATTTGCTGAAATAGAATCATATTTTTTTAAAAAATTATTAATAGGCTCGCTTATATGTACAGTAGCCAATGAAGTATTTTCTTTAGACCTCGTCTACCTGAAAGACCATCGAAAATATAGGGACATCTGGACCTCATCGTCTCAAGAGGCATTAAATATGTCTCACAGACCAACAAGTCTATCAATTGAATAAAATTACATGTAAACAGAGAAAATATAGTTATTTCAGTAATATGCTGAAACAGAAATTATCTATTGGTGCTTTCTAAACTCTGTATTGGTTTTATATATAAAAGAAAACATTAATGACTGACTGCTGAAGTAAATCTTGTTACTCTTTGAAATCATTAGGAGGTTGTTTTAATTATAATGAATATTTTAAAATACATAATGTAGTGAATATTTAAAACATATCATTAATCTGGATATTTAACTCGAAAACTTCATATTATCCCACCTGAAAATTCTTAAAGTTACTTTCGTAAAGCGTTTTACGTGCTTTAATTCGCTCGACGAGCTCTTGTATTTGTTTATTAAATTCATCTAAATATGGGTGTAATATGATCATAAATTACACGTATTACGTGAATCCCCTTCCGTTTAAGCTGATATAGAATATTCATATCGTGGTATCTTTTCACCCTAAACTTGCGGTAAACGTACAAGACCTGATAATAAATGGCCCATATTTTTCCTATTCATATGTTGCCATAAATTGTCATTAGTGTATATTATTAAGTCATGTTTGTGTAATAGCTTTTGTTTTTATTACACTTTACAAAACCAAATTTGTAATAAATATTAACATCGTACAATTGTTAATTATTTAATAAGATCTAAGTAAAATATATTTATCAATGTAAGTATGACTGTAAGTATGATGTAATAAATTCCCACACCACTGAAAACAATTGATAAAAAAGTAGATCTCTGCTAAAAATTGAAAATGCATGAAATCATGTGTCTTTATTACATATTATAAAATTTTCCGTTTGACATAAAAATATATTATTTTTATAAATCTGTTAAATAAAAACCAATACCTTATTGTTTTTTTTTTTTTGGTTGTCTATGAAGTATAGTGAGTCTTTTTATTTAGTCCTCAATTTAGCCAAAAACAAACCATATTAACAAAAACGTTACATCTCCAGAAATATATATCAGACATTTACCCACGCTAATAACAGAACTGTAAATGTCAATTTGATTTAAGGGACATAAAATAGGTTTATAAAACAGATAAAAAAGATAAAGATTTCTTATTTTAAAAGTTATATTGTTGTATGTTTAGAGGGCCATGTATTTTAATAAAATTTATTGAAAACATTATTTCCCCTCGAGGTATTACGCCATATTAATCGATCGTTTTTTTTTTCTTAGAATTTAGTTTAACGAGAAACATTGACAACAAACAGTAAGAAATAATCGAATGATATTACTATTCTGATAGTGTATTTCTTAGGGATAGACAAAACGACAGCTAAAACTAATATCGAAAGAACAGCTAAAACGAGAAACAAAGTGAATGAGGTACATAAACCAATGATGATAGAGGAGGTAATTAGTGATTATAATCTCAAGAGTCAATGTTGGTTTTTAAAATGTAGTAACCCTGTGCTAGTTCTAAGTTTATTACCAAATGTCAATATCTTCCACCTTTGCTTATCGGTGTTTTCATCCCAGAGAAGAAATACCTACATAATTGCTTGAGTTATAATTTTCAATAAATTTCTTCCATGCTGGAAATTAAAAGCAGTACGCCAGCAAATTTCCAATATGTTTCGGTGGTCGACAAATGATGCATCATAATAATAAATACGAATTATTCCAATGATTTATCTTCTTTTTGCCAAAAAAAATCGTATTGTTCGAGATCAGTTTGATACCTAAAAACGTTTGAAGATCAAATGATATGTATGTATAGCTATGAGTTCATCGATAATTAAACTAGAAGTGTAATTCCATCCTGTAACAATTGAAAATTGTTCGTATTATTTTAGAGGGAAAGCAATTGATCTCAGATTTATTTTCTCAAATTTTGAATATTCAGACTTCATAATTTCCAATTCCCGATTTCATTTCGAACGGATGTTTGATAATTTAAAAATATGTTGAATTTTACGCAATCATCTTTTAATTAAAATTTGAGATACATCCGCAATTTAATTAAATTTGTAACAATCAAAGGTGTCTCATCATTGTCGGGTGATGTTAAATTATATTAATAATGTTTTAAGTAGGGTTTATATAAAATATTAAACAGTGGGGTTTCCGGAAGTTTTTAGTGTTCATAATGCTAAAATATATTTTCAACGATAAATAATTGAATCAGATGTTTCTCGGTGATTTCTATGAATCAAACTACTATTTTGTCATGTTTACAGATTTATCATCAATTTATGTTTAGGTGAGTTTATTTTCATATATTTACTAGATAATTCATTCACAGATTATTAATAATATACTTATTGTTTTTTGATCTGAATAATATATTTTTAATGAAATCAACTCACTTGTAAATAAACTTCTTTAGTAGGTATGTAATATTTTTTTTTATATTCCTGTTATCATACAATTCGTATTATGACAGAAACATCTTTTAAGCAAGGTGTAACTAAACAGGTGTTATATTTTAGTAGATCTGTAAGTACTATTTTGGGTTCTATATCAAAATCAATTGTGAAATATGTATTTATTTCTGTTTCTATAATAACTCTTTGATTCGTTATTTTCCTGTGTTTACTGTGTACATACTTCTAATTACAATGAAACAGTATAAATTCATATACCATTATGTTTTGATATAATATTCGACAAAATAGTACAAAAGAACATTTTCATTGAATATGTAGAGATGGTTGGCAAAGCGAGACGCATTCTTTGATAACTATTTTCCATTAAGTTTAAGGAAACTTGTGTCTTTCGTGGGACAATGTTTATACGGTATTCGAAAATTGTCTGAGGAGACACGAGTACAACGTTAAAAGTTACACATAATCGACACTCTAGATCTCTGCTAGTATGTATTTACACCAGAATTGTTACATAACCGAACCAAATATATAGAAATTAAATCGCAGTGACTATTTCAAAGTTTTCTTACCAATTTTCACACCAATGCAACAAAGAAGGGAAGAAAATACACAAGAAAAATTTAAATCACATATTTCTTTTGGAATATCTTCATTTATAAAGTTATCATACATAAAAGAATTGACAATTACAACTGATTTTTTAAAAATGATAAATACTAACCAGTTACCATGTACCTGGTAGATATATAAGAGCGCCGAGAGTTTTTTTATTATTTAGATTAGATCCATGATATGGGTAATTATGAGGGTTTTGATTACACGGTTTGACGGGACTTGCCCCCTCTGGTTTATTTGAGTTCAAATGTATTTTTTTTATTTGATTTTTTTTTGTCTCTTTAGAACCTAAATAATATTTTGTTTTTGTTTGCAAAAGGCAATTTGTAATGTGTGGTAAATAAATAAAATATTTATATAATAGCCATCTCAGAAAACTAAATTTAAAATACCTACTTTCTGAAAATGAATATGTCCTTGTTAAACAAGTACATATACATCTTCCTACGTTCCCTAAACTAAGCATAAATGCTTGTCCTATAGGTGAACGAGATCGGTCGAGGCAGGATTCGAACTCGCGACCACTGGATTACTAACCCAGCGATTAGATTATAATGTTGATGTATCTTCTTGAAAGATGTTTTATTTGAAGAATAAAAATCTCCGCCTTATGATATTGGGAACACAAAGAAAAAATAAAAGTAAGGTTACAAAAAGTATTATTTATTTATTTATTTAATATTGCTTTTTGGGCAACTAACAGGTACTATGTCAAATATTAATTTAACACGCACCCAATAACAAGTTGCCACATTCTGGAGACTTACGATATTAATCGTCTCACAGATCCAGACTGAAAACACAATTAAAAACTATGTCTCCACCGGGAATCGAACCCGGGACCTTTGGCTCAGCAGTCAGATATCTAACCAACTGAGCCACGAAGCCAACTGAGCCACGAAGGCCGACAACTTTTTCTAAGTAATGATTACTTTTCTAAGTAATGATTTTTGTAATACCCACAAACAGGCATTGCCTGGTGGGATTTTTCTTAATTTATTTATTTAATTTTTGAATAAGTTTTTATGTTTGTATAATATATTATAATATTATTGCTATTGATGTTTTTATTTGTAAATTGTGAGAAACAAAGAATTATTATTTTTTTGTTTTAGTAGGTATTGGTCGGCCCAAAACAGTGGTATGATAATCTAAATGGGATTTTAAAAGATAGGAATGTATGAAGTTAGAATGACGCGATTTATAGACGTGAAGGAGGAAAAAAATAAAAGTCACGATAGAAAAGTGTAATGTTGATATCTCTCTGCTTACCACAAAAAGGAAATCGGAGTACCTACGTGTATATTTTATATTCGTTCAAATATAAATTATTAGATTTTAATACGTTTTTATTTCAGACATACCTACGCTAAATTATTTAACAATTAAATATTTTATTAATTTTTATAACAAATTATAATTACATTAAAACAAAAGAGATATGAAAACGATATGAAGTACAATTGATATTCGAGAGAAAACAGGATGTGCCGCTCTTACAAATGTAGATGACAATCGGTATTCTATTAAAACCTTTGGGTACTTATATAATCTAAACAAATGCCGTCCCTCCCTGTGATTATAACATTAAATGTCTAACGAGCCATATTTTAGTAATTGTACCCCAAACCGAATGAAAAACTCATTTAACCCCTACTGTCTGAACCCCTATTGCCTCCACCGAGTGGATTCCACTAAAAAAACCTTAAACAAGATTTTATCAAACCTCTCGCTGTTTAATCGTCATTTTTTCTCACTTAAATAAAGTTTTTCTTTATTTTTTATTTTTTTGTGAAAAAAATCTATTTGCCCTTCATAATGGAGATAAAATCGGGTAGTATAATATTAAAGTTGCATACATTACTACCATGTCCGCGCAAACATTTTTTTAAGGAAAATAATTGTATCTATTTTTTCTATAAATAAACCAACATACATTTACCTTTTAGCTGTAATAAGGTATCATTAACACTCTCTCTGAAATGCTTTAGTATCACCAAAAAGATTTAATTATGTAACAGTACCATATTTTAAAGAAAAATACAATGCTTTATCATATTCACAATTTAATTACTCTTCTTCTCCTACACCTAATTGATTCTCACTGTGGAGAACAAAATGTTCTCTGATTCAAAGCGAGTGTTTTATCACAGAGCATTATTAGCGCTAATATTACAGTCCTCTGAGGACACTGGTCTCTAACAAAACATTGTCTCCATCCCTCTCTATCCACAATCAGTCCTCTGCAATTGGTCAGCTGCATTACTCAGACATCACTTAGCAGAACAGAAGAAGCGGATTCTATAACAACCCTTATAAGGTGATTTAAGAAACTGCTGACACTCAAACACATCGCGTACCTCTACTTGGTCTTCTTTCAGGAAATGTATCTTATAATTTTATCGGAGTACGGTCATTACCATCACCCGCCCGGCAAGCATGTCCAAGACAACTACCTAGGCGCAGAATTTTTAAGAATAAGACTTCTATTCATTTTACATACATTACATCTAGCTCTTGATTCTTTTCGTATATTTCCCATCTACCGTATTTTCCCTTAATCTTTAAAACAGTAATTTTATGCAAAGAAATGTTATCAATATGTTTCACTTGTGTCGTTTAAACAAGTTTAAATTATATTATATAAGCTTAATGGGTGGATGTAGTATACAATTATCATACAATCACACATTTTTCAAAAGTTTATTTTTTTATTTTAAATTGTAAAAACTGTTGTATCCAATAAAAAAAATCTTAATCTTTATGCCCCTCGCTCGATTAGTCGGGTCAATGGTTTTCCTCTGTACTTAACAATTGATACTTTTCAAATAACCTATGTATTGGCAAAAATATTTTTGAAAAGTTCAACTTTGTATAATATTTCTTGTTCATGAAAACATTCGGTAAATAAAAGTTGTTGGAAATAATTTCTCTCAAGACTCATTAATTACATCTCTTAAATTGAGTTTATGGTCCACGGAACGACATTAATAATCTGTTACAAACAGATCGACAACATAAAAGTTACCTTCGCATTATTTAAGGCGGCACCATAAACCATTCTAATAAATTCTGAACGAAATGGACCATTTTTTTTATTATTCAAACCATCACACCATGTCCCTTACGGGGTAGGAAGAGAAAACAGAAAGCCACATTTTTCCATCTTGACACGCATTCATCAGCTCATCAATATTTATGCATTTTCTCATAGATAGGTACCTAAATGTTCATTTGTTATCCAAGTTTCTTATATTTCCCTCTTTCAGAATGTCGCTCACCGTGGTAGTGCCATCCTTTTCATGGACGTTCTCTTGTTCTGTTCCTGTCGGCTTTGTATAATTTCTTCGTCAGACGTTCTTCATTCATTCTTTCCATGAGGCCAAACCATCTTAATGTATTCACTTTCATTATGCTCATGACATATTTCTTTTCTAACATTCTTTCCTTGTACTCATTCATATTTTTTTTTATTTTCATTTAGAAAACATACAGCAGTAAACATAAAATCAAACTATAAGAAAACTTAATCAATTAAAATACTGCCAAGACTGTTTCCACAATTATTTATATAAATCAAATAGCACAGACCGGTACATAGGTAACTACTTATTAAAAAAGAATTCATTTATTCATTCATACCATCACGGTATATCCCACAATGTGGGGTAAACAGCGAAAGGTGTGCGGGTGTGCATTGCCTTATAAAAGGGAGCACAACATATCTGTGTATACCCACACACCAGTCTCGTCTCACCTCAAAAGGCACTATATTCAGAATGGGTGGTGAACCTCATTGCTGAACTATGTGAGATGTTATAATTGTTGCCGGTTATATTTTCGATTACCCGGCTCTTACGGGACACTCGAAAACAATAATAGAAAAGAGTGGAAGCACTATTCTAAGCCGATGCCTCACAGCTAAAAAAGAAAATAATATTAAATCACATACAAAGCAAAACATTGGTTATAAAAGTTGGGAATAGGAAATAGTAATACATTCTCCTATTAGAAATAGTAATACATTGTCCTATTAGAAATAGTAATACATTGTCCTATTAGAAATAGTAATACATTGTCCTATTATAAATTCTTCTTGGCGATCTCCTGAATTTACGTTCTACATTTAAAAAAAACATACATACCTACTTTAATTTGATTGCTACCAATATTGAGGAATCCGAAAGGTAGATTTTTATTATTTTTGATGAAATATTTTTGCAAACTGTCGAGGTTCTTAACCTTTTAATACAAAAATATAGTATTCTTTCAAATAAAAATAAATGGGCTTTTCAAGGACCACCAGCGCGCACCAAACCATCCAACCAACACGCAATTTCAAGGATCTATGAAAAACAAATTTTTGTTAATTGAAACAAAAATTCTATAAGTTTTGAAAGCTTCATGAAATAAAATAATTGTAATATAATATTTTTTTTGTGTTGATGTATAAATAAGTCGTTTCAAAACAATATTCATAAGAGTTTGTTGCTAAGCACAACACTCGAGCTAATGAATTTTTATTTGGCTAACCGTATTATGTGATTTCAATATTGTATCAGAATTATACCAATTCATTACATTTTCCAAATCCGCTAAATGAACGGTTCTCTGTTTTACAAAATTAATGTTTTCAGTTTCTGACCCTCATCTTCCGTTACAAAAATAATTTTATGATTAAGCAAACTATTAAAACCGGTAAATAAATATTTATACCAAGTTTCATATTGACCAGGAGATTTATAGGATAGTATTTTATTTCCCATTAAAGCGAAACAAGGGTTTTCGCTATCAAAATAGTTGAATCGGAACAAATTAAAAAGAGTACATTGTGGTTGTTTTTCATACAAACGAATTCCTTGTTTCTATACTTTACGCATCGGCTTTATTAAGAAGTGCACCACAATCACGTTTTATAAACTTTTTTTTAGTTTTTTTTTTACAGATTTTTAATTATCTCAATAGAGAAGAAGTTGGAATATTTACTTTAGGAGAACCGGGAAATCAAGGCACCTACAGGGCTTACGACCTGTCATCGGCTGGTTTATGTGATCACTTTATTCAATTCAATTTTGATAGGGATCTCATTAAAAAAGGCATAATTGGTGAACGTTGCGCAAGCGCATAAAGTGATCACGTAAACCAGCCGATGACAGGTTGTAAGCCCTGTAGGTGCCTTGATTTCCCGGTTCTCCTACAGTAAATATTCCAACTTCGTCTCTATTGAGATAATTAAAAATCTGTTAAAAAATATCTTTGACTCCCGACAGGGAAAAAAATCCAATTTTTGCGCATATGCAATAATAATAAAAAAAAATATATATATTCGATTTTTTTTTTAGTTTATATGTCGATTCACCCTATTTAGAGTGCTATAGGTAAGTCTTGAATTAACATATAAATAATAAAAAGATGGTTAAGAGCAGTTTCAGGAGAATATTAATAAGTTCAAAATTAAGATACAGTTCAATGTTGTGTGTTTTAAGAAATTTTAACAATATGACATACTTTTTTGATAATTAAGAGATAACAGGTGGTAGATATTAATTGGAGATGTATGAACAGTTTCGATCAAGGACTGATACAAACCACTGATATTAGACCGGATATTACAATTACAAAATATATGGTCCAGAGTATTATCCTCTAGACCACACTCACAGATGGGGCTACTAAATACATGCATTTAAAACAGGTGTAGTAGCCACAATACAGTGACCAATTATCATTCTCGTTAAACAGGAAATGTCTCTTCTGGAAAACCCTCTTCCCTGAAACAAAGGTTTTGAGGGTATCGTGGGGTGGATACCAGCATTGAACGATCCTGTTCGAATAAGGTTCACTGACAGGTGATCATTCTACCTACGCATCTTAAGATTTTGGAGCGAACACATATAATCTGAAGTTGGGACCTGCAAATGGGATAGATTCATACCAGAAGAGGAATTTGATTTTGCTAATAAGTCAGCTGTTTCATTACCTTCGATGCCAAGGTGACCAGGAATCCAGGCCAAGGATATGTCGTAATTATCAGACTTAAGTTCAAACAGTTTTTTTTAAACTTATTACATATGATGTAAAGTTTCAAGGTTAACATAATACAAGTTTAGTTTAATTAAACCTTACTTTATTAAGAATCTTAATTTTAGATATAGAAACTTACTGCTTGCCTTGTTACAATTCCAAATAACGTTTAGTATTCTGTCGCTGGTTACCCGACATTTTGGGAATGCCGTGATGGTATGAATGAAAAAAAATAAACAATATGTAACAACATTAAAAATTTTAATACAACTACTTGTAAAAATGTAAAAAATAAGTCATTTGAAATGTATTAAACTGCAAAGCTCGTCTTTCATATTACCCCTTGTATTTTCAAAAGATCGTATGGTTTCATTTAATATGTTTAATCTTTTCAGAATAGGTTGGATTCATTGCAATCCACCTTCGTTTAAATGCAATTGAATTTCCTTGTACCTTTATGTGTATTTCAGTCGCATACATTCTTCAACATAGGAACCAACCAATCAAATAAACTTCTATGTACGGAATCCATTGTTAATATATACCACAGATTTTGTGACGTTTATACTAACATTGATATATTTGAAGTGGCTCTTGATTTGTATACTTTTTTAACTGTCGATTCGTTCAAAAGAATTTATTTCTCTCAATGAAAAATACGTACCGTATTCGTACAATATTACTTTAAATCCCGTGTACGCAGTAGTAGAGAATTGTATGCAGTTGTAGACTTTTTGCATGGTTTTTCAATTTCGAAGTCGTTAAAACACCAACTTAGAGGCTTCGCAGCAATTGTGTAATGTATGGATTAACTCGGAGTAGAACACTTAGTGTGTATGTATGTATGCAAGCATGCGTGCATGCGTGCGTGCGTGTGTGTGTGTGTCCGTCCTCCCTTATAACTTTTTTTTAATAAATATGAACATATCCTTGTTTATTTATTTTCTTACATTTTACGCTTGGTTATCAACTTTTAAATTTTTATTATATTTTTCTGTATAATATAAATTTACAATATCTCAAAGTTTTTTTTCCTGTCTCTATTTATTTGTATTTTAGCCCCCTCACTGAGTACAGCCTTTGCTTAAGTGAGCTAGTTTTATGTTATGTTATTATGTTGTATGAGTCTATGCATTTTACGTTTTACTTTTTTCCTTTTTATTTGGTAGAATTTGGAATTTTTAATAATAATAATATTAAATTTATTTAACATAAGAAAATTAAACTTACAAAAACAATAAACCACAGAGACCACTCAGTATTTATATTACTAGTTGCATGTAACACATGAGATCCAACTGTCGATATCGATAGTACGTTTAGTTTATTTATTTATTTATTTATTTGGGACAGACAACAGCGACAGCAAAATAATGAAGGTACAGAACAATAAAATAAGACTTGCGCCAAAACATCTATCCACAAATTAAAATAATATGATCAATAAACATAAATAATAAAGCAGAAAAAAAAATGTTATTAAATAAAACAAAGTGAAAAAAACAAACAAGATATCATGGTAGTGTGTAAAGGATTTTGTTTGATAGGAGATGAAGGGGTAGGGAGGAGGGGAAGAGGGAAGAAATGAAGGTCATGAAGGTAACGTTAATGGTAAAGCTAAATTTACAGCACATTTCTGTATAAAATGTGGGGGGATATTGTCACTTCCGGGCCCCTTAGAGCATATCGATTTGATTAATATAAACACTACCTATTCCGTGCTGAGTAATAGAATCACAAGGAACCTCATTGTCTTGTATTATTGTGGTAGGTACATTTTTGTCGTATATAGAATTAAAATATTTGGAGAATATCTCGCATACTTCACTACTGCCCGACGCAGATTCATTTCCGAGAAAAATGGTTCTAGGTATATTCATGTAGTTACGTTTATTTTTTTCATACGACCATATTTTCTTACTGTTGTTTTGTATAGAGTTTTCTATATCGTGTATGTAACGAGCAAAGCATACTGCTTGAACTGATTTCTGGCGAGCACGCAGCAGTGAGAATTCCTCATAATCACGTGGATTATTGTAGAATTTCCACCTCCTATGTTATTTGCGTTTTTCTGATATTATTTTAATTAATGCTGGTGAAGAATAAGTACCAAACTATAAACCCATAAATACAAATTATTTAATACTTTAAGATATTTGGTTTTCTATACAACACATGTACCTAGGTATGTATGTCAAGATAGGATAGTATGGAGGTCAGTCCTTTGATCCTACCCAGAATATGAAAACAGCATGATGGTATGTATGTATGTTTGGAGATTAGTATCAAACTATTAAGTCTTCTTAGATATTGTGTGTAGGCTACTGCTATAGGTACAAATTGTATGAAGCAATGTCGTCACTAAATTCAATTTTTATAAAAATTGTTAAAAAAAATTTGAGATGTGCTAATACAATCTGAATATTTTTTATAGAAAATTCAATTATCTAGTTGGGGTGTTTCGGCTTTTTTCGATATTTTTTTAAAAAATTGAAATATAGGCAGTTAAACACATAAATTTATCATAAAAAAATATTTTTCTCTATAAAAATGTTTGAGAAACCCTGGAATTTTTTTAAAAAAACTGGATTGAGATTTTGTATTTGTCTATGTTTATACCAATTTTCAGCGTTCTAGCTTTTATGGTTTCTGAGATAGGTATATGGAAAAATAAATCAAAATTTAAAAAGTTGATAACCCCTGACTGAAACAAAAATTCATAATTCTGAGTATAAGCGTTTTGTAAGCCTATAACTGTTTATGTATTCTGAAAATTTGGGCTCTGTAAATATAGCGGATCAAAGTTATAAGGGGGGGAGGGACACAGACACACACACACACACACACACACACACACACACACACACACACACACACACACACACACACAAAACTCACATAAAATGACATTTTAACTTAGAACATTGAACACATTAGAACATCGTTCTACTCCGAATTCTGAGTAAATCCATTTATGGAACATATATGCTGCGAGGCCTCTAGTTTGTGTTATTAGCATGCAAAAAGTCCACTACGCTATACAAAATGTTCCTTCGTACACGCATCTTGGCTTAATAATGTCGATTCATTCAGAGAATTGAATTCTCATGAACGAATCGACAGTTGAAATAACAAACAAAAAATATAATAAAACAAAACATATGAGTGCTCCCTGATTGGCATCATTCCATCACTTTACCTATGTCTATCTAACTAGGAATAATTCATGTTTTAAGACAGACAATTTAAATTCATTCAGGATTTACCTTAAGTCTTTTGCATTCCTTAAGTCTATTGCATTTCTAATGTTTTTAATATTTGATAGTATACTATTGAAAAGTTTTGTTGAAAACTATCGTACGCTACATTGCCCAAAAGTTGTTTTAATATGTGGTTTATATTTAAGGTTTTTGTCGTACTTAATCTAGTGTGTTTATATTGTTGTGAGGTAGTATGTTGGTTTTCTCTATTAAGCTTTTATAATAGTATATTTTTGTAATTGATTCAGCTTGGAATTTAGTAAAAATCTCCTCAGTATTTGTTCGAATAGGCTTTATATATAACTTATATGATAGCTTTATGGGCTACATTTATATTCTTTAGTATTGTTGGCGTATTAAGAAAAACATTTTTTATAAAAAATGTGTGTGTTAAACTGCCTATATTTCCTATATATATAACCTTAGTAAATAATTATATGATTCTAAAGTTTTTTGTCTTAAAAGAGTGGAAATCCATTTTGAAATTAATGAACAAAAATATACTAAATTACTTTAACTATTTTTTTTTGTGAAAAAATACTTAAGTATATTTTTGTTCATTTATTTAAGATTATAATAATTTTCTATAAAAAAATCATACTAGAGTAGTATGTACCTACCTACTTACATCTCATTTTTTGTTGCTATTTTAATAATTATTGCATTTAGTGACATCGTTTCATACAATTTGTATGGCAGTATGTATACCTACACAATTTCTACGAAAACTATCAACAGTTTGAATCTTAATCTTTATACATACATACATACCATCGAGCTGTTTACATATTTACATTACCCATGCATATGCAGAGCGGGTGGTGCTGGTAGTAGCGATATTCAGGATAAGAAAAAAGGACTGACTTATTGACATACTTAAAGGACTGATATCCTATCTTGACATACAGGTTTTGTATAGAAAACCAAATATCTTAATATATTGAATAATTCTTCAACTCTACACACTATCGCCATCGACGGTTGGATCTCATGTGTTACATGCAACTTGTTCATATTATACAGAGTTGTTTGAAACCAAATTATAAACATAGGTGCATCTGAACTACAAAAGAAGGTGATTAACGTAAAAGAAACATATACCTACCCACATAATAATTTATTTATTTTATTAATAATTCATATAAAGAAAGTACATTTTTTTTATACCAGCGCCTGCCTCACTAGGATTCCATCCCGTGATGAAGAGGGCACTTAACAAAAAAATAATAATACCACTTCAAAAAAAAAACAAGAATAAATAAATAAAAAATAACCCAATACTTACTTACTTTCCGTGTCCGGAACACCATCATATTGGTTGGTGCTCCGGTGGTGGAAGGATTTGCCGGCATTCTGCCGTTTCCAGGGACGCCCGATTGCTTTTCCGAAGTTAACCGAAACTCAATCTACGTGGAGGCTCCTTCCGTGTCCCCAATAATAAACAATAATACAAAGATAATACGAAAATAATAATCATCATCATCAGCCTGTGTTTGCCCACTGCAGGACATAGGCCTCCCCTCTCCTTCTCCACTCATCCCGTTCCTGTGCGATTCCCATCCACTGTGGTCCAACAAATCTTTTTATGTCGTCCATCCATCTATTAGGTGGTCGCCCTTTTGGTCTCTTGTTGCCTCTCGGTCTCCACTCCACCAGTCTTTTAGTCCATCTATTATCGGTCATTCTTGATAGGTGTCCTGCCCATCTCCACTTCTGCATGGCTATTCTCTCAACCACATCGGACAGTTTGGTCTGACTGCGTATCCAGTGTTTGTAACCATAATAAATAAATAAAAATCACAGCAATAACAACAATAAAAGAGATAAGTTCAAACAAACTCAAACAACAACCATGGTCCACAGTATATAGCTTATGTAGGTACATGAACCCATTATATAATGATGTGAGACAGAGAGCTGTCGATATCAATTTTGTTACTGAGCATCCACATTGTTATTTTTTTTTGAATAAGTTAGTGCAGTTTCTAAGGAAATGATGAATGTATCATTGTTCCGATACTGTGGTGATCGGTATAATCTTAATATTGTTATTGAGTTTAGTTTTATTTGTAGGCAGTTTGAGTTTTCAATAAATATTTCTGTAACTTGAGGGTTGAGAGGGGTCTTTATCTAAACAATTACTCTATCAGATTGTGATCGATTACGCTTTGTATAGTACTCAAGGAACCCATTAATCATCTTTGGTACAAAGAAATCATTGATCCAACACTCTGATAAGACTATAACATCAACGTCATATTCAATTTCGTGAAGAAAAACAACAAAGGCATCAAAATTTTTGTTACAGCTTCTTAACTTCATGGCAATAATTTTAAAAAAGGATAGTTTTGAAAATATGTTATAATATGCTATTGGGTCATTTATCTCAATAGTAACTGGATCTGTATTGTCAATCTGCGCTTCTACATCAAACATATTAAATATCTTCGTTTCATCATAAATATTATAGTGTCATAAAAATGATATAGTGTATAAAAATAATCACACATGAAATAAATAATTGTTAGTATTGGATAGTTTACATAAAAGCAATGAGTTGAAATGAAATATAGAATTAAACTGTATACTGTAGAACATAGCATTAAATATATCAAATGCAACTTATAACTAGGTTTGCAATATGCTTTAATATGTTTCGACAAGACAATATTTCGATAGCACATGCATTATACCAATAATATATAATAAATATTTTGGCAAGTAATTAATGATTTAAAATTTTCCATACCGATATTTTTATAACATATGAATAGTTTAATAATAAAGCATTTAGCGTCTTGTAAAGGCCGTGACGTGCGTGAATATACAACTTCATATTTTTCGGCCACTGGATACCATACTATATACCTGGTATTATTGTGACATAAAAATGTTTGAAAGTCAAATAGTATCAGTTGCGGTTTCGAATTCATTGTGTTGTTTACTCGTAAAATAAATAAATACGTGCATTTTTAGTTTAAAATAAATAAATATTACGATAATGTCATGTGTATTGGTATAAAATATTAGCCGAGAACAGTGTAAGCACATCACATAAAATATTATATCAACAACAGTGTTAAATAATGCGAGAGTTATATAAACATTGAATATACACTAGTTGCATGTAACACATGAGATCCAACTGTCGATAGCGATAGTATGTATAGTTGAAGAATATGTACCAAACTATAAACCCATAAATACAAATTATTGAATATTGTCAGATATTCTGTTTTCTATACAACATATGTAGGTATGTATGTCAAGATAGGATAGTATGGAGGAAGGTCCTTTTTTCCTACCCAGAATATGAAAATAGCATGATGGTTTGTATGTATGTTTGAAGATGAAGTATCAAACTATTAAGTCTTCTTACATATTGTTTATAGTCGACTGCCATACAAAATTTTTTGAAGCTATGTCGTCACTAAATTCAATTTTTAAAAAAATTGTTACAAAAAATTGAGATCTTCTACTACAATGCTAATATTTTTTATAGAAAATTAAATTATCTAGTTGGGTTGTTTCGGCTTTTTTCGATAATTGTAAAAGTTTTGGAAAAATAGGCAGTTAAACTCATAAATTTATGATAAAAAAAATACTTTTCTTAATACAAAATGTTAGAGAAACCCTGGAATTTTTTTGAAAAAACTAATTTGAGATTTTGTATTTGTCTATGTTTGTACCAATTTTCAGCGTTCTAACTTTTATGGTTTCTGAGATATATGGAAAAATAAAATAAAAATTCAAAAGTTGATAACCCCTGACTGAAACAAAAATTCAAAATTTTGAGTAAAAAAGTTTTGTAGGCCTATAACTGTGTATATATTCTGAAATTTTGGGCTCTGTAAATTGAGCGGATCAAAAGTTATAAGGGGGGGACGGACACACACACACACAGACACACAGACACACACACAGACACACGAAATGTTCTACTCCGAATTCTGAGTAAATCCGTCTATGGAACATATATGCTGCGAAGCCTCTAAGTTGGTGTTTTTTGACTTCAAAGTTGGAAAAGCCGTGAAAAAAGTAGACCTCTCCATACAATTCTCGCGTATTCTGGCTTGATACATTGTCGATATGTTAAGAGAACAAAGTTCTCCTGAACAAATCGACAGTTGGATAAATAATAATAACAAATTAGTATGTTAATTGTGAGTCACAATTCGTTTAACTCACAAACTGGGATCAATCTTATACATAGTTTAAGAAAAGATAAAAACTTAGACAAACTTGAAATATTAGAGATAAATAGAGTAAAATGTAACAGCAACGTTCCTTTGATTAACGCACAAATAGATTAATACTTCTCCATTATTATTGCCATTAGAATAGTTAATGTCGGGTTTTTCTGTTGGCCATTATTCAATATAATTGTTGTCCTTCTAATACAATATTTGTATATTCATTCCTTCATTTCAATTGTATTTTTATTATACCTACATACATATTTACCTTAATGTCTTTCGGGTATTTATTTTTTCTTAGAATTGCCCCCTTCCTTATCTATTATTGTTATCCTCTTTGTGAATCTATATATAGATGGTCTTCATCATTATTTTTCACCATTCTGACGATGCTCAGCATAGAGCGATACCGGTGAATGGGAGTCGCGTTTGCGAAAAATTTAAGTAGAACGTAAAATCAAATATATTTTTTTCATACTTTTAGTTTATACAGTATACGATTCATAAGAAAGTTTTTTTAAGAATGAATATTATGTTCTTGTAGTAACAAGTTCATATACATCCTATACATTCCCTAAATAGCGTAAATGCTACATACTTATTTTGAAATATTGTTATTAACTTTTAAGGCCTTATATCAAACGTTCAAAGTTATTTTTTGTCAATGATGTTCTGCTCAGTTAAAAGCCAAATTATCAAAAATGATTATTCAATTTATAAAAAATGACAATTTCGTTTTTTATGAAACTACACATTATCGATTGTTTAATCATATTCATTTTGCAAACGCTCGCATTTTTTGAACAAATTCGTTCATTAACTAAGTGAACCTTGTGTGGCTTAATAGTCTCGGGGTTTATCTGCTTGCATATTAAATACAATAATTGTAAGTGTGTTTACTTTGAATTCATGCTCTGGGATATTGGTTTGGTTCTACGAACACTCTAAGCGATTTCGGCTAATTTGGCAAACGATCGGAAGCGTTCATTCGCGAAACAAAACCATATTATTTTGCACACGAATGCTTCTCCAATACAGTCTAGTGTAGTGAATAGCCAATACCAGACCATTGCACCCAGACGGACATGGCAGAGAGAAATGGACATTCCTCGTCTATTAACAGGATCCCCATCAAATTAAAGTAAATTGAATCCTAATCAGACAGTGAAATTGGATTAATCAAATATGTCTATTAATATTAGCAACAAAGATCCAATAACTTAAACTACTTAAAACTATATATTATTTTCTATTCTTACACTGGACATATATTATTAGACCATTGACAATAGAGAATTGAAGAATTGTTGCTTTAACTTTGTCCACTTTTATTTATTTATTTATTTTTATTTATTTAACTTTTTGTACATAATGTTAACAATTATAATGCACACTGGCGGGCTTATTGCCATTAGGCAATTTCTTTCAACCAACCAGATTACAGAGTGACAGAATTATATATGTACAGCAATAAAAAATAAAAAAATGAAAGCTACAAAAGAACAAATAAAATATACATAACACCAAGATAAATAAAAATAAAAACATCATAGCAACTAAAAAGGGATTGGGAAGGAATATGAAGAGAAAATCGAGATCAGGTGTTTAGGGATAAATATTACGTAGCAAAGGGAACGAAGGAAAAGGAGAGGGATCAGGTATTATCGGAGAGATATCCCTGCTTTAGTCTTCTCTTGAAAATGAAAAGCGAGTTTGACGAAGTTATATCAGGACTCAAATTATTCCAGAGTCTTGCTGAACGCACTTCAAAGGAAGAGCTGAAAAATTCAGTGTTGTGAATGGGGATAGTTAATGTAGTACGTTCAGCAGATCGAAGCGATAGGCCGTGATTAGATAAATAGGTGAATTTGGTTTTAAGGTACTGCGGTGAATTAGGATTAAAGAGCGTATTGTATAGAAGTGACAAAATATGTATATTTCGCCGTTGTCGTATCTTAGGCCAATGGAGAAGATTACGGTAAGAGGAAATATGATCGATTTTTTTAAGTCCAAAGATGAAGCGGATACAAACATTCTGGCGGATACAAAAAGCGGATACAAAATTGAATGATTAGCTCTCTTTGGCACATTAAGTGCAGTGTTTGCAAGGTTTTAGAGTTCTCCGGACTCTTCGTATGTTCTTTATGTATTCTTTCAGAGTTTTGCACGGAGTCCCCAGAAGCAGGACGGGTGGTGGTGAGGGAAAAACAATTGTATGCATGTTCTGTGTGCTGTCCTTTGTACAATAAAAAAAATAAAAAATAATTATATGTAATCCTTATTAAAAACTGCATTGATGCTCTCGAAAAATCGTTAAGTATGTAGAGTATAACATCTATAAACCTTCGATTGAAGTAGTTTTTGTTAAACTTTACTTTCTTTACCCTCTCAGTCATATGAAGACTTAACACGATTAACTTGATCAACAAATTCCCAACGATCACTCACTTTATAATCTCATTTATCAGCTCACTGGTTCCTCGGTCGTAAACACGCCCATATTAGATTTATTTGTGCAGTGCAATAAAATGCATTTCAATGAATTGGAACTCATGATGTCGAGAAGCTATGTATGTCTGCTTTTGAGAATCAAACGGATTCAATATTTTTGAATCAGTGAATTCTAAATGAATGGATTTATTTATGAGAGTACCTACACAATATTTTAATTAAACTAATCAATCAATGAAGAATAATAGACCAAGAGCCAGCGACAGCAAAATTTATGTATTAGGGCTGATTTTTTTACTGTAAATGAATACCACAGCAGGTAACAACGATAGAAAACCTAATATGAACACAGAGTAGTTGTGGCTTTCGGAAATAACTGCCTTCGGTCTATAAATGACTACACATTTACTATGGAAGACTATGTTGATAGACACTTTACACAAGCTCAATAGGGGTCCACCAACCTAAGTGTTTGTCAATAGAAGGCGTGATTTCTAATAGTCTTCCATAGTGAATATAAAAAATCACGCATCATACTATAACACTTCATGTTCATGTTGTGACGTGTTCAAATAGCAATTTTCAACACTGTTATCTTCGAAACCACCAGGGGCAAGTCTGGTCCGACCGACGAAATCAAAACCCTAGTGATTACCCATATCATGGATATAATTATCATATAGAGTTCTATAATATCTTTAGATGTCATAGAACTCCATATGATAATTACATATATCCATGATATGGGTAATCACGAGGGTTTCGATTTCGCCTATCGGACCAGAATTGCCCCCCAGGATGTTATCTCAGGGTTCATAATATAACCCAATCGTTGTCACCTGCTCCGGTACCTATCTTTTACAGATAAAAAGCAGGCTTTACATAATAACTTAAAATATATGTATAAATTTTGTATGGGACCACTATACAAAATGACGTTAGCCTAGAATCGCGGGATCTTGCACTACAACTATATCATTTATAAATTGTTACTTGGGTTTTAATATTCAAAAACAGCGATTTCATGAATAGTAAGTACCATTTTTTTCAAAATTTTTACATATTATGAGTATAATCAAATTTAATGAAATAATAAAAAAATATTTAAAAATATTTAATTTTATATTGGAGAAGGAATTAAAATTAAATATTTTAAAATAAAATAAAAAAATTTAATTAATTTAAAATTAAAATTAAATAGTAAAAAATTAAATTATATTTTAATCAATAATTAATAAATTAATTAATTTTCAGTTTATTTTATTTTCATTATTAAAAATACATTGTAATTTTAAATTAAAATTAAATATTTTTATAAATTTTTAATTTTTTATTGGAGAAGGAATTGAGAAAAAATAAGGAGAACCGTCCCTTAATCAAAATATTGGTATATTAAAAATGAAATTTTTTAAAGGATACAAATACACTTAATTGTATAATTGGAGTAGGTAGGTGATTCTCTGTCGATTTAAAATTTTAATAATTAAAATAACAATATAAAATATTTATTATTGTCACATCTAAGTACTTTAATAAATACTTTATCACCAATTATATCTTTATCACTCCATTAAAATGTCTGTATGTTTACATGATTAGTTTAATCGCGTAATATTATGCTAATTTGAGCTAATAACAATTCTAAAGGTACATTAAGTGAATGACTGCATTATTTATTAGTGGCGAAATCCAAAAGCTTACAGTTACTGTAATACATAGGAACATTAAACAGAATTACATAGGAACAAAGCCATGGACATGATAGGTATCACTAAAATCCATATTTAATGTATAGAATGATCAACATTGCTAAACTCTCATTTTTTCCCTAGTTGGGCATAGCATATTATTGTGATGTCTATAAATATATGTAAAAAAATAATTAATTTAAATGCGAATGTAAGAAAGTACATAAAAATGCTTGTATCCTTATATCGCTTCTAGTGCATCTAAGAGGTTTTTTTTATTATATAATAATTCTATCAAAAAATGGTAATAACAAATTGCGTAAAAATACCTATCGAATATATTTATTATTGCATATGCGCAAACTGTTTGCGCATATGCAATAATAAATATATTCGATTACTTACACATTGGTACAAGTAGGTAAATAAGACAAAAATGACCTTATAAGTCTGGCGCAATTCAGGGGTGACTTCTATGCGAAAAATGCATTGTCACCTCAGATATAAGAATTGTAGCTTTCATTATTTACAAAAAAACCAATTCTCTCAATAGATGGCGTTACAACAAAATAAATAAAAAATAATAAGATTGTTGTTCATAATTTCACCCACAGATGGCTGTAGTAAAAATTCCTTATTTTCAAGCGTTAAGAATTTCAGTATTACAATATATAGAACTTCCAAAATTGAATTGATAGGGATCTCATTAAAAAGGCATAATTGGTGAACGTTGCGCAAGCGCATAAAGTGATCACGTAAACCAGCCGATGACAGGTCGTAAGCCCTGTAGGTGCCTTGATTTCCCGGTTCTCCTACAATAAATATTCCAACTTCGTCTCTATTGAGATAATTAAAAATCTGTTAAAAATACCTACATGAAAAACTTTACATCCACAGGGAATTGAACCCGAGAGCCAGATATTTAATAAACCGAGCTACAAACAATTTTTCTTGCTTGTCTCTTTCTCGGTATGTTGGCATATTGTAGTCTCATTAATTTTTCTCTTGAGACGTGGATTTCCAACTGATCTTACTTCTCTTAAGAGAACGACCCGGATGTCTGCTTTACTCGGTTCTTGAGTCTGCTTTGTGGACAAGTTCTAGAACCTTATTTTATGTCGACCCCATCTTACAAAGTCCTCGACTATTATTCAAATTCAATAACAATTGAACAAATAAATAAATAAATGACATATAAATTGTGTGTTACCTCTTCTGTTCCTGTCCTAACCCTACTCCATTTACTCTTCTGTTCCTGTCCTAACCCTACTCCATTTACTCTTCTGTTCCTGTCCTAACCCTACTCCATTTACTCTTCTGTTCCTGTCCTAACCCTACTCCATTTACTCTTCTGTTCCTGTCCTAACCCTACTCCATTTACTCTTCTGTTCCTGTCCTAACCCTACTCCATTTACTCTTCTGTTCCTGTCCTAACCCTACTCCATTTACTCTTCTGTTCCTGTCCTAACCCTACTCCATTTACTCTTCTGTTCCTGTCCTAACCCTACTCCATTTACTCACCCGTTAAACACACTTTTGTTCTGCTCTCTGCGCACTTCTCATTCGTGGAAAACATAATTAGGCCGAATTCTTATAAACAAAGTTACTAGTCCATATTCACTACACATGTTAACGAAAACATTATAACTAATATTCTATTTGTATTGAACCTCCATTCCAACACTAAAAAAATAACGAAAATATTTACCAAGGTCAATGCGGAAATTTCATTCCGACGTATTTTTTTCTCTCTAATATTCTGCTCTAATATTCATTGTCATTTATTAACGATGAAAGAAATAACAACAAAACCTTATATACTATCGAGTAGCACAATATGACGGACAATTACCCGTAGGCAATTAGTCCAACAGAAATTATCTTATCAATCACGATAGTACATAGATACAAGACATAGAAATACACAAGTTCATAAGGATAATACAAACACATCAAAAGTCTGCACATAAGTAAATACATAATCAAGTAAAAGCTTTGGGTGAAAACATGAAAGTTTTTGAAACTAGACTAAACGAATTTATACCAAAATTGAACGGAACGTGGAATATGGTTGATATACTTGGTTGCGAATAATCTATTTTTTCTCATCTCATCAAGATGTTAATACATAATACTCGCTGAAAGCTGTTAGAAAAATCTTCAAGTGAAATTGAAGAGGGGAAAAATAAAAGTGGAATAAAAGCTCCGGATGAACAATGGCCCTTCAATATGCGTTTGCCGTGTTCACCTTTACACGTGATATATCCATCTACTTGGATCAACTGCCAAGTGAGCTCAAGTATTTAAACTGAGACCCTGAACATTGAACACGTACCATACCTACCACATCTCTCCTGACGTGACCCTTGGATATTTCATTCTATTGTTGTTTTGACACGCGTTTATTCTCCATTATCAAAATACAATCATAAAAACCAGATGAGTTTTTTCACGCTCAAAAACACTCGAGGACCTACCTGTAGGTACCTACCTACTGCAGGTATGGTATAATTGAAAAAAAAACGGTATACATCCGATAGGCTTTCCTTTTTATTTTAAATATGGAAGTACATACATACATACCATCACGCCGTATCCCTACTCGGGGTAGGCAGAGAGGACCGAACGCCAGACACCTCTATCATGAGATATGTGTTTTGCCTCATTAACATCCATGCATCGCGTCATACATGCTCTCCTATTATTATGACTTCGTATATTACCATCTTTCAAAATCTCATTTAGGTATATGATTATGCCAACTCTTTCTCGGGCGGCCACGACCTCTCATTCCACTCTTTTCAGCCTTGTATACTTTCTTTGTCAGGCGCTCATCGTTCATTCTCTCCACATGTCCGAACCATCGTAGTGTATTTACTTTCATTCTACTCACAATATCTCTTTCAATCTTGCATTCTCGTCTGATGTCCACATTCCTTATCCTATCATAGATCGTTCTACCACATATTCGTCTTAGGGACCTCATTATGAAGTATATGTACTTATTTATATAAAAGTTATAGAAACACGATAATTTCTTTTATTCAACATATTTATTTTATGGTGTCGATGGCTATTTCGTCGTAAAAGGATTCAAGTATTAAATATGTGTTCCGATATATTTTTTAAATATGTATATGCCATCACGCCATTTCCCTATTTGAGGTAAGCAGAAATTACCATTATGTTTTTTTTTTGTTTTGTATTAAAATTGCCAGGAAGTCATTTTAATACAAAACAAAAAATCATTCCATTCAAAAATCATTCCGGGCCATTCCAAAGACATTTTAACACGCTCAGGTAATATAAAATAAAGCCAGTTTTCATAAAAAAATTATAGAATATTCAACAATTTAATTATTAATCAAGAATCAGTTCATTAAAATAGCAATTAAGTAAAACTTTCGCTTAACCTTATAAATTATAAGAAGATTTTTTCGCTATGAATTAAAAGTGATATTTGAATATTAAATCAACCATATGTTTTTTCCAAAACAATACTGCATGTTGTTATTCTGAGTATTATTCTTCAAAAAGGGGAGATTTGTAATTTCAATGTTTTATTATCAATAAAATTTAGAATATTTTTTTACATAACCCAATGTTAATATGAATAATTCAAATTGTCGCCGAAGCCGCATAGTCATATTTTCATCGCCGTTATTATTCAAATTTAAAGGCACGTACAATTTCCTTTGTTCGTCTTAATTTACGGCAAATATTTTTCATACTTTCAATATGTGTCGCGCAAGACGAAGTACTTTTTTATGTACAGTATCAAAACCCTTCTGCCACAAAAGGCCACTTTTTATACATAGAAATATGTTTCGCCCTTATTCCATATTCATTATACACGTCATTTAATTTATGAACAAGGAAATGAGAAAAAACAAGAAGCTTTGTTAAAACAAAAAGATACTCCGTCATGCTTGTGGAAAACCTTCACGTTTATAAACACAGACACTACTTTATACGACAACAGCGTCAAGGGGTACATAATAACAAATTGGATTATTTTATTCCTCGTAATATTCTATTCAGGGACAAGTTTTCACAATTATAATTGCGGTTCACAATAGCAAATATATTTTATTTGGATTAGAACATTAACTAGAAATTTAGCATATTCTGTGCTTAATAGTAATGATAATATAGTTAACACCAACACTATGCAATGGAAAACCCTTTATTAGACAAAGTATCATATGAAATATTGTGTATGTCTTTTTGGTATAGAAACCATGGCTAACAGAGTTAGTATAAAGTTTTTACTTTCTTAGCACGTCTGAGTTGAGAGTACATCAAATCATAGCAGGAATAATTATCAAGGACAAGGAGAGATTCTCAGTTATCAGGAAGACCTGTTAGATAGAATACATCGCACAGTGGGGAAGGAAGAGACGATGATACTGGAGAAATATTATATGAATGGAATGAACAAAGAAATTAAATTATTTAAAATATTTCTAAATTATTTCGGTGGGACATTGTCTGCCAGGAATATCACACAAAGATGGAATGATTACTGGTGCTCCACTCTTCATGAAGACAGTTATCTTTCAACAACAGATCGGAGATTTAGAACAAGAATGAGAAGAAGATCATTCTTAGGTATAATAAACGAGATCCAAAAATTTAAAATCATACTTAATTCTTCAATTCAATAATGATAGGTAGAGATATCGGCAAACATCTTTAAATCACGTGGGCAGCACAGAAAACATATTTTGGAATTTATGCTTGGATGGTTGATGTGCAAACTGTCCCCCACTCCGTCAAGATATTTGCCGATATACGTCAGAAATTCTAATTTCATTGAATTTTGTGGACAGTAAAATTGTATACGCACATCAACGAGCGATTATATATTAATAGATAGATTCATGTTGCTAGTAGCCATCTACATATAATTTATAACATTTCCACAGTAAATTTGTTTAGATTTAACTGCTTCTATGATTTGTAGCTTGTGTAGTCATGTACATTTTTGACATATTCCGACAGAAAATTCACAGGGAATCGGTTAGCTAACAGGGTTGCGGTGTATACTCAATGGTCACAGTAGCAAAATTTATTTACCTACTTGAATCAAACTCGCTCTTAGAATTTTAAATGCATATATATATACACAATTTACACAATAATTCGCATCGCGTGTTTCAATAATGGTATTAAGATGAAAACAAATTATCTATAAGTTCTTTCATTATAAAAGTTCTTTAACCAAAACAAAACCTTTAATTGAGTCAAAAGACTTTGAATATTTCATATTACCCAAATTATTCTTATAATAATTTTCTTCTTTATTTAAAATGACAAATTCTTAGATACTTTTTTGTTGTTGATTAAAATAAATATTATCAACTTTTGAAAAAGAAAAACTATGTCACATAATTATTTAATAAAAAAAAGCTTGGTGTTTGCCACAGCCCACCCGTTTAAGAAAAGTATTTTTTATATAATATTTTTCAAATTTTTCGTTAGCTCTTCACCCGTAAAGAGTTTTCTCAGCCATACAAGTTTACTGCTTAACTGTCTAAATAGAAATAAATACAGTTATTTTTGTTATTTTACTTAAAATATTTTTTTATAAATAGTAATTCTTGTTTATTTATTTTACTTAAAATTTTTTTTTTCATCCAAAATATGAATAGTATATAAGTAGATATACAGTACATTTATTTTATTATGAATAAGCGCTCATTACATACAAATATTATTTCTGAAGTTTAATATTCATAAATCTGACTTTTTTTATTTTATTTAATTAAGCACAGACACAGGCATGAATGCCAAAACTGCTTCTGCTTCAAAGATATATTTCTGTAAATTTAATATTCAATATGAATTCGTTAGCATTATCCAACAATAAACTATTACAAAGAATTGAGATTTAATAACGCTTAAGTAACGGCGCCAGAATTATCATTAAACTCGTGAGATATATCTTCCCCTCATACTAGTACGTACTATATCGGCCATGTCCGCGAAAATATTCATTTTTCGTGCATATTTTTACGACGAAGATAATTTATTTTGGCAATTTTCCAAAGTCGACCACTTATTACCACTTTATTATTCCAATAAATCAACAATTAGTTCGAAAAATTCGAGTTTTTATCCTTATATCGCAATACTCCAAGGGGTACCCCGAAAAATTGTAGCGCGTTAAAAATATTGACTTAATAATGTATACTTATCTACATGACTGTAATTATCGCAAATCTAAATCTTCTAAATAAATATTCGGCAAAAAGGTTGTATAAATTTTGAGAATTATTCTGGATAAACTGGTCTCACAAAAATAAATATTTACAAAACAAATATTCATCGTGTGTGTATGTTACATTAACACGATGGCATATACTTAGGTACTTACTTATCGGGTCCGGACTTAAGGCCTTGCCACTTCAGTATGCAGAGACATATGTATATCGCCTTGTTATTTGCCACCAGTAGATCATTCATATTACATGCATTTTGCATCAGCGGGCATTGTAATAAGTGAGAATCACTCTGCACCTCCCGCAGTCGCAGCTCGATGGCATATAATAAAACAGATACATTTCAATAATATTTAACCACATATAGGTACGTACATACATCATTTATTTGAATATTCATCTATTTACAACTTTACTTCAGCATAAAATATCATATATGCTTTTTAGCAGTAGCGGACTATTAATTATATCATGCTTTGCCGTTATGATTTTTCTTTGACATGCTTTGCCGCTATGATTTTTCTTTGACATGCTTTGCCGCTATGATTTTTCTTTGACATGCTTTGCCGCTATGATTTTTCTTTACCATGCTTTGCCGCTATGATTTTTCTTAACAATCAATGAAATAATGGTAAAGTAGGTAGACGAAAATAAAATTATTTTAACTTTACAAAAATAAGAATACGCGCCATATAAGTTGGGTGGATGCAGAACTATTATAAGTCCCATTTTTATACAAAATCACTTTTTGATGCAAATATGTTCGCAAACGTAGAATTTATACCTACTATGTAGAAACATCGTTGTAGAGTTTTCGTCGAAAATTTGATATGAAAAAGTAAGTGCATTCCCAAAGGATAAGTCTGATCAGGGTTATCACAAAGCTAACATGAGGAGGAATCAGAGAAGTGAAAACGAAAATGATAACTTTTGAAACTACCGTATCCAGTAAGGAACGGCGTGATCCAATAATCAGGAATAATCCACGAAGATGGAATTCGAGTCCTCACATCGGAAAGAAATAAAAATGTCAGTCTGCCCACAGAAGGAGAAGACCAGCGACGATGCCAAGCGTCTAGAAGAGAACTCTGGGTTAAGTTCTCAATCACTCCACTACCGGTGGGCAAATTTGCGGTTGGGTGATAAACGCCACTCAAAATTAAACTTCGACATCTATACAAGTTGTAAATTGAAGTTCGTCTTAACAAAAGCCTTCGAAAAGGTTAATGACCTGGTAAATATATTGAGAGAGAAGGACAAATCACCAGCAATATTTAAAACTATCCAAGACATAAACCCTCAATGTAAAACACAGGTGAAAGTAGATGGCAAATTGTCAAAAGTCCCAACAGTAAGTGGTATGATACAGGGAGATAGTCTTAGCCCTTTTCTATTCAATATTATAATTGATGAAATTGTAGATAAAGTGTGAGCTCTAAGATTGGGTTATCGAATGGGAGACAAAATCATTAATGTGATGTATTACGTAGATGACGCAGCTTTAGTGGCAGAATCAGAGGACGATTAACAGGGAATGCTGTAGAAATTCATGAGTATATCTGGTAGCAAAACAAAGAGTTTAACAATATCCAAACAACCAAGGAGATGCAAGCTAGCAATACATAGATGATAAGCCAGTGGAACAAATCACGATATTCAAATTCCTCAATGTGGATAGTTTGATCCACAATGACATATATTCTGAAAAATAAACATACGAGATTTGAAAGCAAAATTAAAATAAATATGACATTTGTGACACAAAAAATGAAAAACGCATCAGAAACAAGAGCCGAGACGACAAGAACTGACAACCTACCCAGAGTTATAGAAATGAATGTTCTACGTGCTATCACAATGAAGACGCTAAGAGACAGACTGCGGAACGAGGAGATTAGGCAGACCTGTGAGACCGAAGACATCATCCAATGGAGCAGGGCCAGATTAAGATTTTGAAGGTACCACTTAAACAGGATTATACAAATTAAATAAACGCTGGGCTTAGACTTATTCAAAGATACAAAAAAAACAATTTATCTTAAGTTAAAATCATTTCATTCATAGGCTTATCAATAATATACACCACACGTATGCATGCAAATATAAATAACATGGAACGATCGGTCTAAGAGCGAGGTCGACAGCCGTATACATTATGCAAGACTCGCATTCAATACAAGATCAAAAAATAATAGAGTCGAACAATATAGACCTAAGACTAACAATACTCCTCATCAAGACCTATGTATGTAATATCTTGATGTACGGCTGCGAGACATGGTGCCTATCCGAAGGAGATAAAAGGAGACTGGAGGCTTTTGAGATGTGGTCCTGTAGAAGACTATTAGGAATTTCCTGTAGAGACCACATAACGAATGAGGAGGTTCTCCAAAGAATCGAAGGAGGAATGCACCTGCTCAGGATATGGCGTGCAAGATGGATCGGCCATATAATACGACAAGAGGGCCTCTTGCATGCTATGATGGAGGGTAGGACCGAGGGGACAAGCTCTATGGGACGCCCACGCCGAGAGTATCTAGAGGATCTGCTGGTAGATATGCGCTGCTCATCATTTGTTGATTTAAAAGAGCCGCACAAGACAGGGAAAAATGGAAGAAGAATGGAATTGAAGAAATTACTGCAAACCAATCCCAGTTTTGAAACCAGAGAAGAAGACATGCATGCACCCTCGCATACGCACTACACACACACACATTATCACGCACCACACACACACACATATAACACACTCACACTACACGCATATACATAGTATGACGACACACAGATTTACATGTAGGTAAATTAGCTACTTATCGTAATATTATTATAAGCTAATAATTGGTGGAGAGTAGTGGAAAACAGCGACGGTTGGAGATGGATTCTGGGGGAGGCCAGGGCCCACACAGGGCTGTAGCACCAATAATGATGATGAATAATTGGTGAAATATGTGAGTTAATTTATCTGTACCTTCCTAATTTTTATTTCATACATTGTTAGCGTCAATTTGAAAAATAAATAAAGACAATGCACTTTTCCGCATTGCATTCTTATAGTTCTGGTATTCCTACATTTATTTAACATATTATACAAGATCTATTTTGATCACAATAAAATGAAACAAATATTATAGACAGATATATCATTCAATCTTTAAAAAGAAACATTTTGGAATATTTCTGAACAGAATAACTTTGTATCTATTACGTCCATCATTCTGAATAAAAAAATATTTGATCTTTTCATTTTTCTTTTCACCGCACTGACATGTTGCTGTCACTACCTACAATCTACACAGACATCCCTCAAAACATCAGATAAAGCTATTTTCTTTTCAGCCATTCAAATACATACACGGAATATTGAACTGAGCCTTCAAAAACCGTTATTTACGACTTGTCTAATTTGTATTCAAAACAAACACAAATTTTTCAAGCTATAAATTTACAGGAATTATTCTTCAGTGTTAACAAAATCAAATGAATATTTTAAGATGAGAACATTTCAAGATGACCAGATAACCAGATAACCAGATAATCCGTGACGTGCGCTGTAGCAGTTACAAAGAGATGAAGAGACGCGGACGATAGAGTTAAGTGGTGCAGACCAATCCTAGGATTGTGACCCAGAAGAAGAGATTTCTAGAACATTTTGTAAAAAAACAAAGATAAATTAGGATCATTACATAGGTATATTATATCGTTATAAATAACGTTGATTTTTGATAGCAATATAATAACTCAACATAAAACTTTTTTAATAATTATTCCACTACCAAAAAAAATATTTTTAATTTTTATTTTATGATTAAAATTATTGAAATGGAATTCCACCAAGAACAATCGATTGAAAAATTTAATTTAATTTGTATTAATGGTTCGATTCTCGGTGGAGACACACTTTTTTATTGTTTTCAGTCTGGATCTGTTGCGATAAATATCACAGGTCTCCAGAATGTGGCAACTTGTTGTTAGGTGCGTGTCAAATTAATATTTAACGTAGAACCTGTTAATTGCCCGAGAAGCTATACAAAAAAATGAGATGTATTTCGCTTCGATATCTACGAATACTTTGAGTTTCGCCCCCGTTTGCTTATATTTCCAACCCCCAGTATCAGGGGTATTGATATAATGAACGATGAACTACTAATATTTATATATAAAGATGTAAAGGAAGAGGCTAAAAAAAGTTACCTAGGATAAAAATATTGCATTAAACAGTGCATTAATGAAGCGATGAGTTTATAGGCAAAGGTGTGTGGCATTGCTCTTAGACTTCATGTGTAGATATATTTTTTATATTTATTTCTTCTCACGGTTCTACGCCTTTAACATGAATAAACGAGTGGGTTGTGGCCAACGCTATACTCCTCACAACCAAGACACTACACAAAGTATTTAAATTTTGCATGGAAAATTTTCAAAATTTTCATGAAATGTCTATTTTTTTGTCTATTTCAATTTAAGTATTTGAATTATCTTTAATTTTTTTATATTTTAGTATGAAATCTTGATGATTCTTAAATGGCATTTTATGAAAGTGATGTGCGTTTTTAGCAATTTAAAAATATAAATATAAATTTTAAGTTTCCTGACCTCAAAAATATTGAAAAGCACGATATTCTTTAAAATCTTACGAGGTCTAAGCGAGTATTGGATATTCAAATTTGCAAAATTTTAAAAGAATCTAATGAGTAATTTAGTCTAAATTAAATAGAAGTAGAATAATCACGTCGTACATAGTAAATCGTACAAAGCACATAGTACACAGCACACACACAGATACATTGTGATGAAACTTTCAAAATACATACTCAGCATGATACTTGTTGATAATCTGCAATAAAAAAATAAACATAAAAATTTCGAATTCATAACTCGTCACTTGAGTTAGTGAGGAGTAAAAATAAATTGGTTACCCAGCATGATTTCAAATGTATGAAAGTAATACAAAACAGAGTTAAACAATGAAAAATAAAAAAAAAACAAAAACAAACAATATCGACACACATCAATACCAAACAAACTTAAACACTGTTTCAACCAATAAATCTCATTGATATTTTCCTATTGTGAAATTACTAAGGCTGTGTTTCTCGAACAAAGATTAAAGTAAAAGTATATTTAAAATATTTTGATTTCATAAAATTGTCCAATACTTTTGGTTGTTTCGTTGAAATATAATGCCGTTAAACGACGAAATTTTGAACAATTTTATGAAATCAAAGTATTTTAACTATACTATTACCAATACTTTTGTTGAAACAACCCAGCCTTATACACATAAACGCCTGAATTGGCGAACTTCTTTTCTCTACCATCAAATATTTGAATATTCCTCTAACTCAAATGTAAATACACGAACTTCTTCTTCGATATTCTTCCCTACACTGCTTGGTAAAGACCTCTTCAATTTCCTCCACATATCCCTTTCTTATCCTTTCTGTACTCTTACTTATCAGTTATTCGGGTAATCACCTTTTAGGCGACTCTCTATTTTCTTGTCCAATTACTTCATTGGAGCATTCAGTGTACCCATCTGGCATCGTCCTATCTGGCTTTACATACGTACAGCGCATTACCATTTCAATTAAACTGGTTTCATAGAATGGATGTCGGCATCAAAGATAAAAGGATGTGAAAAAAAATAGTGTATGTTATATTATGTTGTTACTGAGCTTTAGTAACTATATTTTCTTTCATTTTTCAGGTATCACTTTCAAGTAACAAAGCAAAGAAATAATCTTTCAGACCGTGAGAATCCGGACGTCTAAGTAAATAATAAATACGAGGGTAGTTACTCGTGGTGAAAAAGAACATTATTTTGTGAGGATAAATTGCCTAATATTTTATTTTAATACGTGCGTAAGTTGGATACTTAAGGAGTATTAAATATTAATACTTAACTTCCTCACAATGTTACCTAGAGATATTATAAGTATTCCACTTAGACATCATTAATAATCGACAATCTTGTTATACTTGCTTTATTTCCATCTACCATGTCATTGTGATTTAATAATAATTTGGTCAATTTGACGTCATAAACATTGGTGACAGGAAAATTATTCGAAAAACAATTATTCGAATGCTCAATTTTACGAAAATTAATTTTACGAATGGCAATTATTCGAATCACATTTTTTCGAAAAACAATTTTCCGAACACACAATTATCAGAAATTACAATTGTTCGAATTTTTATGACGTCATGTTGGTAGTATTGTGAGAGGAATAAACCATAGATTTTTACTATAATATACCAGATGTCGTAGTTTGCAAATTTTGTATGAAACGAAGTGAGGCATTTTTCCGGGGGATTTTTGACGTTTTAGTACATCGTTTTTCCATAGAGAATAACGACTAATGTGAATTGTTTTCGGATTTATTTGTTGTAAAAAACACTTTGTTTATTTAGATTTAGAGAAAAGTTATTTAGGATGTATTGAAATGTAAGGAAAACTGAAATATGTTGCCAACCAAAACGACAAACGCGCGATATTCCATGACTCACTTTTTCACGGAGTACTACATCTAGGTACATAGTATATTATGTATAGTAAAAATCTATGGGATAAACAACATGACGACACACCGCGCTGTCAAACATCAGTTATTAAAAATGTGCAAGCATACGTACCCAACAAGAATACAACAAGTAGGTAATAATTGTCTTCACCGAATATATTTTACTGGCAACAAATATGTCAAAAGAGGCAACATTATGACACAAAAATATATTAAGTTCGGTTAATTGGTTTTCCAACAAATTAATTAATTAAATTCGAATAATTTGCTTTCGGACAATATAGTCATTCTGATAACTGATTTTCGAAAAATTGTTAATCGTACAATTGCGCATTCGAACAATTGTGTTTCGAAGAATTTTCATGTATTCATAAACATTATCCTGTACTTTTTTTAATTTAGTGTTAAACCTATACTCATCGATAATAAGTTAATTTAAACTTAACTAAGATATTGATGTTACCTTTGTTTTATTTATATGTGAATCTCGTATGTGTGTTGTTTGGTCCTTGATTCTCATTATTTATCATACTTAAGTCTTACTTTACTTTTGAATAAACAAAAGCGTTCAAATTATTATAAAGTAATGAAAACTGAAATTTTAAGCTTAATGCGCTACATTAAATATATAATTTACAAATAAATGTAAATGAAATATGTCTGTTCAAAAAGAATGTTGTTTAAATTACTTAATAGAAAGAGGTAAGTTGATCGCTTCAATAAGCTGTTTAAGACAAATTCAAATATTTTTTTGGTTATGAAACGAACATCTTTTCAGTAAACTTTCGACAAACTGGTTGTCAGTGCCTTTTTAAAATCACTTTATTTTTACATTTGACATTGTGTAAGGTTGGTTTCTTCTAAAGTATTAAAATCGCGACTTATTAATTATTTATTTTAAACGTATTTCGAATTTTGCTATCGCAAAGTTTATTAATTTCTCTGTTATTTTAATTACATTTTTTGGTCAAAATTGTGTAAAAATATATCTGTTATAATGTTTACCATCTGAAAAGTATTTTGTGTTGCAAAAGCACGTTTTTTAACGTAAATCAAATTTTAGATTATTTTCTTTGTAGTGTAGGCATCAACGTTTGTTTATTCGACATCAATACTGTACGAACTATATTTGAAAATCTTTTTTTGTGTCCTTGTTTCGCTTCAAAGTTCTCAAGCACCAAATCACAGAACGATATAATATTGAATACTTTGTAAATTTATGCACGCTAATGTTTCTTCATTAATATTATATCATTGCAACATCTGCCAACAATTACCAAGAGAATATTGGAAAATCATTAACAACCTACAAACCTTGCAATGAATGTGATATTGTTGTTCACCAATATTGATATTTTCTAAGCCAAAGGTACTTGCTACTTATAACAATCTACTTTAGTCCTTTCAAATTATACAAAAGATATAAACATATAGGTACATTCCTATATAATATAGAAACCAACAATGTTTTGGACTTAACCAACATTGAATGTGAAATTGTTCTGTGTTGAAATAGTTGCTTCAATATTGTTGAGAATTATTAACAATATAAATTATGTACCTGAATTATAAGCGATGTTAAATCCTTGGTATTTTTTATATATTATTTCCATCATGCCGTTTCGTTCGCACAGTAGGCAGAAATAAGCAAACACCATAGGTTCATCACTTCTCTAATATCAATTAATTTTTGTTTGTTGGCTCTTTTGTTATTCAGGTTTTACGACCCGATCATTCCGTTTAAGACCTCTGCCTGTTACGCCATATTTTTCCCTAAATCGGTCGTTCAACATTCATTATTTGAATATGGCCGAATCACGGGAGATTTCATAATGATAAAGTTATTTAAAATTCATGAAATTGATTCATGAGAAAAAAGCAAGGTATGAAAAATAAAATTTTTATTTTTTGAGATACCATTCATCTTTGTGAAAAATTAAATTTACCAAAGAGCATTTAAGTAAAACAATCTTTCCATTTTTATATCGTATTCAGTCAAGCGATTTTAAATATCTTAAAAAAGATCCAGAATTTTTTAGTCTCTTTGTTTAAGTACAGTTAAGTATTACGTCATTGTTATATCGAATAAAGCATTTTTACAAAACAAGTAGTGTTCTTTGATCCATAATACTTCTCATATTCTCAAAAATACCCACACAATTCATTAATTGATTAAACATAAAGGTAGGTGCATCAATATGATTTAATTTTATGTAATTAATATCTTTTGATATTGATTTGCGAGGACTTGCGAGAAAAACTGTTCTATTGCGGATCGATTCGACTATAATTTATTGATTACTTATATATTATCGAATAATATGAGAACCGATATTAGTTGTTCTACAATAAATAACATATGTCCATTGTGAATCAAAAAAAACCAAGGCACAAAAATCTATACTAAAAATCATATTGAATGTGCCATACAGAACATGCTCCACAGTAATTTTCAAGACTCTGTAATGTTATGACACTGCGACAATTATACGCAAGATATGCACTTTTAAATCATTTTAAACACAACTTACCCACTGTACACAATACACAACCTCCAAGAACAACGTTATCCTCTATCACCAATACAATAAATATCCCGAATTTGCTATCTACTCATGGACGAAGACATTTTAAATACTATGCCATCAAACTACATAATTGCCTACCAACCTCACTAAAACTGCTACAACAAAATACACTGTCACAAAACTACATAAAACACATAACAACATGGGTAAATATCACCGGTTCAGATTATATCAATAACATAATTACACCTAATCAAATATAATTAGCTTTAACAAAAATTTAATGTATAATTTAATATATAATTAAACTTTACATATAATCCTAATATTTATGTCACACAACTGTTCAAATGAACACCTCGGCACAGGACTTTCTAGTGAGGTGTTCATTGTACCCTCCCAATTAATTACTTATTATAGTATGTAATATTATTACATCTACTTATCTTATAGTACATATGTAATTGAATTGTTACTTTTTCTTTATATTATTAATAAATAAATAAATTATGTAGGTATTTTCAACCATTGTAGGTTTGTGTTATACAGACATTGTTGTTGAATCCCGTTTTGTAATAAATGGTTGTTCCATTGATTATCCGGATGTTAACCATTCCCCGGCATCATTAAAAAGGGCTCACATCCGATGCTCCCATACTTTATTTCAAATTTGTACGAGTATTGGATAATATTAAACATTCGTTTGTTTATGACAGTATGGAGGGTAACGGGTTAATTCCCACAATACAAGTGAGAGAATATACTTGTCATGGGGTATTCCGTTAATGCTAGGGACACGCAGAAAAGGAAACGAGCTCTTGGTGGAGACCTATTCAGACCAAATCTCTTCATTGTTATGCATTAACAACAAAAGACTTTAATACGATTCAGGAAAACACGTTATTAACTTTATTCTGTCCAACAAACCACCGTGTGTAGCAGATGATAAATGTTTTAAGGTTTAACAAAAAAACAGGAGCAGACGTTGGTATAGGTGGAGACTAAGATGTGCAGCCGGCATTCATCCCGCATAATTTTACTGCCACTTCCGAGTTTAGTCGACACACTTTACAAGCAGGATTAAACTTTAAATATATTACAATCAATTTACATAACAATATCAACCGTCTCACACCTACTTCATCATATTTCTCATCGCGTTTTATGAGTTATTTAAAGACTTAATTGAAATTTAAATTACAAAGAAAATTTGTAATCAATGTTTCAATTTCTTAGATGTACTGGAGATACGAGATAGCCCCTCTGGCTGCCTATATATACCCCACCAATCTCGACCTGAGTCAGTGCTCATGTAGAGTTATCCAGGGCTGGTTGTTTTAATACACGTCATTATGGAGCTGAACATGCAGTATTATTTACGTCCCACTATAGGTACTTACCATACCCATACATTCCTATTTATATTAGGGTTAACGGGAACATTTGTCCCTCATTCACATACACGTATAAATCGTATTTTATTCGTCGTCTTTTCTACCTGGTTTCTCCTACTTCCAATATATCTTTCACATGTCCGTCCCTGTATTTCAATAATTAAGAATACACCAATGCATAGGAAGCTTTATTCAATGTGGCATGTTATTGTTAAAGCATATTTGAGCGCAACTTTTGACTGTGAAATTGTATCAACATTATAGTATTTGTTATGTAGTCTGTGGTAGATAAACATAAAATTTTAAATTTGTGTCTAATTTAAAATACCTACCTACGTAAAATACGTTTTGTGACATATAGCATAAATTACCGTATGATTACATATATATAACATACTTTGTAATACTGCAAAATTACAAAGTATTTTGTAACGTTTTACTATAGATATAATGTTCCACAAACTCAATTGTACTCGATACTCATCTTGCCCACCCCAAGTTCCGGCGGACATAAAAAGGATAACAAATTCCAACAGACACGTTCACATTTTAAGAGAAACAAAAAGCTTTTACGAGCGTTGAAGACACAGAAACGTTTACTGTCAAGCAATTTCCATCCCTATAAGACATAGCCGAAAATAATATTGTTCAATTTATACCGTTCTCTTGGAGGATCACATCACAACACGCAAGTAAAATACTTTTACCTCCATCTTTATGTTAAAAGGTGAACAATATCATCTAAAGCTACAATTACGTCAATTACACTAGGTATACCTACCTTTTACAACACTCGAAGCAATTGAATGTATCTCTTTGTTTTGACCATCTAACACATAGGCCCAAATTATTGAATAATTCTCAAGACCGTTCTCCAAATGTGTCACCTCAAGACCATCTTGCGATCATGCTCGAAAATCCATTTTAAAAGTAAAATACGTACGCCGTCTCATTCGAAAAAGCGTACTCGAAAAAAATGTGGATGCAGCTCTATAAATATGTACTTTTTCTCATGAATGGCAATAATTTCAGCATTGTTATGTTGGTAGCAATGAGTTGGAATAGCTATTTATAGATATTTTGACAATTCGTTTTCTTGGTAATTTTCGAAAGTGTAGAGAAATTTATGCATCATACATAGAATTATAAGGTAAGGCATCATAATATTATGATACCTAATTAAATAGTTAAAATGTCGACCATCTTATTCGGAAGAGGAAAAGAAATACTTCGTTTATCTGTCATATAGCATACTATGGGAATGTGTGAACCAACAGTCAATAGATCCAGGAAAAGCAGCCATTTCAAAATACATGCACAGAATAACAACATGATATATGTAGGTATACTGGCTGTACCGGAAATTTTATGAATACAAAATTTAATTCACATAATTAGTTTATGATTGATTGATAAAATGATTGTATGTAAATTACTCCCGGAAGGTTCTAAATAAGATATTCGATCCATTTTAGTACCTACCGCTAACAATGTAAACGTGAAAATATCAATTAATGCGAAATTCGTCCGTGTCTATATGCGTCTCTTTTTCGTGTAAAGCGCCGTCTCCTTTTCTCTCATCGAGACCGTGCTCAAGACAGCGGGATAGCTGTCTCGAAGTTATCTCAACTCTTCTTTACATTTCAAGAACGGTCTTGAGATCAAGCTCAGTGACTTTTGTTTCTTTAATACCATTTTGGTTGAGAACGTGTTCTCAACACCAGTCTCAAGCTGGAGAACGAATATATAAATCGGGCCTATATATCTTGCCACCTGACACTATTGTTCACATTTTGCAGCTGGGTTGTTTCAACAAAAGTATTAGTAATAGTGTATTCAAAATACTTTGATTTCATAAAATTGTTGAGTTGTTTAACAGTATTAGAATGTTAACGAAACGACCGAAATATTGACAATTTTCTGAAATCAAAGTATTTTAACTATACTATAACCGATACTTTTGTTGAAATAACCCAGCTTTAGTAAATTAACGCGTGGTTTACAACAAAAATATGGTGAGTACAAAGTTTAAGGGTCGTATTACGGGAGGTATTTGAGAAAAATATAAGAAAAAGTTGAGGTTTTGTAAGCAGTATTCTTGCAGTACGGGACCTTACCTTTTTCTTACATTTTTCATTAATAACTCCCGTAATACGACCCTTATATATTGTACTGCCGCTGATGATACTAGCAGATTACTAAGCCATTAAATTTTATACTCTTCTATGGATTAAAACCGTGTTTAATTTTTATGAATATTTTATTTATTCAATTTTTATTTATGATCTTCCACAGTGTTAACGAAAAAAACTTAGTTGAATGTACCTTATTATTCGAAGACAATTCAACCCTCGATGACGGAGGAAACGCTCCTCAACCAGTTCCAAATTGTGGTTTCAACCCGGGTCTTTTTAAAACCCGAATTAATACTTTCCTGGCCAGATTGCAAACCCTCCCCAACGGTACGTAGTGCGCTTCTTTGGAAGATTATAATGGACCCAAATCCAAATAATCCTAATGTCCCCTATGTACTCATGTTAAAACGAGTGGGTTGTGGCCAACGCAAAACTCCTCACTAACAAGTCATTCTATAAAGTATTCAAATTTTGTATGGAAAATATTGAGCATTTTCTTGAATTGAGTTTGTTAAATTATTTGAATGAGAAACACTTTTTTTTTTTTTAACATGTCTACGTAGGGGACGCCAGCTATTAGGATTTGGGTCCATTTTACTCTTCCGAAGAAGCGCACTACGTAGCGTTGGGAGGGGTTTGCAATCTAGAAAAGAGTTTATTAATTCGGATTTTAAAAAGACCCGGGTTGTACGAAGATGGAAACACAGAATTCGGAAGATCGTTCCACAGTCGGGCTGCTGTGTTAATAAAGGAGTTCGAGAAGCGACTTGTTCGTATATGTTGAAGGTCCACTGTGAATGGATGCTGCGATTGAGTGAAGCGAGTGACTCTGTTGCGAGTGGGTGGAGGAGGGACCAAAGATGCAAGTTCTTCTGAGCAATTCCCGTGGTAGTATCTATAGAATAAACTTAAAATACCGACTCTGCGTCTGTGTTCTAGTGATTGCAATCCATCAGTCAGTGATGGATCATCAATCAGACGTATAGCACGCCTTTGGACAGCGTCGAGGGTATTCAGTAGGTATTGGGGGGCGCCACTCCAGAGGTGACTGCCATATTCAATAATTGGGCGTATTTGCGCTTTGTAGAGTATACAGATCTGGGTCTTAGTAAAATATCTGCGCGCTCTATATAGTACGCTCAATTTTTTGGAGGCGAGTTTCACCTTAGCTTCGATGGAGCCCTTGTAGTGTAATTGGTTCGTTATAGATACTCCAAGCAGGTCGATAGAGCTGCTGTTAGGTAGGGTGCTTCCGTTGAAAGACACTTGCAATTCATTGGGGTTTCTCTTCGCAGAAATTAGACAGGCTTGGGTTTTTGAGACGTTAAATGAAACAAGATTACTTTCACCCCAGGTATTGATTGAGTGGAGGTAGCTATTTATTTTTTGATGAAGGTCTTTCCGGGCTTCTGATATTTCACTCTGTTTAGGAGGTTTGTCAAAAGAGAAATTGTCATGGACTGTGCTGTCATCAGCGTAACAGTGGATGGGGGCGCGTAAGAGCAAGTCATTGATATGTAGGAGGAATAGGGTTGGAGATAGAATGGACCCTTGAGGGACTCCCGCATTAATGGAATGGGGAGAAGAAGAGCAACCGTCCACTACAGTTATGACTTCGCGATCTTTTAAAAAATTCGCAATCCAAGTACACAGAGACTGGGGTAGTCCATAAGAAAGATATTCAGATAACCTTCAAAATCTAATGGGGTCTAAGTGAGTAGTAGATATATATATTTGCAAAATTTAAAGAGAATCGAATTAGTCTATAATCGATAAAGTAAAATAAACACGCCGTACATAGCACACACACACGCATATACATTGTGATGAAACTTTCAGAATACAATCTCAGCATAATACTAGTTGACAATCTGCAATTAAAAAAAATACCCTTAAAAACTGCGAAATCATAACTACCCACTATAGGTATCCCCTTGGGTTAGTGAGGAGTAAAAAACCTATAATAAAAAAATATAATCACGTTATACCTAATGCACCACAAAGATAAAAATTCGATATAATGAATTAGTATATTTGGTTTAACAGCACAAAAGTTTATAATTGATCATCATCTTCTTTGGTTTTACAGCCCATTGTGAGCATCGGTTTTTACCAGATTTTTCTGCTATTCAACCGGATATATCGCCGGCGTTCTCGATTTATTTTCCTTTTATTGCTCTATGATGCTCCTATACCTACGCCATCTATAGTTTTGAATACAAATGAATTTAATCCAAACTTTCGATCCACAAGGGTGAATATAAATAATAGAAGCCTAAACGCTTTTGGTAGACTTGGCCAGGATCCGCAGTCCACAGAGGTATTATCTATCCATAATGATTACCTCCAAGGATGAGGTTTCTGAAGCCCTTGTGTATTAAAACTTTAGTATAAATACATTTGCAATTAAAATTTCAATACGTACTTGTTATGTAATTACATTTGTCGAATTATTTGATATCTGAAAGTTTTGAAGCGTTCAATATTTATGGGTCCATTCATAATAATATAGATAAGTCTTGAAATTCCCATTAGAAACTCAATAAATCTTAGCAAAAAAAAATATTTTCATAGTGACACTATACAAAATAATTGTAAATATTAAATTTTTATAACCAGCTATGCATTTTAGATGAGCGCTATCTATTGAATACAAAAACACCAAATCTCTAGTTCAAATATTTACCACCAATTGGCATTATTGCGATTTGCCTTTTTTCAAATTAAATAAAAAAATCCGAAACTTTAATACCTGATTGCGAATTTTTTTTTGTTTAGTGTCACTATGAAAATATAGGTGCGAATATGTATTCTTTTTGCAAAATAATTGTGCAATGAGACGTCTTAAATTATGTTCAATTAGATTTCTAACTTATGAAGTATACCAAATTTTAAATGTATAAAATACTAGTTTGTATTTGATATTATGTTTTAATTGTTATACAAGAAGCTAGTTCGCATAAACTGAACTTATATTTTTCATCCCAGGTCATCTGGAGTCAGTTTTCTGGTACACAATCGCCAGACCTTCGCCAGTTTTCCAGACCACACTGAACTTATGTAGATTCAAAAACGTTTTAGTTATTTGTTGGTAAAAAGCACAGGTAAATTTTCTAAATAAACTTGACTTTTATATTCCACAGAATGACCTTTATGATAAATTAATTAATTTATTTATTTATTTATTTTCTTTGGGAAGCTACAGCTCATTTACAGTTTAATGATAAAAAATTATATTTACATTGTTAGAGCCAAAAAAGCATTCCATCAACATAATATAAAAACAAATAACAGTTTACAAGCCAAAAATAATTCATGCACACACATTCATACACACCCTCACACACACACCCTCATACACACCGTCACACACAAACACACACATACATACATAAGTACACATATATACACACATATACAACAACTAGGGAAGGGAAGAGAAATGAGAGAAGAGAGACTAGGAGGACAGGACAGAGGGATATTGATTGCGCATCACCTTCAGAACATTATGTCTAACTCTGTAATATTTCTATCTCAGCTGAGAATGTATTGTAATATTGGCTGCATATGCGTGTAATTGTTGAATTTTTCCTTATATTCGTTCTACTTGTTGGAATATAAAGTAATTGAGGTCTACGAACCATTCTACCTGGAACATGGATACCTACTAGGTTGACAAGTTCAGGCGAGTCTATGGCATTGTTCAAAATTTTATGCAGCAGCGATTGGTCGTGTAAGACTCTCCTACATTCAAGCGTATCAAAACTATGATATTTAAGTGACTGTTGATAACTTTTGAAGTTAAGGTGAAATTTATGATTTATATAGTTTATGAATTTTTTCTGTACTTTCTCGATTCTTGTGATGTGTACTGCGTAGAAAGGAGACCAAATTTGAATACAGAATTCTAGCTGAGTAGGTAGTGTATAAAGTGTATAAGGTTTTAATGTTACTGAATGGCCGGCATGTGCGAATAATAAATCCTAACATCTTATTTGCTTTACTTTTGATATTATCAATATTATTTATGTAATTTAATTTAGAGTGAAATATCACACCTAGGTCTCTTATATAATTGACTTCATTATCCAACTGTCGATTCGTTCATGAGAATTCAATTCTCTGAATGAATCGACATTATTAAGCCAAGATGCGTGTACGAAGGAAAATTTTGTATGGCGTAGTGGACTTTTTGCATGCTAATAACACCAACTAGAGGCCTCGCAGCATATATGTTCCCATACATGGATTTACTCAGAATTCGGAGTAGAACATTTTATGTGAGTTTTGTGTGTGTGTGTGTGTGTGTGTGAGTGTGTGTGTGTGTGTGTGTGTGTGTGTGTGTGTGTGTGTGTGTGTGTGTGTGTGTGTGTGTGTGTGTGTGTGTGTGTGTGTGTGTGTGTGTGTGTGTGTGTGAGGGTGTGTGTGTGTGTGTGTCTGTGTGTGTGTGTGTGTGTGTGTGTGTGTGTGTGTGTGTGTGTGTGTGTGTGTGTGTGTGTGTGTGTGGTGTGTGTGTGTGTGTGTGTGTGTGTGTGTGTGTGTGTGTCCTTATAACTTTTGATCCGCTCAATTTACAGAGCCCAAATTTTCAGAATATATAAACAGTTATAGGCATACATAACTTTTATACTCAGAATTGTGAATTTTTGTTTCAGTCAGGGGTTATCAACTTTTGAAATTTTGTTTTTTTTCATATATCTCAGACACCATAAAAGCTAGAACACTAAAATTTAGTATAAACATAGACAAATAGTATAAACATAGGGGTTTAATGGGTGGTAGGGTCCCGGTGGTGCCTTTTCGTGCTGTAAGAACAGGTATCAATAAATGCCGAGAAACGCCAAGTTGCCAAGCAACACTACCATCAAGTCCTACTATCTAGCGTTCCCGTCGCAAACCCTGGAAATGTGATCTGAAAGGACCACAGCCAATAGAGAGAGGGCGATGGTGAGCTTTCGGCGCCATCAAACCGGAAACAAATCAGCTAAGGAAAGGAAAACCCCGATAGAAAAACCCTTGACCTCCAGTAGGGGGTTGGGCGAGAGGCTAATAACCTTTCCCCGTAAAAGAAGCAATATTACGAAACCGAACACAGAGCCTCGGACCACTGCTAAGCTTCGGAAAGGACTTGGCAAACGAAATAAGGCTAACGATTTTAAACTTGCAACTTGGAACGTGCTGTCTCTGTATCGTGCTGGAACGCTGAGAATTCTTTTAGATGAGCTTGCCAAATATAAAACTGATGTGGTAGCAATTCAAGAGATTAGATGGATAGGAGAAGGAATAATTGAAAAGGGTGACTGTACCATATTTTACAGCTGTCACGAGAAGGATCATACATTCGGAACAGGATTTGTTGTCTCTAAAAGAGTGAAAGTTATAGGATTAACTGCAGTCGATCATAGAATATCGCACATCCGCATATCTGGGAAATTCTTTAACTATAGTATTATAAATGCTCACGCACCCACAGAAGACAAGAGTGATATTGAGAAAGACACTTTTTACACCAAGCTCTCAAAAGCTTACCAGGATTGCCCCAGTCACGATGTTAAAATAGTACTTGGGGATTTCAACGCAAAAATAGGGAGAGAAATGCTGTATAGAGCAACTGTTGGAAAACACAGCCTGCATGCTGAAACTAATGACAATGGAACAAAACTGATCGATTTCGCAATGTCTCATAGCATGATAGTGGGCAGCACATTCTTCCCAAGAAAGGATATACACAAGGGAACGTGGAAGGCACCGGATGGCAGAAATGTAAATCAGATAGACCACTTTCTTATTGATGTTAGACATAAATCTGACCTAATAGGTATACGATCTTATCGTGGGGCAAATGTTGACTCTGATCACTACCTTGTAATCTCCAGACTGCGTAGTAGAATATCAAATGAAATAAAACATAGGGGATCCCGCACGAATAAATTTGATGTAGAACGCCAGAAGTCACAAGAAACAGCAGAACAGTTTGCTGCGGCCATAGGCCCCAGGCTAGATATCAATACAGATGTAGAGCGGGATGATGTTCACTCCTTCTGGAACTGTGTTAGATCTGTGGTTACCACTGCAGCTGATGAAATTCTGGGAAGTAGGCGTGCACAATCGCGAGAAACGTGGTTTGATGCGGAATGCCAATACGCGACCAATTTAAAGAATGATACATACCTCAGAATGCAACAGCGACACCATACACGTCAGGCAGTATTAGAATATAGGGACCTGAGAAAGAAGGAAAAGAAACTGCATAGAAAGAAAAAACGTGTATACCTTGAAAATCAGATCAGAGAAGTTGAACTAGCGAACGCCCATAACAAGAGCCGACTCTTCTACCAGAGAAAGGAGTTCAAGCCCAGGCTTACGATGTGCCACGACAGTGTGGGAAACATTCTGAGTGAGAAACAGCAAATTCTGAACAGATGGATGGAATATTTTGACACTCTTCTGAATGGAAGTGGGATTGAGAGCCTAACGGGTACTAGGGACGTCTACAACGATGATGCCAGCAATACTGAGCCACCACCGACAATAGAGGAGGCGGTGCGTGCCATTAAAAGCCTGCATAATAATAAATCACCTGGAACAGACAATATTTCCGCGGAATTGATTAAATATGGCGGAGAGAAGCTCCACACCCACATACATTCTATAATAAAATCTGTTTGGTGCTCCGAAACCCTGCCAAGTGAATGGAACTGTGGAATAATTTGCCCCCTCCATAAAAAAGGAGATCCCATTAAATGCTCTAATTACAGAGGCATTACTCTGCTGAATGTCTCATACAAGATCCTGTCAAATATTTTATGTGACAGACTGGGGAAATACTCGGATGGCATTATCGGAAAATATCAAACTGGGTCCCGTAAGGGAATGTCCACAACTGACCAAATTTTCTGCCTGAGACAGATACTGGGAAAAACTATAGAGTTCAACGTTGACACATACCATCTATTTGTTGACTTTAGGGCTGCTTACGACACAGTAAACCGAGAAAAACTCTACAGAGCCATGGATGAGCTTAATATCCCCAAGAAACTAGTAAACCTAGTGAAGCTCACAATGTCCAACGTCGAATGTCGAGTGAGAATACAACAGGACGTGTCCGAACCCCTGAAGACTTTCAACGGACTGAGGCAGGGAGACGCACTTGCGTGCACACTGTTTAACTTGGCACTGGAAAAGGCCATCAGAGACTCGGGTATTCAAATTGGTGGCCATATCTTCAATAAATCTGTGCAACTCCTTGCCTACGCTGATGATATAGATATCATTGCACGCTCGGAAAATGATTTAAAAATTGCATTTAAAACCCTGGCTGCATCAGCAAGGAATATGGGGTTGATGGTAACGAGGGAAAGACAAAGTATATGCCAGTGCATGAACGTCGAAAACCGCCAGATTTGCGAGTCGACGATTACACATTCGAAACTGTTAGCGAGTTTGTGTACCTCGGTACTATGGTGACACCACTTAATATCCAACATCTTTTGTCTCTTAATAATTCACGTGTACTGTCCGTTATTTCAAAATTCCTTTCATTGAATGACATAAATTTATAATAAAATTAACTTTTCTCCTGACATGAAATAATTGGCACATAGCACTCTTTACAGGGTGAATAGCCTTAAACAAAAAAAAAAGTGACAACAATGTCTCAACCGAAATTAAATGCCGAATAGTGTCCGCAAATCGGTGCTACTATGGGTTGCAGAGGCACATGAAGTCTCGTCACCTCACCAGAAAAACGAAAGTCCTCCACTATAAGACTCTAATACGGCCAGTACTCTCATATGGATCAGAATGTTGGGCAATCGCTAAATCTGCTGAAAGAGCCCTGGAAATTTTTGAGAGGAAGGTGCTGAAGAGGATCTACGGCCCGACTTGTGACAATGGAGAGTGGCGTATCAGGCACAACTACGAATTGTATGATATGTACAAGGAGGCAACCATAGTGACAGAAATAAGAATAGGAAGACTCAGATGGGCTGGACACGTCCAAAGAATGAACGAGGAGGACGTCCCAAGACCGATCATGAATGGTGCACTGGGGGGACGAAGAAAACTTGGAAGGCCGAAGCTTCGATGGCTGAACGGAGTGGTGAAGGATGCGAACAACATCGGCGTCCATAACTGGCGCAAAGCGTCGCAGGATCGACATTCATGGAGGCAGGCTCTGCAGGAGGCTAAGACCCGACCTGGGTTGTGGAGCCACAGATGATGATGATGATGATTATGATAAACATAGACAAATACAAAATCTCAAATTTGTTTTTTTAAAAAAATTCCAGGATTTCTCAAACATTTTTTATTAAGAAAAATATTTTTTTTATGATAAATTTATGAGTTTAACTGCCTATATTTCCAATTTTTTTAAAAATATCAAAAAAGCCGAAACACCCCAACTAGATAATTTAATTTTCTATAAAAAATATTAACATTGTATTAGCACATCTCAATTTTTTTTTAATAATTTTTATAAAAATTGAATTTAGTGACGACATTGCTTTATACAATTTGTATGGCAATCGCCTACACACAATATCTAAGAAGACTTAATTGTTTGATACTAATCTCCAAACATACATAACATACATACATACCATCATGCTGTTTTCATATTCTGGGTCGGATCAAAGGACTGACCTCCATACTATCCTATCTTGACATACATACTATTTCGCGTTGACTCATTCATTGATCTCATATGGAATTGTTGGTTGGGGTGGATGTGCCAAAACTATCTTGGAAAAACTTTGTCTAGCTCAGAGATGCATTGCAAAGATAATTATCCAAAAACCGTTTGACTACCCTACGGAAAACCTCTATAACGATTTTAAAGTATTTGACCCGAGACAAATATATATCCAGCATATACTAACTTATTTTCATAAAAATATAATACATCACCAGAAAACACAACAATCCAGAACCACACGAACAAGCATTACTTTAAATTACATAATCCCTCATATGAAAACAACCTTCGGACAAAGAAATGCATCATATATCGCTCCACGAATTTATAATACTTTACCTATGTCTCTCAAGGTAATAACTTCACAGACATTATTTAAATCAAGAATAAAAAAATATATAGGGAATTACGGAAGGACAGAAATTGCCCAAATATTAAACATCCAAAAATAATTCTGAGAAATAATATTAAATGATATAACTACACGCTACACAAGCGGGTTCGAGGATTGTCTTTACATTGCATCTTATTTTAATACAAATTAACTTTAAAACATTTCTCTTTTTTATTAGATTAATTTCAAAGAAGAAAACTTGATCTTGTATTTCATTTGATTTGTGACTCAAGTCAAACAATATTGTTACTGAGTATATACGTTGGGAAGACCACAGAGCAAATTTTAATGTCAAACTGCTACATAACATAAATGACAACAACGGGTGTGCATATTATGGTAGAAATAATATTATAATAATAACATATCAAAATTTACTCTATCAGTTTATACTTTTGTGTTTAAGATATTGGTAACTATGTAATATTGTAATTTACTGTGTTGTGATGTCTGGTGTCCGCTCTATGTAACTATGTATAACCAAAATGTCAAATATTTGGCTTGGTAAAATTGTAAACTGCTAGCCCTAGAACAGGGTTACCTAGTTGGGCAGCAGTAATCTTCATAATAGTATTTGTGATAAAGGTGTGAAAAATAAATAAATAAATAAAAAAAATAATAAATACATAGGTACATGTGTTGTATAGAAAATCAAATATCTTAAAATATTAAATAATTTGTATTTATGGGATTATAGTTTGGTACTTATTCTTCAACTATACATACTATCGCTATCGACAGTTGGATCTCATGTGTTACATGCAACTAGTAATTAAAGAAAACAATTAACTTCAATATGTATTATAAAGACTTTACATTTTCACTATTTTATGAAAGATTTCGAACCGCGTCGGCGTCGATTTAGTTCATAAACAATATTGTTCGAAAAATTTCCTTTAAAATTAATATTTTTAATTTTAATAAACTCAAATAGGTAAACATACCGGCGAGAAGACGTTGATTCGTTTTCCCTTTTGAAAAAATAATATTATTATACTCCACGAAAAATATTTTTTTATTCAACGCACTTGAAAAGATATGATTCTCTCTAGCAATAAAGCTAATAGAAAAATGCCTCCCGAAGTTATGAAAATTATACCAAACTCCATCGTATTATTTATATTCTTTGTTGTTCAAAGTTGATAAAATAAACAAAATATTCAATTTCATTTTTCTTTAGCCGGAATATAATATTATTTATTGAAACGATTTTTTTCGTTTTTATTATTTTATCGTCATGATAACAACGCCTTGTTTTTACCATGTTTCGAAATTGTAACTGAGAATGTTATAATGCAATATATATTCATATAAAATAGAGTTATGTCTTAATTTGCGTCAAAGAAATGAAATTGAAATAATAAAAATACTATAGTAAATCTACCCTATTAATATTTTTATGGCGTTTTTGTACTTTTTTAAAACATAGCGTTTGAATTAATTATATTTTGAAAGAATAAGCATCAATATCTTATGAGCATACGTGAGACGGTACATGAATGTAAATGAGGCAATGGATGTCTCTTTGGATAGGATTTTGGATGTTTTGAAAGGAAAATCGATTGTTCCATGTAAGCAAAAGTGATCCTTTCTATATTGTACTTCTTTTAGGTAAGACAACTCACCATCATTGTGACTCACAAGAACGAGTTGTATTTTTTAGGTATTGAATCTCAAATATACATAATCTGTTATTATGTCCATGACTTTATCAACAGTCAATTGTCATCAAAAAACATTGGCGGCTTTCGACGTGGCACTGGGCATGTTCCACTCAAGGAATTGATCTCCAAATTTATATTTAGTTGATATTCATCGTCATCACTTGCATACAGTCCGCAACGGACCTTGGCCTCCTCCATAAATCGCCTCTATCCCTCCCTATCGACCGCCAGTCTTCTCCGGTTAGTTCCATTCCTCTTATATCGCACAGCCATCTCAATCTAGGTCTGCCTCTACTTCTTCTGCCTTCGGGAAAAGTGTCTAATATTAGATTTGATATAATATCTTGGTGCTAAAGGTTGTGAGTCCACAAGCTACAGTGTACAGTCCGTGTAGCTAACACCCATACATAGTTTTTATTTAATGGGATGACGTGTTTATCGTTCAAATACAAATAACTCTAATCTTATTTTTCTTCAGCCTATTTCCGTCCACTCCTGAACAAAGGCCTCTTCCATTTGACTACACCAGCACCCTCTGGATTTGCAATTTTTGCAGTAGGAAAACGAACGACGAACAATTCAGAGGGCCTTGACTATGTACACGCACCCTTTCCCGTGCAGTTTGCATCCAGGACGTGCCAGCATGTCGTTGAATGTCATCCTTCCACCTAAGCTTCGGTCGCCTCACACCTCTTTTTGTCGTACTAGGTTACCAAGTTAGTATACTTATCGTCCGAGCTTCTGGTAACGTGTCCCGCATATTTACATTTCAGAGTCGCCTAGCGGTGGATTATATCAGTTACTTTTCTCTCACCGTTTTATTTCTTATATTTTCTCTTATTGACAATATCCAGCACTGTTATTTCCATAACTCTTTGAGTAACTCGCAGTTTCTCGCCACTTAGTTTGGAATAAGTTACTGTTTCTACGTCATACGAAGCAACCAAAATCAGTGACGCTTCATACACTTTCCTTTTCAAGTTTTTGGGTGATTTCCTAATTTTCAAGATACTTCCCACTATTCCGAAGGTATCCAAACTCAGTCCAAACCTTAATCTAATAACCGTCATATAATAATCATTTTGAATATATCTAATCCATTGTGCGAACGAATTTAAGCGTAAAATCTCATGACCATATAGCGACTGCTGATATCAGAAACATGTTATGAAAATTAAATAAAGACATTCTAGATTAATTATGTTTTCAAGTATACATGTTATTAGCGTACATTTAGATAAGACACACGAACTCTAAACTTTCGTCACTACTTGTCAGTTACCTTTATTAAAGGAAGTATGAAGGTACATCACAGAGTAAATGAACATTTTTAAGGGTAATTAACATACGCAATTTTTAAGGGTATTTTTTTATTGCAGATTATCGAAAGTATTATCACAATTCTGAAAGTATTATCACAATGTATCTCTGTATATGTGCTGTGTACAGCGTGTCTACTTTATCGATTGAAGATTAAAGTACTCTTTAGACACTTCCAAGATGTTTATTGTGCACAGTTTATAAAACAGACACGTTAAATTTCGTTTTCTTGTCCTTAACTCTATTTCAAAAAGTATGTGGTGATATTTTATTCTGTGAAGTATTTATTTGTTTTATATTTCATTTCATATAAAAGATAACTTGCATAACATGTTTTTCCGGATGTCGCGATAGTATTATTTCGTACTTTTCAGAACTTGCATGGAAATTTGGATATTACTTAAAAGTTTTCTTAACAAATCATGAAATAACGTTTCCTGAAGCGTTTATACGTTTTGAGTCGCGAATAGCAATATTTCACCATAATGTAGGTAACTGGAATATTTATTACAACGTGCAAACACAGACGACAGCATAAAAAGATAAAATAATTGATAACTTATTAAATGCGGATACATAACAATTTGAAGTAAAGTTTGTACTCGATAATACCTACTTACGAAAGTAAAAACATTTGAAAAAATCTCACAATGTCTCCGATTTCTGATTAAAATTTGCCTCATTATATAATTAAGGTACAAGTACAAAGTAGATTTTTGTCCCATTAAATGATAATGAACTTTGGAGGATGCGATATAATCACGAACTACAGGTATTATATGACGAACTCAACATTGTACAAGTACGTAGACTGCAGTGATTGAGACGTATCAGCCGGATGAATGTTGATCGTATCCCAAAAAGGTTTTAAATACCAATCCAGAGGACAGAAGAAGTAGAAGCAGGCCCAAGCTAAGATTGCTGAATGACACAGAAGTCGACATAAGGGCGATCAGAATAGCAAACTGGGGAAGAGCGGTTGAGGACAGGGACGGCTGGAGAAGGATTCTGGAGGAGGCCAGGGCCCACACAGGGCTGTAGCGCCAATGATGATGATGACAAATTTGATTTCAATCAGGGAGGGCGTCTGGTCCAACCGGCGAAATCAAAGCCCTCACGATTACCCAAATCATCGTGGATATAATTATTATATGGAGTTTTACAATATATTTAGATGTCATAGAACTCCATATGATAATTATATCTTTGATATGGGTAATCACTAGGGTTTTGATTTCGCCGGTCAGACATAACATAACATGCCCCCCTGAATAAGTTTTTTATCAATCAACTATGCGAATCAAATTGTATCAAACATTGAATGTCAAAAAGTCGAGCATTTCTGAATAGACGAATATAATAATAATAATAAATGGTAGTAGGTAGATATATAAAACTGTCATGAAAATTCTCATTGACAAGTTAAATTAAAAATCCAGTAATTTTTCTTTTTCCATTTTGTTGAAAATAATTTAAGTGATTTATTATGAAAATTTCACGATTCTGAGCATACTTTTAAAACCCAGTACCTACGATAAATTAACATAGTTTGGTTGGGTTGATACTTTCGCGAAGGTATATCATCTAAGAATGCTTTAATCATTTAACTTTGAATATTAAATTTGTTAGATTACTCGATTTTCTCTATTAGTTTTGTACTACGGGTTCGTCAATGGTCTTTACGAGTACCTTTATGTAATTTCTTAATTTAAGTTTACTATTCAAATTGATATCAATTAACCAAATATTTCGGAAATTAAGGAATGTTTAGTTTCATAAATATTTTCAAATAAACATATGTAAATCGAACTTCATCATTTTACGGAAATGACGGCATAATATACATAGGTCTCTCAATACAAAAAAAAATATAATATATTCGATAGTTGAAAAGATATTATTTATATTCAAAAACATAAACAAAACAGCTTGTAAATGTTTATAAAACTATTGTTGGGATGAAGCTGATTTTAAAGCTATCCTCGAATTAAAACTGAACAAATCAAACATTACATTGAATTATTTACCGTAGAAAATTGTAAAAAATATTCTTGCACATGCTTCAGGAAAAACACAAATTGGCGTTTATTACGAATTTTCTTTACGTAATACAATCAAATCATTGAGCCTTATTAATCAATGCAGATAATTATTCACTCCTTTCAATTATTTATAATATAAGATGGGTATATAATTTAGACTAATTACCCATTACTCGTTCTGCTAATATGAACAAACAGTTTCTTGGAAAATACTGAAAAATTACAAAGAAAACATTAAGCTGAATTCGAAAACTCATGTTTAGACATTGCAATCTAAAATGCCAAAGAGAGCATACTCTAGTGGTGTATGAAAAGCATTGTAATAGTATAAAGATCATTTTAACGAAAAAAGGTTGCATTGGCAACACTTCGTGTAATAAATTGGTGTTTTATCATCGCATATTATATAAACAAAACGATATATTTTAATATTGTTTATACATACATTACGAAAGTATATATGAAAAAATTGATCGGACACATGTCATGTAATCACTATATTTATAAACACATTTTTTTTTGTATTTTTATCCCCTTCACCTCATGGAAGCGTTCTCAGGCAATTGCTTAATCTGTTACGCATCGACATTTAGGAGTCAGGCATTAAATGAACATTCGCACAAAAATTCCATTATGAATTTTGAAAATAGGCTTAATGTTGCTTTATTGATTATAGTTAATATTATTGTTAGGAGAGGGTTAATTGAACCATTTTTTAAAATAAAAACACTTTTGATGGGTACCTTTTAGAATTGAAAAATATGTGGTTGATTGTCTTCTCCTCCAAGCCACAAATGCAAGAGTCACTGTCCACAACACCCAATCTAAAACACATTTTCTTTTGTAGTCTTTTACACTTCACTCGTTATTCATATCTCACATTTTAGTCTACTTTCACTGTCTTTGTATAAATAAATAAACAAACGTTAGATAAACCACATATAGTTTAAAATTTTATTACAAAAGCTATCCTTGCAAATGGAGTAAAATTATTCGCGGAAAAAACTCTCTTAGTATTAACGTGGCATAAGAATGTTCAACATCAAACATGAAATAAATAGTTCATTTGGTATATTAATATGATGATCGAATTAGTCTCATAATAGTTTGCGAATTTCCTAATTTTACAGAATGCAATTCACATACATGTGGTTCGTACCATAACCTTTTCCAATAAGATAACATGAGCTGCATACTAAATTATGTTGAAACTACATCCGGTGATTAATTTAAAACAATTTTGAGGGTAAAGCAAAACAAATAGTACTCAAGAACTATATTTTTTTTTTGTTATTTGTGATATTACATTATAATGAAAATCTTCTCAGTTTTCTCTGTATAATAGTTATAAATTATTTAAGTTTTTGTACCAAATCTATTGCTATATGGCCAGTGGCGGCTGAAGACCTAAAATATTAAAGGGGCTCGATTTTTTTTCTTGAAAGGAAATGAGTATTTGAAAGGAGAAAATATTCAGTACCTACACTTGTGAAATATCGACACAGGTGAAAAAAATATTTTCATGCATATGATCAGTGTTTATCATCATTCTCCTGTTAAGCTGCAATTACAATACCTGAAAAAAAGGGGGTCGGTGGATCATATATCATACATGTTGGATTTAGTTGTTTTTGTCAGAGTCAGAATTAATACCTACATCAGAATTATTGTCAAAAAGTAAACACGGAAAACAACATTCACTACACCCGCAATATGCATTCTTTTCACTACATCTGCAAAGCCAATGCTTTTTTTTGTTACATATTTATATTAAAACTTCGAATATATTTACGTGATTTACAAGGTCCTACTAATTTGAGATAATGAGATGAATGTCCGCGAGGCCCTTATTTTTTCACATTCACACGATCATCGTAATTAAAGTAACGCGAAATTAAATTATGTATACTATTCACCGTGTACTATTGTCAAAAATTATCATAAAAAATATTAACCGCAATTCGTCACTCTGCAAAAACAACATGCAAAATGGCGCGCTGTCATCAACAGCTCTCAGCTGACGAGCTGACCGAAGTGCGCAGACGCCGCAGACGTGTTCATAAACATACTAATATTAATCGTGTTCATAAACACACTAATTCAATTTAATCGTTTAGACCAAAATATACGAGATTGTTGTATAGTAGTATATTCCGGTGAATTCATGAACATATATAGGAACGTGCCCGAGAGCTCCATACATTTCGAATCATATTGCACTGCGGCATTAAAATCAATTCTATGAGTTTACATACAGTTCTTCGGGCGCAAGCACATTGTGCCCGCTAGTGGTGCAAAGTTCGATATTTTTGTAAGATCCTGTCTTTTAAAATCGATTCATGAAATTTATGCGGATCATCAATTCGCTCTTCGATTCAATATGATTCAAATATAGCTATCCTTATCTATCGTACATAACATGTACGTAGTATGACAGAGAAAACAAAACCGATTCAAAATATGATATGCAAATGTAGGCGTTAAAATGTTTGCATTTCAATGTACTTAATGGTCAATATTGCTTAAATATGTTATGAACCATAATGAATTAGTCGTGAATCGAAGATCGCCTTCAAAATAGTATATTCAATTATAGACGTTACGTATTTGTTTTTCAAAGTATGTTGCGGTCAAAATTGCTTAACATATTTAAGAACCGCAATGAATTAGATTTTATGAACCATAATGAATTAGTTGTGAATCGATGATTGCCATGAGTCGGTATGTGTATCGCATTCTAACGATATATTTTATATGAGATAGAAAGTGTGAGAGTGATGTCTGGTTCATGAGCGGATCGTTGTGGCAACGTGAACCGTGAGTCACCGATTCAATTTAATGATCCGGTCAAATAATACGGATCACTCATTTTTCCCCGTCTCTAGTGCCCGCGGAACAAAATTTTTCATAGAATCTCGCTGTATGAAACGAACTATTGCAGTATTTTACTATTACAACCGTAAGGTGGAAACACATTTATTTAAAAAAAATAATGAATTTCCAGAATTAATTTAGCACATATTTTTGGAATCTATAGAAAAAAATTTTTGGGAGGGCTCAGCCCGAGAGCCCCTTTGGAGGAGCCGCCACTGTATATGGCAATATGTTCCAACCATCCCCAGCAACTTGAATTAAATTTAACTTTATAACATCTTTTAAGTACATTTTGAAAAAAATTAAATACTTTTTACAATTTATTTTTTTGATTTCAAGTTATTAAAGTTATCAGGTTTCGTATCAAACAGCATCCATGTCAGAGCAAATTAGAAACTTAATATATCTACATATTTTTGAGGAATCAAATTGGGGGTGTACTAAGAGAAACTTTTTAAACATGATTCATCAATATTTGTATAGAAAATAACCTTGCAGAACTTACAAAGAAACTCCATGTTTTGCGTGTATAACGAAGTTTTTTTTTCTAAAAACAGACCAAAATTGTTGATCTTTTCGTGCATTAATCATAAGTAAATATTATATATTTTATACTTCTGTAATTAAAGATACCATCGTGGTAATTTTGCGTATTCTAACAATTATTATTTTTGCTGAAAACTTCTCTCAAAAATCGTTTTAATATTTTTATACTTCATCTACTTTTACTGAGCGAAAATTAAGAGTCGTAATTCATAAATGAAATTATTTAAACGTTGTTCTTATACCTCTTGAATGCTTTAATTAAATTAACGTGCGGAAAAATGAAGAATTTATTTCAACATTTTCCTAGCGATGGAAATCCTGTACGTATATAATATATAAGTATTATATTATATAAGTACATATCTCAACTCATTTCGCTGATGAATTTCTACACTCCACAGTCAAGCCATGCCCACAAAGTTTAAACGAAATTAAAAAATATATCCCATCAAACGCCTCTTTTTTTGACATATTCGTGGGTTCCTTTGTTTATTTATTTTATTTATAATAAACATGATATTTTACATAAAGAGGTTTGACAACAATAATAAAGGTATATAAAAATATATATATATTTAAGACAGAGACAATGGAAGGGTACACATACACATCCAGACCATTCAGACACTCTCTTGCGCTTTGTTGTCAATTAGAGGTTTTGCTATCCAATATGCTAGGGATAACCCCTGTGTTATATTGAGTGCAGTCTTTGGTTTTGTAAGTTATACAACAATATTTTAAAGTGGATTTAGCACAATTTATCATACACTTCCTAACATACATGCACAGGCATTTACGTCCGTGCATCGTATTATACATGCTCGCCGGAGATTTATTCAGTGTATATTTTGAAGGTGTATATTTTTACTAAGCCACCGATCGTTTTGCATCCGCGGCAAAATATTACATGTTGACCTTGGCCGCACGGAGATTTGTTCGGAGTATATTTTGAAGGTGATTTATATATATGGCTCCGATCGTCTTGCGTCCGCGCTCAATACTCTTCAACTATGTCTCTGTGACCTTCGCGATAAAATGAATACAATTCAACGCATTTTAAATATTGCCTTGAAAAAGCGCGTACCTACTTACTTTTATTTTTACGACTTCATACAACTGTCGATATATGTATTGATACCTACTCTCTCTCGTGCGCGTACCTACTTACTTTCAGTTTTACAAAGTTCATACTAGGTATATGTTGATTTGATTATTGTTACTTTCTCATGCGCGGACCTACTTACTTTTATTTTTACATAGTTCATAAAACTATCAATTTGTTTATTGTTACTCTGATGCGCGTACCTACTTACTTACTATTGCAATGTTAATATTTTTTATAGAAAATTTACATATATCTCAGAAACCATAAAAGCTAGAACACTGAAAATTGGAATCAACATAGACATATACAAAATCTAAAATGAGTTTTTTCAAAAAAATTCCAGGGTTTCTCAAACATTATTTGTAAAGAAAAATATTTTTTTATGATAAATTTATGAGTTTAACTGCCTATGTTTCCATTTTTTTGAATATCGAAAAAAACCGAAAAACCCCAACTAGATAATTTAATTTTCCAACTGTCGATTCGTTTATGAGAATTCAATTCTCTGAATGAATCGTCCTTATTAAGCCAAGATGCGTGTACTTTTTTTTCTTATTTTATTTTATTTTATTTTATACAAAGTATACAAACAATAACTGGACAAAATATACAGGTGATACAAATAAAAAAAAATTAGCATGCCCAGCATCACTTACATGTATACATTATTACCATTTATATATTTATGTAGTGTAGGAGAAAAAAAGAAAACAGTTATAATCAAATATGTGACATGTGAGTGGGGAGTGTGTGTGTGTGTGTGAGTATGTGTATGTGTGGGTGTGTGTGGGAGTGTATGAGGATGTGTGTGAACCTTTATGTGATGAACCCAACTTATCAGCATGAGTATCTAGGATTATACTAGAGTACCTAATAATCTATTCTTTACCATAATCAATGGGGAGTTAAAAAGGTCTGCATCACTAATGTTGGAGTTATAAAAATGGGAAGTGCGGTATATGAAAGAATTCTGTCTGGCATTAGTGTTTCCTTCTATCAAAATATCAATGCCATTTGCCAATGCAATGCAAATGCAATTGCCATCCTTTTTGGGGTGGCCCCTACTATTCACTTCATCTTTTACACCCATGTATGTTATTTGGTCATTCGTTCATTCTTTATATTTGCCCAAATCTTCTATCTCTTGCATTCTCTCTCCTTATGTTCTCATTTTATATTCAATCAAATACCGTTATCGTCTCACAAAATATTCAAATTTTGCATGGAAAATTTCCAGGATTATCATGAAATGAATTTGGTAAATTATTTTTTATTTAAATATTTCACTATGTGAACTTGATAATTCTTCAATGGCATTATAGGAAAGTGATGCGCCTTATTAGCAGTTTGAAAAAAAAACTATCAAATTTTAAGTTTCCTGGGCTTGGGGTCACTTTGAAATATTTGACAGTAAAAAAATTATCCTTCCTTTCTTCCTATGTCCTTAAAAATCTAATGGTATCTAAACGTGTATTAGATATACGAATTTAAAAAGAATCTAAAAAGTACGTAAGTCTATAATCGATAAAGTCTACACACAGATACATTGTGATGAAAATTTCAGAATAAAATCTCAACATAATACTTACATAACTAGTTGATAATCTTCAATGAAAAAATAACCTTAAAAATCGAGAATTCATAACTTCCCACTATATCCCCTTAGGGTTGTGAGGAGTTAAAACATGTAATCATAGTAAATTAAATCCCATATTAAAATTAAATAATTACAATTATATCATATTCTAGTCCTAATCAATATGGCTCTAGAAAACTTAAAATATAATTCACAGTTTGATTTCAAATTTAGTACCTAAGTAAAAAAACACATCATTATTTAAAATGTATCAATATCATAATGTTGTGACCAACAATTAATTCTCCAAGTGTCGATTTGTTCAAGAGAATTAATTTCTCTCTATAAATCGTTATTTTTTACTGTGTGAGAGAATTGTATGTCCTAATGGACTTTTTTATGCAAAAAAAAAACTTAGAGGCCCTGCAGAATATATATACTTTCTGTACATAACGTTTTTATTTTTGTGTGTATATATGAAGTCCTCCCCCCTTTGAACTTTTGATCCACTTAATACAATTACAGAGTTTTAGAAAATTTTAGGACTACAAAACATTTATACTCAGAATTTCGATTTTTTGAATAAATATAGATATTTTAAAGAAAATATTTTAAAGAAACTGTTCAAGGGTTTCGCAACCTTTTTTTCCAAAGAAAAACTTTTATTATGACAAATTTATGTGTTTTTACTGTCTATATTTCCAAAAAATTTAAAAATAACGGAAAACGCCGAATCACCCCACCCAACTAGATTATTTCATTTTCTGCTATTTACACTATCCTATCCTGACATACATGCTTTGTTTAAAAAATAAAATATATTTTGGATTAAAGAATTTATAGTCTAATGTGTTACATGCAACTTAGTCGATAAAAATATTTGTGTATTTTAATGTAAGATCCGATATAGAAAATAACCATGTTAGTACTAAATAACTATTAAGAGATGGATAAAAGCATTACATTGTAGCGCTAGACTCAAGTGATTAATTGAACATAATACTTCCTAGATTGTTTATTTTTCTTTAAAGCACATGTGTTGTCTTATTTAAGTTAATATATGAGTTATTAAATTAACTTATAAATTTTATAGATATTTAAAAATTTATAGGTCATTTATGTAATGTGACACACAATTATGGGTTCACAAAAATAATTATCTCTTATCTTTGTTCGATGTTAGATTTTATAAATAAATAATACCTTCCTCACAATCCAAAGTTTCCTCCGAATCTCCCAAAAAACGAGAGGAAAAAATATTTTTATAGGTATTCGTCAACGTGACACGATCCTCAGTTTTGACGTTGCCAATTTATGTTATTGAAGAGTGACGACCATTAATAAATCAAATATTTATATAAAAAAAAGAGAAAATAGAAAAGTTCCGTGAAGATTCTGGAAATTTATTGTCATACGTCAATTTCTTCCTATAAATCAGTTTTTCCATCCACGATGGCCGTTCGAAGAGGGCAATTTAATGGAAACTAACGCATCTCTAACTATCAATCAATTCCCACAAAATCCTGTCATGAACCTACTTTCACACCCCTTATGTCAAGGTTAGTTGTGAACTAAATATGTCAGTTTATTGACGTTGTCTAGTTTTGTATTGTGTAATTTAATATAAAAAAACCCTCACACGAACCGGACCGGATGTAATTATTACAATATCAAAATATAAATATTTGTAAACCGAAACTACCGGTTAACGAAAATACAAGAAGCTATATAATATCTCACAAAGTTCAGCAATGAGGTTTACCACCCGTTCTGAATATTTCCTTTTTAGGTGAGATGAGACTGGTGTCTGGGGATGCACACACGAGACTGGTGTCTGTGTATTTGTTATTCTTCCTTTCAGAAGGTTCTGCACACCCACGCACCTGTCGCTGGTTACCCCACTTTTTATGTACCCCACGAGTGGACTTTAAGGTATGCCTGATGATATTTATAGTAGCCCATTCACGATCGTTCCATTTGGCGTCGCTCCATATGGACCGGCTCCATTTGGAGCATTGTAAAATTTTCATCACACTCACGGGCGCGCCATCGCGCCATCGAACCTTCAAAATTAGTATACGTAAGCGATCGGCGCTTTCGCATTAATAAGTTCTATTTTTTTTTCATTTTCAAGTAAAAATGAGTAATAATTCTGATGATGAGTTTTATACAACTGCTATATAGCGGTTAATTTATATATAAATAGAAAAAAAACAATAAGAAAATGTTGTATTTTCACATTCACGAGAGTGTCAAACAGCTCAGCGCAATGAGATGGCGCAATGTACCGCTGGTTTTCACACTCACGAGCATGCTGTGCCGACAAGATGCGCCGCGCCGTTTGTTGCTGCACTATGGAGTTTCGATCGTTTGGAATTCCATTTTGGTGTGTCAGGCCTATTGGGCTGCGTGGGATTTGACATTCACGAGCGCATTTTTGAGTGATGGCAAGCCATTTGGAAGGATGGCACGATCGTGAATGGGGGCTTTAAGGCTCTGAACGACTTGGCTTCACACTACATTCTAGAACTGTGCCAAAAGAATGTTCCATCAGGAAAACAACTTACATTGAGATCATCTGAATCACGGAGTACCAACTCTTTAAAATAATTGGACAGAGTCAATAAGGCGGCTTACTATGATCGCGGTTGCAGTGTGAACGGGCCATTAAAATGGAATAAATTGCCCCCTGACATGCGTGGAGCTCAGAGCATTAACACCTTCGGTAGACTTCTTAAGTCTGCCTTGTTTCGTAGAGCCAACAAATAAGCTACAGTGTCCTTGGAGGGATTTTGTCGACCGCCGTGGCACAGTTGGTAAACCGTTCGGTTTCTGTGCGGGCGTCCTGGGTTCGATTCCCAGCAGAGGAGAAATTTATTCAAATTCATTTCTCAGGCAAATATTGCTTCTCTGGGCTGGAAATACTGGTCAGTTGGAAGAAATTGCCATACGGCAGTATACTCGCCACTTGCGCAGGGTGCAAGGAAGAGTTCATTATTATTATTTTGTATCACTAAACGGCGTTTGTATATTCTATTTATTATTATTATTGGGATATACCGCGATGGTGTGTGTAGTTCTGCTAGCGAGATTTCTTGCAGAACTCGTGAAGAACGTCAAGAGTCTGGACAACTTACCAAAAAGTTTAAAAGAGAGAAAATTTAAAAAAAACTACTACATGGGCGGATAAGATAAAAGTTTCCCGTATTTGTGACGTCTAGTCTAGAAGACTCACAAAACTCTGAAAGTTCCTTTTCCGCATGTCCAACGGGTCAAAACGAATTCCCTTGAAGACCGTTGGAGAGTTTTGGACGGAGTGTAAACACAGAAAGGTTATTTATTCCCAAAAGTATGGCCAGGTCAGGGATCTCATAAAACCGACATGAAGATGGATTAGTTATGTCAAGGCTATATGTAGGTAATTTTTGAAACTGCTGTGTCTAGGATTTTAATAAATACTTCATTATCGGATCAATAATCAGTGGTAGAAACACTGGTTAGTTGGAAGAAATTACCATACGGCAATAAACTCGTCACTTGCGCAGAGTGCAAGGAAATGTTCTCACTGTTGTCTTGTGCAAAAGAGAATTTCGCAGTCTCCTACCCCACTCCATTGGGAACGCTATAGGACTTTAAGGGACGAATTTAGAAAACGCTCTTTGTATTTGCTTAATGCTTAGCACCTCAGATCGTATTAATAAAGAATATCTCAGAACAAGACAGAGCTATACCGAGTGAAAGAGATGCTAATATGCGAGTACTTCGTCATATTTTGACAGTTGTATATTTCGTATATTGCATCTCGTTAAATGTAAATATTATCTTTTCATATTTTCGTTTCTTTTAAAGGCATACCTATTTTTTTTAAATGTGTTTAATATTTATACTATTATTACGTCTTAATAAAAAAATATACATACAATCCTACATACAACCATAGTTTTATTACATTATTGATGTTTTATTGCTAGATTTGTAATGATATATATATTTATGTAACTCCAAGGAATATTCTTTATCAATAGGATATTGTTAGTAGTTCTTAGATTTATTTGAGTAATGCTTACGCAAAAAATTTCAGAGTCACCGTTTGAGAATTGTTTATAAATTCGGCCTTAAGTCCTGTTCGGCCCCGGAGCGGATGCTCATTGTACTATCAAGCATTGTATTATTCTCTTCCATTTATTACCTACTTACTTACTCAGCCTCTTCTTGAGTCCAGTATTGGACAGAAGCCTCCCGCTTGGAATTCCACTGGTCTCTATCCTGTTCCATTCTACGCCATTCTGAACCTGCCACTTTTTTGATATCATCGGACCATCTGGTCTCTCATTTCACTATACATTTTTTTCTAAGTTTGCACATCCTTCACTATGAATCAATGCTTATAATATACATATATAAAATTTGCCTTCTAAGACAACAAGTGATATTTGTCTCCTTAATATTTCAATAGCAGCTTCTCTCTTTTAAGTCTCAATGTAAATAATAACAATATAGAAGTAACAAATTTATGTAAATATTATCCATGTTTGGTGTTCAAATGAATGCATCGCTTCATTCTTATTCACCCATTCTTGAATGTCAAAAGCAAGTTTCATCTCTCGGTTTAATAAAAACTATTTTTCAGACAAAGGAGGACTGTGTATCATTATCTGAATTCACAAAAATTCAAACAATAGATAAATATAATACATATGTACTTTGTTTATTTTTATTTTATTTTACAAAGGATAGCACACAGTAGGTACCTACATGCATACAATTATTTAAAGTAAATAAATAAAAATACAAATATTATATACATTATGGTTAAGTTTATATTGTTTAGATACTTTTTAAAAAATGCAAATAGGTACAACCTATATGTCTCCTGTGTAATATAATAATATGTATACTGCTAGCCCTAGAACAGGTATACCTTGTTGGGCAGCAGTTATCTATTTTTAATGACGATTATTAAAATGGTGAGATAAATAAATAAATAAAAACAAAAAAAAATGTAGGTACCTCTTACGTACTATAACTAATATCAAAATAAGACAGTGAACAGTAATATCAAAATAAGATGGTTTGGTCACATGGGGAGAATGAATGAGGAGCGCCTGACAAAGAATATATACAGAGCGGAAAGGAATGGAATGAGAGGTCGGGGACGCCCAAGAAAGGGATGGCACGACCATGTGAACGAAATTTTGAAAGACGGAAATGTTAGAAGTGTGAGCAATAGACGAACATGTATGAGACGATGCATGAATGTGGACGAGGCGAGAGATGCGTGCCAGGATAGAAAAATGTGGCGTTCGGTTCTCTCTGCCTACCCCGCAAGGGACATGGCGTGATGGTATGTATGTATGTATGTATATGTAAAATAAGACAGTAAAAAAGTGTTAATTAGTGTGGGTGGGCGCATGAGAGTAGAGGAACAATAAGTATGTGTGTGTGAAAGAGATAACTAGAAAGAGTGTGTGTGTGTGGGTGTGTAAGGGTGTGTGTGTGTGTGTGTGTGAGGGTGGGTGTGCATGTGTGTGTATACATGATAGACGAACATGATAACATAGATTTTTAAAAATTCTGTCAAAAAAATATTATGAATCACGCATTTTTTTTTAAATTTGTTTAATAAAAGCATTTATGTTCAGTTTAACAGCTTTTCGCAGTCTCCTACTCCACTCCATTGGGAAAGTTTTAGAACTTGTAGTTCTTTTCATCCCCGGAGCGGCTGCATACCACTACCACTAAGAGTCCGACCACAAACTTGGAGGCCCGTCAGTCAAGGACAGGGTTTCCCACCCAACAGTGCAACGGTAACACGTAACTCGACATGGAACCTTCACCACGCCTGTAGTACTTTCAGTTCTTCGATTTCCACACCAGGCGCAGCGTCGGCTACACCTGTTTCATCATGTTCAATTTAGGGAATATTTGAGGATATTTATTGTTCTATGCATATTATATATGTTTATGATACAAAAACACTTGCTTGGCTTTGTTTTACATACATGCAACTCTTTTTCAAATATTCAAACACTTAAACTGTTATACTATTCTCTAGTTAGAAGTAAAGTTGAATATAATTCATCTGTTTGGTGTCCACACTATAATATCCATATCAACTCACTTGAACGTGTCCAAAATAAATTTCTACGCTATATAAACTACCGTCTTCAAATTCCAATTGAAAATATTAATTAGATATACAGAGTTATTAATTTTTACGGGTCTTTTGTCTCTATCCGACAGGAGAGTTGTGTTTGATTTGACTTTACTCTGTAAAATTATTAATTCATATTTTGACATCCCTGATATTCTGTGTTTAATATTGTTTCATGCGCCAATACGATCTACTCTGTTACCGACGCTTTTTTACTGTGACAATACCAAAACAAATGCACACATAAATTCCCTTATACCTTCTTCTTCTTCTTCTTTCGTGTCAGCAACGCATTCAAATAATTTTCTGCCAGTGTCTAGCAACGTCAATAGCACAATCATTGCCCACCATAAGATCGTGCATGGTGCAGTTGACTGGACTTGAGGGGCAGCTGCACAAATGTGCGGTGGTCTGCTGCTCTCCACAGTCACATGTCGTTGGTAATCCCTGTTGCAGGAAGCCCCATGTAGACAGGTTATCCAACGTTCTCCCAACGCCCGTCCTCAGTCTGTTTAGTGACTTCCACGTTCGCCACTCCGCGTTGTGGCCCGGGGGAAGACTCGTAAATGCGTTTCATTTATTACATTAACTATAAAAATGCTGAGTAAAATGTAAGGTTAAACATTAAGGACAGAATAAATAACTAGAGTTAACACACTGTAGATAAATAAAACAATAATATTAAGAATGATTTGCAAGGCTTCTTTTAATCAAATATTTTTATTATTCCATATGCACAAACATTGGATTTTTTTCCCTGTCAGGAGTCAAAGGTATTTTTAACAGATTTTTAATTATCTCAATAGAGACGAAGTTGGAATATTTACTGTAGGAATATTTACATTGGTACAAGTATGTAAATAAGACAAAAATGACCTTATAAGTCTGGCGCAATTCAGGGGTGACTTCTATACGGAAAATGCATTTGTCCACTCAGGTATAAGAATTGTTGCTCTCATCATTTACAAAAAAACTAATTCTCTCAATAGATGGCGTTACAACAAAAATAAATAAAAAATAATAAGAATGTTGTTCATAATTTCACACATAGATGGCTATAGTAAAAATTGCTTTTTTTAAACGAAAAGAATTTCAGTATTACAATATATAGAACTTTCAAAATTGAATTGATAGGGATCTCATTAAAAGGCATAATTGGTGAACGTTGCGCAAGCTCATAAAGTGATCACGTAAACCAGCCGATGACAGGTCGTAAGCCCTGTAGGTGCCTTGATTTCTGGTAACTCTGGTCTGTCTCAGTACAAGAGCCGTTGCTTAAAGCCCTACACCCCGCAACCGCTACCGCCGTCATGCATAATATATAATGTTTCGTTCTTTATTTACATTGACAATTTTTCATCATTTTTTTAATTTACTATATATGTATAATCGAAGTTTTTCTATTTCTTTTTTATCGCCATTTTGTTGTCAACTTTTATTTTTTGTTCTGCATACAATTATTGTTTTTTTTATATTATTAATATTTTTGTTTTATTGTGTAACTGCTTTATTTTTTGTGTAAAAGGCTTCTGGCCGTAGATACAAATAAATAAATAAATTAATAACATTCTTTTTAACAAGATTTTTTTTAAAAAATCGATAAAAAAATTAAAGACACGGCAAAATTGGCTGATTAATTATTGTTACATTTACTCCATATTCAATCGATTCACTTGATTTCGTTTTCAAATTGCTAAATTTATTGAAAAATCAACATATGGCACAAAATTTATCGTCTAAAATACATTTTCACAAAGATGGTTAGAAAAATGTTCAGGAAAACGGTGCTTTATGGTATTATGTATAAGATATATCCGTTCTCTATTCTCAGCTGCTTGTCAAATAAAAAATAGACTGCAGACTCTGGTGATTTAAGACATCTGCTGAGACATTTATTGATTCATCAACCTCATTTATTACATTAATAAAATGAACAATAGATTGGACTATTATTATGTATATTATATTTACTAGCGGACCCGACAGACGTTATCCTGACCGAACGCAAGCTTGTTTGCTATTAGCTAATTCAGAAACATAAAAATAACCACATACCTACCATCACGGCATATACCACAATGTGAGGAAACCAGCGAAAGATGTTACAGCACGACACATGCTTGTATACCGACACATCAGTTTGTCTCACCTAAGCAACATTCATATTGGGTGGTGAACTATGCAAGATGTTATTTTGCATGTTGTATTTTCGATAACCCGGCTCTTACGAGACACCAGCATATGATGATTGAAAAAAAAATATCAAAATCGTTCTAGCCGTTTGGGAGCTCAGTGACATGCGCGCATACAGAAGAATTATATAAACAAATTAATTATTTATTTATTTATCGTATGACATAGTGAATACATCAAAATCAAACCAACAAACACACAGTTAAACATAAACAAAATATATTACACACTCAGCAGCTTTTCTGGGCTGGAAACATTGGTTTGTTGGAAGAAATTGGAAGAAAAGAGGATGACACGAAAAAAATATACCTACATTGAGAAAAAAAACGTTTTACCAGAATTTAGTTAAACGGAATGTCAGAAAATTAGTCAGAAATGTTTTTTTCGGTGTAAGGTTTCAACAAGCATTTGGTTTTCTGATATCCCGAGAAAATTTAGGTCTGATTAGTATACAATATACAATTTTCTGGTATTCGAAAATAATCTCCGTTTATGAAGACTTTTTGAAGCACATTACATATGAAATGTTTGATTGATTTTTACATATTTAAAATATTCTAAATATGTTTGTATTTCGAATAAAATTTATAATTGTAATCGCTAAAGAGAAAATCATTTGTTTATGTGAAAGAAAAAATAATAAATTGCAATAATAAAGTTTTTAAAAATATCCAATAGATTTACCTAAATGACCCGTATCTCAAATCGCAACTTTTGTTTTTTCCCCGATGGGCTCCGAGCCAGTCCACAAATGCAGGCGTCAGCTCGCAAATATCCGTCTTTAGACCCTCATATGTACGGACGCTGCATTCCTCCAATATAATATGTTGCATTGTTTGAGATGGATGGTCACAATCGCATTGAGCGAATGCCCCACTTTGCCATAAGGTAGTTACAGCTTCCAAGTCCAGTGCGACCCTGTTTAGAGAGATCCACAGCCGTCTTGGCAGATCGAAACCTAGAGGCATCGTCGTTGGAGTACCCATGTACGCATTAACATCCAGGTTGGAGTTTTTCCAGTCATTGTTCCTCTCATTCAGGCTGAAACCCTCTCCAACGAGGTCACATCCGAGTTTTGCTGCTGGATTCCTTGAAGAAAGTCTTTGCTGACCCTCAGACGGGACGTCATTGTGGATTGGTAAAGTGCTTTTGTCACTAATTCTCTTCCATAGATTGAACAGGGAGACTTCTTGTGTCTATGGGAGGTATGTGCACAAGTACGGGAAGCCACTACAAAGATATTAATGAAACTCATCTTTCGCATTATATTGTATAACACAAAAGTTATATTGTTTGCATAATACTAGACTTACATTTTTAATTTGTATGTTTTTTGAGAATTTTCATACCTACTGTATTTTTTATTCGAATTGTGAATCTAGACCACCCAAGTACTTACTCGAGCACACAAAGATTTTCATCAAAATCACTCCAGCCTTTTAGGAGTCTATGTACATACACACATACAGAAGAATTATATTTTGAAAATATAGGCATGAACAATAAAAAAAATGTTTTTCTCAAATAAAAATGTTTGAGAATTTTTGTAACTTAAAAAAAACGAGTTTGAGATTTTGTACTTGTCTATATATGTAAATATCAATTTACAGCGTTCTAGCATTTATGGTTTTTGAGATATATGGAAAAATTAAGCAAAAATTCAAATGTTGATGACCCCTGACTGAAAAAAAATTTCAAAATACTGATTTAAGAATTTTTGTAGGCCTTTAACTAACTATATATTCTAAATTGGGCTCTGTGCATTGAGCGGATCAAACGTTATAAGGGGATACACACAAACACTTTAAATTTTCTACTCCAAATTTTGAGTTAATCCATAATATGAAACATAAATGTTGCGAAACCTCTAAATTGGTGTTTTTTGACTTCAAAGTTGAAAAAACCATGAAAAATAATATAGACCTGGCATCTTCTTCTTCTTTCTCAGCCATCTCTCCACTGCTGGATGTAGGCCTCTTCTAATAGCTTCCACTCGTCTTTTTTCTGGGCTTTTCGAACCCATCCGCTTCCAGCGACAGGGACAATATCATCGGCCCACCTTTTCTGGGGACGGGCTATTCCCCTTTTCATATCCCATGGTCTCCAATTTAGAATTCTGGGTGCCCATCTGTCCGTACCCTGTCTGGCAACATGACCTGCCCATTGCCATTTAAGTTTTGCAACTCGATTCATGACTTTTACAACTTTTGTCTGGCGTCTGATTTCTTCATTTCTAATTTTGTCTCTTATACTTACGCCTATCATTTGCCTTTCCATGGATCTCTGAGTGCATTTTAGCTTATGTATGGTCCTCGCAGTTAGCGTGATAGTTTCCAGACCATACGTAAGCACAGGCAGGATACATGTTTCAAACACTTTTCTTTTCAGACATGTGGGAATATCTCTGTTTTTAGGACATGTTTTAGTTTCCCACTGGCATACAAACCTCAACAAACAAAAAAATACGAGTGGAAGTTTTTAGAAGAGGCCTACATCCAGCAGTGGAGAGATGGCTGAAGGAAGAAGAAGAAGAAGATACAAACCTCGCACACCTCGAAATAAATTCTCTTGAACGAATCGACAATTGGATAACAACATAAGCTAACTAGTTTTCCATGAATATCACATCATATCGACTGATAGATGATTTCACCTGTCAAAATAATCTCCCGTTCCGGAAAATAGTGTTTGAAATTATTTCTTTATATCTTTCTTTTATTTCTTTATTTTACTTCTCGGGCAACTAACAGGTACTATGTCAAATATTGATTTAACACGCACCCAATAACAAGTTGCCACATTCTGGAGACTTACGATATTAATCGTCTCACAGATCCAGACTGAAAACACAATTAAAAACTGTGTCTCCACCGGGAATCGAACCCGGGACCTTTGGATCAGCAGTCAGATACCTAACCAACTGAGCCATGAAGGCCGACAATTATAATCTTATGTCGTGAAAAGTTGAACAGAATCCAGTAGTTATATTCATCGAGCAGTTTTTTTTTTATCAGGTATTATTCTCTTCCATTTTTCTATCGTAAAAGCATTTTATATTTTTTTTTTCATTTCTTTATTTCAGAATAAAATATATTTTTCAATTTTTTTTTCTCTTCAAAATACGAGATAACTGTCGACAATTTATTTCCGATATATTTTTTATTGAAAAAAAATTAAAATCACCAGCTTTACCCCCAGTTAATCGTCAGATGTTCACCATTTGGCACACGAAATTTGTACTATAGGTACGTGAATATATTTGATTTCAATAAATGGTGTAAAATTTTATTCATACACAAAAGAGACGTAAAATTCTATTGATATTCTTCAAAACCTTCGATTTAAACAGTTGACTGTATATTTTTCATAGACTACAAATTCATGAAATACGTTTATTTAATAATATATTGAATATTTTTATTATAACTATTGTATATATTTTATTAAGATATTCCAATTCTATTTTTTCTTATGATAATATAATCAATCTATGAATAGATTTTAAATAAATCGTATTTCAAATGCATGATTTAAGTTTTATTCATTAATAATTTTCTTTACTTTCTTTGGTTTTTTATACAACGCTGATCGACTTATAAGTAATAATAACAATAATGCTTTATTATTATTACCATTTTTTATTATTTATCACACCATATTTATAATGACAACTGCTGCCCATCTAGGAAATCCTGAAAAAAACTGGGGGGCAAGTCTGGTTGACCGTCGAAATAAAAACCCTCCTAGTTTACCCAAATCATGGATATAATTATTATATGGAGGTCTACAATATCTTGAGATGTCATAGAACTCCATACGATAATTATATCCATGATATGGGTAATCACTGGGGTTTTGATTTCGCCGGTCGAACCAGACTTGCCCCCCCCCAGGTGATTGTTCCCGTTCCACACTAAATAGGTACTCATTACCTCAACAAACATATGGGCTCACACAAAATAGATTAACCAGGTCCTAGTGTCTGCTATAGTACCTGTCATAAATCCAATCTCTGACGCGATTTTTGTTTCAGAACCATAGAAAGAGACAAGTTAACTATGTTGGTGTAGTTAATATGAATCACATGCTTCCCAAATCAAATCAAATAATTTTATGCGTTACTCAAAGAGCATAGCAAACACAATACGGCATAGTTACAAATAATGTTGTTAATAATTATAATATTATTTTACGCACTACATTAAAACAATTTGTAGACCAATGAGTAAATTGTAAATTAAAGATAAACATAAAATGCATCAACCAATCTTTCAATTGAGAATAATTCATCTATCCAGATATTTTATTTATTTATTTAAAACAACTTTAGATATATTTTGTACAATGGCGTGCTTATTACCAATCGGCAATTTATTTCCAACGAACGAGAGTCAATATTAAATACAAGAAAATGACATGACAAAATAAAAACGAGTGGGTTGTGGCCAACGCTAAACTCCTCACGAGTCATTTCATAAAGTATTCAAATGGAAAATATGGAAAATTTTCAGCATTTTCATGAAATGAATTTGTTCAATTATTTTTTTAATTTAATTTTTTATGATGAAAACTTGATAACTCTTCAATGCCATTAAATGAAAGAGATGTGCCTTTTTACTAATTGGAAAATGAAAATTTCAAATTTTAACTTTCCTGAACTTAGGGTCACTTTGAATTATTTGACAGTTAAAAAATTGAGAAGCACTATTCAGATATCCTTCAAAATCAAATGGAGTTTAAGCGAGTATTGGATATACATATTTTTGCAAAATTTGAAAAGAATCGAACGAGTACTTTAGTCTCGTTCAAATAAACGATAAAGTAAAATAAACACGCCGTACATAGCACACAGCACATAGCACACACACACACACACACACACACACACACACACACACACACACACACACACACAGATACATTGTGATGAAACTTTTAGAATATAATCTCAACATGATTCTAGTTGAATCAGCAATAAAAAAATACGCTTAAAAATTGCAAAATCATAGATCCCCACTATATCCCCTTGGGTTAGTGAGGAGTAAAAATAAATATTACAGAAGAAAATTAAAAAATGAAACAGTCAAAAAAGATTTAATACAAAAACAGTTCATAGCAATGATAGGAAAACAAAAGGAGTGAAAAGGAAATCAGGTATTATCAAATAGATATTATTGCTTAAGCCTTTTTGTTTAGTGATATAGACAAAATAATACTTAGACTATTCCACAATCTTGTTGATTGTAGGTACTTCAAATGAAGAGCTAAGAAAATTAGTACTATGAATTGGAATCGATCGCAGATCGAAGTTGACGCCCGTGGCTTGATAGATAAGTGAATTTATCTTTGAGATACTGAGATTAGTTTGGAATTAAAAGTACATTGTATAACAATGGCATGATATGTATTTTACGTCGCTGTCGTATCTTGGAGCAATGAAGAAGATTTCGATAATGGGAAATGTGAATTTTTATTTAGTCCATAGATAAAACAGATGCAAATATCTTGAAGGAATTCAAGTGCAGTTTTTATTTCGATATTTTGTACTACTACACAATTTATGGCCTCGCTTTATCCCTGTTCACCTGATTGTACTACTACACGGTTTATCCCTGAATACCTGATCCCGATTTCCTCTCCTTACCCTTACCCTATCCTTTTTTGCTTTATAGTATTTCCATTTTTTCTGTTTTAATTGTAATCTTAAGGGTCGTATTAAAAAAAACATAATGAATACTTCCTTGCGCCCAGCGCAAGTTGCGAGTTTATTGCTGTATGGCAATTGTTCACATTGTTGTAAATGAATTAAATAAATAAATACCAATAAACTTAATTACTTTATGGCAATGAACCGCCCATTGTTCACATCATTGTATATGAGTAATAAATAAATATCAATAAAAAAAATACCAATAGGCTTAATTACTTTATGGCAATAAACCACCCACTGTTCACATCATTGTACATGAATTAAATAAATAAATACCAATTAGCTTAATTACTTTATGGCAATAAACCGCCCATTGTTCACATTATTGTACCATGAGTAATAAATAAATATCAATAGGCTGAATTACTTTATGGAGTGGTAAAAATTAATTAAATGAACTAGGTATTCTTATTTAACGTATGAGCATACATAAAACAGCCTGCTGAAATTATTTGAACTTAGTACAACACAAATTTCATACATAATAGATAGTTAGAAAAGTTTCAAATGGGGTTAAATATAAAGTATGTTGAAGGTGCATTAAATAACAACGCCATTGTACCTGAACCGAAGATCCCCATACTTTCATCTGCCACGTGTATCGTGTTATTTTTAGTATCTATGTACATAGAGTTACCCATGCAAACTACTCGGCTCAATTTATTCATACAACCCATAAATTCTGTTCCTTTCAGAAGAATTGTACAAAAGAGAGGAGCAAGTGAGAACACTCCTTGCGCCGCTTATCAAGAAATATTGTTATTCCGGAAGATTTATGGGTTTAGAGGAAATTTTTGATTAATTATATTTATACTATAGAATACACTTCATCAACATATTATTACGAACCACCTCTTCACCAACGTAGACTTTATTATATCATCTTGAATCGTTTCATCTTCTCCTGAATCGTTTTCTCATATTATTTTGTATTTACCATAGTATTTACCCTTTATCACACAAAAATTGCTGTAATGGATTTAATATACCTAGGTGAAAACATAATTCCTTCTGATGATGTTGACAGTTTCATTAGAATGAAATCGAATTCATTCTGATGATGTTGACGTTGTTTTACTGATGATATTAATTCATAAGAATGAAAAACAAATTCATTCTGTTGATGTTGACATTATTTCACTAATGACATTGTTTATTTTCATTCTGATGGTGCTGACATTGTTTCATCGGAATGAAATCAAATTCATTCTGATGATGTTGACATTGTTTCACTGATAAATTGTCACATTTTCAATCAAATGATGTTGACATTGGCAGGATTAAAAGTTGCGACTACTTGATTAGTAACACAGCGCGATTAATTATGGAATCATATATCAAGAAGTGATAGTTTCAATCACTGACAACCAAACATACAATTTCTTAAGACGTTTTCACATTCTCTGTATATCTTTTAATGAATGCAATAGTATATATATATATATATATATATATATATATATATATATATATATATATATATATATATATATATATATATATATATATATATATATATATATATATATATATATATATATATATATATATATATATGTACACTAATATATATATATATGTACTTTACATACCTATTGTAGCACACTTTTTTAACATTAACAATACGATTTCAGTAAATCTTATCTACAGTCATGATATTTCCAAACTTCGGGACATTTTAACTTCCATTCTGTTTATAAAAACTTTATTTATATCTTGATATCCACTTTTTATTTTATTATATCTATATTGTTCTGTCTCTAACTCCTTGGCCTAATCCGGTTCTTCTTCTTTGATTTAATCGTCAAAAATATTACCTTAATGGAAAATAAAACAACACCCTGTAAGCGTTTTTTTTTATATTAAAATGTACATTTCGGTAAGCATGTTGAATTATCAACATATAACTAACATAAAATCATTGCATTTCATTACATTTTGATATTTTCCCTTCTCACTATCTGTCTTGGTATTGAACATTGATCGATAGTCGAGCTGATAGCTTTCAAACAGAAATAGATATCTCAAAATTTCCTTAATTTATTAAATATTGAAAGGAATTGGACACGTGAGATGGGATTGAACTTAGTATAATATAAGAACACTGACATACACATTTCATTCCATTTAGAATAAATAGTAAAGAAAGTATATAAATTTAAGTACACACATATATACCATCACATCATATCCCACAATGTGAGGAAACCAGCGACAAGTGGACATTACTTACCCTATTAAAAGAAACACGACACATGCGTATATCCTCACACACCAATCTCGTCACACACAAAAAGTCACTAATACTTTCAGAATAGGTGAGTTACCTCTTTGGTGAACTACATGAGAGAGTATTATGCTTGTTGTATTTCACATTATAAAATATTATTATGCCTGTTGTATTTCACATTATAAAATATTATTATGCCTGTTGTACTTCACATTATAAAATATTATTATGCCTGTTGTATTTCACATTATAAAATATTAATATGCCTGTTGTATTTCACATTATAAAATATTATTATGCCTATTATATTTCACATTATAAAATATTATTATGCCTGTTGTACTTTACATTATAAAAATGCCTGTTGTATTTCACATTATAAAATATTATTATGCCTATTGTATTTCACATTATAAAATATTAATATGCCTGTTGTATTTCACATTATAAAATATTATTATGCCTATTATATTTCACATTATAAAATATTATTATGCCTGTTGTACTTCACATTATAAAAATGCCTGTTGTATTTCACATTATAAAATATTATTATGCCTATTGTATTTCACATTATAAAATATTAATATGCCTGTTGTATTTCACATTATAAAATATTATTATGCCTATTGTATTTCACATTAAAAAATATTATTATGCCTGTTGTACTTCACATTATAAAATAAAAAAAGCGCAAGAAGCACTATTCAAAACCACTTTCTCACAGTAAACTCATTTAAGTGCTAGTTAATATTCTATCATAGAAATGTTTATAAAAGCAATAGGTAGCACTAAATGGGAGCTAAGAGGATTAAAGTATGCATAATATTATGAAAATCGCAGTTTCTCTGCGGAATATTAATAATGACACTCTAGGCTTCTCAAAAACCGTCGTTACCAAGTTCGGGGAAGACCTTTCACCTTCAACTCTACTACTCACACCACATTCACCGCAGTGAAATAATTTCTTACAAAATCAGCCAGAAGTCTGTCTGTAGATATGATGTATGTATAGAAAGCATTTCGAGATATTTACTTCATATTATTTATTTGAAAATTCAATAGCTTACAATAATTTATAATACACACAACATAAATCCAAATTACGTTCGAGACAAGTCAATGACAAGATTTCTCGTAAATTGTAAAATCATTTTGGAATATAAATCACAATCATTTGAATAAAAAACAATCAGGAAAAAAGTAAGTAAGATTGGTTGGTTGAATAAAGAAAGGATTTATGTTTTTTTGGCAGAGCGGTTAGTTTGTTTACTTGCAATCTTTTGTTCCCGTATTCAATTCAATTTTATGTATATGGTATTAAATGAATGAAGATTTAGATATTTCTTTCGTAAAGGATATAACTATTATTTCTTATTTTTTTTCATTGTTGGTGACCCGTAATTACCCTAGCCCTAAGCTTCGCCGCTGGTACAGAGGGCGAAGCTTCGCCCCCTATACCAGCGGCGAAGCTTAGGGCTGCGTTCACAAGCCGTTCATGATAACCGGAAACAGACGTTCGAAAGACACTCTGACGTTCAGATTGAACGTCGAGTGTACGCACCAAGCGCTCTGTAAAATTGTCGGATGAAAAACGCTCTGACCGTTATAGTATCTGTTGACTTCTATTTTAACTGTGGAATGATGACTTTTATTTGTTTCTGTGGTATCTATTATGTCAGTCGATATCAGCTGACATTATTTATGATGACAATATGCATTCACAGAGAGGTTAATTTATAAAAATATCATTCGAAAATTTCCAATAAAACGTCATAGAGCATTATTTACTCCACTGCCCAATTGTTGTCTTTCGATGAAAATATAAACTAAAAAGACACATGTATGATAAATGACATTTGACATTTAAAACGCCCGATGCTGCGTTTAGATTGAAACGCCACTCGAAAAGTATCCTGTCGTTACTCTTATTTATTTTTTCATAAAGTACATTTGTTTACAATATCGTAAAAAAATTTAGCTTGTCGTCCGACTATAAATCTCAGTCCACAGGAATTATAATCAAGTGAACCTGGGTCCGAATCCTTATCAGTTGTTTCACCTATCCTGCTTAATTAAGAGAATGTTTGAAGGAGAAATGCCTTTTTAAAAAAATTGACACTATATTGAACAACTTTAAGATTTTATATATTTCACATATTATGTTAAAAACAAAATAACAACATATAAAACTTAGATAAGATTTCAGATAGAGCCAACCTGCATAATAGACCCGATATAACCCTGATACAAAGCTATCCCGTTTGATTGAAATATATATTCCAAATACAACAAATTTAGAAAAAAATAAATAAAATACCTCCCTCTAGCACAACAGATCGAAACTCAATGGGAACAAAATAAATTTACAATAGTATCGTTTGTCATATAATCATCTACAGGAGTTGTACTAAAAATATGATTGATAGCATTAAAAAAATCGATCTGCCCAATTTTATAGTCAGACAGATTCAAAAGAGTGTGATTATAAATACATGTTCGATAGTTCGCAAATTTTTATTATCACCACCATAAATAACATACAAAATAACTGAGCAACTTGAGAACTCCTCCGTTAGGCTCCGTTGTATGGTATTTTATTTTCATCGGTTTCTCCGCGAAGAAAATAATAAAAAACACTTCCTTGCACCCTGCGCAAGTGGCGAGTTTATAGCCATATGGCAATTTCTTCCAACTAACCAGTATGTATGTATTATTTATTTGAAATCAGAAAAAGGCATCAAAATTCATTTTAATATAAACAATAATGCAGAATCGTAAACTGTGATTTCTAATATTGTGTTTTTCGACTGATAATTGAATGCAAATTTTTGTTTAAATAAATATAATAATACTTGCGTTTGTTAAATTGGTTTGCTTTGATTATTGACGCGTTTCATGCAAGGCACATCGTCGAAATAAAATTGAATTATGTTTTTTTTTTTACGTAATACGTGTTTTTTTAGAAAAATGTTATTATCCATACTTATGTATCGTTCTTCAACAGAATGTAACTAATAATAATACAACAGGCAACAATAACATCTCACATAGTTCAGCAATGAGGTTCACCACCCATTCTGAATATAGTGCCTTTTTAGGTGAGACGAGACTGGTGTGTGGGTATACACAGATATGTTGTGCTCCCTTTTATAAGGCAATGCACACCCGCACACCTTTCGCTGGTTACCCCACATTGTGGGATATGCCGTGATGGTATGAATGAATGAATGAATGAATAAAACTTAGGTAAGTTGAACCGCTTTATCTCGCAATATTTGGATCAAATAACGACCGAACACTGTGATAATTTACCAATCTATAAATTTGGAATACCGTTGATTAAAAATGTATACATTATGAAGTAGGCAGAAATGTAATTTTGTGTTATTATGTTCGTTTGAATATTCAAAATTGCCAACTATTAAGTTAGATGTTCAGTCTTACAACTTACAATGGTCCCATTCCCTTCGTGTTTGACTAAATGAATTTCTCAAATAGTTTCTGATTGTTCTCTTCTACCACATACCATATCCGATGTTATTCCAATTAGATATATGCTGTGCATCTTTGTAGAAATACTCATTTATATGGAAAAGCATATAACAAATAACTGATTCAGATTGCAATCGAGTTAAATTTTCTGAAAATGCAAATGAATATACTTTATTTTATGTTTATTCAATCATATTATTTAATTATTATTAATTCGTTTTCGATCCGTTTTTTCGTTGAGTGTCCTTAAAATATCTAAATAAATGAAATCCAATATATTATTTCTTTAATTAATTTTAAATATTCTACTTATAAAAACTTACGAGTACCTTCCTATTTTCGATATTTTATTTTATTTTTTTATATTGCTTTATTTTATTTCATTTTCGGGAAATTTACAGTATAATAACATTTTTTATATAGATGCATTAATATAAGACTAAAACCAATAACAAATTTACACATTATTAACAATAAATTTTGACTGCTGTGCTTACATACTTAAAGCTACATATGAAAAATATTTATATCTGAATGATAGTGCATGAGTGTATGTATGTGTGTACGTATGAATGTAAGGATGTGTATATGCGTGTAATGTGTCTATATAAGTGAAAGAGAGAATGTATAGGTACCTGGAAGCTCACATAGTTTACTCCATTCAATTTTGATTTTTCAATCATCCAGTGAAATTCAATCATTATTACTTGAACTGATGGCAGCAGAAAATGAGTTAAGTCCTAAAAGAAAAATATCGACATCCAGATGTTCGTGATTATAAGTGTTCATCATACGTATGAGGGGTGCGTTTTTCGTGTAAGTATTATTACGGTGCGGTATGTGAAACAAAAGTGGGCTTCGCGTACGACGCGATGGGACGTGTGTTGAAGGAGAGAAGTTCCGTAATTTCAGGACGGTCAATTGCATTGTGCATGATGTTATGTATGATATTATATATTGCTATAATAATAAAGGTACATACATTAAATTATTTATTTATTTATATATATCACACCATATTTATAATGACAATAATAAGTAGATTACCTACTGCTGCCCAACTTGTTTGATTGTACCCAATCGGCATACAGAAATCGGTTGATTAATGTTTTGCAAGTGAATGATAATTGATTTAATAAATATATTTACGCATTTCTTCTTACCCATCCTTATCATCCACATTTCATTACTTTTTCAAAACTTTTTCTGGTATATTTTTTTGTACTGTTTTTTTTAGTACTTACTACTTGATATTTTGTTTTTTTTTTATTTTTTTATTTTTCTAGTCATTTTTTTTTAACTCTTTTGAACTTGTTACTTATATACATTTGTGAACTTGTTACTTATATACACTTGTGATGAGTATGTAATTGGTCTCATTTTTGTACATCTCTTCTTTTATATAATTTTCAATTTGACTGTATACTTATCCAAATAAATAAATAAAATAGGAAATCCTGTCACGCACGCACGCACGAACGCACGCACACACGCACACACACACACACACTCACACACACACACACACACACACACACACACACACACACACACACACACACACACACACACACACACACACGTCGTTATCACCCTTCAGTCATTATTAATACATTATTTATTTCGCCATTTAAATAAACTGTATTTTAAATTTAATTTAATCTATAAAAAAGCAGTTTTAAATAAAATAAAATTAAATTTTAATTATCCTTTTAGTTGATTAAGTGAGTGAAATTATAGCTAAGTAGGTATTGTATCATGAAATAAAAGAAATTGAGGAAACTTTTTCAAAGTTATCTTCGCATATTTAATTTGTAATCGATTTTTTACTAGGATACATTTAAATTACTCAATTAATTTTTTTCCCAAATTAACCATTTCATGAAATTTTAATTTAGTTGAAAGTAAAAACGTATTGAATAATGTATATTATTATAATATTAACATATAATAAAATAAATATTTTTGTAGAATCTAACCGAATAAACTTTTAATTTTATTAATTTTATCAAAATATCACATGAATCAAACTGAAAATTTTCACATGCATTGTTATAAGGAAAACACAAATTCTGAAATTTTCAAAGCTCTTACTGGTCCCGAAGTTAGTTAAAAATCAATTGCGAAATTCAAGTACAGACAGACAAATGAAGTTATAGAAAAAGGTGTAAATAGGAGACATATTTCACCGAGTGGTCAAAATAATATCATAAATGAAACGAGACATACAAATCGTATAAAATATATCTCCGAGTGAGTAAAATCAAAATCATAAAAATGAAACGAAACATATAAATCGTATTAAACATATTACCGTGTGAGTAAAATCAAAATCATTTTGTGAAAAGACAAACATTTCACCGAGTTCCGTGATAGAGATTTCGTAGATTTATAAAATGAAACAACACATTAAATAAAAATGAAATTCTTCTAGCAAAAGAATATAATATATATTTGAGAGATATTTGCAGTTAAAATGGTTTCACGAGTGCACTCTAGTAATGCGTATAATTTAAATTCCTTGACCTCCCTTTTAGTCTGTTGAAGTACTTCCAGTACCCAGTGGAACGAAGCGATCCGTTTCTCTCGGACTGAGATAGAATATGGAAAGTCTTTACACTTTCACGTGCTTCGATTACAAAGTTATTCACAGAACACGACCTCTACATAGACACAGCCTCGCCGAGAATATTTAATTAAAATGAAATTAGTCATCGACTGACATCCCTATTCAGCTCGTGAGGATAATGCTAGGGGACTTTTTTTTCTCCTTTTATCACGGCAAGATATATAATTTAATACTTTGCGAGCTTTTATCGTTTTATAACACCAAATATCTTAAAAAGGTTTGATGCTATCTCGGCAGTGATAGAAAAAACTTTTCACGGTATCTTTGTTTTTACTTTGCAGCCGTGAGAGCAATCTGGACGTGTCTTGTATTTCCTTGTACAAAAGTCTCGCAAGAACCTCGTTATCTTTTGTTATACCGATTCGAGAAAATGAAAACATAAAATTTCGTTCCGTCAGATGAAATTTATTAACGCCTTAATGAATTATTTTTTTAATTGCTTTTCGTGAAATATTACAACTCAAAAGATAGAGGCACACAGTACATGACTAAGATTTTAATTTGTAGTTTTAATCCTACAAATAAATAATATTTTAATATAAAAATGTCAATGTACGAAGATAATATTAATACGAAGCAATACGAATATTTTTTTAAATGCAAGAAGGCATAATTGGTGAACGTTGCGCAAGCGCATACAGTGATCACGTAAACCAGTAGATGACAGGTTGAAAGCCCTGTATGTGCCTTGAGTTCCTGGTTCTTCTATAATATCCCAAATTCGTCTCTTTTGAGATGTTAAAAAGTTTGTCAAAAAAAATATCAGGGCAATACGGGTAATTTTTGGTTCACTATCTGCATCAAGCCGAGTATGATACTTGTGACTGTATTAAGCACAAATCTGTTTTATTTGTTTTGCTATTATTTTATTTCAATATACATGACATCATGTCAGGGCCAGCTTACAGGATTCCAGAGGTAAGCAAAGTGAAGCGGAGGACACAATCTCGTCCAAAGTGACGGCCCAGAACCAAAGAGTGTACAGCTTGAGGACGAGGAGAGCTGACCCCAACAGTCTTCATCGACGATAAGTTGGGAAGAGGCCAGGAAGAAGAAGAAGAAGAATATAGTATACATAATCTTATTTTTTTTGTATTATCCAACTGTCGAATTGTTCAAGAGAATTTATTTCTCTTAACATATCGACAAAGTATCGAGCCAAGATACGTGAGATTTTTATGCAGGGTCTGTATTTTTCACGTTTTTTCCATTTTGAAGTCAAATAACACCAACTTAGAGGCTTCGCAGAATATTTGCTACATTATGTGGATTTGTTCAGAATTCGGAGTAGAATATTTAGTGTGTCTGTGGGTGTGTGTCCGTCCCCCCTTATAACTTTTGATCCGCTCAATTCACAAAGCTCAAAATTTCAGAATATATAGATAGGTCCATGTGTTACATGCAACTAGTGTTGAATAATTTTACAATGTCCACAGGCCATTCATTTTTTTACATTAAACGCAAACACATTGAAAAATATCTATTCTATATTTCTTTATTTACGGTTGAATATAGATTTGAACTTCTGTCCGCAACCAAATTGCGTATTCTGTATCAGTCAAACTATTAAATATTTTTTTCTACTCACGTACATAACATCTCTAGTTTTAGCCGAAACGTCCGACCATTTTCACTGACGATTTATTTTTACTTAAATTTACACCGAAATCGATCGACGTCTCATTTTACGGCCACCTGTACCAAGTTCATAATATACTTAGGTACCTAGGTAACATTATTTATATACTATTGGAATACATAAGTTAGGTACCTCTCTCTAATGGATCATATCAGTAGGTAGGTACATAGCTTGAAATTTTTTTATACCTAAAAATATTGTAATTTATCGCAGTAGGTATTAAAAATATATAACTCTCTCTCATCCTTTTCCTCGTGACTGAGGATGGTGTCTACATGAAGTTAGGATTTTCGCCAAACATCTTGAACGAGCTTCCGGTTACGCAGTGCACAAATTTGTGTCTTTTTGCTTCGTTGGTTTACGTGCAAATCGCCCTCCTTTTCGGCTAAAAATTCAAGTTATTTGGCGACAACTTTACTCTTTGTATAGCCTATCTCTATGCTGATCTGTTCAAGGGGTAAGTCCGGTCAAACGGTGAAATCAAAACCCTTGTGATTTAGTTATTAAAACAACGTTAAAATATTTCGCCCGATCTATGACAATCGTACTGTATAACCGCCTAACACAAAAAGATGGATCAGCTCACCAATTTTCTCGACCCCCTCCATCGAGGGAGATCGCGATCCACTTCCACGCCGGCGACGCTATAGAGCTCATTGGCCCTGTTCACCACCGGACGCAGCCGCAACATCGGACAAACACAAAATATCCACCATCCATCGGGTTCAACCACTGCCCCCGAGAATCCAACCACACACGTCAGGGCCTCCGATTGGTCTCGAAATCGGCCGCTAAGTACACTCCGTTTCAAGTCGGAGGGGCTTGTACCCCGACCCCTCGGTCCTCGTGTTGGCGTCCGAAGGTTCCGCGGGCTAACACCGGGGGCATCCGACGCAATCATCACCTGTCAGATTTGACGTCTCGTTGTCAACACAGGATGTCTGACCCGACGTCTGCGCCGGCGGTGTGCCCGAACCACACAACAACATTCGCCACAGTTGACGAGTAACTGCCGAGCGAGACTAGAGGCGTCCGTCCTGCTCTTCTCTAAGTATAGAATGACGAGGGCACAACAGCGTCGGCCGCCCACCCCCGCCTTTACTGCCTGGGCCCTTAGAGCCGCAACCTAGGCTTATATCCCGACGCATCGGTCCTCGTGTTGGCGTCCGAAGGTTCCGCGGGCTAACACCGGGGGCATCCGACGCAATCATCACCTGTCAGATATGACGTCTATTTGTCAACACAGGATGTCTGACCCGACGTCTGCGCCGGCGGTGTGCCCGAACCACACAACAACATTCGCCACAGTTGACGAGTCACTGCCGAGCGAGACTAAAGGCGTTCGTCCTGCTCTTCTCTAAGTACAGAATGCGGCTAGGTTGCGGCCCTTAGAGCCGCAACCTAGGCCCAATCCAGTTAGTTCTCCCATGATCTCCCGTTCGTCAGCCGCAATATACGGTACCTCACCTCAAGATCCACTACCCCTCACCAGAAAGCCACGCGGCAGCAAACTTCATAAACTAGTTGCATGTAACACATGAGATCCAACTGTCCATGGCGATAGTATGCACAATTGAAGAATACTAACCAAACTATAAACACTTAAACACAAATCAATAAATATTTTAAGATATTTTGTTTTCTATATTTTTTTTATCAAAATGAATATGTCCTTGTTAATCAAGTACAAATACATCTTCCTACGTTCCCTAAAATAAGCAAGTAAATGCTTGTGCTTAGGTGAACGAAGTCGGTCGAGGCAGGATTCGAACTCGCGACCACTGGATTACTAGCCCAGCGCGCTAACCGCTCTGCCAACGACACATCTAGACCCATCTATAAAACATGTAGTTATGTATGTCCGGATAGGATAGTATGTAGGTCACTCTGTTTTTCCTGACCAAATATATGAAAAAAGCATTTATGTATGTTTGTAGATTAAGTACTTATCAAACTATATATACAATTGAGTAAGAACATCATAAACACTCTTAAAATGATCTATAGATATATAGAGGTATATTTCTCCTCTGCTGGGAATCAAACCCATAAAGCCGGTACAGAAATCAAACTCCTTTCTACCATGATTTGACGATTAACAATTGTTTCGATCTATGAGAAAAACTATCCATCTCTCGCAGAGCCTGGGTGCAGCTCATCAGAATAAGAACAGGCATTGGGTGTTGCAACCATATTTTATGGAAATGGGGAAAGAGAGAATCGCCGGGGTGTGACTGTGGCGCAGAACTCCAAAACGATCCACCACATTGTTGAAGATTGCCCGCTGCGCGGATATCCGGGAGAACTGGGTGACATGCACGGGGTAAAGCAAGGGGCGGTGCGGTGGACTGATTGCGGGTTTTGAGTATCAGGTTCTAACGAGCTTCATGGACGCAGCTTTTTCTGGGCGCAGAAGAGCCTAGCCATTCGAAAATTAAAGTAGTAAGTAAGAAAAACCACGAGATTTTGAGACTTGAGTGTTGGCCTTTGTAGCTCACTTGGTTTGGTATCTGTGATATATTGATGTTGCGCTTTGAATCAGGCAATATGTATAGCGGGTTTACGATTACATACGAATAAAGTATTCGGCAATCTTCGGGGTTTTATATAAGGCAATACCGGTGGTTTGTTCGGGGCTTTTTGATCTACGATAGGCTCTGACGTAGTGGTTCAATTTGTAAACTAATTATTGTGCTTCACTCTGATATATATATTTACTGTAATTATAATAAACTGTGTTAATTTTTAAACGCGTGTTATTTTATATACTTATCTGTGTACTAAAACTACCAGATATTACAGTATCTGACTGCTGATCCAAAGGTCCCGGGTTCGAATCCCGGTGGAGACACAGTTTTGTTAGTTGCCCGAGAAGCAATATTAAATAAATGAAATATTCGTTTCATTTATTTAATGAATTCGTACTTAATTTAAGTTTCACAACAAATATTTGTGAAGAGTAAAATTCTCGCAGTCTTGTCTTCTTAAGACCCATATCACACCTATAAATGTAAGATCAAAACCTATAGACCGATAGTTCGAAGACCATAACCAATACCACTATAGTCTTGACCTTGGTCTTGCATTTGCTCATCCCTCACTGGAAAGACGGGGTAAAGTGTTTTTGAAGAAAAAATAGTTTATTCTTCCCCAGCTTTCGTAAAAGATTTATGTAAGTGCGTATTTGGTGCTAAATAAAGAATAACATCAAGATGAAGACTTACTAGAATAAATCTAGATCATCAAATCCCTTTTGGTAATTAAATAAAGCAATCTGGATGTGCATTTTTGCGTAAATTACATGAAACTTCACATTTATCAAGAAAGGATCTCTATTATACACCCAAATTCATTATTGTTAGAAGATCCCTTGGGAAACCATCGCATTATCAATCCGACACAACTTTATTTTCTACGAGAAGAGAATTATATTTATTTTAGGGTAATAAAAAATCTTACGTCCAATTATTTCAATGGAAGTGAATAAGCTTTAGCACATGAATATTTAACAGAATGTGTGATATATTTTTCCTCTACACTATTTACTAACGAAGAGTTTTGCTTTCGCAGTGTTGAATATTTTTCAATATCAAATTCACGGGTATTATGAATGTAAAAACCCCCAAAATACCAGACAATTCGGGAAACCACCCAAGAAAAAGAAGGACAGCTGTACCAGCTCCTCTAAGGATAGTCCACCTTCACAAACAAGCCTAACTCAAGATGTACATAGATGTTTAAAAAAATCAGGTAACAGCTATAATATGAACCCTGAGTTCTGTTGGCTTTGGTTGGAGAGATTAGCCTTCAAAGAGTTAATATTGCTATTTTTACACGGCAGCTATAATACAAAGCGTGATTTTTTTTTATATTTACTACGATATGTTATTAGAAATGAGGCAACTTGTCTTTCATTTACAGACACTGGTTGGTTGAAACCCTCCGACAAACAAATTAATATCTTCTTTCTTTACAAACTGTAAAGGGTAATCTTGTTTATTGTATATTTTTTATTATTTATTTTGAATCTGCCTATTAATGAATTGTAATAAATAATGCGTATGTAGTGGAAAGTTTGGAAAGTCATTTTAAAAATATTACCTTTTTTTAATTTCCCAGAGACATTATGAATTATTATAAGATTAACGCTGAAATTTAATGTTCTTCTGAAATACTGTAATCGTACCTTACGTTTAAGATTGTAATTCGCACATAATATATCTGAATAAGTTGATGCCTCACTGTAATATCAGACCATAATAATAAGCAAACGAATCCATAATTCTTCATGTGCGAAATTAATTATCTTTGTTGAAAATCAAGGGTTGCTTACTGCGCGATTAATTTATTTCAACCTTCAGATAAATTCAATTAAATTGTCTATATTAATTTAATATCTTTCGTAATAGATTATCATTTAACTTATTTTTCTAATCTAATATATTTGATAAATGTATTATTTGATTTAATTTGAGATAATAGAATAGTACTTAATAACTTACGAGTAATCATACTTTAAATAGATATGGTATATAAGATTAATAAAAGATGAACGAAATAAAGAGGTCGGCCATGGAAAAGATGGCACGAACACATAAATGAGATTTTGAATAATGGAGATATTTGAAGTTAGAATAATAGAAAAGCGTGTATTGTGAGACGATGCATGAACGTGAATAAAATGTCAAGGGAGAGGCGTTCGGTTCTTTCTTCCTACCCCGAACAGGTAAATAAAAAGAAAACACAACCCCAAATACGTAAAAGATGACAACAATGTAAAAATATGATTTTATTTTTTAATTTTTACAATGTATATTGAGCATTCCTATATACCTATATGTGAGATGTTCCGCTTCCGCATTTATGTTTCTCTGTTTAAATTGGATTTTTTTTTATATTTTGGGACAACCAATTACACGTTTATTTATTTAGACAGTATTAAGAAATAAAAAAAATATGAATTCAACAAGAATTCTCATAAAGAAAGAATTTAAAAATATACATATCGGTACATACACACATCATTAATTTACATAAGAAATAACATACCAAAAATCTCAATTTTGATGAAAATTCAATTCTACATAATAATGTATACAAATGTATGTATATCTATGTTTCATATATAAAATAAGGGTAAATTGTAATACGAATGTAAAGAAGTGAGTTGGGAAGCGTGCCAACGTAGTCATACAAAAACATTCCTGATAGCTGTTTGCTTATTATTTTAGCAGGATGATTATTTGGGGTAAATCTAAATTTTCTTGTGTTCTATAAACCCGAAAAAAGGTTTCTGATTCAACAGGATATTACCAATACTTTTTTTTTCTTTCCACGAAATGAATGGAATTCTTATTGTGGAGCCGGTTGAATGTTCGGAATGAACGATTCACTGCAATATATTGCCCACTTCTATTCTGCCTTAGATCTTTTCTACACCATCGCATTCTACGAACTTTTCTTATGTACTTAATAGGTTATATTATTATTATAACATTTTTATATTTTTGTACACTTTAACCTTAATTGTGTTCCATAGCTTCATGCAATATTGGCATTAGATTTGATATTGGATTTGATAATTGCCTACCAACCTCACTAAAATTGCTACTATAAAACACATCGTCAAAAAATACAAAAAACACAAACAACACGGATGAATAACACCGGTTCTAACCAAATCAATAAACATAATTACACCCAATCAAATTTAATTATCTTTCACATTTTTTCCCAATAATTATTTATTGAGAAAAAAAGGTGCGACAAGAATTAAAACCCATCACGTATTTACTGTACAGTATAATTATAATTCGATACTGCTATTATCGATGTGAATATACAATGCGATCTTCGAATACGTATACCTTATTTCTAAGAACAATATGTCAATTTCTCGTTTCGCAGGTAATTTAGATTTGCAATAATACTAATTAGTTTACTTTTTATCTCATCAGAGACAAATTTAAAGAAAATTCACTCAGCATTTAATTTGAAACATCGCAATTGATTAAGAACGATTAAATATTTCGTACATACTTGAGATGAAGTATCTCGTACGAGTACCTTAATATTAATATCACAGATTTGACATAGATGAAACTTTGAACCTCATTTTAATTAATTGTAGGTAAATGCGGCCCATAAATATACTAAATTGTTTAATCTTGTAGACAATGTAATTTGTGTGTGTACGAACAACTTGAATATTCTATAAGGGCACATATATTACCACAAACTATTATAATTTAACTGCACAAAATATTCTATTTCATTTATACCAGAAAAATAATAATTCTATGTAGGTATATTTGAGTCTTAATTCTGAAATATTTATTATAGTGTCAATAATCGGTTCGCATGAGAAATAATTGTTTGTTGTGAATTTTGCCCAATTCTATTCATTGTGTTGTTCTAATATCTTTATTTTCTTTGTAACGACTTTCATTCTGGCCCAAGGAAGTTTTCTCATACTAATTTAGTTTATTGAATCATTTTCTTGATTACAGCATCTGCGGTAGCGTGTTGAAGACAAGAGATATTAAAAACAGAAATTCTTAATGAGTCAATGAACATAATAAGGATTGTTCTCAAAAGTTAAACAAATGTCGTATATTATATCTCTACTCAGACGCGATGTATTCAGCTATGTCCTCTTTGAAAATAACAATAATTGAAGATAATAGAAACTATAATAATAAATAATTCAATTGATACCTAACCTTAAGACAGGCGACAGGCGTAGCCGTAGGTGAGGTTATGATGAATAAAAAAGAGAGAGGAGGAAGTTACTACATATGTATTATGTTTTGTTGACTTTTTAGTTTCTTTTCATTATTTTTTTAACTTGCATTGATACTGTTTAATTAAATAAATATGTTTCAATAGAATGGACGGATTGATAAAGAAATCGAATGAAAAAATTTTGGAAGGAAACGAAGTGAACGGAGCACTTAGACCAGTTATGAATGATCGCAACATATCAAAGGATGCTAAAGTTGCCATTCGTAATTCTGTATGCAAGTGAAATCAGAGGGGCAAGTCTGGTCAACAGACGGAATCAAAACTACCCATGTTTACCAATAATATCATGGTGGGTTTTGATTCCGTCTGTTGACCAGATTTACCCCCCGGACATGGCAGAAGTCGCACGAAAGCAGAATAAACGCAGTTGAAAAGAGATCGCTAAGAACAATCTGTAATAGAACGATTAGTGACAGAGTCAGAAATGAGGACATAAGGAAAGAATGAAAGATGATGAAATATGTCATTAATAGAATGAAAGTAAACACATTGAGGTGGTTTGACCACATGGAGAGAATGAATGAGGAACACCTGTCGAAGAAAATATAGGTACACTGCGGACAGGAAGGGAATTTGAGATCGGGACCGCCCAAGGAACGATGACACGCCCATGTAAACGGTATTTTGAAAGACGGAAATATTCGAAACGTGAACAACATTTTTAAGACGATGTATGAATGTTGACAAGGCGATGAATGTGTGTCAAGATAGAAATATGTGGCGTTCGGTCCTTTCTGCCTTCACATGGCGTGATGTATGTATGTACGATTTTTCTTCAGTTGTATTGTTGTGCAAGTGTTTGCTATGGATTTGTCGTTTGTAAAAATAAATATTAAAGAATTATCATGAATGCGGGCTTGAAATATGTAAAAAGATTCGAGCAAATAAATACAATTAGTGCCTTTTCATACATCTTGAGCAAGCGTGTGGTAAAATTTCATATGTTTTCCAAAAATAAACCAGTTTTTCTCTCGTCTAAAAATATATGTATTTTGATACGCTGAATTAACTTGCAAAAAATACTTTAGACTCACCATGATGTTTTTCTTATATTTTATCAATGTGTTTTATGCACGAATAATACTTCAACTTTTTACAGAGACACTTGAAGTCCAGGTTGTTGTCGAGAAAAACCAAGCTTAAATTATATAAAGTTACTAGCGGACCCGACAGGCGTTGTCTTGTCCGAACTATTTGTGAAACAAAAAATATATGTGTGGCGAGGATGTACCTACCCCAAATTGATACCATCGTTCCTCGGGAAACATCGCTTCTCACGATGATTGCCGAGGACGACCGAAGGACACCGCTTCCTGAAGCGAGTGCGGACAACAGAATACCATTCGCTCGTCAGCTAGCCGTTCATGCACAATGTGCATCGTGTTCAAGAAATATATTTTAAATCTCGACCTCAGTTTTGCGGAACAATTATTTGCATAAAATTTGTTAACTATTTAATCTGAAAATATAATCAATCTGAGTAAGTTTTCTTTTATTATGAAACCTATCATCACTCTATTAATGTTTATATTATATTAATGTTTAAAATTCCATTTTGTGAATCTAAATCATTCGGGGACTCACACAAACACACACAAAATATTTCATCAAAATCGGTTCAGCAGTTTAGGAACAGTTCAGTGACATACACACGTACAGAAGAATTATATGTATAAAGATTGTCAGACCAGTGTTAACATATGCCTCCGAGACCTGGACTCTAACTAAAAGAGATTAGAACCCACTTTGCATTTTTGAAAGAAAGATCCTGAGGCGAATCTACGGAACTGTTTGTGAGGGTGATGTGTGAAGAATCAGATATAATCACGAGCTGTACCAGCTGTATGATGATGTAGGCATTAAGATTGGAAGAATCACTTGGCTTGGACACGTGGAAAGAATGAGTGAGCAACTGCCCGCCAGAAGTGTCCTTCACCACAGATCAGAGGGGGAGACCCAAACTGAGATAGATGCTGCTTCCAGGAGGACCTGAACTCTAAGGGCGTGGTCAATTGAAGACATGGAGCCGCTGACAAATCGGAATTGCGGAGACTTCTTTTGGAGGACATCGGCTCCACATCCCACCTTGGGATGTGGAGCCGATGATGATGATAAATACTTCATCTTTTCTTTCTTATTTATTTATTTTCAGAAAAGTTTTAGGTACATAATAATAATTGGGAGTTCACTAGCCCAAAGGCTATCAGTGAGTTTTTCATCCAAAAAGGTTAAGTACATGTTACATTCCTTAATTTACATTATTAAAATTAAATGATGTGGTTGATTTAATTACTACTTATCAGTTTTTAATTACTTTCTGCAATATTTTTTTTAAATAAAGTAAATAAAGTTTTTAAATAAACTGAGGATATTTTATCAAGTTTATCCATAGCACTTGGAAGGGTGTTAAACATTTTCGGTATGCTTCGGCAGAACAACTACAGCAAGCATCTTGTATTTAATCTCAATAACATTCCCTCTATGCTCAATATTTTTAACCAGTCTTACATCACTGAATGTAGAAATATGCTTTCCATCTTCAACAATTTATCGTTTTGCTATAAGATATTTTATACATTTGAAAGACTCCTTCTTAATAAGAAATTCAAACAGATTAGGTATGTAGGATTCAAACAAATATTTTTGGTGTATACTTCTTATGCTTTTACAAGTATTCTCTTATTGGACTCTTATACCTATATCGCATACTCCAAGTATTATTTTCACAATATTATCCAATTTAAAGTATATAACTGAATCGTAAATTTGTTTTTATAATACACATAAATCTCGCCTTATCTTAGCAATAAAAAGTAAAAACAATTTGCCACGAGTACAACAATAGGAAAATAAAGTTCACCGAAATTGTTCAACGCCATATTTATATTTAACTGTAATATTTCATGTTATGACTCCTGTTTAAAATATTTGTGAACAGGAACATTATTTGTGACCCTTGCTTTGTTATGTTAATGTATACGAAAACTTTAAATCAGATTTTCCAATTTGTTGCTTATTTTCTATAATATTTTCTCATTCATACAAATACCGTCACCCTTTCAACGTTGCTAAATTATATTTAAAGTTTTCGAGCGAAGACCGTGCTACACGGGAAGTTGCAAAATTCTTTAGACAACTCAATTCCAAATGACTGCGCGTAAAACATTTCTGGATTAAAAGTATTATTTCGCTCATGTACCTACATCTATTATTTATAAACAAATATTTAGTTTAACACAAGACAATTTTGGAAAACACGAATTATTCTTATTTTCAATTTCCTGGTAATTATTATATGTAAAGATTTTATTAATTTGTATTTTGGCCTTTGTTTTCCCGTGTCAAAAGGTGCAAAAAAATTGTACGGGTGGGGTATAGGACGAGAAGTAGATGTATCTTGCGGGGATATCCAAGATGATAAGCAATTTCTTGTTTGCCGAAACTTGGTACAGGGATGTAACGAGGAAGACTTGGTTGTGGCAAATAACGTGGTAATTTCTGCTGCGTCGTATTGGAGTGGAAAAGTCTAATATGTATTCGCTACTCTCACCACCGACCTCTCTGCATATAGGGTGATAGCTCAAATACCTACCGGCGAAATGGCGAGGGACTCCGCCGGTGCAAAATTGCCTCAGCACGGTTGTAAGGGTTTTGCTTGGTAGAACAGTGGACTGTATCTGATTATGGATGTTGGTTATGGGGATGAACAGGATCGATCTATAATTATATGGGAACAGTCAAGAATACGTACCTTGTCTGAAGACTGCTTGCATTCACGAGGTTGGCCAACCTAAGATCTCGGCTTGCAGACACATGAGTTCACATATAAATATAGTTCATCACGCACAAATCACAACACAAGGATGTTCAATAATTCGATACGAGAGATCGAATTATTTATAACAACAAAAAAACAATGAATACGAACAATGACCGCTACGTACACAAATGGTCCGCAAATCTCGAGCGATTAACCTTGACTGATTAGGATGGGAGATGGGCGGGAGGGGGGTTTCGCACAGTTCGACAATTTTGGCGCCAACATGGGGACTGTAAACGGCCCCTTCACAGAACGCTAAATGAGCGACAAAACAAATGCATAGCACGAAAATTAGCTCATGTTTCCTCTCGATTAGTAATCTCAGCACCATATGTGCAGAAAGAACAATCGACGAATGTGAATAAAAGATTCACACTCGTGGACTGTCATCGACTTTAGATCTTTTCAAATGTAAAGCATTAAAGTTGTGACTAAGATCTCATAAAAAATAAAGTTAATGGGAATCAGCCTATGGTACGGCACCATAACTATGACAGTACTTCTTGAAGGCTTTAAAATTGTTCTTTGAGATCACAAAATCAACATGACCAATGGGACCTTGAAGAGGCCCACGGACAACAACGAGGAGCTCCGATCTATAAGAGGACACCATTTGATGGCAACAATCCCACAGCATATGTTCCGAAGTTTAGTCCGGGTATCGACAGAACTGACATGAGGCAGAGGAGGCATTTTTAAATCGGTGAAGGTAACTTCTAAAATTTCCGTGTCCTGTGAAAAATTGGGAAGTCCAAAAATCAGGGACAACCCTGAAGATTTGAGTCAATTCCTCACGTCGGGAAAAAATAGAAAGGTTATTCTTCCCGCTGAGCAGGCCGTCGAGCGGGACTGCCAGATATTCTGTAAATTTTCGCTAATATTTCTTTCAAAAACACTGCGTGACACTTGGCCCTCTCGAGGGAAAAGAGGAACATTTCCAATCACAGAAGAACTTCCCCGCATCAGATTGAAAATAGCACCTCTATAGAGAGCGTATACGCTGCATTTCCAGATCTAGGGGTATCATGCCTGTCAATATTGGCAATGCTTCGGTGAGACTCATTCCATACGCTTTGGATAAAGCTATAAGAGCGATTGTTTGACCTGAGAGCAAAATTCTTCATATGTGGTGAAGCTCACAAGCGTGAGACCAGCAGCCAGCTGCATAGCAAGCAATGTCGAGATAAACTGCCTTATAGAAAATACAAGAGACTCGAAACTGTTAACCCCAGTTTGCCTTGACGATGTCTAAGTAAGGACACGTTAAGTAAGTAATTTGAAAAACTTCCAGAATATTAATTAAAAACGCACCATATTTATAAGATGCCATAGTTTATAGCCTCACAAATCTTCATACAGAACCCGGGACCAAATTGACTCAGAAATAAGATGTCTACCCAATTGGCCGACTTAAAGACCGAAAAAACAAAAAAGTTCTCAGCAATGTTTACTAAGCTCTTTACTTATGCTACATAATATTACAAGTATTGTTAAAAGGTTTGTATAATGTATATTTCAGTATAACACAAATGGTGATTAATAAGTAATTTACAAAATAAATTAAACCAATTTCCATTTTTGATACCGACTAAATTACAAACAAACACACATTATCAAATACACACTAGTGTACAAAGTAGGTAGTGTAAATATTAATCTTCAACTATAACTGGTATGGTCATCTACATATTATTTTCAAAAGAAACCTGAAGCTTTTTTTATAACTCAGTATTAGAGTATTTTATGTCCATTTTAAAAAAAAATTATTGATAGTTCAATTGATTTTTTAATATTTTTATAAACCTTTTTCCAATAATTTAAGTTCGAAAATTTGATTCCTTTCATATCGCTGTCAAATGTGAATTTCCAGTGTCAATGTCAATGGGATGAAATATTTTTATTTTATAATTTTCATTATCATTTTTCTCGGCTTCATACTTTATGGACATAAAATACTCTAATCCTCAGCAAGCGATTTCCTTACACATAACACTAAAATTTGTCTACTTATCATATCCTTGTCCCCTCCTGTCCTCTCTCTCCTTCTTATTATTATTTTTACTGTTGATTGACTCATGTTTCTATTATTTTATTCAGATAAATTAGTACCGATCGTTCATACAATTTATCTCACCAAATGGATATGCTGGGTTGGAAGATATTGCCATATGACACTAAACCCACCATTGTGCACTTATTATGTTATATGTGCAAAATTATTAAAATAAATAGTATACCAATTTTATTAAGATGAAGTTTATTTGACATAGTGCCCTACCTCTTGATTACCCAAGAAACGGATATAGATTTGATCTACTTACCTCATTTTAGTATCCTAAATAAGGACGCAGTCCTTTATATTAAAATATGTACAAGTAGTCAACAGATACCATAATATCACATTCAGTATAGGTAGGTACATATACCTAATATAATGTTAGAGAGCGTTCAAGCGAATACCGATCTAATTCCAATGTATTTTAGACTTGCGGTTAATCCTTTCCCAAATAGAGAGTAAGTATTGCCTATGCTAAATCTAATACGTATAATGTATCTGAACTACCCAAATTAAGCTTACTTCTATTATACTTACCTTCTTACCAAACTATCTATATCCTTGTATCATGCTAGTGTAGAAGTTAACTACCTCAAACCACATATGTAAGTACATTTCAGTTTTAACAAGGTAGAGATCATCATCGTTGATCTTACCAATATCGGGAACAGGTATTTATAATAATTTGTATTGGAACCATTTTGCTGGTCTGATAGACAAAGGTACACTGATCAAAATGAGACTATACTCTTTTTACTCCTCACTACCTCAAGGGGAGTTGAGAATTCACAAGTTATAATTTTTATTGCAGATTATCAACTAGAATCATGCTGAGACTGTATTATGAAAGATTCATCTCAATGTATCTGTTTGTGTGTGTATTTTGTATACTGGGGGGGTTTATTGCCAAATGGCAATTTCTTACAACCAACCAGAGTTGATAATAATGTAAAATACAATGTGTACTATGGCAATAAAGTTGTTTGTCCTTTGAATAGACATGTCCCTTGGACATACTTCAAATAACATTTTTGTCCTTTGAATAGACATGTCCCTTGGACATACTTTTATGCATACTTTTCCACATACACCTCAACAACAACTACAAAGAGTATTGTGTAAAACAAATTGATTACCCTCCTTCAATTCAACTTAAATCTCTCTGATATTTTTTATTATTCTTTTACTAATTCTTTAATTTCTATTTTTTTAACAAATGGACTATTTTCTATAGGAGTATCAAGGTTATGACATGACAAAAAATATATAATAAAGATTACACTTTTTTTCTTATTTCTTTATTTTATTTCTTAACAATTTATTTCTCACTTAATACTATTGTACCAATTTAACTTCAGAGACTTCACGTTGCTCGATTTGTTTGGAAGAAATTGCCTAATGGTAATAATCCCGCCTTTGTACACCTGTACATACTAACTTACTTACTCAGCCTCTTCTTGAGTCCAGTATTGGTCAAAGGCCTCCCGCTTGGACTTCCACTGGTCTCTATCCTGTGCCATTCTACGCCATTCTGGACCTGCCACTTTTTGATGTCATCGGACCATCTGGTCTGGGGCTTTCTCACGCTTCTGCTACCTGTTCTTGGCCTCCAGTCCATCACAACTTTTGTCCATCGGTCGTCCGATATCCGAGATATATGACCCGCCCAACTCCACTTTAACTCCCGGGTTCGATTCCCGGTGGAGACACAGTTTTTAATTGTGTTTTCAGTCTGTATCTGTGAGACGATTAATATCGTAAGTCTCCAGAATGTGGCAACTTGTTATTGGGTGCATGATCAATTAATATTTAACATGGTAGGTACCTGTTAGTTGCACAAGAAGCAATATAAAAATAAAATAAAAATAAACTCCGCTATTCCTTTGGCCTCATCCGCTATTCCTGTGTTCTTCCTAATCCATTCAACATTCTTACACCTGTACATACATTATATAAATAAATAAATAACAAATGTAAAAGAAGAAAAGCAAAATATTGAATATAATAACAGTTCATAGCAATGATATGAAAACAAAAGGATGAGGAGAGGAAGAGGAGAGGAAAAATATTGAAGTTACTTTCGGTTAACTCAGGACCACTAAATAAAAGACAATTTTTTGGTAGTTTGGGGTTAACGGTATTTGTAGTATGTAGAGCTTACTAAAGTGCCAGAGTGGTCACTTGGTTGGAAGCGATTGCATACCAGCGTGAGCTGGTATACACGCCTGTAATTGAGGTGGTAAGGTCGGTCAATTGGACGTGTAGGTATTACCTGTTTGTCCGCCTTCAGCTACATACAACCCAAATGATATCTCAACCGCTTGGTTCGAACCTGGAGGCCGTCTGTTCGGAGAGTCCCGACAGCTGAGCCACAGATTGATCCACCAAGCAACTGCGATACCGTATACAATAGATTAAATATTATTATCAAATATTACTCAGGTAGGAATGGTTGACAGATTGAAAGATATAACAGGAAATTGAACTTACTCTTTTATTTATCAAGTTGATGATTACAATTGGTGCTTACTAATATTACTTGGTACAGAAATGTCGAGTTATTATTTAATGAATATAAATGTAAATTTGAAACGCGGACGATTTGAACGACGACGAGCGGTCGGGCAGCGTGATGCCTAGCTTCGAGATCTGGATGACGGAATGGTCTGGGCGCGCTGTGCTTCCCCTTAAATAGGAGACGGGCTGTGAATGCGGCGCAGGGCAAGATGGCGCCTGCCGGTGTAACTCAGCTACGCGGCGCAATCGGCGGTTGCGCCACAGACCCCGCTGGCAGTCTCTTAGACGAAACACGACCCCTCCTCGAAGTTCAAAGTCCTTACATTGCGTTCTGTGAAAGATAAAAAAAAAACAATTTTAAAGCATTTGATTTGTTATGTTATTTTGTATAGGGTTTTCTTTTAAACCGCTATGTACATGTTATGTAATGAGTATACAGTAATGTTATTATTTAAGTACAACTTAATCTATACATATATAAAGTTAATCATATTATAAGTATAAATTTGTTTTAGTACAAAGTAGTCTTTCCTACTACACAGTAATGTAATTATTTAAGTACAACTTAGTTTATACATATATAAAGTTAATCATATTATAAGTATAAATTTGTTTTAGTACAAGGTATGAAGCTACTTATCTTTTTAAAAATATCTGACGCTGGTAAATCGTTGTGGGAAGTAGACCTTTCTTCCTGCTCTTGTTGTGGTGTGTGGTTGCTCCGATACTGGGCTGGATGAAGGAGTGTCGTCCTGTGTGTGCTGGCTGGACATCCTTATGTGTTCCTCAGTGGTATTCGGTTGATGCTCGGTGTTGTCTTCATAGTGTTCCATTCCTTCATTTATGTTGAAGGCTGATTTCAGGCGATCTAAAGAGACTTTTTTTTCTTTTCCGTTGATTATTATAATGGCTGTTTTATCGTCTCTGTCTCGTACCAGATATGGTCCGCCGTAAGGCTTCTGAAGTGGGCGTTTTTCGGCGTCGTGTCTGAGAAAGACGTATTTACTGTTTTTAAGTTGCTTGTGTACAAAAGTCTGTCTGGTACAATGTCTGCTGATTGGTATAGGTCGCATTTTCGACATTATTTCTTGTAGTTTTTGTCCATACGTATCTGGTTCTTCCGGTGTGGTTTCTTCGAAGAAATCCCCCGGGAGTCTTAACGTAGCTCCATATGTCATTTCTGCGGGTGTGTGATTTGAGCCTTCTTTGGTTACGGATCGTAGCCCCAGGAGTATCAGCGGTAGTGATGACGTCCATGAGGGATTGTCGACTGCCATGATGGAGCTTTTTAATGTGCGATGCCACCTCTCTATCATTCCGTTGCATTGTGGGTGATAGGCTGTGGTTCGATGGTGTGTGATCCCCATTTTTCTTGTTAGGCCGTTAAACAAGGCACTTTCAAACTGCCGGCCCTGGTCGGTGGTTATCGATGTTGGGACGCCGAATCTAGCTATCCAGTTGTACATTAAGGCGTCTGCAACTGTTTCGGCGGATATGTTTTTAAGCGGGATTGCTTTGGGCCATCTCGTATATCTGTCTATTATGGTGAGTAGGTATGTATATTCTTTTGAAGGCTGTAGCGGGCCTACTAAATCCAGGTGAATATTCTTGAATCTTCCGTCGGTATGCTGATAGTCTTTTAACGGTGTTATCGTATGCCTGTGAATTTTTGCTGCTTGACATTGTATGCAGGCGTCTACAATACTCTTTACGGATTTGTCGATATTTGGCGATACGTATCTATGCTTTATTATCTTGCTTGTTGCCTTTGCTCCGGTGTGGCTTATCGCGTGTATCGTTTTAATTATTTGGTCTCTCATGTCGGCCGATACATATGGGCGTAATGCGTTATTAGTAACGTCGCACCATAACGTTTGTTTGGTGCCGGGTATTATTATTTTTTTTAATTGTAGTGACGATTTTTCTTGCAGGTATTTTAATTCGTTATCGTTACTTTGTTTTTCTGCCATTTTTTGGTAATTAATGCTGGGTGTTATTTCTATTTCTTCTATCCGTGATAGTGTGTCTGCGACTGTGTTGTCTTCGCCCTTAATATGCCTCAAATCTGTTGTAAATTGGCTTATGTAATCTAACTGTCTTTCTTGTCGCGGAGAGTTGAGTTTATTTTTTGAAAATGCGAATATTAATGGTTTGTGATCTGTTGTTATTGAAAATTGTCTTCCTTCTATTTGCGATCGAAAGTACTTTACTGCTTCGTATATAGCCGTAAGTTCCCTATCGTAGGTGCTATATTTTAGTTGCGCGTCGTTAAATTTTTTTGAAAAAAATGATATTGGTTGCCAGATGTCTTTTTTTTTCTGTTGGAGTGCTGCGCCCATGGCGTTGTTCGATGCGTCGACCATGATTGTTATTTCAGCGGATGGGTTAACGTGCACAAGTAGTGCAGCTTGAGCTAAGTCTTTCTTACATTTCTCGAAGGCGTGTAGTAGCTCTTCTGTCCATACTATTTTTCTTTTGTCGTTCTTTGCGTAGCCTTTTAGTTGCTCAAATAATGGTTTTTGGGTGTCCGCTGCGTTTGGTAGGAATTTTCTATAGAAATTTAACATTCCCATATATCTTCTTAATCCTTTTGCCTCTTTAGGTGGTTCTAACTGTGTAATGGCTTTTACTTTTTCTGTGAGGGGTTTACTCCCATTTTTGTTGATTTTGTATCCGAGAAATTTTACTTCTTCTACTCCTAGCTGGCATTTTTCTTGATTAATAATTAGGCCATTCTCAGCGAGTCTCTTGAACAATGTATTCAGATGTTTTTCGTGGTCTTGAAGGTTGTTTGATGCGACCAGGATGTCATCTATATATGTGAATACAAATTCTAGATCCCTTGTAATTGTGTGTAGGTATCGTTGGAAGCTCTGTGCGGCGTTTGATAATCCTGGTTGCATTCGCGTAAATTCGAATAATCCAAATGTTGTTAAAATCGCAGTTTTAGGTATATCTTTTTCTTCCATCTTTACTTGATTATAGGCTCTTGCGAGATCCACTTTGCTGAATATGGTTTTACCATGTAACTTGTGCGAAAAGTCTTGCAGTTGTGGTATTGGGTATTTATCGGGCTTTGTTATGGAATTTAAACGCCTGTAGTCTCCGCACATTCTGTAACTTCCGTCGGTCTTCTTTACCATATGAAGTGGGCTAGACCAGTTGCTTTTCGACGGTCTGCATATGCCTTGTTCTATCATGTATGCGAATTCTTTTTTAGCTATTTCGAGTTGTATTGGATTGAGTCTTCTTGCTTTTGTGGTTACTGGAGGACCTTTTGTTTGTATATGGTGAGTTACGTCATGTTTTGGCTCTATTTGTGACATGTGTGCCCTTGTCAGGCACGGGTATTTTCGTATTATTGCTTGAAATTTTGATGTTGCTTGAACCGTAGCGATATTTGTGACGCTCGTTTTGTAGATACATCCTCTGCTGGTGATGCCCGTTGTTCTATCAATTAAACTTCTTCTTTTTAAGTCGACTAGAATATCGTAGTTCGTTAGGAAGTCTGCTCCGATGATTGGTTTGGTTACGTCGGGTATAACAAACTTCCATTTGTGGTTTCTGCGTAAACCGAGATTCAAGTGTATTATTTTGTGGCCATATGTAATAATAATAATAATAATAATAATACATTTATTGAGCAGAAGAAGTTACATACAAATACAAGATATAAACAATAAAATAAAAATAAATTAAAACAACCTCTCCAACTCAAAAGGACCATGCTCAGCTATGTTGCAGGAGGACAAGCCCCCTGCAGCTGATTTTCAGCATGATCCTAATGCTTACATATTTTAATTAAAATTTCAAAAATGCCCCAAAACTATAACAAAACAAAATACTTACATAAATCAAAAACGCACTCATATAATACATAATACATACACACATTGATACATATAAACCCACACACACACACACATTCACAAAAACATCTTACATACTTCACACTATGATTGCGAGGCCAGAAGCATCGCTCGACATTTCTTCTTAAAAATGTGGATATTTTCCACTGCTTTTAGTGGTGGAGGCAAGTCATTCCAGCATTTAGTTGCAGCGTATTTGAAGCAACCTTCAAATGCTGCCCCTCCATGTCTAGGAATGAGCAATAAGAAGCTTCTGGCTCTCGTACCATAGTTGTGAACACTTTGAGACCATTCCAATCGTTCGAACAAGTATTCAGGTTTCTTATTTTGGACGACTTTATATATCTGACAAGAAAGGTGAAGTTTCCGCCGGTTTGCCATGTTCAATATTCCATTTTCAGCCAGACATGGTGAGACATGTGCCCTGCGGGGAATAGAGAAACAAAATCTGGCGCAAGCGTTTTGGACTCTTTGGATTATCTGTTGATGTTTGGTCAACAAACATGGTCCATACACTGTATCACAGTAATCAAGAATCGGCAGAATAATGGCTTCAGTCAACAACTTTCTCAGATTCACGTCAAGGAAGTTGCGTATTCTATATAAAATTTTAAGTCTGTAATAGCAGTATTTAGCCTTCAAACGAATATGATCTTCAAAACGAAGGTTGGCATCAAAAATTAGACCGAGATTCCTGACATTCATTTGTCTCTCTAATACAGTGTCATTGATAAGAAGTTTGAAAGATCTTGCATAAAAATTATTGAAACTTTTGACCCGCTGCTTAGTGCCAAATATAGAGTACTGTGACTTTGCAGCGTTTAACACCAAAGAATGTTTTTTTGACCAATTGTAAATGTTTTCAAGGTCATAATTTACTTTTTGGGCAGCGTCAGCAGCATCATTTGGAGGAAAAGAAATATACAACTGCGTGTCATCGGCATATAAGTGAAAATTACAGAATTTAATATTATTGGATATGTCAGCAGTATAGATAATAAATAACAGGGGTCCTAAAATGGAACCTTGCGGAACACCACGATATATATTTTTAGTGTCAGATGTTATAATAGAGCCGTCCAATTGAGTACAGTTAGTTCTCTGTGTGCGGTTAGCAAGGTAGTCGTTAAACCATTTGCAAGCTTCAGCATCGAACCCGTAATACTTAAGCTTCGAAACAAGTAATTTTCTATTCAAGCAATCGAACGCACGAGAAAAATCCAAGAAGACCAGCGCTGTACATTGACCTTTGTCGGATTGAGTGATTATGTCATCAGTTACTAATTGTAGGGCTGTAGATGTACTGTGTTGGGGACGGAAACCTGATTGTAGGGTAGGAATTATATTAAACTTGTTTGCATACTCGACCACCTGTTGATGAACAACTTTTTCAAGGATTTTAGAAAAAGCAGGGAGAATACTGATGGGTCGCAAGTCTTTAAGACTGGAAACCTTACAGGACTTAGGAATGGGGCAAACCAAAGACCTTTTCCAGGCGGCGGGGAATACAGAGTCAGAGAGTGATCTATTGACAATTTTAGTAATTACATCTAAGCTGTATGGGAGAGTAAGTTTGAGCATACGAATTGATATATTGTCATTGCCAGTAGCCATAGACTGAATATTTTGAATATTCCTAAGTATTGACAGATATGAAACATGATGAAATCTGAAATTAATGCTATCAGAGAATTTGTTGTTGTAGGTATTGACGTTCCATTAGCTGCATATATTGGTGTGATGATGCTGTCCGTAGATATTATTGATTTGTCATTTTTATAATACTTTGGTATTATGCTAATTTCGGAGCCTGTGTCTACGAGATATTGCACGCCACTGGCTATGTCTTGTATGAAGAGACGGTGCTTTATATGCGACGGTGTTGTCTCGCACACCTGCCGCATTATAAGTTTTCCGGCTGATTGAATGTGCACGGCTGTTGGCATCTATGTGCTTCTATACCGAATTTTTGGTGGTACCTACATACATCTTGTTTTTTTTGTTTGTTTTCGTTATTATAATTTTGTTGAAACGTATTATGTTTATTTTTGAAATTTTGATTTTTATTTGGATGCCGGTAATTATTGTTATTTCTGTAGTCAAAGCGGTTTCTATTGTATGATCGTGATCTCGAACGATCCCTTTGTTGATTTCTAAAGCATGGGCGTGATTGTCTTTGTTGTAATTCCAATCCTTGTATTTTTTCTGTTAAATTCTGTATTTGATGTTGCATTCCTAATAAAATGTTTATTGTATTTTGTTCGTTATTTGAGCAGGGGTTGCTTGAAGTTGGAGTAGAGTTTACTGCAAGTACTTCTGTTCTACAGTTGACCTCCATTATCCGGTCCGCAGTGGTGGCGAGTACCAAGACATCATCCGTTGTTATTGCAGATATTATTTCTTGCACCCTGTGTGGTAGTCTTTCTAGCCACAGCCTTTTGATGAGACTGTTGTTGTTCAATGTTGGTCCGGCTAGATTCTTCATCTTTCGTAGCAGTTCTGATGGTGTTTGGTCACCCAATTGAATTCCGTGTAAAAGTTGCGTTAGTCGTTTTTCTTCTGATTCTTGGAGTCGATTTAATAATGTTGATTTTAAGTTCTTGTATTTCTCTATGCTTGGTGGGTTTTGTATGACATCCGCAACGCATGACATCGTCTCTGCGTCCAAGGCTGCCAGCACATGGTGGTACTTTGATTCGTCCTTAGTTATGCGTGCGTTGGCAAATTGGGCTTCTATTGTGTAGAACCATAAGTGTATTTTCTGTCTCCACACACTTGGTAGTTTTATGTTGGTTGCATATATTTCTGTTCTGTACTCTTGATGTCCGTCATCGTTATTGTCTTGTTCTCTGTTTGTTGCTTTGTCCATTGACATGTTTATTTAGTTAAGTATTTTATGCAAAAATGTTATAAATTTAAAAGTCTAAGTATTTTTTTTAAAAAAATCATTTTGAAATTATTTGATAAGTTTTTAAATATTGGGATTTTATCAATGTATTTTTATTTCATTATTCCTTTTTATAAATTTTTATTTATTTGTATTTGTTTTTTTTGAAAAATATTTTGTACAAAAAAAATATTTTTTGTATTAGTTTTATTTATTTATGTTTATATTTTATAACAATGCTTATTTGCAGCTAGTTATTATTTTTATTCGCTTTCTATTTTATGTTATGACTATTAGTTTATTTTATTTTCAAAATATTATTTATACAAAAATTATTTTTTAAAAATATTTTATAATGTTCGTTTGCGTACGTAGTTTATTTTAAATAATTTTATATAATTGTAATTGTATATAATTTTTTATTCCCGTAATTATATTTAGAATTAATATATATTTTTTTTTAATGTTTAATTTATTATATTATTTGCTATGCGTTGTTAATTTGTTCGATAAAGTGAGGTATAATATTATTTAATATTTCAGTAATGTTTTAAATTGTTGCTTGCTAGAGTTTTTGTGACCGAGTTCATCAGCCCCTAAGGTTGTTGACTTTATTCTATTCACTTTCTAATTCCTTATCGCGGTTTCATGGGTTATTCGAGTTCATACGGCTATTCTTTTGTTTGGAGTTCATTTACCTTCGTTTTTTTATTACCGATCGGCGCGTTGTAACATTCTTGAACATGAAATATATATTTGGTTTACTGAATTTTTATATAGAAATATGCGTTTCACGAATATATTAATTATTTAGCTATATGTTTCTAATTTTTATTTTTTATGATAACGGTTTTATGATTATAATTTTTATTTAGGAATGTAATATTTATTTTTTATTGATAATTTTTTTATTTTTACGTATTACGATATTTAGCAAGAATAAATATATTTTGAAATTTATTTTTAAATTTTATTTTTTTCTCTGCGTTTTATCAATTATGAACAAAATAAAATATTTATAATGACTTTAGGCTTTTAGAATGACTTTAGTAATATTATAATTTTTATACCTCTATTTGGCGTTTTTGATTCTCTAGCTTTTTGCTTGTTATTTTTATACCTTCGTCCTTTGTATGTATTTATTTATTTTCCTCTCTTTATTTCCTTGTAATTTTGGTTTCTTTAGGTAGCTTTTTTAATCGTTTCCTCTGTGTTATTTTTGCGTCTCGTCAGTCATGAAAAAATATAAAGTACATATTAAATAATTACATACATATTAAAAAACAGTTGTAACTATTTTGAGTTAGGTGGAATTTGCGTATGAGCGTTTTTAATACTTAAAAAAAAATAATATATTATCATTGAATAATTTTGCATATATATTTATATGTGTTAGTACTTAGTTCTACTTATATGAATGTTTTTTTTATATTTCGTCGATTTTTTTATATTTTAATTACGCTTTTTTTAATAACGCGAATGAACGGGGCTTGCGTACTTTGCGGGTTTAAGTTATACAACGATTTTTAAAATTTTTTAAAAGTTACCCGTTCAGATTCGCTTCATCCAGACCTCGATGCTTAATACCTATTTCCCATTAAATCTTTTTATTTCTGTCGTGTTATACAAATATTAAGTATTATATTATTGAACACATATAATCGTTCTGTTAAATATAGCTACTCATTTTACTTTACACAATACTTGGTTGTCGCGCAATGGCTACCAGTCAATTACCACAATATAACATATATAAAAATATAAGCACAAAATAAAAGTACCTGAGTTTTTAACGATTTCGGAATCTTACCAGTTTCTGAAGGTATGTGTGTGTTCAGAGACACGTTCGGTTGTCACCAGTTTTGGACTGTTTAGAAGGTATGTTCAGACACGTTCGGGTCACCAGTTTTGGACTGGTGGGTGTTCAGAGACACGATCGGGAGTCACCAGTTTTGGGGTTAACGGTATTTGTAGTATGTAGAGCTTACTAAAGTGCCAGAGTGGTCACTTGGTTGGAAGCGATTGCATACCAGCGTGAGCTGGTATACACGCCTGTAATTGAGGTGGTAAGGTCGGTCAGTTGGACGTGTAGGTATTACCTGTTTGTCCGCCTTCAGCTACATACAACCCAAATGATATCTCAACCGCTTGGTTCGAACCTGGAGGCCGTCTGTTCGGAGAGTCCCGACAGCTGAGCCACAGATTGATCCACCAAGCAACTGCGATACCGTATACAATAGATTAAATATTATTATCAAATATTACTCAGGTAGGAATGGTTGACAGATTGAAAGATATAACAGGAAATTGAACTTACTCTTTTATTTATCAAGTTGATGATTACAATTGGTGCTTACTAATATTACTTGGTACAGAAATGTCGAGTTATTATTTAATGAATATAAATGTAAATTTGAAACGTGGACGATTTGAACGACGACGAGCGGTCGGGCAGCGTGATGCCTAGCTTCGAGATCTGGATGACGGAATGGTCTGGGCGCGCTGTGCTTCCCCTTAAATAGGAGACGGGCTGTGAATGCGGCGCAGGGCAAGATGGCGCCTGCCGGTGTAACTCAGCTACGCGGCGCAATCGGCGGTTGCGCCACAGTAGTAAATCAACCACAGGTAAAGAACTCCTGATCTTAAAGGTCAATTTAGATTATATTATACTAAAATAAGATGGATATGTAAAACTTATAGGTTGGGACCGTTTTGTATAGACGAAATCTGTTGACTATGTCTTAAAATATCTCGTGAAATCTGATTTATTAATTTAATATTTAGTTTGAGATAAGTTAGTACAAGGCCATACAAAGTGTTCGTTGAAGCTCTCTTGCTATTAAACATCAAAGACATGACACGTGTTTAAACAACATCACGTCACAAGCACGCAATTCCCTGGGGTTAAATTATATTTTCAAGTCTATAATTATATTACATTTAATAAAAAATCATATCTAATTAATATTGATAATTTATTCGTTCATTAAATATGAAAAGAAAAACATTGAATACATTTTATTTCATTTCATTTATATTCGTAAAACAACACCTTAGTTTTTATCAAATTCAACGGTGTCTTGATCTTGCATCCACGGTTGAGTATTGATTTTGTTTTTGAAGTCTTGCAACTATCAAAAAAATATGTGTATGGCACTTCGTCCTCTGTGCCTACCCCAAAAAAGATTGAACATTGTTCATATTATTTATTCAAATTTAAAATTTAAACAATTTGTTTTAACTCAGTAATCCAACTGTCGATTTGTTAGATTTTTTATATTTTTTTATTTGTTGTAAACATTGTCGATTTGTAAACATTGTGGATATGTTAAAAGAACTTTGTTCTCTCAACATATCGACAATGTTTCAAGCCAGGATACGCGAGATAGTATGCAGTGTCTATATTTTTCACGGTTTTTCCAACTTTGGAGTCAAAAAACACCAACATAGAGGCTTCGCAGCATATACATTTATTATGTTCCATATACGGATTTACTCAGAATTCGGAGTAGAATATTTCGTGTGTCTGTGTGTGTGTCCGTCTCCCCCTTATAACTTTTGATGCTCTCAATTTACAGAGCCCAAAATTTCAGAATATATAAATAGTTAAGAGCTACAAAACTTTTCTACTCAGAATTTTTAATTTTTGTTTCAGCCAGGGGTTATCAACTTTTTAATTTTCACTTTATTTTTCCATATATCTCAGAAACTATAAAAGTTAGAACGCTGAAAATTGGTATGAACATAGACAAATACATAATCTCAAATTCATTTTTTTTTCAAAAAAATTCCAGAGTTTCTCAAACATTTTTTATTTGGAAAAATATTTTTTTTTATGATTAATTTATGTGTTTTACTGTCTATATTTCCAACGTTTTTAAAAATATCGAAAAAAACCGAAACATACCAACTAGATAATTTAATTTTCTATAAAAAATATAAACAATTTAGTAGTATATCTTGATTTTTTATTAACAATTTTTATAAAAATTGAATTAAGTGACGACAATTACTATGGCAGTCGTCTTTACAAAATATCAAAGAAGAATTAATAGTTTGATACTTCATATCCAAACATACATACATATCATCATGCTGGTTTCATATTCTGGGTAGGGAAAAAGGACTGAGCTCCATACTATCCTATCTTAACATACATACCCATGTGTTTTGTATAGAAAACAAAATATCTTAAAATAATTTGTATTTATGGGTTTATAGTTTGGTACATATTCTTAACTATACAATACTATCACTATCGACAGTTGGATCTCATGTGATACATGCAACTAGTATATTTATAACTATTTCATCTAATCAGGACCGTATCAAGAATATGACGTCTAGAATTTCTGATGTGATATTATTCATATACAACTAGTATATTTATAACTATTTCATCTAATCAGGATCTTATCAAGAATATGACGTCTTGAATTTCTGATGTGATATTATTCATATAATATATGTTTAGTTTATTCCAAATTTAAAAATATCCTGCAATGATTAGTCACACCAAAAATAACAGCCTGTAAAAAAACAAAACGTTTCGAGCAAGTGGACGAATATATTTTGTATCTAGTGTAGAATGTTTCTCAACGAGACGGACGACCGGATATATTGAAAGAAGAATGTTAACATGAAATAGAGTTGATGGAGCGCTTATACCTCTGACGTATTACTGTAATATATCAATAGAAAACTAAACTTGCCATCCATAGAACAATATTGTAGTACAGTCGTTAACATATGCAAGTGCAGAGACAAGGTATAAAATGCATGAAAGTAGAATCAATGTCACGGAAATGAAATAAAGACTGAAATTTGAAAAACGATATTATATACAGATTGTACGTATATACACACTGCGATGTTTTTTTTATGTCCACATAATAAAAATCAATAAAAAATCACTAGAAAATATTTTTACTCTCCACACTATGGAATAGGGGAGAGTCATGATTTCGCAAAATTTAAGCGTATTTTTTTTACATCAATTTCTCAATGGGTATCATGTAGAGAATGCACACTATGAGTTTCGTCGTGATGTGTTTGTGTGTATGGCGTATACGCCGTACGCTGTAGCATTTATCTTTTTTGTGTCCTCTCTACAGCCCAAACTATAAGTCCGATCGACTTCATATTAACATCATATGTGTAAAGTGCAAAGACCTAGAGTTGATTAGTATTCCATAGACAACTTTTGATTTCTTCTCTATGAATTCATCATTTAGGTACGTTGTTTTTTTTTTGTGTCCTCTGTGCAGCCCAAATTATAAGTCCGATTGACTTCATATTGATATCACATGTGTTAAGTCCATAAACTTAGAGCTGATTAGTTTTCCATAGACAACGGTTCATTTTTTCCCAATGTTTCTTTATGATTTCATCTATTAAAACTGAAAAAATGCTCTCACGACCTGGAAATTAGAGATATTTTAATTTGGTTTCAACTATTTATACAACACCAAGAAACAACAAGAAGAATACAACCAAGAATTCAACTATTTATACAACACCAGAAAATTGTATTCAAAGTTGGTCAATGTTAAAAGAAAAATATTCAACGGTTTCAAAAATTTAATGGATATTTGTATGAAACTTATATGTAACAAGAGAATTTTTTTATATTTGGCAATGTTCAGTTCATTGATTTCATATTGATATAAGAATATTAATAGCTTGAACATAGAACTGATTAGCTTTTCATAGATATCATAAAATTTCTTCATATGATATCACGTGTCAACATTGTCAAAATGCTCTAACGCTCTTTGAAACAAAATTTATCTGCTTTTTTTTAAATATTTCATACAACATAAGCATTCTTCACTATACTGCATTAATAGTTTGTCTATCTTAACATAAAAATATACTATCGGAAGAAAATTTATATTCCTGATAGTAACATTTAGTATGAATAAAAATGTAATTAGATAAATTTCTATGTATGGAAACGTTCAGTAATTTGATTTCATGTTATAATGTAAAGAGCTTGAACATAGAACTGATTAGCTTTCCATAAATAACAAAAAAATTCTTCATATGATATCACGTGTCAAAATGGTTAAAATGCTCTAACGCTCTTTGAAACAAAATTTATCTGCTTTTATTAAAATATTTCATACAACATAAGCATTCTTCACCATACTGCATTAATAGTTTGTCTATCTTAACATAAAAATATACTATCGGAAAAAAAATTATATTCCTGGTAGTAACATTTAGTATGAATAAAAATGTAATAAGATGAATTTCTTATGTATGGAAAAGTTCAGTAATTTGATTTCATGTTATAATGTAAAGAGCTTGAACATAGAACTGATGAGCTTTCCATAAATAACAAAAAATTTCTTCATATGATATCACGTGTCAAAATTTTGAAAATGCTCTCGCGTTCTTTAAAACAAAATTTATCTGCTTTTTTTAAAATATTTCATACAACATAAGCATTCTTCCCTATACTGCATTAATAGTTTGTCTATCTTAACATAAAAATATACTATCGGAAGAAAATTTATATTCCTGATAGTAACATTTAGTATGAATAAAAATGTAATAAGATAAATTTCTATGTATGGAAAAGTTCAGTAATTTGATTTCATGTTATAATGTAAAGAGCTTGAACATAGAACTGATTAGCTTTCCATAAATAACAAAAAAATTCTTCATATGATATCACGTGTCAAAATTGTCAAAATGCTCTAACGTCCTTTAAAACAAAATTTATCTGCTTTTATTAAAATATTTCATACAACATTAGAATTCTACACCATACTGCATTAATAGTTTGTCTATCTTAACATGAAAATATACTATCGTTAGAAAATTTATATTCCTGGTAGTAAAATTTAGAATGAATAAAATATTTCATTGTCAATATTTTTGGTGTGGAGAGTTTAGTGTTGGCCACAACCCACTCGTTTTAAAGTTGAGAACAATTCAATTTAATGACGGACGAGCGTATATAAAGACATTGAATTTACAAATTTACGTAAAGCGATAAATACACACAAAAACAGAAAATTGTGCTATCAGGTTCTCTGCCTACAGCAATAAATAGAGAATTAAGTTCCGAACGCAGAGTTCGACCTAAATACTAAATTCTAAATATTAATCATGTTTTCATTGCACAGTCGCTCACTTAAGTTAGGAGATCACGTGACTTCCTATCTGGAGGATGCTACAAAGTTCTTGTATAAGAATCCCATTGCAGAGACATATCTAAATTCTTAGCGCATGCGCGGTGACGTAAAATAACATTTGCGAGCTGTCAAAAAGAAAAGATGATAGCGAGGAAACTTACCAGTGGTTTAATATTAAAATACGAGATGTTTTCGATGGATGATGATTTTATCGACTTCAAATATGTCAAATATGTATTTAGTAATTTTATCAAATCAAATCCCACACAGAGTATTCAGCGACCTATACGAGATGCCGAAAAATCGCTGGAATTTCAGAAAAATCGTTACATCGAGCTGTCAGTGTTAGCTTGGTTATATGTGTTACATGTTTTAAACGTCAGTATAAAATCATAGAAAAATATCTATCTCTTTTCTTCTTAAACAATAATATTAAATTTTACGCCATCGACCCTAAGTTTAGCGTATTATTTAGTTAGTGATGTTTCTGCAACGCAATTGCTAACTTGCGAATTCTAAATACTCGAGTGAGTTAGTATTTAGTTACCTAGGACTGTGCATTCGGGTCTAAGGTCCGAATGCAGAGTCCTACCTAAATACTAAATTCTAAATACTAACCATGTTTTCATTGCACAGTCGCTCACTTAAGTTAGGAGATCACGTGGCTTCCTAACTGGAGGATGCTACGACGTTTTTCTATGAGAATTGCATTGCAGAGACATATCTAAATACTATGAACTTTACGAGTGGTTTAATACTAAAATACGAAATTTTTTCGGTGAATGATGATTTTATCGGCTTCGTTGAATATGTATTTGGTAATTTTTTCAAATCAAATACCAAACAGAGTATTCAGCGATCTATACGAGATGCCGAAAATTCGGTGGAATTTCAAAAAATCGTGACATCAAGCTGTCAGTGTGAAGGGTGTGACGTTGGTTACATATTATGGTTGTGTTGTTATAGCAAAAAACATTTTAAACGTCAGAAAAGAGATAGATAAGTTTCTAAGCCCATAGATCTATCTATTTTCTTCATACACAATAATGTGAAATTCTACGCCATCGACCTTAAGTTTGACGTAGTATTTAGTTTTTAGTTAGGGATGTCTCTGCAACGCAATTGCTAACTTAAGAATACTAAATACTCCAGTGAGGTTAGGAGTTAGTATTTAGTTACCTAGGACTGTGCATTCGGGCCTAAGTGATGACAATATTGAGGAATGTTATTTTGTGTACAACATATTGCATTAAATCAGAAGCAAATTAAATTATCACTGTCAAAAGCAAGTATGAGATGATATGTGAATAAATATTTTTCTGCCTATCCCAAAAATGAAGACATGGTGAAATGTTTTAATAACATCCAGTAACACATAAATAACACAGAAACCACTTATCTAAATACAATAGAAAATATAAATAATTATTGGTACCATACTTGGAATTCTACCAAATTATCTTTGTCTATCCAACTAGAAATAATTCCTGCTTTAAGATACGCAATTAATTGTACATCTATAAATTCAAAACACGTAATCATAGTATCTACTTCAAGCAACATATTTGAACTAGACGTGTTCAAGCAGTATCCACAAGATTTTTTTCTTACCATATAACAAAAAAGATAAATAACGAAAAAAACGTTGAAAAATATATGAAAATGTATGTTTCACCTCCGAGAATCCTCCGTCGAAAAATCAAAGAAATTTCGAAAATATCTGTTGGAGTTTGGAGTAGAAATTATTTACAAATCCTATTTATGAAGGTTCCTATTTATCTACAGCTAGGTACGCGAATGTTTGTATTAACTTGTTACAGTAATATTACCTGTCTAGAGAAACTATGTACATATACGGATAGAAAACGACGCTGCGGCTATATTGGTTATGTTCCATATAATTAGTATCATGCTTGACACTAATATTGAGAACTAGATCGCAAGATCCCTGTAATAATTTTGTATCTATGTATACTGTGTATACATACTTGAACCAAGGCACAACATCCATAATGTGGTTTAAATTAGGTAACCCACCCATTCCGGTGTTACAGAAATTGCTTATACATACACTTCCTAACTAATTTTGTATTTCTTTGCAAAATATGACATTGTACTTTACATGGTCTCATTAAATATTTCTCATCCATTATTGAACCTTCTATTAGCCTCCCTTTCTATTTTACTTATAGTTTAATTTTCTTATTCTGCCGTTCATCCTTTTGTCCAATTTCATTATTTGTATGATTCTTTGTTTATTCGCTAATTATATCCTCATATTTTCCCGTGTCATACATCGCTAGAAATTCATATCAAAGCATAATGATATTAATAAATATATAACATAATCCTAATTTGAATTAAAATAAGTAAATGTAGGTATATAATTTTGAGTAGATGTTCATTGAACTTTTTACATTGAAAGTAATAAATATATAACATAATCCTAATTTGAATTATAATAAGTAAAGGTAGGTACATAATTTTGTGTAGATGTTCATTGAACTTTTTACATTGAAAGTATGAGTTTATGAGTTTTATGAGTTGTTTACAGTAATTTCTTGTTATTGATGGAAATCTTGTTATTAGCTCTGAATTGTATGTTAAAATTGTAATTTAAAAAATGTAAATGAACTGTTGGCTTCCTAAATAAATAAATAAATATTCACTTAAACGGGTAAGCGGTCTTATTTCAGTAAACTTATTTATAAGTGGAAAGAAGTTAAATTGAGTTGTTCTTTTACTTATTTTAACTAATTCAATATAATTAATTTTCATTGAACTTATAACATTGAAAGAAATATTCATTGAACTTTTTAATTAATATGAAATTATGAAATATTTTATGCAAAATTCTATACTTATCATTGTGTACCTAATTGAATCTTACTTACAACTCATTATCATGATATCGCATATAATATTATGAAAATAAGTATTAATTAGTTTGTGATAATACAAAATCATAAACTTATTAATAATTGAGTGTCTTAATTATTATTGGAAACTTTTGTTCGTCTTTTTTCGTTCGTTTTGTTCTTCTACAACTCAACGAAGGGAAATAAAAAGGCGGGGATGGGGGGTGAAACTGGGATTGTTTTTTAATTAGGAATATAATATATCAGAAGGTTGCGATTATATAAGTGCGTGTTCAAATTGCTTCCCAATAACATACACCACTATATAAGATATTGCCATTTGATAATCAGTTAATTAGTAGAAATAGAAATAGTAATTGAGTGATGAAGGGTTTCATAATAAAAGAAAACTTAAAAAATTTGCTTCTTTTTTCGGTTCAAATATGTAAGTCACAATATAATACATTATTAATTTTACAGATGTTCGCAATGTTTGGGTCGATATTAATTTTATACTAATTGTTAAAGAATGGACACTGCAATCGCCTCGAATAGCGAATCGCTCTGCGCATTCGGTTCAGGGACTGATGTCCTTCGACCATCTTCGTTAATGTGAATGAGATGCGAGACTATCCGACGAACGATGTTTCCATTGAGGGGTAGGTATAGCCTCGCCACAATATTTCTTTTTATTTTTGTGTTGTAAATAAATATTACCTAAGTACATAATTTTGCATTGTGAAAAATTGTAAACTTATGAATTATGCATGAAATAACCACCGTGCAGTGATCAAGCGTCTCCATAATGATATCGATTTATTCAAAAGTTTTTAATTGCGACCATTATTATAATAAATACTTACATAGGTTATAAAAGGCAGATACGTTCGCTTTATTTCATATCAAGAAGACACATTATGTCCCTCTTTCGCTAGACATTTAGTACACCTATATAATTTATTGTCGTTCCCGGCAGCCAAGGGTGGTTTTTAATTTATAAGGCCATCGGTACTAAATCATTCATCTCGAGAGAAATTCCATCAGACTTTAGCTGCGATAGTTTTCACGCGCCTCTACGCCATATTTTAATATCTCCTCGGTTCATCGTAAACTTATTTTACACATTTTAACCTCAATAAGTGTTCACCATGAGGTGATTTATCGACTTTCAAGCGGTAACCTGGGTAGCTCGTATAAACATCATTATCTCAAATTACTATAAAACAAAAAGTAGACCAACACTGACCAATTTGATTGAATACCTCAAATATGTACGCTTTGCTATACAAACTTCAACAAAGGAGTTTTTCTTGAACATGCATGCCTTCAAGACGGAATAATACATATAATCCAAGTCTAATTAACACACTTTTATTTAACATCAGCTGTCTGTCCATACTGGAAATTTGCAATTGATTTTTAACCAATTTCTCTACCAGTTTTGTGTTTCGTAGTTAATAATAATGCTAAGCCTATTGAATTAAAATATTTTTATGAATTTCTTTTCACGTCAATGCATGTCAAAACTGTTTCCAGCTTAATTCAATTAATATTTTGATAAAATTGAAAAATTTTGTATACCATACCATTTATATCGTTTCACAATAAATTATGACGTATGTTCTGTATTTGAATTTATTGGCTGTATTAAACAACTGCGTTTGATATTATGCGTTTGACATTGGCAGTGTGAATGTTAACAATCTATGGACTTACGTTATTTTTTTTTAAGATTGAAAAGGGTGTCCTCAAATAAATGTATTTTTTAACTTGTTATATTTTAATATCTATCTCTTATTTTATTATTATTTTTTGTAGAAAATTTAAATTCTCAATCAGCTTGTCCGCAAATGAATTGAAAGTTTACGTTTTGTAATATTTTCGTTTTTATACGAGCTTCGTTTTTATATAAACCAAAATTTTAATATTATATGGAGATGGTTATTTAGTTATTATGTAGATTGATTATTATTTATTAGTTTTCAAAGAATATTTTTATAAGAATGATTATTTGCGTGTTCAAATGATATTGTTAAAAAATCATTTCTCTATATTACATATACTATAAACAATTAGGGCAACTGATAATTCATACAATAAAAGATAGTAGGTACTTACTCACTCTGATACATATTTATTTCGATTAATGTTTTACATAGTAGTTGTTTAAATAATTATTACACTAACACTTTATAAGAATGTAAAGGAGAGCCCGCGATACGTCAGGCCACGGCGACTAGAGAAATTCCGAATGAATTTTTAAAGTGGGGATAACTATTTATAACCTCCGCTTGTGCTGGTAACAATGACAAATAAATCAAAATCTAATTGCATCAAATATTTTCGATCGAAATAAATTAATTTAACTAATCCCTAAAATAATAGCTTTGGCATTTTTTTGTTTGTAAGCTGACACTGCTTGACAAGTCAATTGAAAATATATCACACCAAATTGAGTAGTCGACGAAGCTCTCTATGTGACATCATTCCATTTACATATTTATGTTCCCAAATTATTCTTTTACCTAACTACTATTAAGAATCGTACGGACTTCAAATTTTTGTAACGTATATTTATTGTCTAAAACACATATTTTTTGCATAAATTAAGCAGTTTTAAAACAATTTGCTTGTCTGCTTACGTAGACTTAGGTAGAATATTAAATTTAACACCTCCGTGAAGGTTATTATGAATGTGAACTCAAGTATTCATGGTTTTGAACAGTATTCACCCGGATTTTAATCAACAGTACACTTTATATGAAGTATACTGTTCTAAAATTTGTGCACGTGTATAATTAATTAATATCTTTTGTGCTTGTAAAATTATGAGGGATATATTTTTGCTCCACTTCCTTTTTACTAAACTCCAGTGGTTGTTAATCAGAAGATGGTAAATTTATGCTTTTGCTCCAAAGACTGCAGCATTGAGTTTATGAATAATGACTCTTTATCAAACAGACCCGGAGCATGTTCCAAGGCAAGAAGAGATACTAATGGAGGTATCAATATAAAATATTCTATTGAAATATTATATTCTATTCAATATAAGTACAACAGCTGATAAAATGGAAGGACATCCAAAACATGGAGGGAGAATTGTAACTAATCATCTCAAAAGACATTCTGTATAGCAGATCGTCAGACATATTTATTGGAAAGAAGAATAGATACTTATTTATTTATTTAGAGGACAACGTACTGCGTATAATAATAAATTATATAAAATAAAGATGATTTGAGTAATATTAAAACCAATAACAGATTGTCACTGGAGTTATTGTAGTATAATAAGTTAAGAATAGTTACATAATATTATGGTGAGATATTGTGTTAATGATATGTGAAATATGTGTAGTTTATTAAGTGTTGAGTTAGATTGTGAGGATGAAATTTTAAGTCAGATATATTTTTTAAATGTGGAGCGCTTAGTAAGAATATGTCGAACTCTTGGAAATGCCTATTATATGTTATGAAACTATATTCAACATATAAGTTATGTAACTACATGTACATCAAATAGAATTTCTGGTTTTAGTATTCCATTGATTGTACGATATGTCCATTGTCCATACTGCAGTCAGACAGCCATTTCGTATTTAACCGTGTTTTAGGAATTTACTAGAATACTCCCTCTAGAAACATGACCATTAAAGATCGTTAAATTGTCTTCAGTTCTAAATTCTGTATATTTGTTCATACCGTTTTGTTACAAATTCTGTAAGTTTTTTATTCTTTAATGCACTTCAGCAGTGTCATTATTTCTTTTGCTTACGTTTAAAAGGAAGCAGCTTTAATAACACAGTGTAGGTATGGAACATGCATGACTAAATTCATGACTATTCAGAAAATAAATGTGCTCAAGAATTAACCTTGTATCCCTATAGAAACATTGCCTAATAGTATGTAATGTATTTAAGATAAAAATGAAAATTCTGTTAAAAAAGCTGAGGAGAAAAAAAATTACCCATTGAAGTGAATAAAATATATTAGCACTGTGAAAAGTTTTTGACGATTTTAATTTTCAGCGTATATTTTTAGTAGAGCAGAAATTTCTTTATTTCAAATACTAATTTATATGAATCCCGTTATTCAAGTTTCATTTTCAACATTATTTACTCCGTGTTTCTCGCGCAAAATTTTAGAAAAACCTGCTAATGACACAACACACAACTGGAACGATAATAATGTGTCATACATATATCGAATGTGTGTGTGTGTGTGTGTAATGTTCACATGTATCATGTAATAATATATCCAGAGAAATGTTTCCAATTACCAATTTAGAAACATGACAACCAACACTTTGTTGAGACACAGGAACACAAATATCACGTCAATTAGGTACGTCACTAAAATCCTTGAAAGGAATGAAAGCAAAGACTCGAAATACAATATTATTGAGTCAGCAACATATCGCTTTTTCAATAGGTTAAGTAGAAATATGACAAACTTGCTAGATCTAATAAATTACGATATAGTCTAGTGTTATGTAGGTTTATTTTGTAAAGTTCCTCAATTATGCTGGCTGGCTACAACTTATAATTGTAATGAATACTTACATACATATATACCATCACACCATGTCCCTGTAATTGGGGTAAGCAGAGAGAACCGGGCGTTATACACGTCTGTCTTTGCGTAAATTCATCGCCTCAATCGCATTCATACATCTTAACATACATTCTCGTTTGTTATTTATATTTCAAAGGTTTCCTTCTTTCAGAATACTGTTCACATAGTCGTACCAATATTTTCTTGTTCAGCCCCTAACTCTCTTTGCTTCTCTTTTAGTCTTCATTAATTTATTCTTTCCATTATGTGACTAAACCACTGAAGTGTGCTTACTTTCATTTTGTCAACAATATCCTTCTTAAAATTATACTCAGGTGTAATATTATTCTCGTTCTTATTCTGTCATATGTCGTTTTTTGCATATCCCTCGAAGCGACCTCATTTCTGTGCCATTAAGTCTACTTTTTTGCTTTTCTGCTATCATCCTTTTATTGATAATGAATGCACTTACTTACATATGTTCCGGGTTTGCTGGTTTGATCGTTTTCACGAGTCACATGCACTGATATGATTTACTAATTACACTTACAATATGACTGTATGATTATATTGATGATTTTACTACAACAGATGATAAAAACTGACCGTAGTTTTATGTCGATATTGGAAAGAGGAATGTATGGTGGTGTGTGGGATAGAGAGGGACAGGTAGGTTGTTCAATCTTGTACTTACTGTTGTATTGTTGTTCAATCTTGTACCAGTGCATATGTTTGGAATTGTTTTTTTTTTATGTTCTTTCTGACTTTCAACATACCTATGTGCATTTACGTTGAAAAAAAAATGATTTGATTTGATTAGGTATATATCTTTATCAGTCTGACATGTAACACTTTTGATTTTGAATATTATTGCATAGATTGGTGAATTCATACGTAATATCTAGTTTAAATGGTACCAAAATGAACAGAAAATAGTAATCAAGTAAATAAACATGGTTTGAACTTTTTACGCAAAAGGTTTCTCAATAAATTAACGCGAGGCTTAATTATAAACTGTAAATTTATATTATATTGTCCATTGAACATTATAAAGAAGTATTTTTCAATTAGCGTGGGCCATAATTTTCCTTTGTTATTATGGAAGGTAGTGTAAGAACAGAACACAACATGAATTAAGTTTAACGAGCCTCTTTGGTAAGTGCTTTCACAAAATTTTGCTTTGACCATGTTTACATAACAAGCTAGAGGCATATTGTATACGACGCCAGAATCCTGAATTCATACGTGATCAGAGTTTTTTATTGTTATACCTACCTACACAGATATACACAGATATATATATTTATTTTTATTAATTTAAACCTTTGTACAATTAGGTTTTGAAACGCCTCTGTTTTCAAAGGTCCGCGTCTAGTTTTCTTGGTGTCATAACAACTTTCTGAGGTAGCCACTGATTCAATTTGATGTCAGTGCTAGAATTTCAAGTAAGCGGAATCTAAAAATAACAATATAAATTTATTGTTTTGTGTTTTGTTTTTATTCCAATTCATCCGTGATACAATTCTTTGTTTGTATGCCTACTTTACAAATTATTGATTTGTAGTATTTGTTTCGAAATTTCAACCGTCTTCCCCACATTTCGTAGTTGATTTCAATAAAGAATTTCCTCAATAATTTAAGCACACAATATTCATTGCCACCTACGGAGTAGAGACCAGAGCAGACACAACGAGAACAAAATCTCTTCTGAGAACATCAGAGATGAGGACATTGCGATGTATAACCGGAAACACTCTAAGAGACCGAATTCGAAATACCGAAATAAGAAAAAAGTGTAGTACGGAGGACATCGTCAGATGGGGAAGACAGCGGAGGCGATATTGGAGCTCACATGTAAACAGAATGGCTGAAAATAGACTCCCACGTATCGCTCTCCAGGAGAACCCAGCTGGAAGAAGACCACCAGGAAGACCTCCAAAGAGATGGCGAGACAGTTGGCAGTCCACATCGCAGGAGACAGAATAGCGGTACAAACAGATTTTCGGATCTATGAAAAGGAAGAAGAAGAAGAAGAATATTCATCATGAACAAAGCATTGCTTGAATTGAATCGGTCGAGACGAGATTAATTCACTTTTCATTCAGCGATCGACCTATTAATCCTAAAATTTTGAATCTGATATAGGTACATAAAACTAGTTTTATAATGACTACAAAAGATTGCAAATATAAGTTTTGAATTATCGTCACATGGTGTAATTTGTGAAAATCTTCTATCTATGTATTAAAATATATTATCTGCAAACATCTTTAAAGATCACGTGGGCTGTGCAGAACTAAATTTAGTGTTTGTTGCTTGATCGGTAGATATGCAAACTGTCCCGTACTCTGCAGAAAGTTTTCAAGATATTTGTCGAATATTAATACTCATTGCTCCACTTCACAAAAAAAAAAATCTCCCAACAAATAAATATTCATGCGTCATCTCTTCAAATTGTCAAATATTAATTTATTGTACTCGATCAACTTTTACTGCAATTTATTTTATTTTTGTTTTTTTTTTCGAATTGAAGCTAACAATGTACGAAGTAAAAATTAAATACATAATATAAAATAATTTGCATAAATACCCACTCCATACATCAATTATAAGCTGACAATAGGTACTATCATGATAAGTATCTCATGTGTAAGTGTCTCATGTGTAGTATGTATGTGTGTGAGAGTGAGTGTGTAATGTGTGTGAGGGTGTGTATGTGAGAGTGGTGCGTATGTGAAAATGCATTCATACGTATGTGTGATGCATCATTATAAACCTACGAAGTAAGTGTTTTTAACTTTTGACGAAATTAATTTCTAGTATCTTTGAATAGTTCCAAGCTAAGCTCCGATTCATCCTCATGTCAGCTTTGTGATAACCCTGAACATATGTATTCTATGGGAATGCACTAACTTCTCCGTGTCAACTTTCCGACGAGTGTTCGAGGGAATTTCTTAGGAGCCATTGGACAAGCCGACCTTGTATCCACGAAGAGCAACTTTAGGGCTTTCAAGACTTTCTGTCTTAAATTCGGTGCATTCTTGTCATCACTATCAGTGAACCGTGAGCCAGTTATTACCACATGATTAGCTCTTTTTGGCACATTAAGTGCAGTGTCTGCAAGGTTTTAGAGTTCTCCGGATTCTTCGTATGTTCTTTTATGTGTTCTTTTCTTTTTGCAAGGGGCCGTTATTAGTACACATAAGCAGAACGGGTGGTGGTGGAAGAAGAACAGGTCCAAGCCAAGCTTGTTCTCGTGTTTTATATAGGTGCTAATGATTCTATTGATGGCTGCATTTTTCACGGCGTTAGTTCTGTATTTATTAAGTCGAAAAAGAGTAGTGTGCCTGGAGCGACAAACCGGTACATTGAAGTGTATACGATAATAAATCTGGACAGTCAATATGAAGTGTGGGTCCTCACTAACAAGTGGCTCAATTGCAACTGATACCGAGACTGATATATTGCTTAGAATAAGGTCAAGTATAATATGTACGGTTGTACCTACGCATTAAATATGGTATTCATTTGTTTTAGATTTGAATAAGTTAGACAATTTATCATTATTGTAGAATTTATGTATTCATAAAAGCAATGGCAGCAAGAAAATAAGTTATCACTTATTTTCTGGCTGTCATTGCCGATCATAAAAATTAAAATGCGCTGATTAGACTGGATGACCCTTCTTAAAAAAAACATAACAAAGATAATTATTTATCCCTTCTGGACAATTTCTACTGGAATATATTATGGTTTTGCCACATATTCTTCACTTATTTTAATCTGGGTTTCTGTTCTAATTTTTACTCTACAATAATTTATGTAAAATCACAACAAATGTGCATATATCGGTAAAATATTCTAAAATATCGGAAAATTCACAAACATAGTTTTTTTGTGATATATTGTTTTATTTTTTTTTTATTAAAAAAATCGTTATCCATCTGTTGTGAATATAAAAAAAGATAATGTTTGCTCTTGGACCTCAAACCACAGTAAATGCATTGCAATCCAAAAGATTAAATATAATACAATAAGTTACTTTCTTGTATCAAAAATTATGTATGGGACCTCAGATGGAATATTTTTAACATTGTATCATAATCTTGCAAAATAAACTTTTACCTTTACATAAAATATTCAAATTTAATTGTAATTTACTACTACCTGAACAGGGTATCATGATTTTTTATAAATTAATAAAAGATTAATAACAATCTTTGCTACTAAATCGGTTTTTATTGCTTGTACATAACAGGCCTTCTCGCATTCCTTTTTACATGAATAGTAAATTTATTTCATCCGCTACACTGGTTCCTGAATATATAAGTATATAGGTATCTGAACAAGAATTTTCCATAATAGTTTATTGCATCACAATAAAATTCAGTATAAAGTGGTGAAGTAATCGGACTCGTAAAGTAAGTAAGTAAGAATGAAAATAAGTTAAATTCCATCTCTTTAGTACTTACCTACTTTAAATATATGCATGGTATGCAATATGAAATTATTGTAAAGGTAACACCATAGTAAATGAATAAATTGAACGTCCTGAACTTGAACCTGATCCCGATTTTCTCTCCTGTCCTTGCCCTATCCTTTTTTCTTGCTATGAATTATTATTTTTTTTATTTTAATAGTATATAAGTGTTATATACATTTTATTAGGTATCGTTTACTCTTATTGTTTTGCTGCTGTACATACACAATGTTGTCATACTTTGTATTATTTTGTTGGTTGGAAGAAATTGCCTAATGGCAAGAAACCCGCCAGTGTACAATTATATTTGTTTATATTATGTACAAGAAGATGTATATAAATTAAAAAATAAGAAAAACATCACAAAACATTACAAAAACATTACACTGTGAGAAAATTGAAAAACAGATCGATTTAATAACTAAAATTCCTGTTAAAAAATCAACAATCAGACGGACGGATTTCGTGTTTTTAAAGCGATATGAGCACAATACAATTTCATTGCTTAAATTCCTGTATACAAATAAATACGATTATCTTTTGAAAAATAAAATCAAAACATTTTTCACTTTAAAGGCATAACAAAAATATACAGATGAAGCTTTTTAAAATAATAAAAGACTTCATATTAAAGCGATCTGTAAATTCATAGTTTCAATAACCAAAATAATAGCCCTTACTTCATTGTATTGTAACATTATACCATTTGCGATTTCAATTTAAAATAAAACTTTAATGGGTGTCTTATATTGCCAATATTTTTTACTGCCAGCCTGATATTCCATTTGTACACAATGAAATGTCACTTATTAAAATCCATTGAATATTGTTACTTTCTATGAGTGAAATTTACGGTTACTTGAATATAAAAAATAATATATATATTTGAAATGAAAAATATCCTAAAGGTCACAAATTCATACTTACCTTGAAATTAATTTTCTTTTTCATTTTAAAAAACGTTTAATTTTTAACAGTAGAAACTAATAACTATATACACGATGGAATATTACATTCCGATCTTTTGTCTTATTCGGCACAAAGTTTGTTAAATTAAGCAATATTTACTTTAAAACAGTGACGCCAAAGAACCTTTCCCCGGGCAATATAAATTTCCCACTTCAAAAATTAAGCTATATCGTTTTCATTTTGAAGATACTTATTACTTGTCGTTGCGTTGGATTCGAGGTTCAAGAATATTACAGGTTTTTATATTGTGTACAAATAAATCTTCATTTTCAATTCACGCCCTGGGATGTTCCTCATTCTGTCCACGGAATTTTTATTTATTTACTATTAACAAACGTTGTTCTCGTTCTTCTGGTCTAAATATGAAAGATGTTTTTAATTAATTTTACAAAACAATCAACGTTTATTTCGAGATTATGTTTGATATCTGAAGGAGTTCTCAAGAAGGCACAAAGAGAAACAATGGATTTAAACGAATCGTCGATTAATAATATTATTCCTTGACAACAAATCTAAAAATACCAAACAGGCAAATTAAGTCATATATTTTTATCTTTTTTTTTCATTACATATATTAAATTATATTCGTTTTGCAGATGTATCAATATTGTTTAAAGTGCAAAGATCTGTATGTCTATTATGCTGTATGGTTGTACCAAACGCTTATGCCAAAAACCTGAAACACATTATGTCTGGACGTAAAACAGTGGACATGACATGAATCTGTGAGTCTCAGCTCTCTAGGACGAGATGGCAAAGATTTATGAACAAAACGACGACGATTCTTTGCAGACGAACCCACCCTTCGTCGCCATGGTTGCGATATTGCACAAAATATGTTGTGTCATAAAATTGAGCTCAACGATCTGCTGGAGTTTATCAATGGGAAACAAGCAAGCTGGGTGAATCTATTAGATATTTTTCTTACAATATGCTTTGAAAGAAACGCCCTTTAAATAATCACAATGAATTGGAATAATTTACGCACTTCAAGTTGATAGAATTTTACTACGCTCGTATATATAATATTATAATGCATGAGTAATTATTTATCAATTCATTACTTAGTATATGTAGGTATTAATTTTCAAAGGACATCCTTTTTACCACCGTTTGAAATTGGTCATTAGTGTTTTTTCCGAGATCGAAAATAGTGGAACAAATAAATATACTATTTATGAAAGTTTCTGGGCATATGTGGCACCATTTGAACCTAGGATCTGGCCCTGATATTGTACCAATACAGGTGGGTACCTATATTCTATTAGGATTGTTCAAATCTCAATATAAACGGTTCTTCTACAAACATTACTATTAAGATCAATCAACATTGCTTAATTTATAGAAGTACGTTGCTGTTGGTACCTATCCAATGATATTATTTGATCTGATTCCACAACTAGCTACTCTGCATTTCACTTAAAAGTTAAATTCATGTTAATGTTGTTACGACTGTCAGTCAGTCAAATAAACTGAATAATGTTGACACATCTCGAAATTTATATCAGAATTAATAATAATTTTTACATAAATTACAAAAGAAGAAAAAACATGCCATAATTTTAGGGAATATCCTGTCTACAACGTAACAACACCAAATGCAATTATATCAACATAACCCTTATAAGGGTGGGTTGCCTGATATTATAAAAAAAAACCACGAGGTGCACTTTTAAATGAATCACACTTTACAGTCTCGCATTTCTACAAAAGCATAAATATGATTATAGCTTTACCAAAATATTCTTTACAAACCTCAAAGGTAATATGCTTATAACTTAACCAAAATTTTCCATACAGAACTTAAAGGTATATAAATTTTTGTTATTTTATTAACTGTAAAAAAAATCATTGTTCACTGAAAAGTTTATTGCCATTCGGAATTTTTTTTCTTATAACCAGATACGGAAGGTTACAAGGTGTAACAAACTGTAAATAAAAAAGTAATCATTTATATTGAACTAATTTACGAAAATCCAAATTTTACCTCAATTCTTGGTATAATCTGAAACAAATCAATAGGTCCATAGAAAATACGTCTTAGAATAAGTGGCGTTCTTAATCGTTTGAATTTGGTTCGTAAGTGACTCGGCAAAGTCCGAAGCTACACGAAACCGGAAGACTTCGTCCCACACGAAGATTATCCCTCTGTATCATGCCGGACTAATTAGATTGTGTACGAGTGAGACGGATGGAGACGCGGCTAGTTTGAATGGCTATTGTTTTATTTGTGTTATAAGAGGGAGCTTGTTGTATTCTGTAGTAATATTTTAATGAAACTGTTTTGATAGAATTAAATTTACCTTATATATTCAACTCAAGTGAAATATTGTTCTTTCTCTCAGGCGCTCCCACATGTACTTAAAAGGACATAATATGACGAAAACTCTTCAGAAATTGAGAAAAATTTAAAATATAAATCTAATCTAATAAATTCTTCTTACAGACCAAATCGAGACTTGACCTCCCTAATGTCTTACCAATATCTAACCACATTTTTTAAGGTATGCAATTATTAATAACTTCATTGATTTTCGAACCGTCAATGTTGGTTGTAAAGGCCGGTAAAGGAAGAATTTCAAGTGTCGTATTCTTGCATTGAATTCAATACGGAAATTTTTACACAGATATTATTACGGTGAATATGAACGCTAAGAAAATGAAGAGAAATGAAACGAAGACGATCGAGAGAAATATAAATTAACTAGAAAATGTCAGGATGACGCTTTTGAGCCTTTAGTAAAGCCAACGAGACAAATCCATTACCATTAGTTTGAGCGTAATCATATACTTATCAAATGTTTTCGTCCATTTTTTGTGTGTTTATACAATATGTATATTATAAGACTTTTATGGTTATTAACATATTATAATTTACATAAATATCGTTCAAAGTTTATAGATATTTTTTTTTATTTCGAATTTAATTTTAAAATGTAACAAAAGAGATGGGCGTTTTAATTCAAAAATACAATTGGTGTGATTTGAAAATTGAACTTTTTTGATGGCCGCCAGATAATCATTGGCTGAAAGATGTATCACAATTGGCCAAACGCTATAAATAATGAACTTTTATTTCTAAAAATTACTCATCAAATATAGAACTTAATTATTTACTTTTCAGTTCCAAAACCAATATTAAATTAACGAAATTTAGATTATTATACATAGGAACCTTTATTATATTCTGAATTCGAGGTTTTTATGGAGCATGCTGTTCATTTTAAGTAATTTTTTTTGTAAAAACAACTCAAAAATATTTTTTTCCATTTGGCAAATGAAAAGAATTTTTTTTATTATTCATCAAAATTTAATTCCTTTGACCGGGCGATCGTTTGTATTTACAAATCCTTTTTCGAGATTGCCAATATATATTAGATCCTACGAAACGGTTGTCCTTTTAAAATTTTTTTTTTTAATACATGTATTAAAGTTTTATTATTTCATGCTCGATGAATTTTCATAGAATAAAAGCAGTCATCGTAAGAATTATTTTAATTCGAATAATATACTGTATACATTGTCGATTTTACTTCTACCCACTACTTTTCAACTTAATAATGATATCGGAAATATTTAAAATGTGATGCATAATATATTATGTAAATTATTATATAAAAATAAAAAACTTATTCATATTTCAATAACAATGTATTATGAAAAGTTACAAAACTTTTTAATATTTTAAAAATTTTAAGACATTTTTCAATGATATTTTTTCAATGAATTTGACATTGTTAAACAAGTACATATACATATTCATACAATCCTAGTAATAATAATAGTTTTATTTATTTTCTCTATTTAAGAATACATACAGGAACATAAATAATTGTTGAACTCATAAATAAGTTGTTGTTGAGAACGATGTTTTGATTTTTCCCTATCTAACTAAAAATAATTCCTGTTAAGACAGACAAATTTAGACACACGTCCAATTGAATATTGAAATTATTATCGTGTTTGGTATATTGAAAATAAAAAAAATAATAAAAAGACTGAAGTACGAAATGAAAAAGAACGTTATCAAATAAGAAAGCAATGAATAATCAAATAAATAAACAAACAATAACAACAATGAACACAGAAGTGAAATTATTCAAAGTACATTTGTAAATAAATAAAAAAGAAAAAAAAGTTATAAAAAAGAAGAAGCAAAATTAATCTAAATAATTTATATAAATGACATAAATAAAAAATGCAATCTTTCAACAAATAAATAGATAAACAATGAAAGCAACAAAAAATAAGTGAAATTATTCAAAGTTTTTAATAAAAATGAACCAAAACAAAAGTTGTCATAAAGGTAAGCAACCCTTTATAAAAATAGATCAATAAAAAATCATTAAACCATCAAACTTTTTTTAAAGAATATTTGTCCTTGTAACAAGTACATATACATCCTTATACATTCCCTAAATTAAGGATAACCTCTTGTGGATAGGTGAACGAAATCGGTCGTGGCAGGACTCGCGACCACTGGATTACAAACCCAGGGCGCTAACCGCTCTGGCACCACCCATCTCAGTTACCTGTATACATATACTAAGCTTGATTTAAACTAATGCTTGAAATTAACGAAATCGGTCAAGGCAGGATTAAAACTCACGACCAATAATCCATCTGATAACTTAATAACTTTGAATTGTAAATCGTGTCCAAAACATTCGAAGAAGATTTTTTGTCAAAAACTTTATTTCCAAATGACAATTTCATGTTGAAATGGAAAAGGCAATATTACGAGCAGTGAAACGATCGTGTGTGATTTTATGGATAACGTTCCTACAGGTCACGGATATTCTCTGGATTTTCCGTTTTTACCACAATTTAACACTATAGAGGACTTGCTTTTCCCCAGGACAAGCAGATGCCATAAATACAACCAAATTGGATCCCTCCTCAGATAAAACGAATAAATATAAAAAAAAGTCGGCCCCAGAAAAACAAATAAACCCAATTACATGGATTATTATATTCAGATAAAGTTCTTATAGAACAAATAATAATAATATGAATTTCTATTGAAACACGTTTTTTTTATTTGGTTTTAATAGATGCTGTGAGGCACCGGCTTGAAATAGTGCTTCCAATCTGCCCCCCTAGACAACGTGTCATTTAGCTCAAGAAAAGAAACAATATAAGACAACTTAATAAATGAAAGTGAAAGTTGCCGGTCATGTGACAACTGTCACTTCCATATATTGAGTTATCTTTTTTTGTTTCTTTTCTTGAGCTAAATGACACGTTGTCTAGGGGGCAGGTTGGATATCTCGTATGAACCGGGTAATCCACAATAGGACTTGCAAATTAACCATAGTTCAGCTATAAAGTTCACCATCAATTCTGCATGTTTCCGTTCTAGGTTAGACAAGACTGGTACATGCATGTGTCACGCTTGATTTTATACGAGAATACACACCCGGACACCTGCATTGTTAGTTTTGATGTAATAGTATGGATGAATGAACGAATTTTAAAAGATTTTCGGCCTCCTTGGCTCCTGATTAAGGATTGCCATTGCTGGATCCCGCATTCAGCAATCCCACAGGGTGCATTTCGTGGCTCTATCTTCTTCTTCTTCTTCTTATATTAGATCGTAGATCTGTTTTTCGAGAAAGCTATTCCTGTGAAGCTGAGGTCCAGCTATTCCTCCACCTCTTCGGTGGCCCTCCAGGGAGGCGATGCTCTGGTGGGATTTCGTTTGCCGCTATGGATGGAATTCGAGATACGACCATTCTGTTAACATGGTCCCTCCAGAATCTTCTCCTAGCTCTACTTCGATGTCCTCGGTCTCACAGGTCCACCTAATGTCGTCATTTCGAATTCTGTCCCTAAGCGTCTTCCCTGCGATAGCCCTTTCAACCTCTATTTTCTATAAAATCAAAAATAAAAAACACAAATATAATCTCGCTAGAATACTACCAGTTTTTGTGACATTATACTAAATAATACTATTTTGAAGTACAAAACAAAATATCAATTATTTTAAGTCCCAATTCCTTTCAATTTCCATTTCGTACAGCATATAATATTATGTTACTGATTGTTTTTTTTTTCTCAATTCATGTTTTGTTAACCAGTAATACTCATAAAACATTTTTGGCTTATTTGTTGTATTAATGTCTGCTTGTCTTATGTACTAAATTGGCTGTATGTTTGTCTTCAATAAATAAAAAATAAAAAAAAAAGTTATATTATTTGTTTGAAATTTTAAAATATAATAAAAAATTTACAAAATAAGTTTGACGATATAAACAAAAGTAATCAAATGAATCTAGCAGAAAAAACTGTCTTGAAGATAATAAAGGCAAGTATCTGCAATATTTTATATTAAAAATTTTCTTTCAAAGTTTTACAAAATAGAAAATATTATATTTTTAAATAAAGTTTCTTTTTGAAGATCCACGTGTAAGTAAAATACGTGAGATATATTTTGGAGGATCCAGATGGAAAAATAATATTATTATTAGAAATGTTCACTTACTCGTAAATGTTGAAGAAATAGTGAAATCAGTAAAATTTCAATATTAACTTCTGACATCAACTTCCTCTTGGTATGAAGCCTGTAAAGACGCGTGATTGAATCCGTTATACCAATATAGATTGTATATATTATTTAAAGGCATAACTATGTGCTAGTTCCTCTAAAATACCAACATCAAAAGACAAAATTGAATGTTTTAGCGCGGCATATAGCCTACGGTGTTAAAAAATTAAAATTAAATTAAATTTTTTTTTTTTATATTTTGATTCGAATCTTTTACTGTGTAATTTTATCTTTGTTTTTTGCTAAGTGTACCTATTTGTTTTTTAATTCTTATTCTATGTTTTTTACTTCAATTTGTATTAAAATGTGTTTGTCAAAATAGATAGGAAATTTATGCCGTTTATTTGTAAATAAATAAATAAATTATCATTCTGTAGGCACCAACTTCCTATCTTTACATATATTTCAATTACCTACGAATTGATTATCTTTTTCCTTATTAGTCGAATTACAAAAACAAAATCGATACTTTAGACTCTTATTGAATTACTGTATCCTATAAATTTTAATTTACCTACTAAATGTGCCGTAATAAAACGTCCTTAGAAATTAATTTCCTTCGTAGGCGAAAAAACTTATTGAGAAGTGAACTTTCAATATCAGTGCCTATATAAGGCTGGGTAAATTAATATTTTCTCATCTACTTTCATTAACTTTTTTTCTCATCTACAGATGGGTCGATGGCAGAGCGGTTAACGCGCTGGGCTAGTAATCCAGTGGTCGCGAGTTCGAATCCTGCCTCGACCGATTTCGTTCACCATAGCACAAGCATTTATTTGGTTATTTTAGGGAACGTAGGAAGATGTATATGTACTTGTTTAACAAGGACCTATTCATTTAAAAAAAAACTATTAACAGTTTTAAGTTTCTGAGAGAAATATTGATTAAAAATGATATATTAGGTATATTTTTCATACGTTTAGCATTTTTATTATGTCTAAATGAAATTGAATTTTTTCATCTATGTTCATAACTTCAAATAATCTTTATTTATGGTATAGTTTCCAGAAAACAACGAGTAATTTCAATGTGGAGTGGAGCTGTCTGCGCATATACCAAACAAAGAAAAAAAACACAAATTTGCACTCTGCGCACCCCACGTAACATACTAATGCCCAATATATCAGAAATGCCCTTGCTTGGCTGTTCGTGTTATTTTTTTTAGTTTAAATACTTTTACAACCTGTCAAGTGGTGACTTTGATACCAAATAGTATTTTTTTCCGACTAAGTTATGAAGTCCCACTTTTTTCCATAACTCCGTAACACTATTGTTTTCTTTTTTATCTCTATCAAAAGTAGGGTCACCTGGATCATCATTTTATTGTTTCTGTTTTTTTTTTCAAATAAAACATAGCGTTGAAAGGTACCTTACTGTGGTTGTTCTTTATGTTTTTGTTTAGCCAATAACGGTTTCTATTTATTCATTTAATTTGTGGCAGACCACATCTTGAAATTTCTTTCGAGCGCGCGCCTAGCGACGACAAGTGTATTTGTTTGTCGCTAGGCCGAGTTCATCGCCCGCGATGTCAAACAAGTAACAATAATCTTCAACTGGGTATGACAGTTCAATGAAATGGTCTAGAAAGTTCGAGGACATTGAACTTGCTACCCCCGGCGCTGCACTATTTAAGGGAGTGTACACCTGTACACGTCGTCACTTCATTCCGTCACTTCATTGAGTCACTTCATTCCGTCACTTCATTTCGTCACTTCATTCCGTCACTTCATTCCGTCACTTCATTCCGTCACTTCATTTCATCACTTCACGTCGCCGTTACGACCACGCGACCACTGGTCGCTTATCGACCACGCCGTCTCGCCGACACTTCGTATTTCAACCTGGTACTCTCGATTTCGCCCTACACTCTTGACTTTCGCCTTTGTAAATTGACCTTCGCATTATTATCGTTTATTCTCGAAAAGTGATATATTTAATGTTATTTGTATTTCTTTGTTATCGTGTGTTTAATTGTGCGCAGAATACAAATACGTAAGTTGTATCTATTCGTTTTTTATTTCCTCTCTGTATTTCTGTTCCCTCTGTCCAATTCTATAGAGTTCCTGAACCTTCAGTTTCTTGTATTGTGACCTGACGGAAGACAGCTGAGTAACTTACTCAGGCGGTCAAGAGATTGACTTGGTGACCCCATTCAATATAAATCGCCCTCACATCACATCGAGAACTCTTCAGAAACTCTAGTTCAAAACTACAATCCCTTCAGGAGTCTATTACGATTATCACCACACAGCTAAAAATATAAGGGAAAACAGTCAGAAATTTGTAAATTACAAAAGACAACAATGAATACAAAATATTGGGGAGTGGGAAGAGATAATGGAGTTAGGTATTCTATGCCTCATATTATGTAATATCACTGCGTCATTTATAATACTAACTTGTCACATTTTCTCCTGTGGTTTACTGGACAAAAATTGCCTGCGGCCAATCAATCTGCCACATTCTGTAACACAATAAAATATTTTCACTATAATCATTAAGATATCACTTGCAAAAGGTACATTTCTCACGTAATCCAATGGATAACGGGTTGCATAAGACCTGTGACTTCCCTGTTTACATTATATAAAAAATCTATTATGTTGCGATGTACATAAAAAAAAAGTTTATTATTAAATTAATATTCAAACTATTTTAATCAAATATCATGATCATGAATTTCCACTGTGTACCTTTACGAAAATACATTGAAATTTGTCTTAAATTACTCAAGATATACTACCAAAGATTATTTACGGGATCAAAACATAATTAGCCAATTAATCCAATTGTCGATTTGTTCAGGAGAACTTTTTTCTCTTAACATATCGACAATGTTTCAAGCCATGATACGCGAGAATTGTATGCAGGGTCAACTTTTTTCACGGCTTTTCCAACTTTGAAGTCAAAAAGTCAAAAAACACCAACTTAGAGTGTGTGTGTGTGTGTGTGTGTGTGTGTGTGTGTGTGTGTGTCCGACCCCCCCTTATAACTTTTGATCCGATCAATTTACAGACCCCAAAATTTTAGAATATATAAAAAGTTATAAACCTACAAAACTTTTATACTCAGAATTGTGAATTTTTGTTTCAGTCAGGGGTTATCAACTTTTGAATTTTTGGTTTATTTTTCCATATATCTTAGAAACCATTAAAGCTAGAACGCTGAAAATTGGAATAAACATAGACAAATACAAAATCTCAAATTAGTTTTTTCAATTAAATTCTAGGGTTTCTCAAACATTTTTTAATAAGAAAAATATTTTTTTATGATAAATTTATGAGTTTAACTGCCTATATTTCCAAATTTTTTAAAAATATTGAAAAATCCGAAATACCCCAACTAGATAATTTAATTGTCTATAAAAAATATGAATATTGTATTAGCACATCTCAATATTTTATTAACAATTTTTATGAAAATTGAATTTAGTGACGACATCGCTTCATACAATTTGTATGGCAGTCGTCTATACACAATATGTAAGAAGACTTAATAGTTCCGGGTAGGAAAAGAGGACTGACGTCCTTACTGTCCTATCTTGACATACATACCAACATGTGTTAAAATTTTCAATAATTTGTATTTATGGGTTTATATGTAGTTTGATTCTTATTCTTCAACTAATCATACTATCGCTATCGACAGTTGGATCTCATGTCTTACACGCAACTAGTATTACAATCTATCTGTCAGATATCACTAGTGCATCTGTCAGTGTAGCGACGAAACTACGATACCTATACTCGCATCACCGTATGATGGTATTTTTGACGTTTCGACATTTCATGTAGTTCTGTAATTATTAGCAGCTAAACGTGGAGGAACAAATAACGTACTTAATGCAGTAATCGCATTTGCTGATGACATGAAGGTATACTACGCAATTAACTCCATAACCGACTGCTACAAACTTCAAGAAGACCTTGACAGATTATACTCTTACTGTACATTAAATAAATTAAAGCTGAACATATTGAAATGCAATAAAATAACATTTACCCACAACACAAACAAGATAAACTTCACGTATACCTTCAATGACTTGAACATCAATGAAGTCAATTATATAAGAGACCTGGGTGTGATACTTGATTTTAAGTTAAATTACATTGAAAACATTAATAATATAATTAGCAAAGCAAATAAGATGTTGGGATTTATTATCCGCATAAGCAGGCCTTTCAGAAATATTAACACTTTTTATACTTTATACACCACCTATATACGCCCCCACCTTGAATTTTGTACACAAATTTGGTCCCCTTTATATGTAACACATATCACTAGAATTGAAAGAGTACAACATAAATTCATTAACTACCTAAATCATAAATTTCATTTAAATTTTACTGACTATAGGGAAACATTAAAATATCACAGACTTGACACTCTCGAATCTAGAAGAGTCTTGCACGACCAATCGCTGCTGCATAAAATTCTGAACGGTGCCATCGACTCACCTGAGCTTGTTAACCTAGTGGGTATCCATGTTCCAGGTAGAATGGTTCGCCGATCTGAACTTTTACATGTTCCGGTATGTAGAACAAATATCAGAAAGAATGCTACAATTCCACGCGTATGTGATTCTCATAACACGTTGTTCTCAGCCGGGGCGGGGTGGACATCTTCAATGTGAAATATGATAAGTTTCGTCGCGAGATACTGAAGGTGATACGCTCCTAATTTTCCTCCCTCGTACCCTCCTATCCATCCCAAACAAATTGTATATGTGCATGTGTGTGTGTGTGTGTGTGTGTGTGTATGTGTGTGTGTGTGTGTGTGTGTGTGTGTGTGTGTGCGCGTGTAACATGAGTTGTTTACAGTATTTTCTTGTTATTGATGGAAAGCTTGTTATTGGCTCTGAAGTCTATGTTAAAATTTGTATTATAAAAAATGTAAATGAGCTGTTGGCTTCCCAAATAAATAAATAAATAAATACATTTGTCCCCTTAGACTTTTTTTTTAATTCATTTTTGGCGTTCAACCTTACACTTACCTATCTGTAAAGATACGGTGACGCGAGTAAAGGGCCTTTTTGTATGACTGTTTCTGGGAGGTTGAACTTGTATGTAATATTATAACGGTCTAGGACGGTTGGCTCCAGCCACATGGGTGCAGAACACTTAGGCACTAGCCCACTTGTCGCGACTTATTCTATTAAAAAACTTATAGATAGCGCTATAATACCATTTATAATGCAACTCGCTCACAAGAGTCACAATAATAACTACATACAAACCTTACCACACTCTTTTTTTGAATAGGTTGTTAAAATAAAGTAGAATATTATAGGTATATAGATGGGTCGATGGCAGAGTGGTTAGCGCGCAGGGCTAGTAATCCAGTGGTCACGAGTTCGAATCCTGCCTCGACCGATTTAGGTCACCTATAGCACAAGCATTTATGCTTATTTTAGGGAACGTAGGAAGATGTATATGTACCTATATGTTTTACAAAAAAATTGTTATGAGAAAAAAATAAAAAGTTATTTTTTTTTAAATTTCACTATAAACGATATCTAATACATTTTAGCAAAGTTGTAAGTACCATAACAAAAGATTTTTACATTTATGCTTCAAATTATAATAATAATATGTGCCTATAAAATAAATAAGAATAATCTAATATTTTATTATTGCATATGCGCAAACATTGTTTTTTTTTCCCTGTCGGGAATCAAAGATATTTTTTAACAGATTTTTAATTATCTCAATAGAGACGAAGTTGGAATATTTACTGTAGGAGAACCGGGAAATCAAGGCACCTACAGGGCTTACGACCTGTCATCGGTTGGTTTACGTGATCACTTTATGCGCTTGCGCAACGTTCACCAATTATGCCTTTTTTGTACAAGTAGGTAAATAAGACAAAAATTACATTATAAGTCTGGTGCAATTCAGGGGTGACTTCTATGCGAAAAATGCATGGTCACCTCAGGTATAAGAATTGTTGCTATCATTATTTACAAAAAAAAAACAATTCTCTCAATAGATGGCGTTACAACAAAAAATAATAAGAATGTTGTTCATAATTTCACACATAGATGGCTGTAGTAAAAATCCTTATTTCCTCAAGCGAAATGAATTTCAGTATTGCAATATATAGAACTTTCAAAAATAGAATCGATAGGGATCTCATTAAAAAATGCATAATTGGTGAACGTTGCGCAAGCGCATAAAGTGATCACGTAAACCAGCCGATGACAGGTCATAAGCCCTGGAGGTGCCTTGATTTCCCGGTTCTCCTACAGTAAATATTCCAACTTCGTCTCTATTGAGATAATTAAAAATCTGTTAAATAAGAATAATGTATGTACCTAGTTATATTTATAATGAGAAAATATTTAATACATTTAAGGGGACGTCTGCTGCCAACGTATTGTCCCTATTTTTTTCAGTTTGATATTGTATCATTACTACGAAACGTTTTGAAAAAAAATATCTCTGTATACTTAATATAGGTACATAAGAACCCAGTTATGATTTTTTTTTCTAGTCAAAAGTAAATATCCAAAAAAGACGATATTTTCCATATTTTAACATAAAACAATAGACTATTGACATTTTCCACACGTGTAGGTATATAATTTTCTAACTTAAATACATCGATTTTAGTTTGCCTTCAAAGTATTTAGAGTTTTATTAACAAAGCCCATTGGTAACCGTATTACACTTAATCTAATACTTACCCGCATAGGGAATTATTCAAAGTTTAAATCACAACGAGGACAAAGTTTCTTTAAAATTAATTAAAAACAGTTGTTTGTTGGTAAGTATCTACTTTAAAGATGATTTAAAATCTTAAATGACAACAGTTTCCTTATTTTCTGCAAATTGCTTAAACAATATTATTTGATTGTTAATATGTGGCTTATAAAAATTATATTTCAGAGTGTGGCGCAACAGTCACTGCGCCACATCGCTACGCTGCCGCTACCATGTACTGCGCTACACGCGAGCTACGAGCTACCTGCCACGCTCACCCGGCTACGACAAAGCCGGTATATAAGGGATCACACCGGGTTCACGATCATTCGATATCATCCAGACCTCCTGCTACGTCCTTACGCTGCCCAGTCGCCTATTCATAGTTCAAGATCCGCGATCTATATATGTAAAACTAAAAATAAGTACTTTATATATTTCCATTACGTAAAATCAATTACCATTGTATATCAAAGCACAACTGTATAGTAAATGAGTAAGTTATATTCTTGTTACATCTTTTAATCTCTGTCCAACAATAATTACCTGAGTTTTATTCTGCATTTATTATGAATTGTATACGGTATCATATGTGCTTGATCGACCTATGCGGTGCCTGACTATTGGGAGACTCCGATAGACGGTAACCGGGGATCGACCACAGTATCTGTGATATCGTTTAGTTGTGTTTAACCGAAGGCGGACACACAGGTTTTATACCTACACGTCCAAGCAAACCGGTATTACCACCATCTGCCTGTCGTGGTTCCCGCCGACAGGCTTGCATCACCTTGTCCAACTGGTGTGCAAACCCTTTCAACCAAAGTGGTAACTCTAACACCTCTAAACTGGTGACACAGCTAAAAGAGCATTCTTGCTTTATTAAAATGATCCTTTTAATAAATGAAAAATTTTAAATAAAATAAGTAATCACACTTTCTTTTTTTTCACACTGACAGCGTTGAATATGTTATGTCCATTATCAAAATAAAACAATGTTATTTCTTCTTCAATTATTTTATACCTATCCAGGATTACCGTTTCGCCTGGTGAAGGCCTTTCCAACTGATGTAGTACATGGTGTGTGTGTTTTTCTTACATACTATTACATTGAATGCAAATTTGAGAAATTAAAAGGGATAGTTTTTTGAAAAGGTTAAAATATTATTAAGTAAGCCTAAGCTCTCATTCTTTCCTAAACACAATTAGATTTAAATGTTGCAGCTGTGGGTATTGCCCACTTTTTAATTATTTAGGTAACATATAAGAGAAAAAACGCTTTGAAATAATATCTATATAACTGTGCATCATTTGGTTTGAAAATATTAAAAAGGAGAATTATTCATGTTAATTTGTTCATATAATTCAAACATTTAATTAAAAAGTATACGTATCCCTACAGCTGTAACATTTAAGTTTAATTGTGTTCATGAATGAGAGATTAGGACTACATATAATATTTTAACGTTTACAACCACCCATCCCTTTTGCATTGTCAAATTTGCATTCAATGTAAATAGTTTAAAAGGTTTACACCAGGCAAAACGGTTCTCCTATCCAGGACAACCGTTTATTTTTTTTAAATTAAAATAAGTATTATAAAGGTGTGCATTGAGTAAGAAATAATTATGTCGATTTGTACTGAACTGATGATAAATTCAATATTTCCAAGAAATCACTGCAATGCAGTTCATTTTTAAATCAAAACCATAATCTTGTAGTAAGTTTAAAGTTTAATTCTATAATATATTTTCGTTATTTTAATTAGGTAAATCGTTCTTGAATTTGCACAACATATTTGACCAAAGGAAATAATAAAATAATAGAGTGTGAATGGTTGAAAGGGTTGGATTCAAAAGAAAAAAATGAACAAGAATAATAATATACACTGGCAAAACCAAGAATACAAAAAAAGTTATATTATAAAACCGGTACTATAGCAAAACCAAGAATGCAATAAAAGTTATTTTATAAAACCGATACTATGGCAAAACCAAGAATACAAAAAAAGTTGTTTTATAAAACCGATTTTATTTATTTTATTTTTATTTATTTATTTATTATAAACAATACAATACAATACAATGTTGATTACATACTAGAGTTAGAAGTTACATATGTTTGTGTGTGTGTATGTGTGTGTGTGTGTGTATGTGTGTGTGTGTGAGGGTGTGTGTGTGTGTGTGTGTGTGTTTGTGTGTAAGGGTGTGTTTGTATGTGTGTTTGTGTGTGTGAGGGTGTGTATGTGTGTGTGTGTGTGCGTGCGTGTGTGTGAGTGTGTGTGTGTGTATGTATTATTTAATGATAAGTGTTGTAAATGATAGAATACGATGAACACCTCACTAGGAAGTCCTGTGCCGAGGTGTTCATTACAACCGTTGTGTGACAGATAATACATTGTGTATATAGTTTTCGAATCAAATTATGCATTAAATTGTTATTGAGAAAAAAAATTGTGAAGCTTAATTATATTTGATTGGGTGTGATTATATTATTGATTTGTTCTGAACCGGTGCTGTTTATCCATGCTGTTATGTGTTTTTTGTATTTTTGTGACGATGTGTTATGTGGTAGCAGTTTTAATGAGGTTGGTAGGCTATTGTGTAGTTTGATGGCATAGTATTTAAAGTGTCTTTGTCCATGGGTAGTTTGCAACTTTGGGATATTTATTGTGTTGGTGATGGAAGATCTTGTTGTTCTTGGAGGTTGTGTATTGTGTATAGTGGGTATGTTATGTTTAAAATGGTACAGAAATGCAGATCTTGCATATAGTTGACGAAGTGTCATAACTTCCAGAGTCTTGAAAATTTCTGTGGAGCTTGTTCTGTATGGCACATTCAATATGCTTTTTATTATTGATTTTTGTGCCTTGCTAACCGAGTCTATTGCAATATTTGTTGAACCTCCCCAGGCCAGCAATCCATAGGAAATGATTGATTGGCATATTGCAAAGTAAATTGATCGCAATATCTGACGTGGGAAGATGTTTTTTATGTGGTTTATTAGATACAGCACTTTTTTAAGTTTGTTTGTAATGTATTCAGTGTGTGTTGACCATCGTAGATTTTTGTCAATTAAAATACCCAAATATTTGATATCATTCACTCTTTCAATGCACTCACATTGACAAATGTTCAAGTTTTGTATACAAGTGTGTGATTTAATAGTAATTGGTGCATGGGGTTGTCCTCTTTCTGTTATACTATGTGTAATGTATTTAGTTTTAGATGTGTTAAGTGTTAGGGTGTTTTCATTTAACCATTTATTAACGATGCTTAGCCCTTTATCTGCTTTTTTATACACCATGTGCCAGGTATCAGCATGAAAAAGTAATGCTGTATTATCAGCAAAAGTCACAATTTCACCATCAATATCCAACTTGCACAGATCATTTACGTAGATAAGGAATAGGAGTGGTCCGAGAATACTACCTTGAGGAACGCCGTATTTAATGGGAAGTTGATTACTCAACCTCCCACCGATCCTTACCTGCTGAAGTCTTTCTGACATAAAACTTTTTAACAAATCGAGCTCTTTACCTTTACACCAATTCTATCTAGTTTTGCAAAGAGTTTATCGTGTGAAATTGTATCAAAAGCCTTACTTAGGTCTAAAAACACAGAGATCACTTTTTGTTTTTTGTCCAAATTGTTCATTATATAGTCTGTGACAGTGCAAATGGCTTGTTCAGTGTTCTTGTTTTTACGAAAACCAAATTGATTGTTTGAGAGTAGATTATTTGTTTCTAGGTAATGTTGTAATTGTTGTTTAATAGTTTTTTCCAAGATTTTTGAAAACGTGTTTAGAAGTGTAATGGGTCTATAATTATTAACATCGTTTTTTTTACCTGATTTGTAGATAGGTACAATAAGACCTTCTTTTAATTTACGTGGGAAGGTTCCGGATGTAATGCTGAGATTTATCAAATATGTAAGTGGTGAGACGATTTGGTCCTGAAGTAGTTTAATTGTTTTGGCATCTATACCGTCGGTCCCTGTCGTGTTGCTATCTTTTAGTGTAAGTATTATTTTTATTATGTCAGATTCTGAAATTGTTTTTAATTTGAAGTTTGTGTTGCATAATTGAGTTGGAATACTATAAGGTGTATAGTACGATGCATCAGATGAGTTGTTCGGACATTTTTGAGCTAAGTTGGCACCAATATCAGAATAGTGTTTGTTTATGAAATTGAGTATTGTATTCGGATTCTTTTGAAAGAATATATCTTCATTATTGATATGTAAATTTTTAATTTCATAATCTTTATCATGACTTGTATGAGTGCTATCCCTGAGAATTGACCAAACACATTTTGGATCGTAATTAGCATCCTTAAGTTTATGATCCCGATACTATGGCAAAACCGAAAATACAGTAAAAGTTATTTTATAAAACCGATACTATGGCAAAACCAAGAATAAAAAAAAAATGTTTTACATATTAAACCGATACTACGGCAAAACCAAGAATACAAAAAAAGTTGTTTTATAAAACCGATACTATGGCAAAACCATGAATACAGTAAAAGTTATTTTATAAAACCGATACTATGGCAAAACCAAGAATACAATAAAAGTTATTTTACAAAACCGACTCAAAAACATGTACAACAAAACGTCTTAAAAAATATCGCTGAACGTACATAAAAATCACATCGAATTGATTACCTCTCCATTTTTGGAAATCGGGTAAAAAATCAGAATTACAAAAAAAACTTTATGATAAAATGAAAAGATTCTCACGAATTGATTGTCTGCCGGGATAGGATTAAGTGACATGTTATCACTGTCTACCACCTTAGAGCCCAGGTATGACGGTATGTTTTTTGTTGTATTTTCAATTATTCAATATTTTAACACGGTTAATTCCCACTCTGTAAAAAGATTCGATGGGGTGAAGTAGAACAGGTAGACCCAAATTAAGATTGATGAGTGGTGATTAAAGAGAAAGAAATAAGACACCATGAACTAAAGGAAAAGTTTACAAATCTTACAGATAGCCAAGGTCTACCATGAATCATAGAACAAACAAAATCTATGATAATTTCAAATGTATTGTATTGTAAACACTAAACATATCTGTAAAGTTGACGACATTATTACTGAATGTCAATAATTATCAATTACATGGTGAAAATAAATCTATTAAAGCCTATCGCATTAGAATTTATATTTAATTAAGTTAGAATCAAACCTAGGATATCAGTTCATAAACGAGTTGATGCCGAAGAAGTCGGTTATTCAAATACCGATTTAGACCTATATATCAATAAAAATAATTATAGGTATATAATATCCTATTATGTCAAATTGAATTTTTTTTTTATTTTTTTTTTAATTTGTTGGTAAATTCACAGAAAATATTACATGACATTATGCACTTAATTCTTTAATATAAATGTATTTCAATTACTAATTTACACGTGAAATAATACATATTTCTTACTTGTTACAAAACGTAGTAGGTACCTAATTATTTAATCAAACAAATCTAAACTGATAGAGAAAATAATAACAAATTAATTAAACAATAAATTAAGCGAGATAAAATAAATACAATTATTGTAAAGACAACTCATCATAATAAATTGAAGAAACAAAATAAATTCAAAAATCAAGATGCACAATCTTTCTAAACTTACGTATGGATTTTTTTTTTGTTTAATGGTAATTCACCCTAGAGAGAGTGCTTTTTGCCTTGGTGAAAATATCATAATTTGGTTGAATTTGTTGAAATTAAAGTAATTATAGTTGGATGTTATTTGACTTTAAGAAGTTAAGTAATATAATATCTTATGACAATATATAATATGACACATTGATTGGGGATGTGCAAGTTATTTTACCCAGATTGAAATAAAACGAATTGTTGAAAATATACGGTTGAAGCAATTGAAATGGTCAAGAGTCTCCTCCTCCTGACCACACCCACAAACTGGACTGGTAATTACATTGATTTTGTAAAAGTGCAAAGCAACAAGGCAATGACCAATTCTCATACGTGTGATACATGATATGTCCCCCCTAGATAGTCCTGTGGAAATTCCCTCCATATGGAATTTCATCATGTATAAACGATATGAAAAAAAAGTTACGGTGAAGTTAATATTCAATTATATTATCATGGCCTGCGCTGAGTATCTGTGTGGTTTTATTAAGAGATGGTTTGTATTTTATGAAACACGTCAATATCATTGAATGTTTTGTATAAAATATGACAGGCGACTGCTAATAAAATGAAATCTTTTATTGATTTTATATAATTGACAAGAATTTGGACAAGCAGTAAATATATTGAGTAGTTTTACATATCATTTTATTTTAAAATCATCTATTCAGTTTACCTGCACTTGTTAAATATCGATGACAACATAACATAATAAGTAATAGATTGTTTTGAGGATTATATAAATATTTACATAAAATAAAATGGACAAAATCAAAATCACGTATTTCAATAGAGAAAACCTTGCGTGTATCTATGTTTAGGTAGGAACAAGAAGAAGGTAAACCCATAATTTCATAATTTATCTTGGCATTAATTTGTATAATAAATATATTTAATACCTCCCGTACAGACCGTAATTTTATGTTAATAGACTATCGGGTCCTTTCACGCTTAAAGGTTGATTGCTATAATACCCATATGGGCAAAACAAACAAATCAAAATATTTTACTAGTATCACTTGCAAACAAACCTATACTAAATATACATTTAAGTTGTTGGCATATTGCGTCGAATAATATATTAGGTATGTAGGTTTACATATCCTAACATCCACTTTGTTATCGCCTGGCATGCTCTTTCGTGTTCATGCGAAATCTTTTTCATGTGCATTTTTATACATGCCTGTATATCATTCAAATATTAAAATAAAGGATGATATTGTCAAGAACTGCACAAGCTTCAGATCTGAGGAGAAGATATTTCGAGTGGTACAGGACAGGATGAATTCGCTAGGGTAATCTTCTTAGTCGGTCTGAAGTTCCTGATAGAGCACCACATAAAGAAGATTATCAAGGAAAAGACAATAATCCAACCTTTAAATACCTAGTGTACAAGAATTTCAGAAAAAGGCCTCAACATAAATTATAAGTCAAAACTATAGAATTATTTTAACACATTTTCCACCATGTAATAGTAGTGTTTCAAATTTGATTCGTTCAAGCGTACCTACTTTTTGCAACTAGTATAAATTTACGTCATACACTGTTTGTATGTCGTAATGCAATTCTGTGCATATTACCCGTTGAGAAACTGATTTAAAAATCACGCTTAAAAATTGTGAAATCATAACTTTACACTATTACATTGCAGTGAAGATCAATCAAGTTATAAAAATAAGGTTTTAATTAACCTCAAAAATCCAGTGAGAGTTATTTAAATCAAGTTGTTTATACATAATTATAATTGTCAGCGGTAAAACGAAAATGAGCCAAAAATATTCATAAAAATAAGTTAACAAATCATATCTACATACCTATCAATCGGTGTTGTTTGGGTCAAAATGAAAATAAAAACGAAGAAGGTCATATTTCGTATGTTTATTTGAAATAAAAAGCACGTCTAGGGTAAACTAATAGTAAAGGTAACATCATGAAAAAAGGTCGCGGCTATAGAGTAACTTTTTGTTACCCAAAGTATACCAAAGGCATATTGTCAGCTGCCATGACTTAACACTTCTATCGATACATTTTTTGAACCTGGGACCCTCATGAATCTTTATTTTCCTCCGACCCACATCCCGACGTTTAATCAGACCTTTGGGAAAATTCTTTTGGCTTGATCATGTCGCAATTTGTAAAGGATATTCCATTTCATTTTTCCGCATATTGTCCATTTCAATGCCATCTACAACACCTTTTAAAGCAATTTATATTTTCTAACGCGACTAAATTACGTATAATACGGACCCGGTATTCGCAATGTAAAATCTTTTGTTCAATTTCTATATTTATTCTTCTATATAGGTACACAAAACACATACATTAATACAAGCACGCCTAATGATGTAGACAAAGGTAAGACCACCGTCCACTTCTTTCCTTGCAAATAATCGTAGCTTCCTTAACATTCATGCATTCCACCGATTGTTTAGGCTTCTTTTACTTCTTTCTTACAAAATCTCATTTGTTTGGCTGTGTCATGGTTTTCTAGAAATAAATTTTATAATGATAATAAAAAACAACACATGAACTTTACATTATTGAAATAGAGATATAATTACAGATAGAACCAACCTGCACCATATACCCGAATTAACCAAATGTCTCAAACACCATAAAAGCTAGGACGCTAGGAAGTTCTCAAATTTTTTTACTAAAAATAACATTTTTTTGAGATAAATTTATGTGTTTAACTGCCAATGTTTCCAAAGTTATTAAACATATCAAAAAAAGCCGAGACACTCCAAGCCGAATTCCTGAATAAAGAGAACTCACAGTTTACCAAATTCAAACCGGTGTACACAGTTAAAAATTCAATTGAACTTTCTAATAAGCTAAAAGATTTATCTCTTCCCCCTATACTTGTTTCCTTTGATGTTTAAAACCTATTCACTAATGTACCTGTGTCTGAAGTAATAATAATAATAAACACTTCCTTGCACCCTACGCAAGTGGCGAGTTTATTGCCGTATGACAAAATATTACATACATTCGTAAGCGTACATTAACTATTTTTTTCTGTTGCCATAAAAAATCTTAAAACCTTTTATAGTTGACATTCCAGTAGAAATTTAATAAAAGGGTTTTGATTATATTTGGTTCGAATTGAATAAAAACATCGGCACCAATATTAACCAAAGTTAAACACATTTCCTACCTCGGCGATATTACGAGAGCGTTTCCCCTCTCGGATTGTCTAAAGGGATTCATATTTCAATTTGTTAGAGGGAGATGTATCAAAAGTGATTCAATTTTCTTTCTACACAATGCACATACAATGTTTTTACGCAAATACGGGTGAACAAACAAGCAACAACACTTTCTGTATGAATAAATTGGCAACAATACCACAAAATGTTTTTATTTCTCATCCCCGTGGCTGCGTATGAACCGTGATATGAATTTCTATACCTCGATTCTTTTACTTCAATTTGAGTTCAGATTAATTGTTTATTTTTCGAATGAATTTCATGTTTTTATTTCATTTCAAACAAATACTAAAATAGTGATATTTTTATTCGTCTATGTGGATGTTGTAACAAGAATTTAGTTTGGATTTTCCCCAGTCGGAAGTCAATGATATTTTTGACAATATTTCAACATCTCAATAGAGACAAAATTCTTCTTTGTTATTTCATAGATGGCGATAGTAAAAATGTGTTATTTTCAAACTATCAGTATCCTTCGTCTCTGCTGAGATGTTGAAAAATACAATGTTTGCGTATTCGATTAACATGCACATTGGTAAAAGTTGGTAAACAAACCTAAAATGAAAATAATATTTCTGGCGCAATTCAGGGGAATATTATGTGTGAAGAAACTGTCACCTAATGTATACCTAATATACCTATGGATTCTTGCATTCATAGCTTACAAAAAACCAACTTCTTGATAAATGGCGTTACAAAAAAAAATATTTCAACTTCGTCTCCATTAAGAAGTTGAAAAAATGTCAAAAAGAATTTAGTTTCTTCACAGGTCGATCATTTCGACTTATTTGGCCCATTTCGTTCATTATTTACCACACTCGCTAGCTGTTATTTCTCAATGTTTTAAATAGAATGAAAAAATATTCCTTTACAGCTAAATAAAATATTCCGTTTAAAACGTCTTTTGCAATTTTTATCTCTAGTTTTAATTTTTTCTCAATGTATTAAATATGTTACCTAAATGGCTTTTATTTTGTTATCTAAAGTAATAAAGCAATCAATATGTAAGTGTGTGTGTGTGTGTGTGTGTGTGTGTGTGTGTGTGTGTTTGTCTCACGCCTTTTGAAAAACCAAGAGCATCTAAAAATCTAATTTATGTGCGAACGTGTACCAGTATACCTGATGCAGTGTCACGCTAAAAATAATGCGATTAAAATGCTGAATTTTAAAGATATTTCAATAATTATTTTTTTCATACAAAATTTTCCAAGTCATATCTGTCAAAAAAGTGTACATTTTGCACGCAAATATCTGTTAGTTTAAAAGTTAGAAGTACGTATTTACACGAAAAAAATATATTTTCAAGTATAACTTAGCTTTTAAGTGAAAAACATGGTGAATATTTTGTCTAATTATAATGTTTAACTTATTTTTAAAGTAAGCGTTTTGTACAAATGTACATATAACCCCGCCATTTTAATATCTTTTCATACGATATTTAATTTTCCTACCGAATGAATATGTTCTTTAAAATAATATACCTTTGAAATAAATGTGATTATGAAATAATAAAATGAAACACAAGACATTACAACAAGTTTTAAGACATATATTGTAAAAGTCTGTTAATTATTAGTAAAGATATAGGCATAATAAAATTGCATAATTTGTTAAAAATATTTGATTTTTCTGACAATTTTCATTTTTATGGCATCGAACAAACCAATGTAGGTACCTACATATTATTCAAAAAATGTCTACAAACCATTTGATATTTTTTACATGTTCTATGGTTACTATGGTTACGGACACATTCTGATATTCAAATAAAATCGAATTCGAATTAATTTAGAACATCATTGTAGGTAGGTACCTACATACCTAATACTACTTAAAAACCAACAATATACTAATTTCGTATAGGAAAATTATTAAACTATTTTAGGTTAACTACAATACACATTCAATATACCTACAAACTATTTCCTATAGTGAAATTCTTCTTTTTTCTATGTAGACCTTTGGGTGATTTTTTCTACAAACTATTTCTTGGGGTTTAAATCTTCTTCCTCTTCTTTTGTGAAGTCATTTGGGACAGTTCATAAATAAACTATTTCCTATAGTCTAATTTTTCTTTTTCTTAATTTATGTAGACCTTGGGTGAGTTTTTATACAAACTATTTCCTATAGTCTAATTCGTCTCCTTCTTCCTTTATGTAGACCTTTTGGTTAGTTTTTAAACAAACTATTTTTAAACAAACTATCCTTTAGTCTAATTCTTCGTTTTCTTATTTTATGTAGATGTTGGGTGAATTTTATATAAAATATTTCCTATAGTTCAATTCATCTTCTTCTTCTTTTATGAAGACATTTTGGTCAGTTTTTTATATAATACATTTCCTAATGTGTAATTCTTCTATGTAGACCATTGGGTCAGTTTTTATTACAAACTATTTGTTATAGTTTTATACTTCTACTTCTTTTTTTATTTAGTCTTTTGGATTAGTTTTATGTCTAATAGTCTATTGTAACGAAATATTATAAACAACATGCATACTTGATGAAAATACATAAAAACGAATGGGATGTGACCAACACTAGAATCTTCTCATTACTTTTGTTCAATCAAATTTACACCATTTATTATATCATCATATATTGCTTAATTTTCAATAACTACACATTTCATTTTGATGACAATATATAAAAAATCGGGGTTGTGGCCATTGCTGGATCTTCACAACGTTTATATTTATATTAAAAACTATTTAACATAGCTTAAGTCTTCTTCTTCTGTAATGTAGACTTATGTGTCAGTTTTAAGTCTATCAGTTTTATTGTGCAAAACTATAATAAACTATATGCACACTTGACGAAAAATATAAAAAACGAATGGGATGGGAACACTAGAATATTTTCAGTACTTTTGTTTAATCAATTTTAAACCATTTCCCATCATCCAAAATTACTAAATATTTAAAACACATTATTTGCGTTCGATGAGAATACATAAAAACTCTTTACGACGTTGTCTTTTTATAATAAGTCATATTTAAAATAATTTCCCATAGTCCATGCGTGCAGAAATTGTATGTGCTTATATATAAAAGCAAATGCATTGTGGCCATCACTTTAAGATTTTACACCGCTTAAACTCAATTAAATATCAAACTACTTTTCATACTACGGTTAAATAAAATTATGTGTGACAATATTATGTAGGTATATAAACGATTGCTTATTCCTTCACTAATTTACATTCTTGGCCAACGGCGGGACATAAAAGCTAGTTACAAATAAACATTAAATATGTTGTATTTTTAGTATATAAGTTAATGATGCCTTTACTACATTTATGTGTATCAGATGACAGGGGACATATCAGCCAAAACGATCAACCTGTGAAGATAATAAAACAGTTTTCCAACAAATTAAAAGTTGACCGGTATTTCAGATAATTATTTCAGTGATTGACTTTCTATTTCTATGAAAACAAACATGTATATTATTACTTAGTGTAACTACTGAACTGTATATGAGTATTAATTTGTGTTTTAATAATACGATATTTTTAGAATCTGAATAAAACTATTATTAATACTGACAGCCTGCGTGGTTTTCAAGTTAAGATTTATAAATAGTTACCAATATGTAGGTTGCTCTATTTCAGGATATTTTCACTGTTTTTTTTATTTTTCTCTTAAGAATTTCAAGATTGTATGAATTTGTAAAATAATTCAAATCTCGTCATTGTGCCAAATTATTTTAAAGTTTGTGGTAAATTTAAATTTGGCATTATATAGAGCCTTTACATTACCTACTTGAAGAAAGAATAAAATATTGTGCAATATTGTGAAGACTTAATTAACTAAATTTCGTGCTATGGAGTTGTAGCCAACTGAATATCAAGTAGGTTTTCATAATAATAAAATTTGGATCATGAATATTTTTTTCTGGATTATGAAATCAGGACCATGAATATTTTTTTCTCAGTTTTCTCACTCATTCTGCAAATACTCCTTCTATATTATGGTAACCAGATTGTTATTAACCTATCTTGTCCTAAAGACATCAATCTCTGTTTTCCCCAGTTAGTGGGCAAAATAAATATTTAAATTTATTGGATGGGTGGATGGCAGAGCGGTTAGCGCGCTGGGTTAGTAATCCAGTGGTCGCGAGTTCGAATCCTGCCTCGACCGATCTCGTTCACCTATAGGACAAGCATTTATGCTTAGTTTAGGGAACGTAGGAAGATGTATATGTACTTGTTTAACAAGGACATATTCATTTTTTTATTTAAAAAAAAAAAATATCCTTGGAACAAGTACCTAAATATTTATACAATACTATATTCTTATTATATGCATAGCGAATTAAATCGAAGCAAGATTTGAACCCAAATCCGTCCTCTGGACGCTCAGCCACCAACTCGTTTCTTAACCAAATTGAAATCCAAAAATTGTGTGTACTTATTTACCTTATATTTATTCTGTTAATGACACTTAATTTCTTTTTAACTTAATTTCTAATATTACCAATTCCAGAAAGCATATCCATATACCTAAAGAGATATATATCTCCCGTTGCAAGTCAAATAGTCAATTTGAAGATAAATGACACGCTCCTTATCTTGTTCAAGTAGATCGTACACTAAAATATTAGAGAACTCAACTCAAATCTACAGTGGAGCATTAGTGAACTCCAAAGCACACACTTGAATAACACAGAATATACATACCTACCTATATGGAGCTATCCATTGTAGGGACGGTTTTTCAAACAGGTCAAAAGGACAATGACCTTCTTCAATTTCAAGATACAATTTTTAAATAAGTGTTTTCTTTTCATTTTCGTTTCAGTCAACTGATAGGTAGGTGCTACGTTAATTACTATTTCAACACCCACGTTATAGCAAGTATAATCCAACTGTCGAGTTGTTCAAGAGATTTTTGTTTCTCTTAATGAATCTAGAGTATTAACCTTAGTCCCGTGCCAGAGAATTTTTGAAGTAGGGAACTTTTTGCATGGTTTTTCCAACTTTGAAGTCAAAAAACACCAACTTAGTGTTTGTGTGTTGGTCCCCCTTATAACTTTTGATCCGCAAAGTGCACAAAGGCCAAAATTTCAGAAAGTATAGAAAATTTTAGGACTAGCAATCTTTCAAAATTATGGATTCTTCCTCCAGTCATGTTTTATGGGTAGTTAATAATTGAAATGATATTTTTTTCTATATTACTCAAAAACTATAAAAGATATGTGTACAATATCCCAAACTATTTTGTAAAATGAAGTTTATGAAGTAAACTTATTTATTTATTTATTTAATATTTCTTCTCGGGCAACTAACAGGTACTATGTCAAATATTCATTCAACACGCACCCAATAACAAGTTGCCACATTCTGGAGACTTACGATATTAATCGTCTCACAGATCCAGACTGAAATCACAATTAAAAACTGTGTCTCCACCGGGAATCGAACCCGGGACCTTTGGATCAGCAGCCAGGTATCCAATCAACTGAGCCACGAAGGCCAACATAAATATGTTTTATGACAAAATTTATGTGTTTAACTGCCTATATTCACAGAATTATTAAAAATATCGAAAAACTCCGAAACACGCCGACTAGATATTCATCATAGTAGTACGTCTCAAAGTTTTTTTTAACATTTTTTGTAATGACATCTTTTCATAAAATTTGTATGGCAAAATACACAATATCTGCGGAGACTAGTTTGATACTTAAGCTTAATACATACATTCCATCAAGCCGTTTATCTATTCAAGGTAGGAAAAAAAGAATGAAATCCACATAATCTTATGCTGACATACATACCTACATGTTTTGTTTATGAAAACAAAATATCTTAAAATAATCAATAATTTGGATTTATATTTTATTTATTTACATACCTAATACCTATACATACTTTCGCCATAGACAGTTGGATCTCATGTGTTATATGCAACTAGTTTTTACAGCGCTGTTTAATGGTTCAAAATTATTCCAAAGTCATTATTCGAAGATGACTAATGCGGTCTTATATACTATTCACGACTTGACAATAATCTCTTACTAGCACGTAAGAGGTATAATATGTTATTTTTGTATTCCTGTTTGTCGTTTTCTCATTATCTTCTGTTCATATAAATATTTCGCTAGTTCCTAAATCCATAGCCACAATAGATTTTACGTACGATATAAACAATCACATATTTTGTTTGGAATTAGGTATTTTATCTATAATATCTAAAATAGGACATTTGTTGTTGAATGTTTTGAAGTAAGCCAATGCATGTACTTTTTATATGTTCATCCGTCCGAGTTAATGAACAATGTTCCATCCAGATCGTCGTGTATTTATGGAGATCGTCTCTGAATAAATATAAAGCCACAATGGAGATCAATATCTCATTGAAACCATTCCAACAGTCCCAGTTGAATTGTTTGTCCAGGAGACCCTGCCTCCACCCTCTACCCAGCCCTCATTTTGTCGTTAATGAAACGTCACTCAAAATGAAAAAAATACAATATCTCTAAATAATATTACGTTATTTTAACAACAGGCAATACTTGGCATTGTATTGAAATTTTGAACAATACCGTGAGCTTGTAAATTTTATTTATTTGGATCGATGTGTTTAGATATCATTTTGAAAAGAAAGAAATTCTTCGAAGAATTTTTCATGACTACTCTGAGAAACGACAATTGACTATTACGTGATATATGAGAAGCGACATCGATTCTGATTTAAGAGGCAATCTTTGAGGCAACCTACTGTTAAACATTTAGTATTTTTTCTTATGTCATACACTATAAGTTTCATTTCATAAATATCAGAGAATAAAGATCTGGGGGTCTAGTAATTTCATTGTTCAAGAAGCTAGTGTATGTAGGCTTAGCTCTTGGCTCTCCAATCTACAAAAGATGAGTGGAAAGACTCGTTATTTTAATCAATATTTACGGTTATGCATTATGTTTTTGTTTTTAATATTATTTTTACTCTCCACACTATAGAATAGTGGAGAGTCATGATTTCACAATTTTTAAGCGTATTTTTTTACAGCAATTTCCCAACGGGTATCATGTAAAGAGTGCACACTGTGAGTTTCTTCATGATGTGTTTGTATGTATGGCGTATGGCGTACGGATAATCCTTTTTGTGCCCTCTCTACAGCCCAAACTATTAGTCCGATCGACTTCATATTAACATCATATGTGTAAAGTGCATAGACCTAGAGCTGATTAGTTTTCCATGGACAACTTTTGATTTTTTTTATGAATTCATCATTTACGTTGTTTTTTTGTATCCTCTCTGCAGCCCAAACTATAAGTCCGATTGACTTCATATTTATATCATATGTGTTAAGTCCATAAACTCAGAGCTGATTAGTTTTCCATAGACAACGGTTCATTTTTTCTCAATGTTTCTTTATGATTCCATCTATTAAAACTGAAAAAATGCTCTCACGACCTGGAAATTAGAGATATTTTAATTTGGTTTCAACTATTTATACAAAACCATGAATCTTCATAAAATTGTATTCAAAGTTGGTCAATGTTAAAAGAAAAATATTCAACGGTTTCAAAAATTTTATTTTATTTAATGGATTTTTGTATGAAACTTATATGTAACAAGAGAATTTTTTTATATTTGGCAATGTTCAGTTCATTGATTTCATATTGATATAAGAATATTAATAGCTTGAACTTAGAACTGATTAGCTTTTCATAGATATCATAAAATTTCTTCATATGATATCACGTGTCAAAATTGTCAAAATGCTCTAACGCTCTTTGAAAAAAAATTTATCTGCTTTTATTAAAATATTTCATACAACATAAGCAGTCTTCACTATACTGCATTAATAGTTTGTTTATCTTAACATAAAAATATACTATCGGAAGAAAATTTATATTCCTGGTAGTAACATTTAGTATGAATAAAAATGTAATTAGATAAAATGTATGGAAAAGTTCAGTCATTTGATTTCATGTTATAGTGTAAAGAGCTCGAATTAAGAACTGATTAGCTTTCCATAGATAACATTAAATTTCTTCATACGATATCACGTGTCAAAATTTTCAAAATGCTCTCACGCTCTTTAAAACAAAATTTATCTGCATTTATTAAAATATTTCATACAACAAGCATTTTTTACCACATTCAGATTGTCAACATTTCAAGAAGAAAAAATGTTCTCTTACTATTTGTGGAGAGTTTAGTGTTAGCCATAACCCACTCATTTTTTGTATATTGATGTGTTCTTTTCTTTTTATTTTATATTTCGTTCATTATTCTGTTATCCTTTTTATTTTCATGTATGATTTTGTATGATGTATACAAAATGGATTGTCTAGCATTACACCTCCCTACTCACGAATTTGAATAAAAACTAAAAAAAATATTATTCATTTAATTATTATTAAAAAATTGTCAGCTAGAATTCAAATTAGTTTCCGGCAAATAGCAAAATGCCAAAAAAAACTAAATTTGCGCCCTGCTCAATCGTGACATCTCAAGTAATTTGCCGATGACTGTGATAACCTATACAACATAATGTTGGTTATATTTATCGTTATGAAACCATAGTATTATTTGTGAAAAAAAAAATTTTTTCTTTGATGAAAATTTCATTACATTAAATGGATTATCAAATTTTAATTAAAATAAAATAATATTTTTATTTTGTTTTTAATTTCAAATTGGTGATGATAGTAAAATATTTTTCTGTCGATCATTTTTTTATATATTTAATTCATAATACGTACATTAAAAATACAGAAAAAGATACACAGTTTGAAAAAAACATAGATTGCAAACACTCCTGTGTTAAGGAGACATTTAAAAACAAAAGAAACCAATTATCATATAGACATAATTACTGCTATACAAAATTAAGTAAATATAATTTACAAATCAGTCAAATTTAAAAACCAATTTTATTTTTCTTTTGCATTCATTATATTCAGTTGCCAGTCTCAAATCTGTTTGAAGTTGGTTGAACCACACCACCCCATTTTATGTGTAATTGTGCTGTGCAAAACTAATATATGTTTACGGGGTACACATGGTGCGACCATGTTTTTATGTATTTGAATTAGCACATTTTTTAAGCCTTTTTGAAAGGCAGCACTTAAAAATCATGAAATAGTTGCAAATATGCAAATCATATATTATTATTTTGATACATATTCATTTATCAAAATAACAATATATACTACAAATAAACTAAATATTAAATAAGAGTGTAGCTGAATCTAGGTTAATTACACAGAGACGAAGAAACTTAGCACAAGACAGGAAGAGAATAGAAAAAAGACGAAAGAAAAATAAATGAATGATTATTTTGAATGCAAAAACATTTTCTTTCCATGGGCAATAAATCAAATCTAGCCATGACAAAAACGACTGGATTTTGATCAGTTGTAATTTTATCACTGCATACATTAATTTGTAGTAGAAAATCGTATTGATTTGATGATAACTACGACCAAAGTTTGATAAATATTTTTGATTTGTATGTAAAATCCTTATATAACGACTAATATTACATTTCTCACTATGTAAGTTTTTATACAACTCAATACAACATGATGAAGTAGATTAAAATTGGATTATCTCCGTAATTTTTTTCTTTTCTATTATTGTTTTCGAGTGTCCCGTAAGAGCCGGGTAATCGAAAATACAACAGGCAACAATAATATCTGACATAGTTCAGCAATGAGGTTCACCACCCATTCTGAATATAGTGCCTTTCTTAGATTATATATGATATAGATACCTAGTCAGCGCAATGAATGTATGCCAACTAAAACTACGAGAAAACAGACGAATTTCTAGTATACGTACACCTACCGACACGCACACCTACATAAAACGTAGACCAACCGATCTACCGCCTCACACACACATGTAAAAAAACTTGGCATACATTTGAATTCGAAATTTGTACTAGACGCGGCTTCTGTACATTATATTTCTATGGTGCCTTTTTAGGTGAGACGAGACTGGTGTGTGGGTATACACAGATATGTTGTGCTCCCTTTTATAAGGCAATGCACACCCGCACACCTTTCGCTGGTTACCCCACATTGTGGTATATGCCGTGATGGTATGAATTAATGAATGAATCTCCGTAAATAAACAATCTATGAATGCATTTTACTCAGGTCATTTCTATTGTATACTTTAATGAATAAATATAAATATGTAAAACTTATTTTTCCAGAATATGAGAAAAATTTTGATGTTTTGATAGAATAAGCAATAAGCATAGATAAAGAATATTACACTGTTCGTGGAAAGCAATAATTATATGTACTTTACACATAAGCATAATATTATGAAGTTGATGCAATATTGAGTATTGGCTGTAGATACAGAGAACATAATACTTATTTTATAATAACATAATATTTACTAAGTGTATTTTTTTTTTAATATTTTTTTATTATTGATACATTTTTGATTTTGTATAGATACTCGTGACTCGTTCTTAATACCTTATTATCTAATCTTAATATCTAAAAATCAGTACCTACTTCATCATAATCTAATCTTAATCTACATTAAATGAAAAAAATGATTAGATCAAAGTTTAGTATGAAATTAATTAATTATGCGGTTAGCGCATTGGGTTAGTAATCCAGTGGTCGCGACTTCGAATCCTGCCTCGACCGATTTCGTTCACCTTATAGCACAAACATTTATGCTAATTTTAGGGAAAGATGAAGATGTATATGTACCTACTTGTTTAACGAGGATATATACATTTAAAAAAAAAAGAAAATTGTTATTAATTTTTGTATAAATTCAAATAGCTGATTAATTCATTTTGATCTCTAAGATTCCTTAAGTCTAAACTTGATCTAAATCTTATATTAATCATCTTCATGGGTATTCCTGCTGTCATGGTTCACGGATACAAAATTACAGTCTTAATTAACACTGTAGTTTTTAACGGCATGAATTTTTAAGATTTGCAAAAAATAAACGTAATATCTATGTTATAACATAATTATAATTATGTAATCTAGTTATAATTAATCTATGTTATAATTAGCTGTGAGACACAGAATAGTGGTTTCACTATTTTCTATTATTATTTACGAGTGTAAGAGCCGGGTAATCGAAAAACAACAGGCAACGATTACAAGTTCAACAATGAGGTTCACCCATTCTGAATGCAATGCCTTTTTAAGCGAGACGAGACTGGTGTGTGAGCATACACGCATGTGTTGTTTTCCATTTTTTAACGTAATGCACACCAGCACATCTGTCGCTGGTTACCCCAAATTATGAGATATGCCGTGACGGTAAGAATAATATTATAATATTGTCAATACCCAGCTACAAATAATAAGTCCTGATATTACGTCGTCTATCTCACTAAACATCTTCAAGAAAAGGCTAAAGCAAAAATATTTATCTGACAATACCTGATTACATCTTCCTCTCTTCTTCGTTTCCTTATCCTTTAGTCTTCCTATCATTGCTATGAATTGTTCTTATAATATACTATCTTCTTTGTTTTTATTTTACTTTTCTTCTGCTATTTTTTATTTATTTTGTAATGTAATTAACTGATTGCCATAGTACACATTATTTTGTATATTTAACATTTACTCTGGTTGGTTGGAAGAAATCGCCATCAGGCAATAAGCCCGCCAGTGTACTAATTATATGTAAAAGAAGACTAAAAATAAATAAATACGCAATCCGGTACAAATTTTAAATTACCTACCTACAACAAAACTAGTTAATTTCTAACAACTCTTAGGTATAGGTTTCTTGTATGTTATGTAGAAACTTCGATTTTAATAGCTATAATCAAAATTAATATAATTTTCCTTCTAATCAAACACTACTAATTATATAGATTGTTTCGATGCTCTCTCGGTAAGATGGAAGTGGGTTGTCGTAATGTAGATGTCTCAAAGAGGTCGATATATGTATGTACCTATCTGTTGATCCGAGATATCCCCAAACTCAACTGACTGAGAATATATTGATATGGAGGTAATCCAATTTTGGGAAACCATACTGAAATAGCGATCTATATCAGAGCGGTTGCAGGTTACACTCAGCTACCCACTTTCACCATCTATCTTGTATGTTTATGGCATTCCGACCTCAAAAATAAAACTATGTTTTTTTCTACTCTGCTTCTTATAAGTCTCCGTATTCGGTCCAATAGTTTTTCAATAAAATCATATACATACGTTCTGATTTGATTTGTATTTCAGCCGAACATAAATTGTTACAGTCTTATTCATAATATTTCCTTATACTGCGGTTAAAACATTATATAACTAAAACACAGTATAAGCACTCATATTCTTGACTATTCATAATAACATTTATATAGTAATATAACAAATTCGTTGCTATGTTCGTGTTTGAGCCGAGAACGTTGCAATTTATTCATGTTTCTCCGGTGATTTGAAATTTGTCGATGTTTTGAAAAAAATATATAAGTATAATGTTTCTTATAGTGTTTTGGCTTTATGTTAATATTTTATTTCTTCAATAACATTATTTAGATATTTATATGAAAAACTGTAGCAAAAACTGGAAATATAATGAAATACCCATTCTCAAATGATCTGTCGGTGGTTATGACAAATATGTTTTCAAATTCGTTTTTTTGTAATTAAGACGCTAAACAATATGTTTGATCGTATTTATAATTATCTGTTGTTTTATTTATTTGTGAAAAGAAATAGAAAACAAATATTCACGTCGCTTCACAAATGTCAAAAATAATTGACATGTAATGCGACCATCGGCAACAATCGGGAATTATCGGAAATGTTCGGTCCCTATACTCTTCTTATATTGCTGTTAAAACAACTGGAACCGTGTTTATCTTATATAGGCGTAATGTAGCCGTTATATAGCATTATTGCCTTATAATTATATGCTATTATGAATAGAAATTTTCAGTACTGTTGTTATGCACTGTTTTAAACCTAACGTAAGTTATTATGAATAAGACTGTCTTATAATAAATATTCGTATTTGTAAACAAATTTGTGTAGGTATACAATATGTCCTATTCTGATTCGTCTAAATTTATCCGTCTGAATTTTAGTACCTATATGAGAAATGTTAAAAGGTTGACTGCATTTATACGGGACTCATTACGTCACACCGCGCGGATAAAATCCTTTTCTCCACGGTCGCCCGTTGGTTAGACGTTTTCGTACTCAGTAACTAATCAGAATAGGACATAAATACGTCCGATTCTATAACATTTTAAGAACGTTCCGGTTAAAATAAGTGTGTTCCTATTCCACTTAGTCCAAGTTGAAATTCTATAACACATGAGATCCAACTGTCGACAGCGATAGTATGTATAGTTGAAGAATAAGTACCAAACCCATAAATACAAATTATTTATTATTTTATGATATTTAGTTTTCTATACAACACATGTACCTAGGTAGTCAAGATAGGATAGTATGGAGGTCAGTCTTTTTTTCCTACCCGGAATATGAAAACAGCATGATGGTATATGTATATTGTATGTTTAGAGATGAAGTATCAAACTATTAAGTCTTCTTTGATATTGTGTATAGGTGACTACCATACAAATTGTATGAAGCGATGTCGTCACTAAATTCAATTTGTATAAAAATTGTTAAAAAAAAGTTGAGATGTACTGCTACAATGTTAATATTTTTTATATAAAATTAAATTATCTAGTTGGGGTGTTTCGGCTTTTTTCGATATTTAAAAAAAAAATGGAAATATAGGCAGTTAAACTCATAAATTTATCATAAAAAAAATACTTTTCTTAATAAAAAATGTTTGAGAAACCCTGGAATTTTTTCGAAAAAACTTATTTGAGATTTTGTATTTGTCTATGTTTGTACCAATTTTCAGCGTTCTAGCGTTTATGGTTTCTGAGATATATGGAAAAATAAAATAAAAATTCAAAAGTTGATAACCCCTGACTGAAACAAAAATTCAAAATTCCGAGTATAAAAGTTTTGTAGGCCTGTAACTGTTTATATATTCTGAAATTTTAGGCTCTGTAAATTGAGCGGATCAAAAGTTATAAGGGGGAGACGGACACACACACACACAGACATACACACACACACACAGACACACGAGATGTTCTACTCCGAATTCTGAGTAAATCCGTGTATGGAACATATATGCTGCGAAGCCTCTAAGTTGGTGTTTTTTGACTTCAAAGTTGGAAAAGCCGTGAAAAAAGTAGACCTCTCCATACAATTCTCGCGTATTCTGGCTTGATACATTGTCGATATGTTAAGAGAACAAAGTTCTCCTGAACAAATCGACAGTTGGAAAAAAAATAAAAAATAGGGTTTTTGTTCAATACTAAAAGGCATGCTTGAAAAGTATTTAGAAATTTTCGATGGGAGTGACTAAAATATAGTGATGAGCAAATAATGCAACACCAAGACCAAGGTGGTCTTGATCTTGATTTTGGTCTTGCACCCCTGGTCTTGCTCTTGGTCTTACATACTCGATCGAGTCTTGGTCTTGTACACATTGGTATGGACTTGGTCTCGCAAGTCTTGCTACAAATATTTTTTATTTACAATGAAATATGACAAAAAACAACAATTAAACGTATTCTGTCGATAGTATGTAGTTAAATACTTACTTTTTTATTGAAAACGAATACGTTTATAAAATTCTCTTCGAGACTCTTGCATTAGATATTCAAAGCTAGGTCCTAGTCTGTCAGCGACACATGCGGTATTGGTCTTGCAAGTCTCGCAAGACCAAGACCAATACTGCAAGACTTTTGCTCATCACTTCTAAAATACAGAAACTGAAAATAGATACCTACTCTCAAAATATACATAAATAAAAGCAATTTTTTTTTTTCAGTTTCACTTGAAATTAAATATAGGTACATTATTCGATATCAAAGAATGAAAACAAAGAAGTGTTTTTGATTTATTACACTCCGGGAATTCATTCAATTCTAAATATCTCGACATGATCAAAAACGTGTAGGCACTCGTACATTGTGTATTTCAGGCGTGACTCTTGAAATATTTCAAGATCAGAAGCTTATCTAAAAGTAAGAACGGTACTTTCCTACATTCAATATAAAAGAGATGGCATAAAATCAGTATCTTGCACTGAACAAAATATACATCATAAAACCGACCATCGTAATAAGTGCATAAAAACGACCACTGCGCGCTTTGGTAAAGATTTAAGTCATTTACTTCTCGGCAGGAGATAAAATTATTCAAAATGATTTCACACCAAATTATTGCTTCTCTAGGCTATAAATACTGGTTCATTAGAAATAATTTCATTTGATAATTGACTCACCACATGCGCAAGATGCAATTAACTTTTCATAAATAAAAATAGTTTAGTACAAAAATATTATTTCCAATCGTTAAAACAATCATAATCAATGATACTTGGAAGGATTCTTTTGACAAAAGTGATTCAGGATTAAGAACAGTCAAAATCTGGCTTAATAATAATCAACCTTTAACGCAACAATAACAAAAATGTAACATTTTGTATATTATCATCAAAAAGTCAATCTTCCGTCTCTCATAAGTTAACTTTACATTGTTGTAACAACTGTTTCCCTTTAGAATGTGTTAACTGGATCGTGTACATGGGTGTAATAATTGATAAGTTTCAATAAGAAATCAAAATATGTTATAATTATGACCACATCATATGTTACAAAATAAAATACCAACCACTCCCAGGTGCCAGACATACCTTTTTCGAATTAATTTTATGTCATTTATGTCTTCACTAATTTAAATCATGTACATGTATGTAATAATTGATAAGTTTCATTTAGAAATAATAATATGTTATAATTATTATGACCATATCAATATGTTTAAAAAAATGACAACCACTCCCAGGTGCCAGATTTACCTTTTTCATATTCATTTTATGCCATTTATGTCTTTCACTAATGTGAATCATGTAGGTACATGGATGTAATAATTGATAAGTTTCAAAGATAAATAATAATATGTTATAATTATGACCATATCAATATGTTATAAAAAAATACCAACCATTCCCAGGTGCCAGACTTACCTTTTTCATATTCATTTTATGTCATTTATGTCTTTCACTAATGTGACTTTATTCGTTTAATACATTATATTATGAAAATTGCACTCCATGAAATGTAATATTTTATAAATAAAATAAATAAATGTGCTTTGAACTTACAAGAAATTGTTTAAAAACTTATTTTTAAAATATTGTGATTTATTGAAGAAATAAAAAAACAAAATGAAAAATATTACTGGTGTTATTCCTTATCACGTTATGATATTTAAATCAATCATACCATCACGACCTATCCTACAAAGTGGAGTAACCATGGCAGGGGTTCTGGTGTTCATTTACTTATAAAAGGGATCACAACACATGCGTGTACCACACACAGTAAATTTAATAATTGAGTAATTATATTGTGTGTTATCGATATGATTCAAGCGACAACCCTGATATATTTCTAAGAACCCAAAAGCAATTTGTCCAAAGAATTTCAAGTCAATCTTCCGATTAATAGAATTTCAAGAAGATAATTTGATTATTCCGATGAAGTACTGCGTAGCTCACATTATTATGTTCAAGGAAATTCGTTTTAATTATTGTACACACAACCGAAAAGATACACTTGGCTTAGGCGACTCGTGTGCGGGACACTTGGGTGCGAGTCCACTTGGTCATGACCGACACTTGGGTGCGAGCCTATCGCGATTATTTAAAATATTTTTTCTGCTTAGGAATTATGTGTTTCGTACTGATTTTTTTAATGATCGTTATTGGTATGTATTTTATATTCAAGTATTTAGATAAACTGACATTAAGAAATGTAAAAAGATTAAAAAGCATGAAGTAAAAACAAGGCTATTAATTGAAAATATTTTTTAATTAAAAAATCATGAATCATTTTGCATAGGTACTTAGTATTTTATACATACAAACCTAATCAGCCTATTCTAACCAAATTGTTTGTTAGAATTGGTTTTAGTTTAGCACGGTTACTATTGTGACTCGCGTGAGCGAATTGCATTTTATCCTGTATTTTAATGTCATTAAGAAAACAATATTAGCCTATGTGTTAGTATAATTTCAATTTTTCTTTTTTTGGTTGGGTTTTGAACAGAATTAGTTGCGACCACGTGTCCCGCATCCAAGTGTGTGTGTCGCACCCAAATGTCCCGAATCCAATTGCCCTAGACCGATTTTAAACCGACTTTCAAAAACGGAGAATGTTATCAATTCGACGTGAATTTTTTTATGTATGTTCAGCGATATTTCTTTACCACGTCGTCGAATTCGCTTATTCCACTTTCAATAGAATATGATTAATACTGGGATCACATCTGAACTTACTAAGGTAAAATATTTGATGATGGGAATTTTATAGTTCCAATAATTGAAACAACTTTTAGTCAAAGATTCTACACTTTCCTTGGACCAAGACTTTTCAGTAAACTTACAAACTACATTACAGAAAAAAAAATAGAACCCAATAACACACACCAATTGCGGACGATACTAACCAAATGGCTAATCCATTTGGTTAGGAAGGAATCGGAGGACCTTCTATCTTTCTATGTAGTGTGTTAGAATAGAATGACAAAACATTATGGCCCGGTATTACAGTCTGAGTTTAAGAGCTAAACTCAAGCTTTACAAAAATATAGCGTATTACAGTGTCCGTTTAGAGTACTATGCTGCACGACAGAAGAATCAGCTGTATTGCAAAGAAACGGAAAGATGGGTGATTCTACACAGTCAATAGACTAGTGAATCATCCAGGTGTCATCAATAAGAAAAACATACCAGTTACTACTATTATTTTTAAGATTTTACCATGATTATACTCTAGAAACTTATGTACCATTTTTGTTTTTGATTATATTGTTATTTTTTATTTATATTTTTTTGTTTATATTTTTATTTATATTTTTTTGTTAATTCATTTTCTTCTTACTTTTTGTAATTACTTTTATTATTTTTATCTCTTTTGTCGTGGTTACTTTTTTTATATTGTTTATATTTTTTTATTTTTCTTTTTCATATGTATGTATAAAAATGTAGTAGTCAGCCAGTTAATAAGTAAATAAATAAATAAAATAAATAAAAAAATAAATAAATCATGAAACTCGTCAATTTGCGAAGGATTTGCGTATTATTGTACAGGCGAATTGTATAAAAGACAATATAAAGCTATGTCTCTCATGGGATAGGCAGAGAGAACCAAACACCACATTTTCTATCTTCACAAATATTCATTATGAAGTCGATTTTTATATGAAAGATTATTGCTTGATATCTATGATTCTATTCTATGATGACATAGGTACGGCTATCCACTCGTCTAAGTGATCTTATGCTTGATACCTAATACGTACCTACATATTTTAAACCAAAAGGAAGGTCTTATTAGGTTATATCGCAAAGGAAATCAAATTACGACTGCTGCATTACCTGAATATCTAGTAAATATACCTAGTTACCTAACTATCGTATTAAAAGCATTTTAATTCACTTACAGTATTCGTATCTGGAGTAGACTGCAATTTAATTTTCAATTTAAGCACAATTCTCGATAATTCCATTTAAATATCTGTAGGTAACTTAACAAAGGAGATTAGGTATTAGTGCCTTCTCTGTTTTGAGTCTAGATTTGACTCAAATGCATTAGATACGTAGTTTTAGAACAAACGGAAAGGGTTGTATCAACATATTAAACCACACCATAATATTTACTTGAGCAATTTGTATGTATGTGTGTGGGTATTTTTTTTCGTTCCAGCATCATCATAAACTAGCGAACTTTAAAAGTTAAATATTCTGCATATCGCTTCCTTTGCGACCAGTGAGTTATACCTATAGACGAATAAAAAAACCAACTTTTAAATGTTATATTGTGTTATTTTACATTTTTGCAACGAATAAAAAGTAAAATTGTATTTTTTCATAGAAATTTAAAAATCATTTAAATGTCTGAAGTACGAATTTTCACAAATAAAATACATTTTTAAGTATATCTGATAGAAATATATTTTTTATAAATATATTTTCAAGATTGAGTGAAAAAAAATGGTGATTATAATTTATACGTTTAATTATATTTTTTTTCCTGATTATAATGTATTTTCTCTGTAAATGTCGCCATATTTCATGAAAAATGTTTCATACACTTGTTGATTTTGGTTGCCATGATTATGATCAAATCCTCTCATACCTACTAATATTTTAATGTGTTAGTGTAATATCTATGAAGACGCGAATATGAATTATAATCTAAAAATTATAGTATGAAATAAAAACTAAAAAAGAGAAGTAGAAGTGGACTGTATTTTTGAAGGGCGATTAGTTGGAACCACTGCAAGGCAAAGGAAGGATGTATAAGGAACACTCACTTGATCCTTGATCCTCTCCCTTAAAGGATGACCACAACTCACACACGCGCGCGGTGTTTAACAATTATGACGAATTAAGTTAGTGTAGAGGAGCGGTAAAAAGAGTGAGATGTGGATGGTGTCCCGGTATGAAAGGAGACTGATTTTTGGTTATAGGGCGGACAGCGATTGCAATAATATTATATGTCACTTCAAATAAAACGAGTGGGTTGTGGCCAACGCTAAACTCCTCACTAACAAGTCATTCTATAAAGTATTCAAATTTTGTATGGAAAATTTTCAACATTTTCATGAAATGAGTTGGTTAAATTATTTTTTATTTAAATATTTTATTATGAAAACTTGATAACTCTTCAATGCCATTTTATGAAAGTGATGTGCCTTTTATCAATTTGAAAATTAATATTTCAAATTTTAAATTTCCTGACCTTGGGGTCACAGATATATGACAGTTTAAAAAATTGAGAACCACTATTCAGATATTCTTCAAAACCTAATGGGATCCAAGCGAGTATTAGATATACATATTTACAAAATTTGAATAGAATCCAATGAGTACTTTAGTCTATAATCGATAAAGTAAAATGAACACGCCGTACATAGCACACTGCACATAGCACACACACACAGATACATTGTGATGAAACTTTCAGAATACAATCTCAGCATGATACTAGTTGATAATCTGCAAAAAAATATACCCTTAAAAATTGCGAAATCATAACTTCCCACTATATCCCCTTGGGTTAGTGAGGAGTAAAAATACGACAATTATAATAATGACATATTGGCGCCAACAGTCTGTGTGGCTATTAGTATGTACATATATGCATTTTTCATTTGTTCGTGTTCGTGTCTTTTAATAAGTTAAAATGGTATGGGATATGTCTTGATTGTATTAATGTATGTAATATGCTGTAGGTATACTTGCTTGCACCCTGCGCAAATGACTAATTTATTACCATTTGGCGATTTCCAACTAACCCGTGTTTCCAGCCCAGAGAAGCAATATTTTCCTCTGCTGGGTATCTAACCCAGGACACCCGTACCGAAGCCTAACGGCCTACTAACTAGGTATGTTGATTTTCATTTATTTATATCACAAAGGATATTTTTGAAAACCATGTACCTATTTAGAATTCATTCAAGAAGGAATGAAGGACAAAATTAGTAATCTTTCTGAAATTTTGTATACACACTTGTTTTTGATGACTATTTATAAAACAAGTGGGTTGTGTCCAACACTGAACTCTTTCCAACGCTTATATTCAATTACATTTAAACCATTTTCCAAAGTCAAATCTTAAATTAAATATTCATACGCACTTGCTTCCGCTGAAAGTATATAAAATACAATGATTATGAAAATAAATTCTGAAAAACATACCGAAATGATTATGAAAATAGATACCTATCAATGATCATGATAATAGCATTTTAAACATAACGAATGGATTATTAATACAAGGTCACAAGTATTAAAATGATCACTTTTTGTTCTTCCTTGTCTTTTCCTAGTTCATCTTGGGTCAGCCCTTCTGGTAAGTAATCACCAGAATCGAATATTTTTATTATTGCATATGCGCAAACATTGGATTTTTTTCCCTGTCGGGAGTCGACAGGGAAAAAAATCCAATGTTTGCGCATATGCAATAATAAAAATATTCGATTACTTACACATTGGTACAAGTAGGTAAATAAGACAAAAATGACCTTATAAGTCTGGCGCAATTCAGGGGTGACTTCTATGCGAAAAATGCATTGTCACCTCAGATATAAGAATTGTAGCTTTCATTATTTACAAAAAACCAATTCTCTCAATAGATGGCGTTCCAACAAAATAAATAAAAAAATAATAAGATTGTTGTTCATAATTTCACCCATAGATGTCTGTAGTAAAAATTCCTTATTTTCAAGCGAAAAGAATTTCAGTATTACAATATATAGAACTTTCAAAATTGAATTGATAGGGATCTCATTAAAAGGCATAATTGGTGAACGTTGCGCAAGCGCATAAAGTGATCACGTAAACCAGCCGATGACAGGTCGTAAGCCCTGTAGGTGCCTTGATTTCCCGGTTCTCCTACAATAAATATTCCAACTTCGTCTCTATTGAGATAATTAAAAATCTGTTAAAAAATAATCACCAGAACTTTCGATCTTGTGTCATCTCTTGGGTTAGTTGCTCCTCCCTTGACTCTCTCTCAATATTTGTCCACCAGGTGGCCTCTAGTTCTGGACCGAATGGTTGTGTCCAGTGCGAGTTTAAGTATTAAAATGATGTACATTCCTAATAATTTTAAATAAAATATGAATGATTTTCTCCTGCGTTATAAAAATTATTTAATAAATATATAAATTTCATAATACGATCATTATATACGTTTGCACAACTTAACCAATTGTCTTTGCCTAGCAATGAATAACTTTCCTTATTAGTCCAATTTTTGAAGGTTGTATCAATACCTACTTTAAAAATAGGGTGAGACAAAAAACAGACAAAAAGTCTTTTTTTCTTTATTCTGTAGGTGCTGTAGAATTATTATTTCAAAGATGTTTTCACTGAGAAACGTGCAAAAGGTGTACAAATCAAATGAAAAAAGTAATAAGAAACATTTTTAATTTACAAAATTAAGCAAATAATTGGATTTTGCAAATTCAATAGTAATTATATAAATTGTTTTAATCAATTAAAAGGCTTTTTTTTTTAAAACATGTTAATTCATCGAGAATTTTGTGTCAAAGTAATAGGTTTTTCAATACAATCACGTCAATTCGCTTGTATCTATGATTTAAAATATTATGTGAAGTATACAATTAATAACTCTTTTATTCCTACTTTGGCTTTGGTTAATTCCTCGGCTTTTTAATATTTTTTCATTTGACTTTTGAAGACCCTGTAATCTACATGTTAAATGACCCTGTTACCCTTTATCTAAACAACTGAGGAGTTTGTTTTTTACGATATGAATTAAAAGTTTTACACAGTACATTTTAAACATGAAAAAAACACTCATTTACATAATGGAATTATAATTTCAGGATGACTGTACAAAAGTGGGGACATCCAACTATGTAAAACTATAATGTTCAGTCTAAGAGAAAGTGTATCATTATTGTAATTTTGGTCCTGCGGTTTTCTTTTGTAAAGAATATTACATATTGAAACTAAGGCAGTGAATTTCCAAACACGTAAAACATTATTTATGACTCTGACGAAAGTAGGATGAAGCAGTATTGATAAATTTGGGTCATGTGAACCAAGTCACTTCGGGGTTTCAATCACACACTTTATGTTGTACCTACAAAGACATTCAACATATTATATGTATGTATGTCGGCACGCCTCTACGTACCCAACACAACATGATTTTTTTTATGTTAAATAAGCCTTGTAGCTCTGAAACCACTGAGGTAACATTACATGACAACAAAGGCCGCCTACATCACATCACATCACATAGACAAATTTGTCGCATAAACTGACTAGACCTTAGAAAACACACTATTCATTTTACCAATGTGGGAAGTTGATATTGATACACAAATAATAATAAGCAATATTTAAACTAATTGCATGTAACACATGAGATCCAACTGTCGATGGCGATAGTATACATGATTGAAGATACGTACCAAACTATAAACACTTAAACACAAATTAATAAATATTTTAAGATATTTTGTTTTCTATAATATATTAGGTCCTTACATATGAAATTGGCGTTTTGCCGTACTGGCAACTTTGATCTCAAATATCTTCTCTTGGGTTGAGAATTCGAAATTCAAATTTATACAGCTATTTACTCATATATTTGTGTTTCGAAAATTATAATTCATTTGTTTTTTCCTCAATTGTTTTTTACCTTTGCGTCACTCAGTTTATAAAATGGAAAACTTGAAATATCGCGTTATTTACGAATATGAGTTCCACCGTGGCACCAGTGCTGCAGAAATGGCTCTAAGGATTAATGATGTGTATGGCAACGGTGCGGCAAAAGAAAACACAGTGCGTTTTTGGTTCCAACGTTTTCGTTCTGGAAATTTCGACCTGCAGAACAAGCCCCGTGGACGGCCGGAGACCAAAGTTGATAATGAAGAATTGAAGGCTATTGTGGAAGCGGATCCATCGCAAACCACGTCCGAGTTAGCTGCAGGCTGCGGTGTTAGTGATAAAACTGTTTTAATCCACTTGAAGCAAATTGGGAAGGTGAAAAAGCTTGAAAGGTGGGTACCTCACAAATTGAGTGAAGCAAATCAACAAACGCGCGTTGACTACTGCGTTGCATTACTCAACCGGCACAATAATGAAGGGATTTTAAATCGAATGAATTTTTAAATTTACCTGTGATGAAAAGTGGATCCTGTACGATAAACGGAAGCGCTCATCGAAATGGCTGAACCCTGCCGAACCAGCCAAACCATACCCCAAGCGAAAATTGACTCCAAAAAAGTTACTTGTGAGCGTTTGGTGGACTAGTGCTGGTGTCGTTCACTACATCTTTCTTAAATCTGGCCAGACGATTACGGCAGATGTCTATTGTCAGCAACTGCAAACCATGATGGAAAAGCTAGCTGCTAAACAACTGAGGCTGGTTAATCGCTCTAGGCCACTGCTGCTTCATGATAACGCTAAACCACACACTGCACAACAGACGGCTACCAAATTAGAGGAGCTTCAATTGGAATGTCTAAGACATCCACCGTACTCTCCGGACCTTGCCCCAACAGATTACCATTTTTTACGAAATTTGGATAACTTCTTGCAAGGGAAAAAATAAACTCCGATGGGGCAGTCCAAACCGCCTTCAAAGATTTTATTGATTCCCGTACGAATGGTTTTTTTAGTAAAGAGATCGATGAAATACCTATGAGATGGCAAAAGTGCATAGATAGCAATGGTTCATAGTTTGATTAAATAAATATATTATATTTAAAAAAAATCGACTTTATGTTCCTCCCATACAAAACGCCAATTTCATATGTAAGAACCTAATATATAACATGTAGGTGTATATGTCAGGATAGGATAGTATGGAGGTCAGTCTGTTTTTCCTACCCAGAATATGAAAACAGCATGAGGGTCCATGTTTGGAGATTAAGTATCAAACTATTAAGTCTTCTTAGATATAATGTATAGTGTATAGGCCACTGCCATAACTAGTTGCATGTTACACATGAGATCCAACTGTCGATAGCGATAGTATGTATAGTTGAAGAATAAGTACCAAACTATAAACCCATAAATCCAAATTATTGAATATTTAAAGATATTTTGTTTTCTATACAACACATGTAGGTATGTATGTCAAGATAGGATAGTATGAAGGTCAGTCCTTTTCTCCTACCCAGAATATGAAAACAACATGATGCTAATATGTATGTTTGGAGATTAAGTATCAAACTATTACCTAAGTCTTCTTACATATTGTGTATAGGCGACTGCCATACAAATTGTATGAAACGATGTCGTCACTAAATAAATTTTTATTAGGTAGGTACTACAAAAATGTAATATTTTTTATAGAAAATTAAATTTTCTAGTAGGAGTGTTTCGGCTTTTTTCAATATTTTTAAAAACTGGAAATATAGGCAATTAAACACATAAATTTATCATAAAAAAATATTTTTCTTAATAAAAATGTTTGAGAATCTCTGGATTTTTTTTTGAAAAAATAAATTTAAGATTTTGTATATGTCTATATTCATACCAATTTACAGCGTTCTAGCTTTTATGGTTTCTGAGATATATGGAATAATAAAGTAAAAATTCAAAAGTTGATAACCCCTGACTGAAACAAAAATTAAAAATTCTGAGTATAAAAGTTTTGTAGGCCTATAACTATTTATATATTATTAAAGTTTGGGCTCTGTAAATTGAGCGGATCAAGGGGGGGGGGAGACACACACAGACACACCAAATGTTCTACTCCGAATTCTGAGTAAATCCGTATATATATGTATAGAACATATGTGCTGCGAGGCTTCTAAGTTGGTGTTTTTTGACTTCAAAGCTGGAAAAGCCGTGAAAAATATTGACCCTACATACAAATCTCGCGTATCCTGGCTTGAAACTTTGTCGATATGTTAAGAGAACAAAGTTCTCTTGAACAAATCGACAGTTGGAATACACACATACCATCACGCCATGTCCCTCACGGGGTAGGCGGAGAGAACCGAACGCCACTGTTTTGTATCTTGTCACACATTCATCACCTCGTCGATATTCATACGTCGTCTTATACATGTTCGTATGTTGTTAACGCTTTGTACATTTCCATCTTTCAGAATATCGTTTACATGGTCGTGCCATCCATTTCTTGGGCGCCCCCGACCTCTTATTCCGTTCCTGTCACCTTTGTATATTTCTTTGTCAGACGTTCTTCACTCATTCTTTCCATGTGGCCAAACCATCTCAATTTATTAACTTTCATTCTGTTTATTACATCTTTTTTCATCCTTGTATCTTCCTTCCTTGTATGTATTTCCGTACTCTTTCATACATCGTTCTGTTACAAATTCTTATAAGCGATCTCATTTCAACTGCATTTATTTTACTTTCGTGTGACTTTTGCCATGTCCAGGATTCACTTCCTTAAAAATATAATAAGAATTATTGCATGTTTGCCTGTAACGGGAAGGGAAGGAAAAAAACATATATATTATGTCAAACTTTTTTTTTGATATTAGTATTTATTTTAAGTACTTGTGGATAATTTACGTAGTAGAATTCCATTTTAAATTATATTAAAATAAAACAATTTGTTTTAGATTCTACGTGTATTTATAAGTTCGTCGATAGCTATTTCGCCTTGCTAGGGCATCTTCAAGACTATGACGGCGTGGAGTTTCTGTCGGGTTATATAGGTAGAGGGTTGAGCTTACAATTTTTTTGATTGGTCAGTATCTATAAACAGAGTATTAAACAATGGCAGTGGGTGGAGACTATAGTTAGACTTGACAATTGACTGACCAATCCCTAAATATGTTTGTATACAGGTAGTTATATTTGTTTATTGATATAGTTCTAAGAATTTTATTTTATTAGTGGGTTATTTTCTAGGTATAATGTTTGTTTATTTGTGGATATTACAATATAATATGTATTTTGCGGTACAGCTAGATAGAGGTAGTTATATTGTTTTATTGATGTATTTCTTATGTATTTGTTTATTTGTATAATGGCTATTCTTTTGATGTTAAAATATTTGAATTTTGAGAGGTTCCAGGGAAGAAGTGTGGTGAAGGTTGGATATGTAGATTATTTTGGTGACGTCTCGGTGGCAGGATTATGGATCTGAAACAATGAATTATTTTGGCAGAATCAAATCTATAGATTGTTAATTTCTAGATGGGATGACTTCAATTAGTGGAGATTTGTAGATATTAATTTGTTCATTGATTATGTTATAATTTTTATTATGTTTTGAAATTTCTAACTGTTCAAGAATATTCAGTCTTAAGCCCTTTTTTGAAAAGTGTAGTGGTAGTGGTTTATTGTTTGAGTCGATTTTGTGGTTGTTTTCAATTAGGTGTTTAGCAAATTGCGAATCGGTTTTGTTATTATGCCATGACTTTTTGTGTTCGTTGAACCTTTCTTCTATACTTCTACCAGTTTGGCCTATGTAAATGGCATCACAGTCATCGCAGGTTATTTTGTACACACCGCTTTTTTTAATGTTATCGATTTTGTCTTTAGAATTTTTTATTGTCATTCCGATATTATTGTTAGTTCTGTAGGTTACGTTAATTCCATAGTTTCTAAGTTTTTTCCCTAGTTTTAATGAAATATTGCCTGCGTAGTGGATACATTTAAAATTGGTTTTAGAGGGTTGATGTTTTGGATAAAATTGTCGTAGTGTGTGCTTGTTCATTTGTTTATTAAATAGGTTTTTAATGATATTTTTTGAAAAACCATTGTTTATTCCGATTGTCTCTATTGTTTTGTATTCTGTATCAAACTTGTGTTTATCAAGTGGGATGTTAATTAACCTATATAGCATTGAGTTATATGCAGCGAGCTTGTGAGACCATGGGTGTAAAGATTTTTCGTGTATAGTGGTATCTGTGTATGTGGGTTTTCGGTATATGTCAAAAGAGTGTCTATTATTGGTTCTTTGTATGCATAGGTCTAGGAAGTTGATTTTGCAGTCCTTTTCTGTTTCTAGTGTAAATGAAATATTTGTATGTAGTGAGTTAGCTAAGTTAAGGAATTGGTCTAATTGTCGGTTTGTTCCGTTGAAACCGATAAGTATATCGTCTACATACCGATAGTAATATTTATTTATTTGTTTATTTTTAATATTATATTGAATTTATGTATTAAGGTTCTTTTATTTTGTTTAATATAAACGAGCATTAATTAACGATTAGTGCCGCGGATTCAACGTGTGAACAACTTTTTTGAATAAAGTCCATACTAATAATTCGTAATCAAATCAGGTACGAAAAAGTAGAAGACCCCATAAATAATATTTGTTGAGGGGCCCAGGACCATTAGTTACGCTACTTTCCACAGTGTGAACATAAATCACTGGAAGATCGGTCTGGCCGGAATTTAATACTCCCCACCAATGAAAAGGGAGAAGAAGACTTAACTTTTTATTAATAATAATACTAATGCCAAGTGTACTTTTGCCTATTATGTTTTCGATGAATATTATTATTGCAAATGAAATAATCTAATCTCATCAGACCAATGAAATAAAGGAATATTTTCCCTTAGTTATGCCAAAAAAGTATTTTTGGGGAGATTTCGTTTACTGTTGTATTATTCTGTTATCTGCGGTTTATTTTCTACCTCAACCTATTTCATTCGACAATAATATAAGGATTTGATCATAGTTTAATGAATAAACGATTCATTTAATCGGGTTTTTTATAACTCACGTTCAACATTCACTACAATTTATTTTCCAATATATAAACTTAATTTTTCAACATTTATCAAGATAACGTAAATATCAAAGTTAAAATTTAAACATTTCAATTAACTGTGACATTCAAATATAAAATTAAAACTTAATTCTTACAAAACTTGAGAATCGAATTACTCATTTTTAAGTTATTAGTGATGTAATAATGACTGTGTGGTTACCATACAGTTATTTTTATATACTACGTTTTTTTTAACATGAAAAATGAATATTATGTCATTGTTAGACAAGAACATATACATCTTCTTACGTTCCCTAAAATAAGCATACATGCTTGTGCTATAGGTGAACGAAATCGGTCGAGGCAGGATTCGAACTCGCGACCACTGGATTACTAGCCCAGCGCACTAACCATTCTGCCATCGACCCATCTACATTTTATGTACATATGGCAATAATTTTACTTTTAAGTAGGTGTGTCATGATTGATTCTCTATGGTTACAGCAAGAAAAGACACATGGCGTGATGTAATAATATTAATGTTTAGGTTATGATGACATGTTATGTATGAATGTGATGATCGCAAGACCAAGATCGCATGTGTCGCTGCAAAACCAAAACCATGACCAGGTGGTGCCAGAGTAAGACCAAGACCCGACTTTTAACTACGTACTATCGACATAATATAACAAATTGGGGTTTATTTTCATGTTTCATTTTAAATGCTCCATTTTAACAGAAATAAATATTCATACCATCACGGCATATCCCACAATGTAGGGTAACCAGCGAAAGGTGTGCGGGTGTGCATTGCCTTATAAAAAGGAGAACAACACATCCATGTATACCCACACACCAGTCTCGTCTCACCTAAAAAGGCACTACATTCAGAATAGGTGGTGAACCTCATTGCTGAACTATGTGAGATGTAGTTTAAATACTCGGCGGATATTTTGTGGTTGTTCATATTAACCGTTTTGGCATGTGAATTTTGCCCTAAACCACTATATTGATTTAATGATTGATAATATAGTGGTTTAGGGCAAAATTCACATGCCAAAACGGTTAATATGTGAGATGTTTTTGTTGCCTGTTGTATTTTCGATTACCCGGCCTTTACGGGACACTCGAAAACAATGATTTAAAAGAATGGAAGCACTATTCTAAGCCGGTGCCTCACAGCTAAACAGATATTTTTTCGTAAAAGTTGCAAAACCTGCAATACTTGAAAGACCAAGATCAGGACTTGATCGAGTACGCAAGACAAAGACCACACCTGTAAATTCAAAACGAAGACATTGACCACCCCGGTCTTGCATTTGCTCTGCTTATCACTGATGAATATAGTTTTGTGTTGCACACATTGCATTAAATCAGGAGCAAAATAATTTCTCACTCAACAAATTAATTGTACAAATAATTTTAATTAGGAAAAAACGTTATTTGACTCAGAATTCTAGATTAACTAAAAAACTTTTATTTTATATTACTTCTCGGGCAACTAACAGGTACTATGTCAAATATTTATTTAACAAGTTGCCACATTCTAGAGACGATATTGATCGATTCACAGATCCAGACTGAAAACACAAATGAAAACTGTGTCTCCACCAGGAATAGAACCCGGACCTTTAGATCAGCAGTCAGATAGCTAACTAATTGAACCACGAAGGCCGACTTTTTAATTTATTTATTTCAATTTAAAGAACCACTCATTCATAGTCGATTATAGCAAATCACTCTGTCCAATTTCTTCGGCTCCAATTTCCTTTCTCTGACACTATCATTAAACGTATTGCAGTGTTTTTCAAAGCATTGAACATTATCTGACAAATGTTTTGGTCAATTGGTATTAAACACTTTATTTGTTTTATTTTATACCGATATATTTAAACATATTTTGAATCGCCCATTATATATCTATCTACCTATGTATAGTAATAAGTTGATTGTTGTTTTCTTAATTTGGTCAAATTTATCCAATAGTGGAAGAAGATAGCTTTTGAAAGTTATTTGCATTATAGTTTATTAAAAAAAATAAGATAAACGTTGAAAATCGGGGAATGCCATTATCTTTCTACAAAGATTTATACAGAACATTATCAAAAAATCAAGGTATATTTTTCTTTATAAATACCCAAACTATCTAAATTATTTTTTTCAAAACGATTTGATAACAAATCATGATGGTATATCAAATTGAAAAAAAGGTACGTTGACAGAAGTCGCCCTCTTAAAAAAATGATATTTACAAAAACTACCAAACACATTTAGACATGCTTTTAAAAATCTTTTGAATTTGAAATTATAATATATACAATTTATTTTAATGACATCCCTACACAAACTTACCTACCTGTGTAAGAATGTGAACCAATGTGAACGTAACTTTTACTGGATTTTAGATGTATCTACCTACATAACTTCACGCTTTTTTTTTTCAATTTCCCAACAGAAAGCGCGGTAATAGACCTCACTTAATAAATTATATAAAAGTTATATCAAATTTAAATTTCACATTCATCTCTTCTAAGTTGTAACTCGATTTTTCCAAGCACCCAAAATTGACCAATCATTTCACTAATATTTTAAAGATGTCTATATTTCTTTAGAAAGGATCGCGTGTTCCATGCCCAGTCTATTTCAAAATTTTCGTATTCTGAATTTACATATATTTAAAAAAAATAAGTAGTAGAATATATATGTCCATGAAATTGAAATTTGCACAATCGACGCCATTATTTAAAATAAATCCTTAGGGAAATACCCACAAGCATACCATGAATTACCCCCCTTTTATATCCCATTCCACATCGCTTGGAAATATTCTCGTTCCAACTTCGTACCTCTGATGAACATTTTTACAACTTTATTTAACATAAAAATGCGAGATTTTGAAAATGTTTATTTTTGATGAGATATTAATGTGACATCTAAACTTTCAAAACGCTGTAATTGTTAGGTACATTTTGATTGGGCTATTCATTTGATTTTTATTTCAAGTATAACAGGCAAAAAAATACATACACGCGTAACATCAAACAAAAACCACTATGTTTATTTAGGCGCGCCTGTATATAGGATTAACCATTTGTTTACTTAAATTCTTAACCCACCTTAAAATCATTATATACAAAATTTGAGAAAAAACGGTACATATTTCATTTGATTATTATAATTAACAGAAATATTTATGAAAAAAAAAATTGACATATTACTTATTTTTCGGCGCTCTCCAATTCCCTCTTTCTTAGCATATCGATGTCTCTGTATATATTTATTTATTTATTTATTTCTATTGCTTCTCGGGCAACTAACAGGTACTATGTCGAATATTAATTTAACACGCACCCAATAACAAGTTGCCACATTCTGGAGACTTACGATATTAATCGTCTCACATATCCAGACTGAAAACACAATTAAAAACTGTGTCTCCACCGGGAATCGAACCCGGGACCTTTGACTCAGCAGTCAGATATCCAACCAACTGAGCCACGAAGGCCGACGAATATTTTATGTATCATTATTTTTTTTTTGCTCTTGTTTTAAAAAATACCATACACTGTTGTACCCTAGTTTGTTTTTTTTTTTTTTTTAATAAAAAAATGAATATGTCCTTGTTAAACAAGTACATATACATCTTCCTACGTTCCCTAAACTAAGCATAAATGCTTGTCCTATAGGTGAACGAGATAGGTCGAGGCAGGATTCGAACTCGCGACCACTGGATTACTAACCCAGCGCGCTAACCGCTCTGCCATCCACCCATCCAAATTCCAAATTTATGTACCTAATTAAAACCTGGCACATGTTAAACACCGTATCGACAAGGTAGTTTGCTGCGACACGAGTATGTCATATACAATATATTGGAAGGAACGGTTTAGGAACCGGAAACAGGTGTGCCACGAAATGAATTATACCTCCTATACGAAGCTGAAAAGGTCATGACGTGCTGCGACACCAGTATATCATACACAATAATATATTGGAGGGAACGGTTGAGAAACCGGAAACAGGTGTGCCACGAAATGAATTATACCTCATATACGAAGCTGAAAAGGTCATGACGTGCTGCGACACTAGTATATCATACACAATAATATATTGGAGGGAACGGTTGAGAAACCGGAAACAGGTGTGCCACGAAATGAATTATACCTCCTATACGAAGCTGAAAAGGTCATGTGCTGCGACACGAGTATCTCATACACAATAATATATTGGAGGGAACGGTTGAGGATCCGGAAACAGGTGTGCCACGAAATGAATTATACCTCATATATGAAGCTGAAAAGGTCATGTGCTGCGACACGAGTATATCATACACAATAATATATTGGAGGGAACGGTTGAGGAACCGGAAACAGGTGTGCCACGAAATGAATTATACCTCATATACGAAGCTGAAAAGGTCATGACGTGCTGCGACACTAGTATATCATACACAATAATATATTGGAGGGAACGGTTGAGAAACCGGAAACAGGTGTGCCACGAAATGAATTATACCTCCTATACGAAGCTGAAAAGGTCATGTGCTGCGACACGAGTATCTCATACACAATAATATATTGGAGGGAACGGTTGAGGATCCGGAAACAGGTGTGCCACGAAATGAATTATACCTCATATATGAAGCTGAAAAGGTCATGTGCTGCGACACGAGTATATCATACATAATAATATATTGGAGGGAACGGTTGAGGAACCGGAAACAGGTGTGCCACGAAATGAATTATACCTCATATATGAAGCTGAAAAGATCATGTGCTGCGACACGAGTATATCATACACAGTAATATATTGGAGGGAACGGTTGAGGAACCGGAAACAGGTGTGCCACGAAATGAATTATACCTCCTATACGAAGCTGAAAAGAATCGCCGAAGACCGAACGAAATGTACGTAGAGATGCATTTCTTTTCTGCCAGCGAATCTTCAAGATCAAAACCGATGAAGAAGAATTGTAAATTTATCAAAAACTCTATTTCAATAATATTTTTGGCCTTCGATGCTCAGTGATTCTTGATCCAAACGTCTCGAGTTCGATTCCCACTGAATATACAGTTTTTAATTATATTTGCTGTTTGGGTCTTTAAGACGATAATCATTTATTTATTTTTTTATTACATGTATATTATTTGTTGGACCATGGCGGGTTTATTACCATAAGGCAATTTCATCCAAACAATCGAAGAAACGTGAGGCCATAAATAATGTAGTGGTAGATATATTAAATATATTGGAGGATGGGGAAGGAGTGTCAATTAAGATTTATTAAACAGTTTTAGCTGATAAGTAATAGAATATATTAGAATAAGAACACAAGGATAGTGGTTTAGAGAGAAGAAGAAAGAATAGGTCCAAATTTACAATGAGTAGGTATATTGTTCTCAATTAATAGTTTGCTTAAAGGTAAATTTACAATTGATAAAATAACTTACAAAGGAACTTTCTAGACCATTTCATTGAACTGTCATACCCAGTTGAAGATTATTGTTACTTGTTTGAACTCGGCCTAGCGACAAACAAATATATGTAGGTACTTGCCGTCGCTAGGCGCGCGCTCGAAAGAAATTTCGAGATGTGGTCTTCCACACAGTTATAACGGCATTAGTCTTCATAGTCTTGCTGATTATACTTCAACAGAGGAACTGAGGAATTCAGTAGAATGATTGGGAATAGCTGTATGGTGCGATCAGCATATCGAAGAGGAAGTGACGAGAAAATTGCATTTTTCTTAAGATATTGTGGCGAATTAGTGTTATTAATTATATTATACAGAAGTGAAAGTAAATGAATCAATAAATCCCACCTGAAAACCAATACATTTTAAAATAGTAATATAACATACATACATACATACATTCATACCATCACGCCATGTCCCTCACGGGGTAGGCAGAGAGAACCGAACGCCACATTTTTCTATCTTGACACACATTCATCGCCTCATCAACATTCATACATCGTCTTATACATGTTCGTCTGTTGTTCATGCTTCTTACATTTCCATCTTTCAAAATATCGTTTACATGGTCGTGCCATCCTTTTCTTGGGCGCCCGCGACCTCTTATTCCGTTCCTGTCAGCTTTGTATATTTTCTTCGTCAGGCGTTCTTCGTTCATTCTCCCCAAATGGCCAAACCATCTCAATGTGTTAACTTTCATTCTGTTAATTACATCTTTCTTTATCTTACATTCTTTCCTTGTATCTTCATTCCGAACTCTATCATACATCGTTCTGTTACAAATTCTTCTAAGCGATCTCATTTCAACTGCATTTATTCTGCTTTCGTGCGACTTCTGCCATGTCCAGGTCTCACTTGCATACGTCAGGGTTGGCACTACGATTGCGTTATGAATGGCAACTTTAGCGTCTCTTGATATGTTGCGATCATTCATAACTGGTCTAAGTGCTCCATTCACTCTGTTTCCTGCCATAACTCTTCTTTCAATATCCTTATCAGGCCGTCCATTCCGTTGGAACATACTACCCAGATATACATACTCGTCGACTTGTTCAAGCCATTCATTCTCTACTTTTATTTGACACACTGTTCTGCTTTCACTCTTTTCAAAGACCATTACCTTTGATTTGCTGGCATTCATTTTAAGTCCGTTTTCTATGCATCCTTCATATACCATACTTACAAGATACTGTAACTCTTCCATACTTTCTGCTAACAATACTTTGTCGTCTGCATACATCAGATCACGTACTGTTACAGTACTCAGTTTCAGACCCTTACTTTCATACTTAAGGGCTCTTATGCAGAAATCAATGTAGAGATTAAAGAGCCAAGGGGACAACACGCACCCCTGTCTAACGCCATTATTTATAGAGAACCAAGTTGTTGTTGTGTCGTTAACACGAACACATGCTTTGCTGTTCTCATATAATGAAGCGATTGCACGTATCAGCTTACTCTTCACTCCGTACATCGATAGTATATTCCATAGTTTTTCTCTTACAACTTTATCATAGGCCTTTTCAAGGTCTATAAAGGCGCAGAAAAGTTTTTGGTTTTTACCCAAAACCTTTTCTGTGACCATACGTAAAGAAAAAATTTGGTCTATACATCCTCTGCCGCCAACAAAAGCCCCTTGAGCATCCCAAATCTTGCTCTCTGTACCCTTTCGTACTCTTTGATCCAGGATCCTTGCATACATCTTACCAACTGAGCTTAGCAAACTCATGGCTCTATAGTTTTTGCAGTCGAGCTTCGATCCTTTACCTTTATACAAAGGTACCACGACTGCATTTCTCCAGTCTGAGGGAGTGTGTCCTTCTTCCCAACATCTGTTGAAAAGAGAGAGACACCACTCCAACGTCTGTTCGCCGCCATATTTTATAAGTTCAGCTGATACACTGTCATACCCGGCAGCTTTCCCCGCTTTCGCGTGTTTTACTGCTTCAAACACTTCTTCTTGCGTTATTTCATCCTTATCATCTTCGCTTACTTGCCATGTTCTCTGATTCACGTCCCCTCTTACTCCGCTATCATACAGTTCCTCGAAATATTCTTTCCATCGCTCTTTCACGCCATCTTCGTCCATAATTATTTTTCCATCTTTATCATTTATTCCTTTCGAAGCTTTCACAGTTCCATTTTTTCTTTTCGCTACGCCTTTCCAGAACATTTTCATGTTTCCAGGAAAGTCGCTGGCTATTTTCAGGCTTTCTTTCTCTTTTATACCATCTTTTTCCCTTTTTACAGTGTCTTTGACTACTTTCTTGCATACTTTATAATTCTCTTTTGCTCTTTCTTCATTATTCGATCCTTTCGCGGCTAATAATGCCATCCATGCTTTCTTCTTTTCACCCACAACTATCTTAACACTCTCATTCCGCCAAGCATCGCCTTTCTTTCCACCTCTTTTAGCAATACCACAGATCTTCTTCGATGTCTTACACACGGTCTCTTTCAGCGTCGTCCATGCTTCCTCAATATTTCTTCTACTGTGTATTGCTTTAAAGAGTTCGTTTCCGGTCTCTTTTGCATACTGATTTCTTACACTCTCATCTTGCAGCCTTTCTACCTTGGTTCGCATCGGTGGATCACTTCTGTGTGTTTTAGAGCGCCACCCGGTGAACAAATCAATTCTTGATATTAACAAGTAGTGGTCTGTCTCCAGTTCCGCGCCCCTATACACTCTAGTATCCACTGTCGCTTTCCTTAGTGCGGCGTCAACACATACATAGTCAATTATCGACCTTTCATTCCCTCTTTCCCATGTATACTGGTGAATTCTTTTGTGGCTGAATACTGAGTTCGCCACAAACAGATTCCCTTCCGTGCATACTTCCAAGTTGGGTTATGTAGACATTTATTGGCCGAACACTGTTAAGCGTGTAATCCGGCCACATGGTATATTTGTATGGTCTATCATTTTTCATAGACTGATTAAAATATATGTAAACATTTCCTTAGTCTGCATTAATAACTGTCAATTAGTATATTAAATATATAATATAATAAGTAATATAACACATGTTAATTAAAGTAGAATCTATAATAGAACGATGTATGACAGAGTAAGAAATGAAAAGAAACAAGGAAAAAATGTAAGATGAAGAAAGATGTCATGTATAAAATGAAATTGAACACATTGAGATGGTTTTGCCACATGGGGAGAGTGAGGAACGTCTGACGAAAAAAATATACATTGCTGACAGAATGGACTGAAGTGGGGGGCGCCCAAGAAATAGATTGCACGACCATGTGAACGATATTCTGAAATACGGAAATGTTAGAAGCGCGAACAACAGATGAACATGTATGAGACTATTTTTTTCTTTTTTCCTTCTTTTATGTAGACCTTTGGGTCTATTTTAAGAGGTCTGCTCCTCCTGAGAAGTGGACTCCCAGCTATCCCTCCATCTTTTAGGCGTTCTACCGCGATTGCGTGTATGTATGTATAATAATTAAGGAAGAATATGGCACGTTTCTGTGTACAAGATATAGATATTACCATAAAAATCTTCTATATTATCGGCTAAGTGCCATATTCGTAAAATATATCGTATTATTTATGGTACGATATCGACTTGATTCACATCGTGTTTTTAAATCGGTATTGCGAGCAATGCGTTATTATAATATATTTTATTAAAGAATCTGACGTATTAAACTATTTTTTTAAATTTATTTATTCAATAAAACAATATGTAAAACAATTATTTGAATTTGTACACTGTTTATTTTTCTCTTTCCCAAAAAGCATAAAATGCTTGTGCTGAGAAAGTGAGTAGGTACAATTTGCATATAGAACGATTCAATTACATAAAAATATAAAGACATACAAAATATATAAAATCAACAATATTATAAGTATAGGTACACAAAAATAAAACATCAATACAAAAAGCATCAAAACAAAAAAAAAGTATCAATACAAAAAGCATCAAAACAAAAAAAGCATCAATACAAATAGCATCAAAACAAAAAAGCATCAATACAAAAAGCATCAAAACAAAAAAAGCATCAATAAAAATAGCATCAAAACAAAAAAAAGCATCAATACAAAAAAAAAGCATCTAAACAAATAGCATCAAATAAAAAAAAGCATCAATACAAATAGCATTAAAACAAAAAAAAGCATCAATACAAAAAGTATCAAAACAATAAATTAATTTATACCGCAAGATTCTATTAACCCCTTATCTATTATTTTACTTTAAAGTGTTTCTTTATTTTGTTACCCAGCGTTTCATAATTTGACTCTCCTATATCCGTTGAAAGTTTGTTGAAATATGTTCTGCCATGTACATATGTTGATATGTGTAATGGTGATGCGCCAATACTGTGTTTAATTTTGGATGTATACATATATTTATATTTGTCCCTGGTACGGTTTAATTAGAAGTTATATAGAAAGACATATAGGTACGTACCTATATCCTATATTAAAATGTTCTGCCATGTACATATGTGTAATGGTGATGCGCCAATACTGTGTTTAATTTTGGATGTATACATATATTTATATTTGTCCCTGGTACGCACTTCGCCAGACAAAAAGGTCATCCTGTTTAAAAACAATAAATATTTTGAACTAAAACAGTGTAGGTATATTTATTTTAAAATTTGAATAAATTAACGTTTTTAATATTATTATTGACTGCGAATCACTTCTTAAGAACACAAAAACAAAATATTCACTATCACATTTCTTTTGAAAATTAAATGTATTGTTTATTTTTGGGATATCTGTTTTTATTTTATTAATTATTGTAGTATTAGAGCTATGTAAATTAATGGTAAGTATTAATTATTGTAGTATTATAGCTATGTAAATTTATGTTTACCATAACTGGTTTTCGATACGAAACCGAATCAAACTTACCTACGTATTTTATTCGTTTTTTTATTTTCTTCATTTTATCAAGAAAAACAATCCTCCTTTCGACTGAAACATTATTATTGTGTTAGTTGTATTGAACAAGTATGTTTGAAAGGACGATAGTGTTACACTATTCTTATTCCATTTATATTCATTCTCCTCTATTTCTGTGATCATCTTCCTCGTGACATTTAATTATGTTCTCTACTGACCTTTGGAATAACCTTTATGCATACAATATTCCATCCTTTATCCACCTTCTTTGAACCAAAATAGATTTAGATCGACAGTCTACGAAATTAATATGGTGTGTGGTAAAACTGCGTGTAAAGAGAATCTATGATTTTTCGATCAAAATTTTAAAAATTACGTAACTAAAGAACTAATGAATACTAAAGTTTTCAACGATTTATCAACCCACGATTGGTAAAGATAAAAGACGGCAAGGCAAAGCAAAGAAAGGTACCCTCTCACCTTGAACCAACCAACCAACCAATAAGACGCGAATCTCTATGTTTCCGGAGATCGAATAAATTATTCAATTAGGATCATGTCTCCTGAGACGGTCCTTTTTTAAGAAGTTAAAACCGATATATTATTGAAAAGGTACCTATATTCAGTTTACTTTGAGAAGATTACCTATTTGAGGATTATTTTTAATACTTATTTTTTAAATAATTTTTTGTCCGAGGCCATTGTATTAAATTTTCAGTTTATTGCTTTTAAAGAATTAACATAATTTTAAATAATAATATACGTATATATTTTTTTTTAATTTTGTCAATACTGACGGTGTTGAATATGTAGAATTCCATAATAATGGGTATTTTAAATCAAACAAATGATTTGGTCCACATATATATTTTTTCCTGAATCCAGGACGACCGTTTCAGCTTATTAGGCCCTTATCAACCAGTTGATAAGGGCCTAATAAGCTGAAACGGTCGTCCTAAATTCAGGAAAAAATATATATGTAGACCAAATCATTTGTTTGATTTAAAATACCCATTATCATCAGTATATATTATTTATAAGTTATATACATTTTCGTGAATCTATATAGTTATAATACTTATCTCTTAAAGAAATAACATGACATACAGTATTCAAAACAAACATGAAAAATACATCACAAGTATTCAACAATTATCATTAAAATAATTTGCGTTTAAAATCATTGCTATATACCTATTTCAAATCGCGTGAATCTATCATGTAGAGCGGGAACGGGTATATCCAGTTCAATATTATATTGTCACGATTGTAAATTAGCCCTGACAACGACTTTCCTAGTTGTATTAGGTACTTCTGTGCGGGCGTCCTGGGTTCGATCCCCACCAGAGGATAAATTTATTTGTTTAAATTCGTTTCTCACGCAGTTATTGCTTCTCTGGGCTGGAAACACTGATAAGTTGGAAAAATTTGCCATGTGGTGCAAGCAAGTGTATATTATTATTATTTCTTAATATGTTTTTTGTTGGCATTAAAAATGTTGTGTGATAAATATATAAATAAAATAAATAATTAATTAGAAAATAAAAATCAAGGTTATTACAAAATCTACGAAAACAAGCTATGGAAAATAATATGGAATTTGAAAAATATGCAACGTAAAAGGATGTGTATAAAATGTAGCACGGGTATATATGAAGCGAGAGATTACAAAAGAAAATAGTGTGGTATTCTGATCTCTTAAAGAAAATTTAAAGGAAAAACAGGATATTAAAAGAATGATTATAAGACGAAACACGGGTGCAAATAAGGTATGATACGTAGGTACAATTCAGTAACTTTTTGAACTAAAATAGGAACGTTCTAAAATTTTAGAATTTAGGTCATTTAACTTAATTTCATATTCTGTATCTGACGTTGTACCTAAATCTAAAATCTACAAACTAGTGCACTTTAGATAATAATTTTAACTCAAATTGTTTATGACGCAAACTACGCATGCGTACTGAGTACTGCTCGGCCATTTTTATTTATGTCATGTCGACGTGATATCGCCCAACCTAACATTTCAATAATTGATCTGCACTGATATTCGTAGGTTTTTATTTTCAACCTAAAATATACCGGTCTGCTATGAAAATAGCTACTACGCATCCTATTAAGTGTGAACTAATATTTGAAACGTTTTGACAGTTGATTTGACTAAAATGTGGTTATTGAATAGGGAATTGAACAAATACGTGATTTACTTGGAATAAGAACGTTCCTAAATAGTTCCTAACGCTGAAACGTTCCTATTTCAGCGTTATATAATATCAACTTACCACCAGATAGGACAAAGAAAGATCTTTGGCAAGCACAATACGGTGGAGATCAGGTCGACCTGTCGGAAAGTTTGGGACCGGGACACCAACTACCCTACCTGACATGGAAGACACTTAATCGATGTCACGAGATGCAAAGATAACATTCTAAGGTAGAGTATAAGGGTGGAAGAGGATGTTTCCTGCAATTGCGGCGAGATACAAACTGACGAACACCTCCTCTTCTATCAAGATATGCCAGTGAGATGCGACGCAGAGGACTTGAAGATTGTTAATGACAATGCTGTTGCGGTTACTGTATTCTGGAGTGGGTAGGCCTAGTGGTGAATTACTCGAACTCGTTAAGTAAGTAAGTAATATCAACTTGGACGAAGTGGAATAGGAACACAAATATTTTAACCGGAACGTTCTTAAAAAGTTATAGAATCGGACGTTATAATACTAAAAGGGAGTAGATATGGATAGTGTGGAGTTTCGATCTCTTTACCGATTCCGAATAGAAAAAATCGTGAGGATATTGTATTGTTATCATATTTGTATGAATGTATGTAGGTACTTCAATACTTTGTTTCAAATTTTCTTGTTTATCTTTGTCCAAAAGGCAAAATGAATGGTGTAATGTGCTTCAAAATGTTGTAAGAAACGGAAGAGCAAATTGAAAAGCTTTTTAAAAGAGCACTTGTTGTAGAAGTTGGCACCTCCCATCTCCATAAAACCCAACCAGGATGAATGGAGCCATCTACCGAATTGATTTATGTACTATCCTATCCTAGTTTACTTGTGTTTTCTCTCTCAAATAGCTATGTACCTATGTGGGTACGAGAACATTATATAATATTACGCGAAGAGTTTGAAACCAGCATCTTGAGACACAACAAACAGTAGTATGACCATTTATTTTGGCCACCTTAGAAAAAGACATTTTTTTCTGAATATTTTGGTCAGATACTAAAAAATTAAACACATCTAAGTAGTTACAATATATGTATATTAAAGAATAAGTAGAACTATTATTCGAATAACGGAATTTATAGGTTAATAAACGTTTTTTCATGCCCATATCAAAAACAAAAAAAAATTATAGATATATTTGTACGAAAATAGAATATTTTTCTGAATTAATTTATTCAATTAAACGTTTAAATAATTTTATATATAAATAACATTAAAAAATAAATAAAACGGCCTTCGGAAATAGAAGAAGTAATAGTACCTATATAATATAAATAAAGCTCATCATCATCATTAGTGGCTCCACAGCCCAGGATGGGACTTGGCCTCCTCAAGGAATCGTTTCCATTGCACCGTCTCCATTGCACCCTATCCATGGCCTTTTCTCTCCAATTCCGCACACCGGCTATCTGAAGGTCCCTCTCGACTCCATCCATCCATCATAGTTTCGGCCTTCCCACACCTCTTCTTCAATAGAGCTCAATAATCTTAAACTCTAAACTAGTTGCATGTAACACATGAGATCCAACTGTCGACAGCGATAGTATGTATAGTTGAAGAATAAGTACCAAACCCATAAATACAAATTATTTATTATTTTATGATATTTAGTTTTCTATACAACACATGTACCTAGGTAGTCAAGATAGGATAGTATGGAGGTCAGTCTTTTTTTCCTACCCGGAATATGAAAACAGCATGATGGTATATGTATATTGTATGTTTAGAGATGAAGTATCAAACTATTAAGTCTTCTTTGATATTGTGTATAGGTGACTACCATACAAATTGTATGAAGCGATGTCGTCACTAAATTCAATTTTTATAAAAATTGTTAAAAAAAATTTGAGATGTACTGCTACAATGTTAATATTTTTTATATAAAATTAAATTATCTAGTTGGGGTGTTTCGGCTTTTTTCGATATTTTAAAAAAAATGGAAATATAGGCAGTTAAACTCATAAATTTATCATAAAAAAAATACTTTTCTTAATAAAAAATGTTTGAGAAACCCTGGAATTTTTTTGAAAAAACTAATTTGAGATTTTGTATTTGTCTATGTTTATACCAATTTTCAGCGTTCTAGCTTTTATGGTTTCTGAGATATAGGGAAAAATAAAATAAAAATTCAAAAGTTGATAACCCCTGACTGAAACAAAAATTCAAAATTCCGAGTATAAAAGTTTTGTAGGCCTGTAACTGTTTATATATTCTGAAATTTTAGGCTCTGTAAATTGAGCGGATCAAAAGTTATAAGGGACACACACACACACACACATACACACACACACAGACACACACACACACACACACACACACACACACACACACACACACACACACACACACACACACACACACACACACACACAGACACACACACAGACACGCGAAATGTTCTACTCCGAATTCTGAGTAAATCCGTGTATGGAACATATATGCTGCGAAGCCTCTAAGTTGGTGTTTTTTGACTTCAAAATTGGAAAAGCCGTGAAAAAAGTAGACCTCTCCATACAATTCTCGCGTATTCTGGCTTGATACATTGTCGATATGTTAAGAGAACAAAGTTCTCCTGAACAAATCGACAGTTGGATAATCTGAATCATTCACAAAAAGGACTGAAGTGGTGGCCATAGTAAATTTTCTTACGGCCGTATAGATTTATTCGCATGTTACGCTTAAATTTTTAATAGTTAATTTGCGATATGGTGTTTTTATGTTGGTTGTTGTCTGTGACGAAACATACTCCGTCGAAAGCTACACAAAATATATTGATGTGGCAACATATCAAAACATGAGATACATTTTTAAAGGTCGGTTTGGAGAATTTTATATTTCTCCATATTGGACTAAAATGTTGTATTGTATCTTGAAACACGTACATACACAATCACGTATTGAAATATACTAGTTGCATGTAACACATGAGATCCAACTGTCGATAGCGATAGTATGTATAGTTGAAGAATATGCACCAAACTATAAACCCATAGATACAAATTATTGAATATTTTCAGATATTTTGTTTTCTATACAACATTGTAGGTATGTATGTCAAGATAGGATAGTATGGAGGAAGATCCTTTTTCCTACCCAGAATATGCAAATAGCATGATGGTATGTATGTATGTTTGGAGATGAAGTATCAAACTATTAAGTCTTCTTACATATTGTGTATAGGCGACTGCCATACAAAATGTATGAAGCGATGTCGTCACTAAATTCAATTTTTAAAAAAATTGTTAAAAAAAAATTGGGATCTTCTACTACAATGTTAATATTTTTTATAGAAAATTAAATTATCTAGTTGGGGTGTTTCGGCTTTTTTCGATATTTTAAAAAAAAATGGAAATATAGGCAGTTAAACTCATAAATTTATCATAAAAAAAATACTTTTCTTAATAAAAAATGTTTGAGAAACCCTGGAATTTTTTTGAAAAAACTAATTTGAGATTTTGTATTTGTCTATGTTTATACCAATTTTCAGCGTTCTAGCTTTTATGGTTTCTGAGATATAGGGAAAAATAAAATAAAAATTCAAAAGTTGATAACCCCTGACTGAAACAAAAATTCAAAATTCCGAGTATAAAAGTTTTGTAGGCCTGTAACTGTTTATATATTCTGAAATTTTAGGCTCTGTAAATTGAGCGGATCAAAAGTTATAAGGGGGGGACGGACACACAGACACACAGACACACAGACACACACACACACAGACACACACACACACACAGACACACACACACACAGACACACGAAATGTTCTACTCCGAATTCTGAGTAAATCCGTGTATGGAACATATATGCTGCGAAGCCTCTAAGTTGGTGTTTTTTGACTTCAAAGTTGGAAAAGCCGTGAAAAAAGTAGACCTCTCCATACAATTCTCGCGTATTCTGGCTTGATACATTGTCGATATGTTAAGAGAACAAAGTTCTCCTGAACAAATCGACAGTTGGATTATGTGTAGTGTAGTGTATATTGGAAAAGTTTATACACATTGACATTCTCGCAAATACAAAACTTTCGAGTGTATAGAGATATTTTTTTATATACTAGTTGCATGTAACACATGAGATCCAACTGTCGATAGCGATAGTATGTATAGTTGAAGAATATGTACCAAACTATAAACCCATAAATAAAAATGATTGAATATTTTCAGATATTTTGTTTTCTATACAACATATATTATGTAGGTATGTATGTCAAGATAGGATAGTTTGGAGGAAGTTCCTTTTTTCCTACCCAGAATATGCAAATAGCATGATGGTATGTATGTATGTTTGGAGATGAAGTATCAAACTATTAAGTCTTCTTACATATTGTGTATAGGCGACTGCCATACAAAATGTATGAAGCGATGTCGTCACTAAATTCAATTTTTAAAAAAATTGTTAAAAAAAAATTGAGATCTTCTACAACAATGTTAATATTTTTTATAGAAAATTAAATTATCTAGTTGGGGTGTTTCGGCTTTTTTCGATAATTGTAAAAGTTTTGGAAATATAGGCAGTTAAACTCATAAATTTATCATAAAAAAAATATTTTTCTTAATAAAAAATTTTTGAGAAACCCTGGAATTTTTTTGAAAAAACTCATTTGAGATTTTGTATTTGTCTATGTTTGTACCAATTTTCAGCGTTCTACCGTTTATGGTTTCTGAGATATATGGAAAAATAAAATAAAAATTCAAAAGTTGATAACCCCTGACTGAAACAAAAATTCAAAATTCCGAGTATAAAAGTTTTGTAGGCCTGCAACTGTTTATATATTCTGAAATTTTAGGCTCTGTAAATTGAGCGGATCAAAAGTTATAAGGGGGGGGGGGACACACAGACACACACACAGACACACACACACACAGACACACACACACACAGACACACACACACACAGACACACGAAATGTTCTACTCCGAATTCTGAGTAAATCCGTGTATGGAACATATATGCTGCGAAGCCTCTAAGTTGGTGTTTTTTGACTTCAAAGTTGGAAAATCCATGAAAAAAGTAGACCTCTCCATACAATTCTCGCGTATTCTGGCTTGATACATTGTCGATATGTTAAGAGAACAAAGTTCTCCTGAACAAATCGACAGTTGGATTATTCAAATTTTGTATGGAAAATAATCAGCATTTTCATGAAATGAGTGATAAATTTTAATATTTTATTATGAAAACTTGATGAATCTTCAATGCCATTTTATAAAAGTGATGTGCCTTTTATCAATTTGAAAATAAAAATTTCAAATTTTAAATTTCCTGAGCTTGGGGTCACAAATATTTTACAATTAAAAAAATTGAGAAGCACTATTCAGATATCCTTCAAAATCTAATGGGATCTAAGCGAGTATTAGATCCATATCGAATGAGTAGGTACTTTAGTCTATAATCGATAAAGTAAAATGAACACGCCGTACATAGCACATAGCACACACACAGATACATTGTGATGAAACTTTCAGAATACAATCTCAGCATGATAATAGTTGATAATCTGCAATAAAAAAACCCTTAAAAATTGCGAAATCATAACTCCCCACTATATCCCCTTGGGTTAGTGAGGAGTAAAAATTGTGTACTTATTGAATTTTTTGTGTCCATGGTTTTTAAACGTCAATACATAAATATGGCCTAATTAATTATATTGTATTCTAATATACAAAAATAAGGAAGTATAATTTTCGCCAAACATCTTGAACGAGCAAATTTGTGTATTTTTGCTTCGTTGGTTTACGTGCGAATCGCCCTTCTTCTCGGCTAAAAGTTCGAGATATTTGGCTACAACTCTATGTAGGTTATGACTAGTAGCCAGTTTAACATTAGGTAATGTCTTATCTAACACACGGGCTCTCTAATCGACAATCTCTAAATGCATTTTTATGAATCGCTATTATATTGTACACATTGTTCAAACGGTTTAAAAAAAACTCAAACTTACATTATAGAACGTGAGAGCAGACTATAGCATAGAACGATTGGCTAGAGGCGGCTAAAAATTAAACGTTTTCTTTGAAAAATGAATCCACGATAAAATTTATAGTATGTATACGCTTCATGATACCCATTGAGAAAGCGATGTAAAATGATACGCACAAAATTTATGAAGTCATACCTGTCCACTATTCCATAATAGTGGAGAATAATCATATTAATCGTACCTCAAATAGAACAAAAAGAATCGTAGTATTAAATTTTTCACGAAAATATTGCTTCTCTGGGCTGAAAACACTGATTAGTTGGAAGAAATTGCCATACAGCAGTATATTCGCTGCTTGCGCAGGGTGAAAAGACATTTTACCATTATTTTTATTGGCTACTTCTATTACATTATTTTTCGTATATGGCACTACAATCCAAATCGAGCCTTGACCTCCTTCAACTTTTGCTTCCAACTCCGTCTATCCTCAGCCTAGCTTTTGGGTCTAGGTTGCGGCTCTAAGGGCCTAAGCAGTAAAGGGGGGGGGGGTGGGCGGCCGACGCTGTTGTGCCCCCTTCAATTCTGTACTTAGAGAAGAGCAGGACGAACGCCTTTAGTCTCGCTCGGCAGTGACTCGTCAACTGTGGCGAATGTTGTGTGAGGTTCGGCACACCGCCGGCACAGACGTCGGGTCAGACATCCTGTGTTGACAACGAGACGTCAAATCTGACAGGTGATGATTGCGTCGGATGCGGAACCTTCGGACGCCAACACGAGTACGGAGGGGTACGGGGACAAGCCCCTCCGACGCGATCGGTTTGCCCAGGGGCTTGCCCCTGCGACTGATCTCGAGCGGAAGCCCCGACGTTTGAGGTTGGACTCTCGGGGGCAGTGGTTGAACCCGATGGATAGTGGATATTTGTGTTGTCCGACGTTGCGGCTGCGTCGGGGATGAACAGGACCAATGGGTCCTATAGCGTCCTTGGCGTGAAAGTGGTATCGCGATCTCCCTCATATCCTCAGCCGGCCTCTCCAAGGCTGCGTTCAGATTCAACGCTCGACGTCGGGCGTCGAATGCTCCTGAAGTTGCATATTATGCTGTTTTTCACACCAATCTTGCCTGAACGCATTCGAGCGGCGTTTCAATCTGAACGCTATGTTAAATGTCATATATCGATACGCTGTCAAATGTCATATATCGATAGAAAACAATTTGGCAGTGGTATACAGTGATCTCTGACCTTTTATTGGAAATTGTTGAAATATATTGAACGTCACAGAGTGTCTTTCGAGCATCTACAGAGTGTCTTTCGAGCATCTGTTTTCAGTCATTATGAACGTCTTGGAGCGTTCACTAAGTGCGCTCGGCGTTCGTTGTGAACACAACCTAGTGGAAAGCTTGAAGAAGCTGTGACGCATCCTTGGTATCCCAATATGTTTTCTATCATGGTTTTCTTATTACATCGTATAAGTACTTAATACTCGGGTGAAATATGTTCACTCCTGCAGCTCATCACAGAAGTAACGTCTTAGCTCCGCAACATTCGAACATGGACAAGTATCCAGATAGTCAGAGAGCTGCTCCATACAGCCCGGCATACATAGAAAAGCATTTCCTCGGGTGATTGCCAACGTCCGGGGACCATTTAGAGGATTTTCGCAATCTCCTACCCCACTACATTGAGGACTTCAAAGGACTAAGTCCTTTTCATCCCCAGAGCGGCTGCTCGTCGGACAACACAAGAACTACCATCAAGCGTATTTTATACCTCTGCCACTTAGAGGCCAACCACAAACGTGGACCGCCGAATCAAGCATGGATCAAATACATACAAAGTAGGTACTATGTACTGAAGGGTTGGAAGAAGCCAAACCCTTAGTACCTACCTACTCACGTATGTGAGTTTTGAAACCAGGAACTCGAGGCACCTACATGACTTACGACCAGTCAATGGCTGGTTTACGTTAACTATAAAAAAATATGTTAAAAATTGTTGTTTATGTTAAAAATTTGTAAAAAAAATTTCACCGACTCCTGACAGGGAAAAAATTCCATGTTTGCGTATATGCAATTTAAAAAAATATTCCATTAACTTTTTTGTACTTACCGACGAAGCGATCAATTGCATTCAAAATCGACTTTTATACTTGACAAGCAGGAAACTTGATCCTGCACAACTTTTATTTCATAATTATTTTTTTTATCTCTCTTATGAATAGCAAATGTAATATTTTTTTCTTATTGTGATATATTCGGCCAAACTCTAAACAAATAAACATCGCGTTTGATGAGTGACCATCGAGGAAGACATTTAGACTTCTGCCTGTCTCTTCCGTAGGTAAGAATCAAAGAGGGCGCCGACCTTTTGTCCAGAATCCTAGGATGGGGCTATGGCCATCCCAAGGCAACAACCTGGAGAGAACCGACAAGGCACAAGAAGAAGTAAAAATGTATTGCAAGTTCAGTAATAAGTAAGTTCTAACAGTTCAGCCACTGATCAATCTATTTATACAGTTCTATTGGCACAGTTGGTAAACCGTTTGGTTTCTGTGCGAGCGATCCTGGGTTCGATTCCCAACAGAGGAGAAGTTTATTTAAGTTAATTTATCCCACTAATATTGCTTCTCTGGGCTGAAAACACTGGTTACTTGGAAGAAATTGCCATATGGAAATAAATTTGACACTTGTGCAGAGTGCAAGGAAGTGTTTATTTATTTATTTTATTTCAGAAAACTACAGCTTTGTTAATTGTTTCGTTACATTTGGTGCTTTTAAAATTATTACAAGCCAATATTGTTTTCTTCTATTTAAATTAATGAATTACAAATAACTAGTATGCTGAGCAGCAGGTAAAAGAATAACAATTATAAGAGAAGAAAAAAAAAACAATTGATAATAAAAAAAATACAATACATAATGAAAATAAAATGGGGAAAAGGAGGGATTATTGGAGTGAAGGATAGAGCTTGTTTGAAGGAATTAGGGAACTGGATTGAAAAATATCTTTATTTGTTTACGGTAAGTTTCTATGGAGTCATGGAAAATGTCAGTGTGTTTAAATTTTAGATTATTGTCACGTTGAATTCTGTAAATAGTCGAGTGATATCTGTAATTAGTATGGCAAATAGGTAGATGAAATAATTTTTTCGAACGGGTGTGCCTGTTTGGTACGTGGAGTGATATAGTGCTTAGTAAATCGGGGGAGTCAATAAGGTTGTTGCATATTTTATACAGTAACAGTTGATCGAATAAGGTCCTTCTGTCTTGCAATGTGTTTAATTTGAAGAATTCTGTAGATAATTTATAATTAGTATGTTCATGGAATAGTCGTCTCTCTTAATATTTAAAAAATGTTTTCCGGATGTTTTCAATACTGTTGCTGTGGATTTTATAGTGCGGGTTCCAAATTGGTGTACAAAATTCTAGATGAGGGCGAATATATGAAAGATAAAGTGTTATTAAAGTGTTCATGTTGTTGAATTGTTTTCCGGTGCGGATGATAAAACCCAGCATTCGGTAGGCTTTGGAGGTTATTGATTCAATATGTTTATCGTACATCAATTTAGAATCCAATGTTACTCCTAAATCCCTTATGCTGTCAACTTTTTTTAATGCAGAACCATTAATTGAATAATCATATGATATTAGCGTTTTCTTGCGGGAAAAAGTTAAAAGGGCGCACTTGGACACGTTGATGTCAAGTTTATTATCACAACAAAATGTACTTAGCCTATTGATATCATTTTGCAAATCGAAACAGTCGTTTATGTTGTTAATAGTTGTGTAAATTTTCAAGTCGTCAGCGAACCCTGAAAAATATGAGGATTGGAAGCAAAATTGAATATCATATATATAAATATTGAAAAGAATAGGTCCTAGATGTGAACCCTGGGGTACACCCGACGGAATATAAGTGAAATTAGATTTACAGCTCCCTAAAACCACCGCCTGTTGCCTGTTTCTTATGTATGAGTCAAACCATCGGAGAAGGTCACCGTGAATGCCTACACTATAGAGCTTATGAATGAGTATATTGTGGTCGACCCGATCAAACGCCTTTGAAAAATCTGTATAAATAGTATCGACTTGTAAGTGGTTGTTCATTTTTTGTGAGACATATTCCGTGAAGTCAAGTAGATTTGAAAGAACTGAGCGTTTTTTTAAAAATCCATGTTGGTGATTACTAATGTATGGAGAAATCGTTGGGTAGATTTGATCAAGAACAATTTTTTCAAATATTTTACTAAATACAGATAATATAGATATGGGGCGATAATTTTCGATGTCATTTTTTGATTTTGATTTATGAATTATTATTATTTATATTCCGTTATTGTTCTTTTATATTATCGAGAAGTAGACAGAATTAACATACACCTGTTACCTTTATATTCGAACAACACGGAAATCTTCGCTATGGTAAGTTTAATATTATATTAACAAGTAATTGAACGATGAATAATTATATTATTTTAGCACAAATTAGCATTATCATTATAGATAATTTGAATGCGGTTAGGTTTGGTTAGGGAGTGTACCTATGTATGTACGTATTTGTAATTGTAGGTATATTATTGAAGTTGAAGATAGAAATTGAGGCAATAAATTATATTTGAGGACCTCCATGGTAATGTATGTATGTTTCTGGTAACGTGAAAATTAATAGCCGCGTATTCCATGGAATAATATGTGATTGTGAAAATTAGATATAAGTCAAATGCCTATTGTACTTTTCTATTATAATATTATGCATTTCTGTGAATTTAAATAATCAAAGTACTTTAAGTTTCTTATTTAAATAAATCAAGGCGATCCAAGAAAAGGGTCGCACGAAGACAAATGGATTCTTGAAGGATGGAACAGCACGAATAATCAAACTTCAAATAATAATATGGCAAATATCAGTTTAATACCAACACAACTTTCCACACTTCCAGACAAAAAAGACTGTGAAAGACCATGTCTCCTCCAAGTGCAATTATCTAATTAGTACTTACTTGTTCTATGTAGATTGTTAAATTGCCTTAATAAGTTGTTCTCGTAAATTTGGTCTTCTAGCTGTGCAGGGGCTAACTTTAGACGTAGGGTTTCGTAGGCCTCGGCCCCCATGCAATGTACTAAATAAAACAATTCTTTTAGTTTAGGTGACTAGACCAAAAATAATTTTCTATCTCTTTGCCCGCCTTATTAATTTGCGACGTTATATTAGAAACATTGAAAATTTCCACAGTAAAAACTCCTTGCACTTGTGATTTATCAATTATTTTATTATTAGTGAAAATTACAATTAAAATATCGTACAAGAAGATAATAGAACCATGTCAGTAAATCTATTTTCTTTGCCCTACATTCACTTAATAAACTTAAAAATTTCCTTCCATTCCGTTGTAAAATAACTCTAGCTCAATCACTTCTTCTTCCATTGCTTGATTATGCCGATGTATGGTATTTGGATGCAAATGAAGTGCATCTCAATAAACTTGAACGTCTTCAGAATATATGTATCAGATTCATCTTTGGGTTGAAAAAATTTGATCACCTTACCACAATCTTCTTTGTTGGCCCAGGATACGCCAGCGGCGCAATATACACATTTTGTCACTATTGTACAATATTCTCTCGAACCCAAACCTGCCACAATACCTAAAAAGCAAATTCACTTATTTATCCAATCATGGACTTCCACTCCGATCTGCTGAACGTACAACACTATCCATACCTAGCCATAATACAGAATTTCTCAGCTCTTCGTTCGAAGTACAATCAGCAAGATTATGGAATAGCCTTAGTCCGGATATTGCGTCGTCTAACTCACTTAGTATTTTCAAGAAAAAACTAAAGAAGGAATATTTATCCTTGAACACCTGATCCCGATTTCCTCTCCTGTCCTTTCCATATCCTTTTTATTGTTATGAATTATATTTTTTTTGTTTAATAGTATTTAAGTGTTATACGTATTTTATTTGATTTATTTTACTCTTTTTTGTTTGCATACACAATGTTTACATACACAATGTTGTCATACTTTGTAATCTGGTTGATTGGAAGAAATTGCATAATGGCAATAAGCCCGTCAGTGTACTTATTGTCAGTGTGTTATTTGTTTATATTATGTACAAGAACATGTATAAATAAATAAATAAATTTTTGTACCTACTGTTCGATTTAGGTAGGTAATCATGATTTAGTAACAAATACAAAAATTTCAAATAATTGTATTTTATTGAAATAAAACTTGAACATGACTCTATTTTATATTACATAATCTTAATAAATTTAAATTATTAATTTAGGCTAAATAGTAAATTTTGAAAATCTTTTCCCCAGAACCTTCAAAAGATTGAAATATGCACATTAGTTGTTATTGTCTACAGAAAAACTATCCGTAGGTATTATATACTCTTTGAGAAAAACAATGTGGTCTGCCAACCTTGTTGTCAAAAGTCCCGCGGAAAAAATTCCCACTTCGATTCATACAAAATTTGCTCACTGCGACATCTATGTAGTACTTATATTATATGAAAATCTATGCTATTATGTAACTAATTTTTATTCCTAGAGATTTAATAGATTACAATGCCCTTCTCCATTTGACAAATTTATTAAAACTATCAGATCGCAGAAAAATATTTGACTTGGTTACTTTACACAAAATAATTCACTCGATTTTGGATACCCCTGCACTAACAGAATTGATTAATTACAATATACCACGACGATCAACCAGACAGACAGCACCATTTTATTACAACAATACACGTACACAGACAGAATATCACTCGCTAATCAGTCGATTCCATAATAATGGAAATGAATATTCTCATTTGGGTGACATTTTTATGCTGTCCAAATACAAATATAAACAGACGATATGCACATTTTTTTATGAGAGAAACAACCTGTGATATTTCAGTACGGATTTGTATATTTGCGATTGTTAAATGTTTGTTTTTTTTTTTGCATATCTTTTTTGTTTATTTATAATTTACATGACAATGATATTTTTTTTTCTATTAATAATACTTTTTTATTTAATGTTTTGGTTGATTTTGAGTCCATATGTACATCGTTTTTTATGTTTGCATACGTCTATTGATTTTTTGATTTTTGAATTTTGAATTTAATGTTTTTTATTTTTGAATTTACTGTTTTGTTTTTTTTTTTAATCCTTATGTACTTATATCTTTTTTTTATGTTTGCTAACATGTATTTTTTTTTATTTTTGTCTTCCTGTTTAGGTTTAAGTTTTTTTTTTTTACCAAGTGTATACCTAATTTCTTTTTTTATTCTATCTATTATTATCATCAATATGTGTTTTTATCTATGTATGTAAAAGGCATTTTATGCCGTTTATAAATAAATAAATAAATAATCAGCAAAATCCATTTTGTGTGAAAAGCCTTAGAGAATAAAAATACTAATCACAGAAATAATCAATTTTAAAATGGACATATAAAATAGACGAACGCTTGTCTATGTACCTTTTAGTTTTAGGTACATACATACGTAGTTTAGGTGTATATTACCTACGCGTGTCTTAGATACATATTTTGTTAAAACCAACTAACTATAAACACAAGACCAGTAAATAATATGAAATTGGGCAACGTTATATTGTATGGATAGGTACAAGGTATAAACAGTAAAGAGCTTTTCCTTCATAACATGTTTATTTTCATATATTATAATACGGTACCTACACTTTATGTATAGTTATGTATTTAGTATGTACGAGTAGGTATATATATAGATACATATTATATATGTTAAGGTGTCACTTGAGTGGAGGATTTAATGAAAGCTTTGTGTACAAAGCCAAACCTAATTGAAAGCTACATCGCAGTAATACCATGTACCTACCTACTGTAGTTATGGAGGTACGTAGAAAACGGAGTGTACCTATGTACATACATAATATAATATTGTCACCACATCCAACATCATGATATATAACTAGTGATACCAGCCTACATATTATAGTAGGTACCTATGTATATTTCTCGGCCAAAACTACATTACTTACATAATATTATGCGAGACGATTCTATCAAAAATAATAAATAAATAAAATAAATAAATGTATATCTAATAAAAATACAACTTGTATACCTATATTATAAAATATTATGTCTCACCTGAGCAAGTTCATAGTTTGTATTCTTCTTTTACAAATCCACCTCCAAATTGCCGGTCTGCCCCCGGCGAACTAAATTAAAATGACCCACCCAAAATGTCTCGAAATCGTTCATATCGTTACCTAAAGTAAAATAAATAAATAAATAAAAGATTTTCATGTAGTAGGTATACTAGATAAAGTAGGTACTCCGTGCAATGAGTGAGTCATGGTATATCGCACATTTGACGTCTTGGTTGGCAACATATTGCAGTTTTTCATACATTTCAACACTAAATCTTATTTCTTCACTATTTCTTCTCTAAATCTTAATGAACAAAGCATTTTTCTAGACAAATAAATCCTAATACAATTCACATTAGTCGTCATTCTCTATAGAAAAACGATGTGGTCTGCCCCACCTTGTTGTCAAAAGTCCCGCGGAAAAAAGCTTCACTTCAATTCATACAAAATTTACTCACTGCGACATCTAGTAGATTTATTAGGAATATGAAAATCTATAAATAAAACTAACATCTATCGGAAACTAACATCTCGTGTTTTAAAATTTTCATCCTGTACCTACTGGAAAATTTTCAATTAAATAACAAAAAATGTGTACAAAAAACTGCGTACCTACGTCAAAAATGTGGTTTTTTTTCGTACACAAATATTCCTTTACTTTGAAACGCAATAACTACGTTTTTATATTACTAAACATATTCTCAAGTTGTAATTACCTACTTAGCATTTTAGTGAAAAACATGGTAATTATTTTACATAGTACTTAATTATTTTTTGGTACTGCCTCCCTGACCAGCCAGCTGGTTAAAAATTATTTGACCAACACCAATTTAATTATTTTATTTTTTTATTTTAGTTACTTTTTAATATATAATGCAACTGGCTCACGCCAGTCGCAATTATAACTACAAACAAACCCAACCAACCTATTTAACCAATTTTTGTAGGTTAGGTTTAAAAAATCGGTGTACCTACTGTGATGGGCTCCACCCTAACCTGAACTAAATATCGTCCTAAACTATTTTCCTGTGGATCCATAACCTCCTAAACTAGCTAGCTGAACTACCTATTAAAAATCTAACGTCTATTTCCTAGTTCTATAGCTAATTTCCCTAACTAGTTTATTCTCTACCTGCAAAGTAAAATCGAGCATTTGTTACATCCATTTGATTATTCATTACTGGATAATTCTTTCATGAAAGAAAAGCGTATTCTTCTATCTTATTTCGCTAATTTTATATGTTTTTAACGAATTTTGGCCAATGATCGTCTAGTGATTATTATTATTATTCACGTTAAAAAGGACTCTCTACGTTGTGTTTTATTTACGAGTTATAAACAGACGAATATTTATAGTAAAATTTATATATATTATATTAATAATTAATAAATTAACAGACTCCACGACTGTTGAAAGATAGTTAATATTTACATACAAAATTATAACTACAGAATTATTAAATTCGTATAATGTAATGATAAAACTTCGATTCTCAACCCAAATTATGTAACTTAATTGTTACTCAATTTGATCGATATATGTATATTAATATACCTACAGACTTGGTAAATTTTACTTTATGATAAAATGAATCTTTAACAAATCTACTCTCTTATATTTATATATATAGAAGACAATGCATTCATATACCTACAGACTTAATAGGATGACGAAAGTTTTCGTAAAAACAAGTTCATATGATTCTCATAAAAAAAACATAAATAAAACTCAATAGAAAATACGATATATGCTTATTAACGCTTTTTCACACTCATGGAGGTTAGTAAATAACGAACTTCAGTTTTCCTACCTTTTCGTATATCCTGCTGTAATGAAAACATATCAAAACAATACCAAAATACATTATATAACAAAAGACAATATTTATATGCAATCGACGATCTTTCCATGAGTGTGACGTAAATAGTTTTATATCAAATTTTGTTAGATGTCCAATATATCTTTATAATGTTAGTTTTCAGGACACGAATTTTCCTTCTACAGTAACAGATTGAAACATGAATATTTTGATTACTTTAGATAAAATGGTTATTTCAAAACACATAGGGTGATACTTTATATATATATATATATATATATATATATATATATATATATATATATATATATATATATATATATATATATATATATATATATATATATATATATATATATATATATATATATATATATATATATATATATATATATATATATATATATATATATATATATATATATATATATATATTATATATATATATATATATATATATATATATATATATATATATATATATATATATATATATATATATATATATATATATATATATATATATATATATATATATATATATATATATATATATATATATATATATATATATATATATATATTATATATATATATATATATATATATATATATATATATATATATATATATATATATATATATATATATATATATATATATATATATATATATATATATATATATATATATATATATATTATATATATATATATATATATATATATATATATATATATATATATATATATATATATATATATTATATATATATATATATTATATATATATATATATATATATATATATATATATATATATATATATATATATATATATATATATATATATATATATATATATATATATATATATATATATATATATATATATATATATATATATATATATATATATATATATATATATATATATATATATATATATATATATATATATATATATATATATATATATATATATATATATATATATATATATATATATATATAGCAAGTTTAAACAGTGAACCTCTCAGAATTTACAGGGAAGCTATAGAAATATATAAGAGAAGGGATATAATGAACAATCGGGACGACGGAGTTCGTTTGCCTAGTACCTGGAAGAACATTTTATATGACAAACAATACAATAATAATATTAATAATACCATAGCGAAAATAACCCCAAAACACAACAATAATAATATTAATGTCACAACTAAAATTAACAATAAATCACAACACAAAAATAATGATAAAATATTATTACCAACGAACACGACAGCAGGTGGGCGTGTCACAAGGAGCCAATCACGTCGCGCTAACAATATTTGACATAAGCGGCCATCTTGTACGCTACGAGTCACTTGACGGTGAGTTTTCAGTGTGAGTAGACGTGTGTCGCGCGCGTGCTTTTCGTTAAGTCCTTGAAAATGCCTGGTGATATTCAGGCGAAACGTCGGAAGACAAATGGTCTTAGTCAAGACCTACTGACACGGGAAAACCGAGATAAAAATATTATAACATATATATATATATATATATATATATATATATATATATATATATATATATATATATATATATATATATATATATATATATATATATATATATATATATATATATATATATATATATATATATATATATATATATATATTATATATATATATATATATATATATATATATATATATATATATATATATATATATATATAATATATATATATATATATATAATATATATATATATATATATATATATATATATATATATATATATATATATATATATATATATATATATATATATATATATATATATATATATATATATATATATATATATATATATATATATATATATATATATATATATGTTATATTTGATTTGATGTTTTCACGGGTGAAATATGTTATAATATTTTTATCTCGGTTTTCCCGTGTCAGTAGGTCTTGACTAAGACCATTTGTCTTCCGACGTTTCGCCTGAATATCACCAGGCATTTTCAAGGACTTAACGAAAAGCACGCGCGCGACACACGTCTACTCACACTGAAAGCTCACCGTCAAGTGACTCGTAGCGTACAAGATGGCCGCTTATGTCAAATATTGTTAGCGCGACGTGATTGGCTCCTTGTGACACGCCCACCTGCTGTCGTGTTCGTTGGTAATAATCGTTGGTAATGTCACAACTAAAATTAACAATAAATCACAACACAAAAATAATGATAAAAATATTATTACCAACGAACACGACAGCAGGTGGGCGTGTCACAAGGAGCCAATCACGTCGCGCTAACAATATTTGACATAAGCGGCCATCTTGTACGCTACGAGTCACTTGACGGTGAGCTTTCAGTGTGAGTAGACGTGTGTCGCGCACGTGCTTTTCGTTAAGTCCTTGAAAATGCCTGGTGATATTCAGGCGAAACGTCGGAAGACAAATGGTCTTAGTCAAGACCTACTGACACGGGAAAACCGAGATAAAAATATTATAATATATATATATATATATATATATATATATATATATATATATATATATATATATATATATATATATATATATATATATATATATATATAATATATATATATATATATATATATATATATATATATATATATATATATATATATATATATATATATATATATATATATATATATATATATATATATATATATATATATATATATATATATATATATATATATATATATATATATATATATATATATATATATATATATATATATATATATATATATATATATATATATATATATATATATATATATATATATATATATATATATATATATATATATATATATATATATATATATATATATATATATGTATATATATATATATATATATATATATATATATATATATATATATATATATATATATATATATATATATATATATATATATATGTATATATATATATATATATATATATATATATATATATATATATATATATATATATATATATATATATATATATCTCCAACATACTTCAGCTGCGATAGAGACATTTCGACCCTTGAAATGTCGCTAACCCCACAACTCTAGTGTTCATTTATCCATTTATTTATCTATATGACAAATAAACAAATAAATAAACGATATATGAAGTAATTCGAAGAAAGGAACCAATGGTCAGTTGTTTATGTCTTTTGAGACATCAAAGGTAGAAGGACTTGGTAAATTAGATTAGTATTATATTAGATTAGTGAAGTATTTTACCACGATAGTCGATAAATAAAATACTGGTATTAAGGACAGGAAATAATACTTATTAATTTTCTACGAGATAGGATAACTTATCAATTTAACATGCATTTATAGGAAAGGAGTTATTGAGTTTTGTTAGTATTATAATGCTATTAGTAATTTAAATAAAGAAATAATTTATGAATCACTAAATTCTACATGCAAACAATTTTTATGGAATTAGGATTATACAAGTTTACTTCATTTCACTCTGTCAGTTATAAAAAACACAATACTTCAAATATAAAATTAATAAAATATAGAAAAATTTCAAATAGGTTATAATGTTTAAAATAAGATTATGTTTATTCAAATTGTACTTGAAAGAAAATTCAAAATAGTTTAAAAATGATTATATTTTCCAATTTATATTAAATTTTTCATGTATTCTCATCTTATTACGTCAAAAGAAACTAATTAAATTGTTAGTAAATAATAAAAAAAAAGACTCATCGATCTCCTGCGAAGCTCAGGTAGTATTACGCCTTCCAAAATATCACTATTTCATTTAAATATTTATCGACCGAAATTTTGTAATTTTTAAGATACAGAAAAATAAATGAGAAAGAAATAAATATGATTTTAGAGTCCAATGATGATCATCCTCGTTCCACAAATAAACACTGATTATTAAATGAGAATTAATTTAATTTATTTTTAAACGAGCTTATTATTAATGAATACTGTATTACTGGATTCAAAACAAAGACCAAAAATGAATCGCCAGGAGCTTCGCACGTACCCCCGTCATCCACCAAGATCTGCCAGTAAGTGTCCCCGCCACCCACTAATCAACATACTTAGGGCCGATCTTATAAACGTCCGTTAGTTAGATTTTAGACCAAATAAACCGAAATTTGATACAAATGCTCTATTTTTCGTTTTATAACAATCCGTTAGTTAAATTTTAGTAAAATTTTACCGATAGCATTTACCGACGGTCGGACCACCGATTAAGCGTTCGTTAACGATAAGTTATGGAAAGATTGAGTTTTAAATTTCGATTTATTTTATTTTAATATTTTTCTTATATAAAAAAAAGAATGAATTAATAATTGTAACAAGTACCTACATATGCATTAATTTTTTAAATTTCATTTTAATGCCATAAATTAGGTATAAATGCTTGTGATATAAATGAACAAAATCAGTTGAGGCGAGATTTGAACCCGCGTCCACTGAATTACTTATCCAGCGCGCTAGCTAAATAATAAAGGATTATCATCATTTTTGGAATTTTTGATATTGTTTGAAGTATGCAAAAAAATTAAATACTCTATGTTTATATATTAATTACAATCCATTATAGTCCATTACAAATCTATTGAAAATCCATTGTAGTCTAATTAGACTGTAACTGTCAAATAAACGGACAGTTATAGTAAATAGTTTTATAATACCGCCGATAGTAATATCTACGGAACATCCATCCGTTAGTAAATCATAAACATACTTACGAATATTTGGTCTTTCGTTTATAAGACCGGCCCTTAAAGACAAATTTCTCTCCCCTCCGATTCCAGATAGGTACACTAATACAATTCCCACATGTACCTTGGACTTGCATCAACAAACTTAACGAATAGTTCAAAGCTACCAACAATGACACCAAAATATATTCCATATTAATTTAGTAAGTAGATATTATAATATTCTTCACCGACTTCAACAAAGAACTCCCATAAAGTGTACAATTCCAATTTAATATTATCAAATACCTATATTTATCATACTTTAATAATAATAATATATATACACATATGTGCACATTAAAATTATAAAGTCATCACATTCCTCCCCTTGGAAGGCGATTTTCAAATCAAATAACTAACCCATTGTATTTTATAATCGTCTTACATAACGAAATAGAAATTTTAATCAGAAAAATGATGAAGAAGACGACTTGAATACCTCAAACAATAATAGACTATATGCACCATATAAGAAAACAAATAATTAATCGAATCAAATAGAGTCATCACACTACATCCTAGGCTATCCTGGCTGGTCAGGGAGGCAGTACCTTATTTTTTTCTAATTTTAATGTAAAAAAAATCACGTAGGTACTTACAATGCGACCATTTCAATTGTTTTCCTTAAATGTTTGAAATTCCATACTACCGATAAGGTACTTTCAAAGAAAACCTCTGTTTTAAATGAGATTATGAAATGACTGGTAGTTCAAAAATTAAGAATTTCGCACTCTCCTATGAACCCCACTCTATTGGGAACGTTTTAGAAATTGTAGCCCTATTCATCCTCGGAGCGGCTGCTCATCGGACGATACAAGGGACTACCACCGATAATATAGAAGTAAACTTGGGACTACTATCAAGCATATTTCATACCACTAGAATATATGTATTATAGAAGTCTGTTAATCTAAAGTAATAATAGGATGATATTGTTAGTGTGTGTGTGTGTGTGTTTGTCTCACGCCTCCCGCAATATCGGAATTAATTCAACATGTGATTTGTGTCCTTGCATGTACCTGTATATCCTTAGTAGTGTCACGCCTAAAAAATGTGATAAAAACGTAAAAATTAAATTTATTTTAATAGTTAAGTTTTTCATAATATGTTGTTTTCATAAGACAACTTCCTATCAATCACAGTAAAATATACTGACACACATCAAACATAAGAACAAACTCAATTAACAGGCTTTTTTTGAATATAATTTCCCTGGTACCCTCAAAAGATGTCTTTGACATAAAGAATACTTTATATTCCTTCACATCTTTATTCTATTGCAGGAGTTTTTTGAAATTCGAATTTGTTTGATACTTTTCTTGTAAAATTAGTTTTAGTAAAATCCATTTTTATTTTTTTTTTAATAAAATGAATATGTCTTTGTTAACCAAGTACATATACATCTTCCTACGTTCCCTAAAATAAGCATATAAATGCTTGTGCTAAAGGTGAACGAAATCGGACGAGGCAGGATTCGAACTCGCGACCACTGGATTACTAGCCCAGCGCGCTAACCGCTCTACCATCGACCCATCTTATCATATTATTGTAACTAAAAAAACTACAAGGTATATGAAGAAGATTTTTACTTCAATCTACCGGCTGAGTTTTTTATTATTATAATATTTTAATTACTATTCTTGCTATTTAAAAAAAAACTAAATTTTACCTTTTCTTCGCGAAAAATTGTTATAGGTATATAAAATATTAGGTGATGTATAATATTGCCTCGTATTTCATACATTAGATGGTAATTTAATGTTCATTTTTGGGTACATCCGTATACTCAGGGTATACAAGGGCCTTAAATAACATCTTCAATGCCCTTATTGTATTGCCAACAGCTTACCAACTGTGCCGACCGCCGTGGCAAAGTTGGTAAGCCATTTGGTTTCTGTGCGAGCGTCCTGGGTTCGATTCCCAGCAGAGGAGAAATTTATTTAAATTCATTTCTCACGCAAATATTCAAAATCACTTAGCACCATAATGAAAATCACATCTTATTAATTATGTTCCTCGCAAAACCAATTGATATTTTAAATTTTACATCATAAAATGTTGTTATTTTTATAAAATTATCAAGAAATCAGAATCAATTAAATAGCTGAGCAAAATCTGCTTTTAGTGCAGCACAGAAATGGTTTGACCATCCTATCCTAACCACTTAATAATTTTCATTACTCAAAATGAACAGATGAGCTGTGTGCTTCCACTCTTTTCTATTATCATCATATTCAGATGTCTTATAAGAGCCGGGTAATAAAAAAAAGCACACATCAACAACCTTACACATATTTCAACAATTAGGTTCACCACCCATTCTGAAATTCACCTTTTTAGGTTATATGACACTGGTGTGTGTGGAGATATACATACGTACCTATGTGTCGTGCGTCCTTTTATGAGGTTGTGGACAACCATGACACCTGTAGCTAGTTACCCCACATGTGAGATATTTAAAAAAAACACAGAATGAATATGTCCTTGTGATAAGTACATATGCATGCTCATACATTCCCTAAACTAAACACTAATGCTTGTGCTATAGGCAAACAAAATTTGTCGTGGCAGAATTCTAGCTCGCGACCACTGGATTACTAACCCAGCACGCAAACCGCTCTGACACCACCAATCTAATGATATGCCATGATGAAATGAATGAATGAAAAGATTAATAGTTGGAATATACATTTATAGAACAATAAATAGATATTCCAATTTCATCTCTATTGACATATATAGTTTTTTAAAAATTTCATTGACTCCCGACAGGGAAAAATCCATTGTTTGCGTAGGTATATTATATGCGAACATATATTTTGTAACTATAGATTGTTCAGCCCACTATTTCAACAAAACCGTGATTCCAAAGAAGTATGGATGTTTGTAGCCCCAATGAGATCAGTTTACTTCCCATATATTCCCATAGGAATGTGATATGTGAGCATGATCAACAGAAGGATACAATGAAACATTTATATTTTAATTAACCTTACGTGACTTTTAAAAATATTTTAACATTATAAATACCATGAAGGTATGTATCAAGTAATCATATTCCCAGACAGAAATAAAGAGAATTACGGAGAAAGTGAGATCCAGCTACTGGATTGAACTCCCGGGGCTCAGGCGGGCTAAAGACCTGCTTTGTAACTATGACCAAAAAAGGTCCAGAACATATGTGGAAAGCCCTAAAAACTCTGACAGGGTTGTAGACTTGGGGAACATCTGTGGAAAATAGGATTAGAAGACGGCACATGCAGATTCTGTAGGGAGAGGGCGGAAACGCCGCACCACCTCCTCGTGGAGTGTGATGCTGTGACACAAGTAAGAATAAGGCAAACCCCAAATGGACATCAAATCCATACCCTCATTAAATCCCCTGCGGGTCCTAAACTTCTTAAGAGGACTGAGACTCGAGGGGGTACTGTAACAGGAAACCCAGTATGCATGTAGTAGGAGAGTAAAAGATCCGAAGGGTCACAGTGCATAAGAACACCCTAATAATAATGTATCAAATAATACATCTCCAATTAATATTTTATATCTACTGTACCTACACTCAGAATCACAAAGAAACGAATATGATACTAAAAGACAAAGTATATTCAATTATGTATGACTGAGAATTTATGCAGAAATGTGCAATGTAACAAATAGTCCTAAAAATTAGATTTTATATTTTAACATCAAATATTTTCACATATACTTAGATCGGAAATTTAAAAAAACACCGTTATGTTTTTAGTTTGACTTTTTATTTAGGCAACAAATGTTTCTTCTGCTCCAAAATTGTAACATTACTTTTGCAACATTTAGATCAAAGTTTTTCAATTAATATTAACAATAACCTCAAAGTCCTTTGAACCAGTATTACCTATTTCTTGAAGATGCTTTTCTACTACAAAAATGATATTTTATAATGAACTTAATGATGTCTGTATAATTTTAAAAATTATTTAAAAACTTTATAAAACATATATATTATGCAACAAGAGTTTAGGCACAATATACTTAAATTAAGAAGTTTTTAATTTATAAGCTCATAAGTATGTTATGGATACCAAATTGGTAAATACACCTTTGTGAGATGTCGAAAGTAGCTCCCACTATTACTCGATAGATTCTAACCTTATTTAATATAATATATTTTTTATGATACCTTATTTGATCACTTTTGGCATCTACATTTACAATGATAAAATATGCTTCAGGTTCAGGACATAATATATTACTATACCTACTTCAACCAGTTTTTCCTCTTGTATGTAACCCAAAGCATGAAGAGTGTTTTTTGTGCCTGTCACCTTTTAACTCGAATACTGTCTGCACTATAAAAATATCAGCAAATGCCAGAACACAAAGCTTTTTAAAATAGACCTACATAATTAATTTCTAATTGGATATTATTAATTTTATGCAATGAAGTTAAGAAGAATCACAAATAAAGTATACACTCTTGACTCACTCATATTTTCAATTCTCAATTTAGTTATGGTTCCAATATTTGAGAAGCGGGATCCTACTCACCTCCATAATTTTACAGAGATACTTAAATTCAGATATTGTTATCTACCATAAGAAAAACTGAATTCATAAGAAAAACTACAAGAAGAACATGGAATGCAGATGATAGGTGCATAGGCTGGAATGTGTGTTTGGATCGTTATACCTATATATTGGGAAAACAATATGGCATTTATAAATGTATTACAAGTCCATAAAATAAAGCATATTCACTTACTATACAGCTATTATAAAACAGTAAATACAAGAAATACCGAAAAATAAATTATCAATCAATAATAGTTTTTAAATTTGGACAGATTGAAAGATACTCAATGTCTTCAGTTGTTAAATTATTGCCTTTGACATTGATTCTATTCAAATTTGGCAGCAATGGAAATCCTTTGAGAGAATCCAAACAATTGTTACTAAGATCCAAAACCTAAAAACAAAGTAAATATAAATATATATCTACATGAATACATTTTGAATATTTAAAAACTTCAATCAACAAAAGGATTCACTTAATTTGAACTTTCAATTCAAATGCAAGCATCATTTTGTTAATCTCAAATCCAAATTTATACATCATCTAATTTAAATAATTACATATTAATAACAATCTATTTTGTAAGTAGTAATTGGACGTCAAACAAAATACATAATAAATAATATTTCAGACAATTGAATATCTCAATAGAGACGAAGTTGGAATATAATAAAACCAGGAAATCAAGGCACCAACAGTGTTTACGACTTGTCACCGGCTGATTTACGTGATCACTGTAAGCGCTTGCGCAACGTTCACCAATTATGCCTTTTATTGAATTCCCTTATCTATCAATTTTTTGAAATGTCTATATATTATGCTACTCATCAATATCTGAAAGCTTGAAAATAAGCTGTTAACACCATCGCCATCTATGAAAGTGATGAAAAAACTATTCTTCAACGCCATCTATTGATAAATTGGTTCATAAACAATGAAAGCCAAAAATATATCATAGATTTCATGCAGGGATAAAAATCCAGCATATGCAATCATAAAATAAATAAATAAAATATTCTATTTAACAAATAATATTACATACCTGACAATTTTGAAAAACATATAGCTTCCGAAGGCAATTAGACATTAACTGATGTCCACTAAGATTTATTGTAGAACAGGCACTCCAATATTGCAAATGATACAATGTTGACAATTTGAAAGAATTTTCCTCTTGCGTTACATTGAATTGGCCCGACTTGATTAACTCAAATTTATTTTGTAAAATGTATTCCAGATGCCATCTTGAGGCCAAATCTTTGTAATAATTTGATCGTTTTGGGTCTAGCTTAGTAAGAATGTTCAAAATATCCAAACAACTTTGGTAATTTTCTATTTGGTTCAAGGAATTCTTGATCACAGTGAGTGTTAAATATGTCCCTAAAAACACAAAATCATTGAGGAACAAAATTATTGAAAAATCTTAATTAAATTTTGAAATGTGTTTCGAAGTTGACATATTTAAGCACTAATGATTTGTTAAAGTATTATAGGTTAAGGTGATGAGGAGTAACTCACATTTGCTATCAGGTTCTAACTCCAATAATTGCTCGCATGACTCAATTTGGCTTTGCAGTTCAGTGATGATAGAAGAACCAAAATTATTATGGAATTCTGCTGGAGTATACCCAATATATTCGTCAGTTTTTGTAAAAGAACATGACAAATTGATTTTTTCAGCATTGTCAATAATTAATTTTACCTGTTGAAATATAATATTATTACATTGTATTAAAATGGTTTCATTGAGACCAAACAAACAATATAAACACAACTTTGTCTTCATTGATATGTTTCAATCATTAAGGCCCTACTATACCCTGGATATACGGATATACGCAAAAATGCACACTAAATTAGCTTCTAATGTATGAAACACGAGAAAATATTGTATATCACCTGATATGTGATATACAACATTTTATCTTGCGAAAATGGTAAAATTTGGAGGTTTTTTTTAAATAGCAAGAAGAGTCATTGAAATTTTATAATAATAAAAAATTCAGCCGGTAGATTTTCATATTCTCTATCGAATAAAGTAAAAATATACTTCATAGGCCTTGTAGTTTTTTAGTTACTTACAGTAAAAAAATAAAAAAGGGTTTTACTAAAACTAATTTTACAAGAAAAGTATTAAACAAATTCAAAATTCAAAAAAATCATGCAATAGATTAAAGATGTACATACAAACTGTTCCTTATTTCAAAGACGTATCTTTTGAGGGTATTAGGGAAATTATTTTCAAAATATAATGTATAGCCTACTATAGCCTCTTAATTAAAATTGTTGCATTTGAAATGTAATCCAACTGTCGATTTTTTCAAAAGAATTTATTTCTCTTAACATAACAACATAGTTTCAAGCCAAGATATGCCGTTTTTTCAACTTTGAAGTCAAAATCACCAACTTAGAGGCTTCGCAGCATATATGTTATATAAGAATGAACCCAGAATTCAGAGTAGAACATTTAATGTGTCTGTGTGTGTGTCCATCCCCCCCTTATAACTTTTGTTACGCTTAATCACAAACGCCCAAAATTTCAGTAAATATTGAAAGTTATACATAGGCCTACAAAACTGTTATGCTCAGAATTTTGAATTTTTGTTCCAGTCAGGGGTTATCAACATTTGAAATATTATTTCATTTTTCCATATATCTCACAAACCTCAAAAACTAGAACATTGAAAATATGTATAAATATAAACAAAGACATATCTCAAACATTTTTTTAAGTTCTAGGATTTTACAAAAAAAATTATATTTTAAATTATAACAAAACATTTATTTGTGACAAATTTATGTGTTTAACTCCCTATGTTTCCAAATTTTTAAAAATGCCGAAAGACACCAACTAGGTAATTTAATTTTCTATAAAAAAATACGAAGAGAATATCTACGGACACTCAAAAATGTAATACTTTTTTTTTTTTAATCTCCAAACATACATACATCAAGTTGCTTACATATTCAAGGTATTAAAATAAGATTGACCCCCACATGACTATCCTATCTTGACAAACATGTATTTGTAAAGGAACATATCTTAAAATCGATAATTTGGTTTTAAGGGTTTATTGTTCGGTACTTATTCTTCAAATATACTAACGCCATTGACAGATGGATCTCGTGTGTTACATACAACTATAACATGCAATGTGTACAAAAAACTTGGTCACAAACAATCCAATCACAATTACAAACATTTTTTTTTTACTTTAATGGTGTATTTTCCGTTACAAAGTAAAAATAATGTATTTTCAGAAAGAAAAACTAAAACATACCACAATATTAGAAGATGTATTGAAATCTACTACAGAATCATGTTCAAATATCCACAGAATATCATTTTTTAAATTATTTCCTGTCGTCCATTTGCCTTCCACGAGACATTCATTTATTGCTACAGTAACAGTATATTTGTCAGAAAACAAATTTATAGATTGATTAAATGTTATAAATGATTTGGAGGGTGTCACTCTGCAAACAGCAAGGTTAAAGGGTTTTGGAACAGCACCTGCAAGTTACATAATTGTATTGAACAAAATCAAGAATATTAGAAATATAATGTATAAATTCATTTGTCATACAAGTGTTAATATGAAAAAAACATAACATGTGGAGAAAAAAAATATAGAAAAATTATTTATCAATATGATAATATGCAATAATACATGGACAGTGTCTAAAAATATCATATTGAGATGATGAGAATGTTTGATTTAAAAATTAAAACATATCATTCATAAATATAACTAACCAAGCAGCCATCTTTGATAAAACCAGGCACTTGTGTCATTAGGATCAGTGAATGCAGCATTGATCACAGTTTCCAATTCATTTCTTAAATGTTTTTCTTCTATCTGTCTAACACCTGAAAACATTATGTACCTACATATTATGTATAACATACTATGGATAGAAAGATTTATCCATGTATATTTTTTACATAAAAAATTATATGCTACAATTTACTTTTGGATAATGCATTAACATTCCAAGAAATTATTCAGATGGTCCAAGTCACAGATAGTTATTATACTCTCTCAAGTAAAATATTTGACCTTATGAGAATCTCCCATATTGCTCTCAAATACTTTAAAGGATTACAAAGATCACATTAAATTATTTTTAGTCATAATCATAACATTATCTGGTATAATGGACCCAAATTCTATTCCTGGTGAAGACACAGATTTAAACAGTCTGGATCTGTGAGACGATAAACATCATAAGTCTCCAGAATGTAGCAACTTGTTATTGGGAGCATGTTAAATTAATATTTGACGTAATAACTGTCAGTTGCCTGAGAAGCAATACAAAATAAAATAATATACTAAAAAATTTATGATTCACTATCTAAAAATCAGAATTATTACACTGTTCCTTAAAATTCAATCGAAATTTAGAATAGGTATAACAAACCTTCAACATCAGGATACAACAGGGGTAATAATTTACTGCGATAGTGCCATGCAGAATAATTAGAAAAGTTTTCATGAATCTTTTCAGTGCTAAAATTAAATTCCTTTTCGGCGTCAACATTTGAACAGTTGACAACAAAACGTCTATGATTCCAGCAATGAACTGAAAAAATAAATTTTATTAAGATAACATACATAAATGTTTCATTGATATAAGGAAAAAAATCATCGAGTGAAACATACAATTTCTCTCGTCCAATTTCAAATACAAATTGCACAGTTTCAATTCATTTTCCCAATCAGGATCAGTTCTAGTACTTAACACCCAGGTTCTGTGATGCCAGGAACAATAAGACTTTGGATTGGCTTTGAGGCAAACTTCAGTCAGATGTAATTCGGAATCAAATAATTTAGCGGATTCCTCATTGGACATACTGAAAAGAAAAACTTATATGAAATATATATGTACCTATACAAATATAAATATTCACAATTTATAGGAAAATTTAAAATGCAGACTTTCTTGTTGTAAGAAATATCTGAATACTGTTAATACGATAAATCATATTCAGCAAATGAATTCTTAATGATTTATTATTTGTATAACTATCAGCTAATATCATGACATATTTTGGAAAGGGGACGCAGATGACAATCAAGAAAAAAAAACAAATTTGGGGTCTGTGCAGTCCACATAATCCTTCAAGTTATTTGCCAATAACTATAAGATAAAATTATGTAGATTTCATTCAATTGTTTCTATGTCAGCCCATTTCTATAATATCTAAAATTAATTTATCTTTTGATAATTATATTATGTTGAGGTTCACGTAACATTCTACTACCTTAGTTTCACAAAAAGTAATTTACTATAAAAATAATTGTTACCTGGTTACCAAAAATTCAACAATTTCTTTACGATAATTCCAAAGAGTGTATATATCTGGATTAGCGGACAATAGTTCCCCACTTATTTGTAAGGCTTCATTATCAAATTCTTTTTTTGATCTCTACAAAAATTAAAAAAAAACATAGATGTACAGATAAAATTTTAAAATAAATTAAAATAATCATAAATAAAAGTTTTCTTTAAAAATTATATAAAGAGTCCAAAGTAGGCCAAATAATTTGAATATTATGTTATTCCTGTTAAGCCACATAGTCAAATGACCTATTATTCAAAACAAAATGTGATTCATTACTGTATATAAGAATAATAATAAGAAACTAAACATTGCTGGATGTGACAACATATAGATAAGGCAAAATATGATAAATTAATTCTGTAGTAATCAACACAAATTAAAAATAATACTAGTTGCATGTAACACATAAGATCCAACTGACGATAGCGATAGCATGTATAGTTAAAGAATAAGTACCAAACTATAAACCCATAAATAAAAATTATTGAATATTTAAGGATATTTTGTTTTCTATACAACACATGTAGGTATATATGTCAAGATAGGACAGTATGGAGGTCAGTCCTTTTTTCTGCCCAGAATATGAAAACAGCATGATGGTATGTATGTATGTTTGGAGATTTAAGTATCAAACTATTAAGTCTTCTTACATATATTATTGTGTATAGGCGACTGCCATACAAATTGTATGAAGCAATGTCGTCACTAAATTCAATTTTTATAAAAATTGTTAAAAAAAAAGTTTGAGATATATTACTATAATGTATACACTTTTTATAGAAAATTAAATTCTCTAGTTTACATGTTTCGGCATTTTTCGATATTTTTAAAAGAAATGGAAATAAAGGCAGTTAAAGACAAAAATTTGTCATACCAATTTTTTGCTTCTTAATAAAAACAGTTTGAGAAACTCTGGAACTGTTTTTCAAAATCCATTTTGAGATACTGTTCTTATTTTCACTTCCGACTCATGGACAAATGTATACAAGACAGCTACTGACGGTATTAATAAAATAAAACAATGGCTAGATGCAAACCTGCTTACATTAAATATTGACAAAACGCAATACATGACATTCAGTATAGATTCTAGACGGCAACCTAGCCAAGACAAAAATTTAATCATACATGACTGTACTCACGAGCAAAGTTGCTTTTGCAAACCACTGACAAGGACTCCATTGTATAAATATTTGGGTACCTACATTGATCACAACTTAAGATGGACAGATTAAATAAACACAGTTGCAGGTAAACTAAGAAGGCTTATTTATATTTTTAATAACATTCGCAACATAATGACTAAAAAAGACTTAAAAACAATATATTACGCGTTAGCTCAATCGATTATAACACACGGAATGATTGGTTGGGGTGGCGCTGCTAAAATTAATATGGATCCTCTTCTTAAAGCACAAAAAGCTTTAATTAAGGTTATAATAAAAAAACCATTTACATATACAACAGTTCAATTATTTAATGATTTTCCAGTTTTCAACATCCCACAGTTATATATCAAAATTATTTCTATACATTTTCATAAAGATAAAACAATTCACATTACACCGCAACACAATTACGAGACGACACGAAGGAATTTTCTCATGACTCCAAAGACAAACACGACATTCGGACAAAGACATTACTATTATTTAGCTCCAAAAATTTTTAATAAGATAAAAAGTGAAATAACGGACATACAGTTGATGAATAATTTAAAATACAAGAAAACAATAGAAACATGGATTAGAAGCAAGGGCATTATATACTGCGGAAACATGATCAAGTTACAATTTATATTTTTATTTTATAATAGGTAAGTATATTTTATAACAAGTTTTAGTTAAATACAAGTTTAATATTTTTCTGTCAGATATAACGCAAAAAAAAAAAAAAAAATCTGCCACCTCGGTACAGGCTCAGCCTAGTGAGGTGGTGTATACCAAAAAATACTATAAAAAATGTTTCATATAACTTATTTAAATTGTACTTTTTCTTTTTAATATTTTTATTGTATGTATATTGTTATATTTTGTTTGGTTTCAATAATAAAAAAAAAATACTATATTTGACTATATTTCTATAAAATTTCAGCGTTCTGGCTTTTATAGTTTTTGAGATATGTGGACAAATGCTATAAAAATTAAAATGTTGATAACCCCTGACTGGATAAAAATTCTAAATACTGAGTATAAAAGTTTTGTTTACCTAAAATTGTCTATATTTTCTGAAATTTTAGGCTTTGTGAATCCAGCGGATCAAAAGTTATAAGGGGGGGGGGACAGACACACAGACACACAAAACTCACATAAAATGTTCTACTCCGAATTCTGAGTAAATGCATGTACAGGAATATATATGCTGCGAAGCCTCTAAGTCGGTGTTTTTAGCATGCAAAAAGTCCACTACGCCATACAAAATGTTCCTTCATACACGCATCTTGGCTAAATACTGTCGATTCATTCAGAGAATTGAATTCTCATGAAGAAATCGACAGTTGGAATATTGTTTTTTGACATTACCCCGAAAAACAATAAAATGAGTTCTATATCTATTTATAAAAGTAAATTTACAGAGTAGCAAAATATTTAAAATGTTAGCAACTCTGTAGAACTTAACTCCCCAGATTGTCAAGTATGCAAGCTTACCAACATAAAAACAAGAAAGGAGTTATTATAGTGAATGCACTATATAAAAAAGCTTAAAATGAATTACCTTTTCAAAAAGAAGTGACAAACCATTCTTATACACCAGAACCTTTTTTGTACGTAGTTTTTCTTTTTGTGCCTTTTCTTCTTCAGATGTCCTTACTTTCAATCGGCCGTGCTAAAAAATAACAATACATTATATCTGTCAAAATAGCACAAACCTTTATATAAAACTGTAATAAGAACGAAATTGAAATAAACATTTAAAATATGTAATTAATGAATCATTTGATAAAAACACAAGAGAGAAATTCAAATACCTATATCATTTTTTAAATGAATTGTTTTAACTAAAACATTACACATCTTCATACACTCCCAAAACTAAGCAAAAGCTTTTAATATAGTTGAACGAAATTGGTCAAAGTAGGATTCAAACCTGCATCCAATGGATTACTAACACCACTCTGCCACTGATCCAACTGTTTGACTTATATATTTGGCTACAAAACCTTATGAATATTTAAATATAATGTTTTCATGTACACATTCAAATGTAATTCAATTACTAACCATTATTGGGCTGAATTTCAATTTCACTAATATGTCGAGCTCAACCTGTAAAAGTAATTAAAAACTAAATTTCATAAAACATAATATATATTAAACACAACATATTTATAATGAAAACTCATAATAGAAACATATATTTTTTTGCAGCCAGATACATGTGTCTATATTACTTAAAAAATTGTGTCTATATTACTTAAAACTTTTTTCAACACTGCTCGAAAATTTAAAATAAATTAAGTAGTTGAATAATGTAAAAAATGAAGGAAGAAAAATGCCCTACCTTGAAGCAAAATTTCTTTGTACCAATTTTACAAGTCTGTTTTTTTAAGAGCAGACCTAATTTAGTCGAAAAATAGGAAAATAAACTTAACTAATGGGAGATTCTGAAAATAAACTAGAGAGACAGAGTTCGGATTGACAATGTTCTACAATGAATGAAAAGAGATCTCGAGCTGCTTGACTGTATAGATTGCAATACTTTGGAAAATGAGAGGAAAAAGTAGCAACTTCTGCAGCTTGTAATCCAGAGAAGGATACAAGGGAGAAGAGGACCAGAACGACGAAGAATTTCATGGCTCTATAACCTGAGACAGTGGTTCAGAAAAAGCAGCGTATCACTGTTTCAGGCTGCCGTGAATAATGTGAAGACAATCTTGATGGTCGCCAACCTTTGTAGAGGAGACAGAGAAAAAAAGAAGAAGAATAGAACACCTACTGTTTACACCATAAAATTATGTACCGTATTGTCTTATATGGTAAAATTGATTTTAATCTAACTGAAGTTCCCTATCAATTAAATAAAAAACTGTTAAAACAATAAAGATTTTGACAGTTGAAAACACTGGATAGTTGTGAGTTTTCCTCATGTGTATGTGTCCTATATAAAATATCTCACTATTGTGTGTGCCGGTAAAAAGGCGGAATGTCAAATAAACTAATATATTATAACAGTCTCTAATATCTCACTATTGTGTGTGCCGGTAAAAAGGCGGAATGTCAAATAAACTAATATATTATAACAGTCTCTAATATCTCACTATTGTGTGTGCCGGTAAAAAGGCGGAATGTCAAATAAACTAATATATTATAACAGTCTCTAATATCTCACTATTGTGTGTGCCGGTAAAAAGGCGGAATGTCAAATAAACTAATATATTATAACAGTCTCTAATATCTCACTATTGTGTGTGCCGGTAAAAAGGCGGAATGTCAAATAAACTAATATATTATAACAGTCTCTAATTTTTTCTTTTACTTTATTATCCTCACACCAAAACCTCCACAAAAAAACCTAAATTATCTAAAATCAATTTTTTTATTCAAAGTACAATAATTTTATATGAAAGTACCTATATATCTGTTTTTTTTTTCGCCCAGTCATATTTTGAGGTTGATTTTACTTTTGAAAATATCCCAAATTATTTTAAAGTATCTAATTTAATCATTGAACTAGATGCATGGCATTTAAAATTAAAATGACAAATGGAACCATTTAGTTGAGATTGTCGAAAAACGTGACAAATACAGAACATGTAAAAATACGGGATGCGATATTCAAATACGGTAACAGTCCCATACATACTAAACGTATGGCAACCCTAGTTATACCATTTTTCACGAGAAGCTAGCTAGGCTAAAATGAATACCAATACGCATGAGTGCCAAACTATTCCCGCTGCATTGTCAATTGTCAACCTATGTCTGTGAGTAGCGTCTAGTACCAGCTCTTCTTTTCTGCATTCTTAGGTTAGGTTTAAGTTTGTCTATAATAATAATAGCGACTCGCGTGAGCGAGTTGCTTTATAAATTGAATTATAAATTAAATTTATATATTCTTTTAATTTTTCGCTTTTTATTTAAAAATTCACAGCTCATTTGTAGACTCTAGCAAAGAGTATATAATACCTACGGATAGACTCTAGTATGTCAATGTCTGTCTGTGTGTGACTGTGACCTGTGTCGGTGTTAGTGGAAATCATTTTGCGCGCATGCGCATTGGTATTTATTTTAGCCTAGCTAGCTTCTCGTCATTTTTCTACCAGAATATGTCAATGTAAATAAGAAAAGAAAACATTATTTGATCCCCAACAAGCTACCCTAAATAACTTCAAATTGGTACGAAGTGAGCTTAAAGTCAGTTAACCAGGGGGTCATATGTATATAATATATTCTTTACACAATTCAATGTGGTTTTAATCTTGTATTTACAAACTTACCTAAAAAAACTTATATTTGCTAGTGATAAAGACAAAAATGTTTAGATTATACATTCACTATAATCGTGATTTGTAGTATTTGTAATATTAAAAATTACCAATGCTGAATATTAACAATTTACACTGAATTTTACAACTTTACGAAAAAGAGCTTGTTCAACTTGTGCCACTTGTGCCTGACCATGCCTGACAGTTAACTGACAGCTGAGTGAGTTGACAGTAGTGAAATTTTTGAACGATTCGTTCGTTATGACCGGATATATTATAATATATGCCATTAAGTTAAATCGTTAAATGTTGGAAGAAATAAAATGAGAATCAATAATTATTATTATCAAATTTCTATCGCTTTCCTTTTCCAGGACATTATTTTTCACCGGCTTCTTTTTGTTATTTCTTCTCAATTGCTTTATAAATATTCAATCTCCTTTATGCATAGTTTAGAGTTAAAACACTTTCATCTTGTTTGAATTTCTATCATACACCACAACGATGAAAATTAAAAACTATAGTGACAATACTACTAGATTTCAAAGGCAAACACAAAATTTACAGTCTGCCAATATTTCACGCAACACTCCCACATACTTGAAAAAAAATGATTTTGAACGAAGTGAATAACTCAATGATTCGCTGTAACCATTAATCAATATTCGATGGTTGCTGGTGGGATATGGCGTGATTGTATATATTATGTCCACACACTAGTCTCGTCTCACTTAAATAGGCAACATTCAGGAGCTAGAGGGAAAAAAGTCAGAAATATACACGCGTTGTGTCGACACGGTCGACACGGACCGCGCTCACCGAATGGCAGAGGGATGGATATCCGCATTCCTCTTGCAAAGGACAGCTCCAAACCATATCAGGAGATATCGATCTGGCTCGCTCCACATCGGCAGCCGTGAACGTGACACCTGGCGTGCTGAAATGAATCGACGCAGCACCATTTGACGAAAGAGCCGCCTTCCTGGATCGTGGCGGATGCTGCGTTTGCAAAGTGCTCCAAGCGCTGCTGAGTCGCATTGGACCCTGGAGCAATGGCCTGCATCTCCTTGAGACTAGTCTTGCCGCTGTTTTGCTTCTGACGCAGCCGCTCAACCGGCATGTGCCGGTGTCTGGGATCCGAGGATGCTTTCGCCAATAGCTTGTCCCCTTCACCCATCGATGGCGGTACATTCCTGGCATTGAAGGTTCATCTGCACGCTCATGGCCGTGAAGTAAAGAAAATATTGTGTGTGCGCAAGAAAGCGACAATTACAATATTTGCGTCATTTTATCGTGAATTTTTTTTGCTTATTTTATTGACAATTTAATCTGTGACGTCCATAATTTCCATTCTTTACATAATTTGTGACGTCCAGTTTTATTTTTTTACGATACTTATTTATTTTAATTTTTATATTGTGACATGATCATGCCGTCTGGCTTTTGTATTTTGACAATTTGGCATTCTATTTATTTGCTGTCAAACCGCGATTGCAAATGCATATTTCAATTTTGTATATTTTAAAATGTGAATATCTTGTGTGCGATAAACATTTTACAATAATAATTTCCTGAACCTAAAATACATAGGCTCTTAGTATCCAAGAAACGATACAAAAATCAAATAAAAATACAATATTTTTACTATTATTGTTCACCGAAAAGACAGGAAATGGAATGAATTCGATGTTTATTATACATAAAGTCAAATCAATTTAATCAACTGTTTTTTTTAAGTATTTATTTATATAAAATAAATAAATAAATAAACATTTATTGAGACGAAAATAAATTTACACACAAAAACATAGACATATAAAAAACAACTATAAAGAAAAACAGCTTTATATGGACAATGTATATATATACAGTGGGCTTATATAGTTTGATGTATATACAAATATGAAATTTTGAAAGACAGAAATGTTAGAAGTGTGAGCAATAGACGAACATGTATGAGACGATGCATGAATGTGGATGAGGCGAGGGATGCGTGCCAGGATAGAAATATGTGGCGTTCGGTTCTCTCTGCCTACCCCGCAAGGGACATGGCGTGATGGTATGTATGTATGTATATACATAATTATTGTGACTTTACTTGGAGGATCTTTAATTTATCTTGAAAATAAATCATAAGTAAATAGTATGATTCGGACCAAAAACATATTTTTTTTTAATTTGCTTCTTTTAATTAAAATAAAATAGTTATTCTAGTTTGCGAATATATATATACAGCAAAGCGAACCAAAAAATATTTTAATTCAGTTTTATTTTTAAGGAAGTAACTTTGTGGCGTCATTATAATTTTTATTTTATAATATATATAATAATAACTTGGTATACACCACTTTTGAGCACAAATAACTGTCGACCGGTTTCGAGAACGATGTTCTCATCTTCAGGATGACTTACGTACTAAATTAAAAATGAAAATATAGACTTAACCTAAACTAAAGATGTGGGAGGAGTCAATTCAAAAGTAGTGGGGCAAGCGACAACCCGGTGTTTAGGAAACGCAAGATATAAATTATTTATTAATATATTTATTATTTTTTTTTTTTTTATTATTATTAATTTAATCTATGTTAATTTATTTGATAGGGAATATATTTAGTAGCGGACTATTAGGAAAATTAATTTGATTGTTTATTATATCCTGGTTATTGTTTATGCTTTTCCTAATTTCTAATATTTCCAAATCAGCTAATTTTAAATTTGAATGTCCTGTATGTAATATCTGTAAACCTGTATTAATGTCAAAATGATGATTAAATTCTATAAGGTGTTCAGCGAATTCTGAAAAATTATTATTTTTCAGACAGCGTAAGTGTTCTTGTGTTCTAATTTGAAAATTTCTATTTGTTTTCCCTATATAAAATTGATTACAGTCATTACAACTTAATTTGTATACTCCCGATTTTTCTAATTTATTTATCTTGTCTTTATTATTGAGTATTATATTTTTCAGTTTATTATTTGTATAGAAGGCTGGTGAAATTGTGTTCGGGATATTCTTTTTTATTAGATTTGATATATCATTGTTAAAAAATAATAATTTTCTCCATTTTTTATTGTTGTTATCCTCAATTATTTTTGGGTAAAGGTATTGGTCTTTAAAAGTTTTCTTTATTTTTTTGTTTAAAATATTATTGACAATTTCATCCTTGTAACCATTGTTACGGGCAATTTGTTTTATAGTGTTCAATTCTTTCAAATAATTATCTCTCGATAAGGGAATTTTTAAAAGTCTATTAATCATTGAATGAAAAGCTGACATCTTTTGTGACACGGGGTGGTTAGAAGAGTTATGTATTATTAAATCCGTGTATGTGGTTTTTCTGTAAATTTTATAATCTAATTTGTTATCAAGTATGGAAATTGTTAAATCTAAAAAATTTAAACTTAAATCTTCACCTATCTCTAATGTAAATTTAATATTCTTATGTAATTTATTTAGGAAGACTTCCTAAATAAATTACATAAGAATATTAAATTTACATTAGAGATAGGTGAAGATTTAAGTTTAAATTTTTTAGATTTAACAATTTCCATACTTGAAAACAAATTAGATTATAAAATTTACAGAAAAACCACATACACGGATTTAATAATACATAACTCTTCTAACCACCCCGTGTCACAAAAGATGTCAGCTTTTCATTCAATGATTAATAGACTTTTAAAAATTCCCTTATCGAGAGATCATTATTTGAAAGAATTGAACACTATAAAACAAATTGCCCGTAACAATGGTTACAAGGATGAAATTGTCAATAATATTTTAAACAAAAAAATAAAGAAAACTTTTAAAGACCAATACCTTTACCCAAAAATAATTGAGGATAACAACAATAAAAAATGGAGAAAATTATTATTTTTTAACAATGATATATCAAATCTAATAAAAAAGAATATCCCGAACACAATTTCACCAGCCTTCTATACAAATAATAAACTGAAAAATATAATCTAAAGTAATAAAGCAATCAAAATGTTAGTGTATGTGTGTGTGTATGTGTGTGTGTGTGTGTTTGTCTCACGCCTTCTGAAAAACCAAGAGCATCTAAAAATCTAATTTATGTGCGAACGTGTACCAGTATACCTGATGCAGTGTCACGCTAAAAATAATGCGATAAAAATGCTGAATTTTAAAAATATTTCAATAATTATTTTTTTCATACAAAATTTTCCAAGTCATATCTGTCAAAAAAGTGTACATTTTGCACGCAAATATCTGTTAGTTTAAAAGTTAGAAGTACGTATTTACACGAAGAAAATATATTTTCAAGTATAACTTAGCGTTTAAGTGAAAAACATGGTGAATATTTTGTATAATTATAATGTTTAACTTATTTTTAAAGTAAGCGTTTTGTACAAATGTACATATAACCCCGCCATTTTAATATCTTTTCATACGATATTTAATTTTCCTACCGAATGAATATGTTCTTTAAAATAATATACCTTTGAAATAAATGTGATTATGAAATAATAAAATGAAACACAAGACATTACAGCAAGTTTTAAGACATATATTGTAAAAGTCTGTTAATTATTAGTAAAGATATAGGCATAATAAAATTGCATAATTTTTATGTAATATTTGATATTTTGGACAATTTTCGTTTTTGTGGCTTCGAACAAACCAATGTATGTAGGTACCTACCTACATATCCAAAAAAATGTATCGAGCCCATTTGATAGTAATATTTTATATGTTCGATGGTTACTATGGTTACGGAAAGATTCTGATATTCAAATAAAATTTGATATGAATCGAATTTATTTAGAACATTGTTGTAGGTAGGTACCTACCTAATACTATTTACTTACAAATCAACAATATACTGATTTCCTATAGGAAAATTATTTTATTTATTTATTTATGTATGGATGCATGTATGCTATGTGCTCCTAAACCGTTTGTCCGATTACAATGAAACTTTGGTGAATTGTCGAGCGTATGCCCGGGATGGTTTCTGGATTTAAATTTTTTTCTTATTTTTCTTCTTCTTCGTGTATTTGGTCATTTTACCAATGAAAGCGGAATATCCTGGGAAACGAAGGTCCGACTGTCTCTCCATTTCTTCGCAGGTCTTCCAGGACGGTTCCTGGATTTAAACTTTTTTCTTCTTCTTCTTCATCGTGTATTTGGTCATTTTACCTATGAAGGTGGACTAACCTGGGAGAAGAAGTTCCAATTGTCCTTCCATCTCTTCGCAGGTTTCTGGATTTAAACTTTTTTCTTCTTCTTCTTCTTCATGTATTTTTGGTCATTTTACCTATGAAGTTGGAGAATACTGGGAGAAGAAGGTCCAACTGTTCTTCCAACTCTTCGCAAGTCTTCCAAGACGGTTTATGGATATAAACTTTTTTCTTCTTCATCGTGCATTTGGTCATTTTACCTGGACATTTTAGGTGGACTATCCTGGGAGAAGAAGGTCCAATTTTCCTTCCATATCTTCGCAGGTATCTGGATTTAAACTTTTTTCTTCATCTTCTTCGTGTATTTAGTCATTTTACCTTTGAAGGTGGAGTATCCTGGGAAAAGAAGGTCCAATTTTCCTTCCATATCTTCGCAGGTATCTGGATTTAAACTTTTTTCTTCTTCTTCTTCGTGTATTTAGTCATTTTACCTTTGAAGGTGGAGTATCCTGGGAAAAGAAGGTCCTTTCATCTCTTCGCGGTTCTTCCAGGATGGTTTCTGGATTTAAACTTTTCTTAAGCGGCTGAAGGGACGGGATGTAATGAAGGGAAGGGATGCACTAAAGGGCCTGAAGGGATGGGAGGTATAAAAGGGCCTAAAGGGACGGGAGGTACTGAAGGGCCTGATTGGAAGGGACGTAATGATGGATTGAAGGGATGGGAGGTACTGAAGGGTCTGAAGCGACCGTTCGTGGAGTCTAATTCTTTTTCTTCGTTTTCTTATTTTATGTAGAACTTTGGTGAATTTTATACAAAACTATTTCCTATGGATTAATCTTCTTCTTCTTTTATGTAGACCTTTTAGTCAGTTTTTATGCAATCTATTTCCAATAGTCTAATTCTTCTATTTTATGTATTTTTTCTTATTTTATGTAGACCATTGAAATAGTTTTTTATACAAACTATTTCTTATAGTCTTATACTTATTCTTCTCTTTTTTATTTAGACTTTTGGGTTAGTTTTAAGTCTAATAGTCTATTGTGCAGAAATATTATTAACAATATGCACACTTGATGAAAATACATATGTAAAAACGAATGGGATGTGGGATGTGACGATGTAACCTGCACTAGAATATTTTCAATACTTTTGTTTAATCAAATTTAAACCATTTATATCATCCTATTTTGAATAATTTTCAACACCTTCATATTTGATTTCGTTGACGATATTTAAATAATGGGGGTTGTGGCCATTACTGAACTCTTCACAACGTTTATATTCAAATTAAAAACTATTTATTATAGTTTAAGTCTTTTTCTTCTTCGTTAATGTAGACTTTTGTGTCAATTTTAAGTCTATCAGTCTAATTGTGCAAAAATATAATGCACACTTGATGAAAAAATATAAAAACGAATGGGATGTGACCAACACTAGATCTTTTCAGTACATTATTTAATCAAATTTAAACCACATTCCAACATCCAAAATTACTAAATTTTCAATAGGTATATATTACAATTTGTTTTCGATGATAATATTTAAAAATGGGGGTTGTGTACAACGTTGATAAACTGTCATATTTAAAACCATTTCGCGTAGTCCATGCGTGCAGAAATTGTATATTATACTTCATTCACACTTTATAGCAATATATAAAAAAGAATGGGTTGTGGCCATCACTTGAACATTTTACAATGCTTAAACTCAATCAAATTTCAAACCACTTTTCATAGTCCGATATTGCAAAATAATTGGGTGACAATATTATAAAAACGATTGCTTATTCCTTCACAGTTTTACATTCTTGGCCAACGGCGGGACATAAAGGCTAGTACTTAATAATAAAGACAAGATAAATAAATTAGAAAAATCGGGAGTATACAAATTAAGTTGTAATGACTGTAATCAATTTTATATAGGGAAAACAAATAGAAATTTTCAAATTAGAACACAAGAACACTTACGCTGTCTGAAAAATAATAATTTTTCAGAATTCGCTGAACACCTTATAGAATTTAATCATCATTTTGACATTAATACAGGTTTACAGATATTACATACAGGACATTTTGACAGATATGACTTGGAAAATTTTGTATGAAAAAAATAATTATTGAAATATTTTTAAAATTCAGCATTTTTATCGCATTATTTTTAGCGTGACACTGCATCAGGTATACTGGTACACGTTCGCACATAAATTAGATTTTTAGATGCTCTTGGTTTTTCAGAAGGCGTGAGACAAACACACACACACACACATACACACACACATACACTAACATTTTGATTGCTTTATTACTTTAGATTATATTTTTCAGTTTATTATTTGTATAGAAGGCTGGTGAAATTGTGTTCGGGATATTCTTTTTTATTAGATTTGATATATCATTGTTAAAAAATAATAATTTTCTCCATTTTTTATTGTTGTTATCCTCAATTATTTTTGGGTAAAGGTATTGGTCTTTAAAAGTTTTCTTTATTTTTTTGTTTAAAATATTATTGACAATTTCATCCTTGTAACCATTGTTACGGGCAATTTGTTTTATAGTGTTCAATTCTTTCAAATAATTATCTCTCGATAAGGGAATTTTTAAAAGTCTATTAATCATTGAATGAAAAGCTGACATCTTTTGTGACACGGGGTGGTTAGAAGAGTTATGTATTATTAAATCCGTGTATGTGGTTTTTCTGTAAATTTTATAATCTAATTTGTTATCAAGTATGGAAATTGTTAAATCTAAAAAATTTAAACTTAAATCTTCACCTATCTCTAATGTAAATTTAATATTCTTATGTAATTTATTTAGGAAGACTTCCTAAAATATAATACTCAATAATAAAGACAAGATAAATAAATTAGAAAAATCGGGAGTATACAAATTAAGTTGTAATGACTGTAATCAATTTTATATAGGGAAAACAAATAGAAATTTTCAAATTAGAACACAAGAACACTTACGCTGTCTGAAAAATAATAATTTTTCAGAATTCGCTGAACACCTTATAGAATTTAATCATCATTTTGACATTAATACAGGTTTACAGATATTACATACAGGACATTCAAATTTAAAATTAGCTGATTTGGAAATATTAGAAATTAGGAAAAGCATAAACAATAACCAGGATATAATAAACAATCAAATTAATTTTCCTAATAGTCCGCTACTAAATATATTCCCTATCAAATAAATTAACATAGATTAAATTAATAATAATAAAAAAAAAAAAAATAATAATAAATATATTAATAAATAATTTATATCTTGCGTTTCCTAAACACCGGGTTGTCGCTTGCCCCACTACTTTTGAATTGACTCCTCCCACATCTTTAGTTTAGGTTAAGTCTATATTTTCATTTTTAATTTAGTACGTAAGTCATCCTGAAGATGAGAACATCGTTCTCGAAACCGGTCGACAGTTATTTGTGCTCAAAAGTGGTGTATACCAAGTTATTATTATATATATTATAAAAAAAATAAAAAAAAAATATTTTGTTTAAAAAAGTTGCCAACCATAAATCTAGTACCTATGTAAAAAACAGTATAATATCTGTAAAATGGTGATAAACGATTTATTACATGGCTACACTTATTTTCCTCTGACATTTAGAATTTTACAGGTTGTTTTTGACTTATTTTGTTAACACCCGTTTTTTAGAAGTATTATTTTATCTTATAATTGTGTTTTTTATGGATATTGTGATACTGCGTTTGAATTTCAACAATTTGTCATCAATTATAATTTATAATAAACTTATATCAAGTGGAAATCAAAAATGACAGAGACTAATGAAAGTCTTGAATATAAAATAAAAAATGATTCATCTGCATCCTGTTCTGTATCAAACATAAATATTGACGAACTGAGAATATCAAATTCTGAAAGTAATTTATCAATACCACCTAAAAGTACAATTGACCTGAAAAGTTTAGTACTAGAAAACCAATCAATTAAGGTTGTTCCATCTGTTGATGAAATTGTTCGTAATAATGGTGTTGCATTTAATTCAAATTTAGACGATAACACCAAACAGTGGATGCGCAATTTAAACCAATCATGGAGTTTAGGAAAAAAAAGTCCCAATGTGATTAATCTGTTGCACAGATTTTTCGAGAGTGTTGATGATCCTTTTTTGTATGTCTTGAAGATAATAGTAAACTGTCCTGGATTTTCTGATTGCAAGCCAAAAACATTGCCTTTCATAACAGTGGAAGAATTACAAAAATGGTCTAAACCACGGCTACCAATTTTATCCCATTTGTTGACAACAAATTTGAAGCTGACAGCTTTTAATATTGCTAAAGAACAAAACAACTTATCTTTTCTTAAATTGGTTGTAGATACGTACCATTTATTAAATGAAAATGACAAAATTTTACCATTTGTTGAAGAAATGCTTAAATCACACAAATACAAATTAGCGTGTCAAACAATATTAGCCGTGAATCTCCAGGATGCAATACCAGTGGAAGACTTATTAGTGCCTTTAGTTCTTCAAGATAAATCATCCTTAGTAGATGAATATCTTTCCACCTGCCCAGATCAAGCCGCTACCTTAGTTAACTTTATTGATGACTTGCTTGATAGATCGGAAAATATGAAAACTAAAATTGACAACTTTCTTTTGTATCGACATGTACCTGAAATAAAATGGGATAAACTATACCACAAGCCATTAGGAAAGCTGATTTCTAGATTGTGCAGCAAATATCACGTTTCTTTAAGTACCTGCAAAAACTTAACAAGAAATAGAGCGATTGGTGGAATTCGCTTTTTGATTCATCAAAAATACAAAGACAATGTTAGTGACAATGCTTGGAACGATCTTGTTATTGATACTGTTTCTCAAAATCCAGATTTGGTTGAAGAACTTATTAATTTAGTGAATACTTATGATACAAAAGAAGCATATAAATGGGCACTCTATTTTAAGTTTCCTGAACATTTATATCCAGACAACCTTAAAACATTTTCAAAATGTCAAAATTCTAGCAAAGAAGAAATGTGGATTCCGTCACCTGGATCATCTAATTCTGTAGATTACCATGTACTCAGTGTACCTAAGTCAAATATTGTATTTGTAGATACACCTGAAAAATTTAAAGAGGTAGTTTACAATGGGTTGATAGGTAAAAACTTAATTGGTCTTGACTCTGAATGGAAACCTTCATTTGGGACTAAAAAAAGTACAGTCTCACTTATTCAAATCGCAACTAAAACTCAAATATATTTATTTGATGCTTTAACGTTAAGTGATATTCGCTATACCAATTTGTGGAATATTCTTGCAGAAAGTGTCTTTGATAATTCAAATGTAATAAAAGTGGGTTTCGGACTTGTAAATGACATGCACGAAATAAGGATGTCGGTGCCTGGCTTGAATTGCGTTAAATACAATGGATTAAATTACCTCGAGCTTTATAATTTATGGAAAGCTTTGTTAAATGCTGGAATCAAAATGCCTTTTCAAAAACAAACTGCCGGAGAAGGATTAAGCTCTATCGTTGAACAATGCTTTGGAGTTGCTTTAAAAAAACATGAACAGTGTTCGAATTGGGAAAATCGTCCGTTACGATCATCGCAACTTGAATATGCTGCATTGGATGCATACGTTCTTTTAGAAATCTATGATTTATTCGAAAGAAAATGCACCGAAGCTCAATTAAACTTCGAAGACATATGCTATCAAGTTATAGCTGATGCTGAAAAAATAAAAATAAGAAAAGCTAAAAAGAAGTGTAACAAAGACAAATACTATGTTAATACTATAAATGGCCCCAATACAAATCCAATAACAGCAGATAGAGTAAAACTCATAATGGAAAATAATTTTTCAACGTTAGCTGGTTATCTGAGATTTTGTGGAATTGATACAATTGTGGGTGCGGAGAATATGACATGGGATGAATGTATTCAAACTGCAATATTTGACAATAGATTTGTTATCATTCAAAACAACATTAAAAAGAAAGTACGAAAAGACATACCACGTAACCATATTTATATTATGCAAAATTGTAATATAGAAGAACAATTGAAAGAAATATTTTTTTACTTTAACATAAAGGTGAATGTTGATAATTTATATAATAGATGTCGAGTTTGTAATAATAATAATGTGGTATTAATTTCGCAAGATATTATGAAGAAAATGAAAAATATTAAAAATAATATTCAATGTGAAACAACAAACATCTATAATTCTAATAAAAACAATACTTGTACAAAGACTGTACAAAATCCACCCCAACAGATTAATTCACAATATTTTATTGGTGAAGATTTAGATGCTTTTCTTAGTGATTACGAAGAAGATGATGTGTCAATGCCTATTCATATAAACCTGCCCCTTCCTCCTGAAAAAATTTATACAGAAAATTGCTTAACAAGTTTTGGTGTTGCTATTCAATTGGAATCTATTTCTGACGACATTATTAACACTAATGATCATTTTTATATTTGCCAACCTTGTGGAAAATGTTATTGGAAAAATGAGTATTTTCCTGATTCTATAAAAAATGTAATTTCATTTTTATGTCAGTAAACTTTCATTTCTTACTATTTTTACTTACTATTTTATTGTTCAATTTATTTGGTATATTCATTAAACATTGTCTCCCATTTTATTTTTATAGTTGATTTTAAAAGACCAAAGTCAGTAATATTTCTTTATATAAATTAGTTATGTAGTCCTAACTAACACATTCCTGTGTGAAATGTGGAATATAATTATTCTTTATACTTTTAAGTTTCCAATTTATATTTACCTAACATTATATTGTATGACAATTAATTATACTTAATTATGCAAATTTCATAAAAAAATATATGATCTGATTGTTATTTTTTTGTCTTTAATTTATCATTATTGTAATTCCAATAACGATGGGTCAGAGAATTCAGATGGGTCGATGGCAGAGCGGTTAGTGCGCTGGCCTAGTAATCCAGTGGTCGCGAGTTCGAATCCTGCCTCGACCGATTTTGTTCACCTATAGCACAAGCATTTATTTGCTTATTTTAGGGAACGTAGGAAGATGTATATGTACTTGTTTAACAAGGACGTATTCATTTTATTTAAAAAAAAAAAATCTTACTAACCATTTTAAGACCACCATTTGCATTCAACATCAGCACAAACCTGTTAATGTGATCTGTTGCATAAATATATATCTAACTGGTCAAACTCTTAACTAGATTGTTCTACCTATGTCATAGTTTAGTCCAGGGGGGCAAGTCTGGTTCAATTGGCGAAATCAAAACCCTCGTGATTACCCATATCATGGATATAATTATTATATGGAGTTCTACAATATATTTAGATGTCATAGAACTCCATACAATAATTATATCCATGATATGGGTAATCACTAGGGTTTTGATTTCATCGGTCGAACCAGACTTGCCCCCTGGACAAAATAACCTAACCATCCTATTCTTTCCAAACTTTTGGTTAGAATAGGTTGGTTTAACTTGTATATTATCATAATACGCGTAGAATAAACCAATTTGACTTGAACAAACTAGTTTGGCCTGAATTTGGGATTGGCCGGTAACATATAAGTATTTGTTATTGGACAAATGTACAAAAAGAAATAATTTTACAAAAATTAAATGCGAATAATGGATTTCATATTTAAATTGGAAAATTAGCTGTGGGGAGCATGTCCGGCTGTTAAAGGCTGAGTATGGTTTTTTGAGGTACTAATAACATGTATCTATATTTAATGAAACAATTTTGTGGTTTACTGTTTGAAATTGCCTATGGGTAATAAGTCTGCCACATAATGTGAAATCATTTTTTTTTACATTATAAAAGAATTTTATTTTGCACTATTGCAGTATTTTCTGTGGGTATGTGGCACAATTAATTATAAATCAAACATGCGTCACATGTCTTGGGTTGATTTTCTGTAAAAATTCATTTTTTCACTGTATTATCAATCTGAATTTGCAAAATGTGTAATGTCTCCGAATATTAATTACAAAAGAAAATTAGGTAAAAAAAAAAATATATTTGCATTGGAATAAATTTCCAACTGGCAATCAATATAGCTACCGATTGATATTGGACTAAAATATATTATTGAGGTTTATGGAAGAGTTATGTTTAAAAATATACAATGTATGCCTACTGGTATTTGAAATACATTTATAAATAAAAAAATATCTATCAACAAGCTACCTACATAAATAATGACGACTATAATTATCTCATTAATTATTCAGAAGCTTGATGAGTGCTTCTTTTGTTTTTAATAACAAAATACCTATTAGATTGATATCTTTTTTAGTAGTTTCATCCAAAGAATAATTTTTAAGAATCATTTTAATTTAATATTATTTTTATGGTTCAAACGGCTTTTGTATTGGAAGAACTAAATGATCACAGAACATAATTGATAGTGAAATTGCTTTCAGAATTGATAGTTTTCTTTTCCAACTGTCGATTTGTTCAAGAGAATTTATTTCTCTTAACAGATAGACAAAGTTTTAATCCAAGATGTGCAAGATTTATATGTCTATATTTCATCTTTGAAGTCGAAATACACCACCTCTGAGGCTTCGCAGTGACGCGACCTCTCCTGTTCGCGTTATTATTTATTTGAATTCGGTGCTAAATCAGACCACAAACAAATATTTGTGAAAAATAAAGTGTGAGAAAAAAAAATATATTGACAATAACACATAAGCCTTAGATTATATATGATACAGATACCTAGTCAGCGCAATGAATGTATGCCAACTAAAACTACGAGGAAACAGATGAATTTCTAGTATACGTACACCTACCGATACGCACACCTACATAAAACGTAGACCAACCGATCTACCGCCTCACACACACATGTAAAAAAACTTGGCATACATTTGAATTCGAAATTTGTACTAGACGCGGCTTCTGTACATTATAATTCTTTGACATAAGCTCTAAAAAAAATATGTGACATTACAATTACAAGTGACAGTGACAGTCGAAATTAGACACCCGTCGTGTCAACATGGACCGCGCTCACCGAACGGCCGAGGGATGGATGTCTGCATCCCTCGTGGCCAGAGCAGCTGCAAACCGCACCAAAGGGTGTCGGTTAGGCTCGCTCCGCATCGGCAGCCTTGGACGTGACACCTGGAGTGCCGAAATGGATTGGCGCACCACCATTCGGCGAGAGAACCGCTTTCCTGGACCGAAGCGGGTGCTGAGTTTGGAAAGTGCTCCAAACGCTGTTGGGTCGCGCTGGACCCTGGAGCAACGGCCTGCATCTCCTTGAGACTCGCCTCGCTGCCGTTCGCTCCCGACAGTCACCCATCCGGCATCTGCCTTTGCCTTCGTGGCTCAGTTGGTTAGGTATCTGACTGCTGATCCAAAGGTCCCGGTGAAGACACAGTTTTTAATTGTGTTTTCAGTCTGACTGTGAGACGATTAGTATCGTAAGTCTCCAGAATGTAGCAACTTGTTATTGGGTGCGTGTTAAATTAATATTTGACATGTTAGTTGCCCGAGAAGTAATGTAAAATAAAATCTGCCGGTGTCTGGGACAAGAGGTTGCTTTCGCCGATAACCTTGCCCCTTCGCCCATCGACGACGTTCCATTCCGGCAATGACGGTGCATCAGCACACTCATGAGAAGAAAAGATAATGTGTGCCCCAGAAACCAACTATATATGTGTCAATTTTATTTCTCTGGTGACAATAATTCGGCTGTGTTTGTTTTTAATTAATTTATTTTAGTGAATTTATTTAAATTTGTGACGTCCAATATTGACTCCATTCATCTTAATTTTTGATGTCCTAATTTATTGCAAATTCTAATTATTTATTTTATCAGACATTTTTTATCATTTCATGTTGTGACATGACCGTGCCGTCTGACGTTTGTGCGCTGACACTTGATATTTATGTATCGTCAGACCATGGTCTAGTTTTTATTCATCTCATTCATAGATCTCATTCAGCAAGGTTATGTGTGGAATATCTAATTCTATTATTGACATTAAAAAAGTGAGCTCTACCTCGAAGCCTCTTGGGAGGAGGGTATCAGCAGCATAAATATATTCCATACATGAATTTACTCAGACTTCGCAGTTGAACATTTAGTGTGTCTGTGTGTGTGTGTGTGTGTGTGTGTGTGTGAGGGTGTGTGTGTGTGAGGGTGAGGGTGTGTGTGTGTATGTGTTTGTGTCCCCACCCCCTTATAACTTTTGATCCGCTTGATTAACAGAGTCTAAAATTTCAAAAAGTATAGAAAATTTTAAGCTAACAACTCTTTTAAACATTTTAATTTTGTTTCAGTCAGGGGCTTTCAACTTTTGAATTTTCGCTTTATTTTTCCATATATCTCAGAATCCATAAAAGCTAGAAAGCTGAAAATTGGTATAAACATAGACAATTACAAAATTTCAAAGTGGTTTTTTTTTCAAAAAAAATCCAGAGTTTCTCAAACATTTTTTAATAATAAAAACATTTTACTATGATAAATTTATATATTTAACTGCATATATTTCCCAATTTCTTAAAAATATCGAAAAACGCCGAAACATCCCAATTAGAAAATTTTATTTTCTATGTAAAGTATGGGCATTGTAGTAGTACTACTCGAACTTTTTTAACATTCTTTATAAAAATTGATTTTAGTGACATCATTTGATATAATTTGTATAGCAGTATACACTGCACAATATTTGGGGGGACTCTCAATAGTTTGATACTAAATCTCCAAACATATATACATACCATCATGTTGTTTTCATATTTTGGGTAGAAAAAAAGGGCTGACCTCCATACATATATACCTCAACACATACCTACATATTTTGTATAGAAAACAAAATATCTTTAATTATTCAATAATTTGGATTTGTGGGTTTATATTTTGGTAAGTATTCTTCAACTCTACATAGGTACTATCGCTATCGACAGTTGGATCTTATGTGCTACATGCAACTAGTTGGATAAAATGATGTCATTATTCTTATCTTTTTGGGCTCCGCATCTTTGAGCGTCTTTGATGTGTTCCATCCCCAGAATGATTGATGGTTCTTCATTATATTTCTGTCATTTGATTGGTTGCTATCTTATAAAGTTTACATCATATTGTTTATTTGTACTTTAGATAATGATCTTGATTTTGGCGAAAGTTTTATCAAAACGTTTAATATGCCATGTCTGAAAATAAATAAAAATCTATGGTTTATATAATAAAATTTTCACAATCTATGAACTTAATTGTCAAAGCAACAAAGTGTCCATATCATTAATTATGTTTGTGTTATTTAAATATTTTGCAATTTGGAATTTGTGTTTATTCGAATAATTTTCTTCTGAGCTATTTTTTACTTAGAAGTTTCAACAGAATGCTTCCAAAACACGTTATGGCTCTATAAAGCTTATCCACAATATCTCAAGTTGTTAGCCTTGGATCTGACATGAAAATCAAATGATTATTATTTGTTGAATAAATTAATTATAACAATCATGTTGTCATTGCAAAATCTTCTTGAAGTAATCTATATTTGAGTATATTATTAATATGATCCATCCTAGGGTGAAAAAGAGAAATGCCGGCTTAATTGCTGGTACATGGATGTGTCTTATCGCTGTTGCATGCGCAGCAGTCACAACGGCCCCATGTGATAAATCTCGTAGAGTTTTTACAGAATCTTCGGGAATAATAACTGATGGACCATCAGGTTCAAATTACACTCAGGTATGTATATTTTATGTACAGATATTCAATCAGTGGCTAATTTGTGACACTATAATTACTTATAATATGTCTGATTTTACCATGGAATATCATGATTATATAAAGAATAATAATTGATAATCTTACTTCAGACAATAAGTATTTCATTTAAAATTAATGATCAGTAGCCAATATTGAAAAGGAAATATTGCAGGAGATAAAAATAAAAGAATCAATTGGGGGGACGAAAAGGTTTTGATCTATAGTTGATTGTTTTCAGTGAAAATTCTGTGATTCAGTTGTGCGTCATCTACAACAACTGCTTAAATTAAATCAATTATTTTCCTTAAAATTGTGCTTTGTCAACTAACGATTGGCAACTAATTATGTTTATTTTTTTCTTAAAATGAAATTTTTTCACTGGACACACAACATAAAAATCATATTAAGTTAAATTTTTCATTGGCCACACTACATAAAAATCATGTTTAGTTATTGTATTTAATATTAACTCTGGTTGGTTGGAAGATATTGCCGTTTGGCAATAAGCCCGCCAATGTTCAACTTCAAATAAATATAGTGATCATTAATTGGAAAAAAAAATTGTTAGATGGGTGGTGGCAGAGTGGTTAGTGCACTGTGTTTGAAATCCAATGGCTGTGAGTTTAAATCCTGCCACGACCGATTTCGTTCACCTATAGCACAAGCATTTATGCTTAGTTTACGGAATGTATGAGGATGTATGTGTACTTATTACAAGGACATAATCATTATTTTTAAAATGAGGACAAAATTATCCAGAATTTAAATACATGACTAAAAAAATCAACTTACCTTTTATTTATGATTTTGGACAATATACAGTCTCATTATCTTTAGTTGAATGGTTGTCAAACAAAATTTGCTATGTATTATGAGATTATATTATAAGCTCGCATATAAGAAAAAATCAATACTAGGTCTTGCCGACCTCCATGGCACAGTTGGTAAGCCGTTTCTGTGCGGGCATTCTGGGTTCGATTCCCAGCAGAGGAGAAATTTATTTAAATTCATTTCTCACGCAAATATTGCTTTTCTGGGCTGGAAACACTGGTTAGTTGGAAGTGATTGTCATTCGGCAATAAACTCGCCACTTGCGCAGGGTGCAAGGATGTATTTATTATTATTATTATGCTTTTTATTTATTTTTTTCAATATGTCATCATCCTTGCCACAAATTGACCATGTCTTTGCATTATCCTTTTTCTTCATAATATATATTACTTCATTTCAGGATTCCCACTGTGAATGGTTGATCAAAGCACAAAACAAAAGTCAATTTATCACGCTAAAATTTCGTAGCATGGGAACAGAATGTTCCTATGATTATGTATTTGTTTATGATGGGGACTCTTTCCATTCACCGTTGCTTGGAAGCTTTAGTGGTAAAACAGAACCACAGCAAATAACCGCTACTAGTGGATATGTAAGAATATTCCTATTATATTCTGTATTTGAATGTCCTATTTTTATTTCCAAACTTTTTATTATAATGCATAGATAAACTACTTTATATTCTATTATAAAAATATTGTGTACTCTACAGTATCTATCTTTAGTTAATATGCAAGTAGTATAAAATGTTTATACTACTATATATAGTAAATTTTCATCAAGATGTGAATATTCCATGATTCCATAGATAGCAACACATAATTTTTCAGATGCAGTATGATACAAGGCAGAATTTAATATGCTATTTATATTTATGTCACGGTTGTTTTTACATTCAATGTTTATTTTTATCATCCTAAATTGCATTTAATATATAAATTTAGAAATTAGATTCCTTTAGACGTTTATAATTCCTGGCAGTCTCATTAAAAATGTTCAATCGTAATAAATCGAATATGTGTATAATTATTAACTTGATTTTATTTTATACTATATGTAGTAATGAATTATATAAAAGTCATGCATATTTTCAGATGCTGATTTTACTGTACAGTGATACTAATTATGTATTAGATGGATTTAAGGCTGAATTTTCTGTGCACAACTGTCCAAATAATTGCTCTGAGAGAGGTGTGTGTGCATCTCATACATGCATCTGCACGGGAGATTGGGGAGCAAAAGATTGTAGCATGGAACTTTGTCCTCACTCCTGCTCCGGTCATGGATCATGTCAAAATGGTCGCTGCAAATGCCAAAAAGGGTAAATCGTTCTCTTTAATTTTTGCTTTGATAAAATATTCAGTTGACCCTTTTTTAATAATAACCAAATTACAATTAATATATATTTACTAGTGGACCCGAGCAAACGTTGTTCTGCCACTGATCGCATTTTATATATTGTTCTGCCATAGACCGCCTTCTATGTCAACGCATTTTATGTAATTTAATTTCTGTTTGTAATTTCATACCAAAATTCTATTGCTATATCAAGGTAAACTGTATTTTCCATTGAGTCATACATAATGTATCTTCCTGTAATTATGGCAATTTTCCATGTTCATTTAATCTTGTTTTTTGTCAAAAAAAATGACCGCTGTATACCAATATATTTGTATTGGCAGTTACAAATATTTGTATAAGGTATGCTAATGACTGTAGACCTGCACTTGAGTTTTAATGATCAATATGTATGTATATATACTAGTTGCATGTAACACATGAGACCCAACTGTTGATGTCGATAGTATGCATAATTGAAGAATACATACTAAACTATAAACACAAATTAATAAATATTGTGAGATATTTTGTTTTCTATATAAAACATGTAGGTATGTATGTCCGGATAGGATAGTATGGAGGTCAGTCTGTTTTTCCTACCCAGAATATGAAAACAGCGTGATGGTATGTATGTATGTTTGGAGATTAAGTAGGTATTAAACTATTGAGTGAGATATTGTGTAGTGTATACTGCCTTACAAATTGTATGAAACGATGTCGCCACTAAAATAAAATTTTATCAAAATTGTTAAAAAAAGTTTGAAATGTACTACTACAATGTTAATATTTTTTAAATAAAATTAAATTATCTAGTTGGGATGTTTTGGCTTTTATCACTATTTTTAAAAACTTTGGAAATATAAGCAGTTAATCACATAAATTTATCATAAAAAAATGTTTTTCTTAATAAAAAATGGGGGGGCTGTTTCAAATATATTGCTATGGGCGCAAAAACACGTTTATTTGGCCCTGCTTATATTCAATTACATTTTACATTGTCGACCTTCATTGCTCAATTGGTTAGGTATCTGACTGCTGATCTAAGGGCCCCAGGTTCGATTCCCGGCAGAGACACAGTTTTTAATTGTGTTTTCAGTCTGGAACTGAGAGACGATTAATATTGTAAGTCTCCAGTATGTGGCAACTTGTTTTTGGGTGTGTGTTAAGTTAATGTTTGACATAGAACCTGTTACTTGCCCGAGAAGCTAGATAAATAAAACAAAATAAGCCTTTTCCCATAGTCCAATTTTCTGTTTTTTTTTTACACATTGCTTCCGATGAAAGTATATAAAAAAACATATGAGTGAACACTGTACTCTTTACTGTGCTTATATTCTATCTAATTTCAAACCACTTCCCCAAAGTACATTATTTAAGACTGTAGAAGAGGGACTGAAGGGATTTTTTTTAAAAACTTACATATGTATGTTAATTTCTATTGATTGTGTGTTGGATATTTTATGCTCTGAATAAAAAAATTACAAAAACAATGTTCTTGATGAATCAGCTAATTGCTTCACATTTACATTAAAAAAAACTAGTTATTAAATATTGTTATCATATTTGCATGTGTTTGTAAGTTATTTTTATTTTTGTATGAAACAAAAGAAAAAATTTTGTTCCAGGTATTCAGGCGTTGCGTGTTCCTTGGAGTTATCTGATTTTAATGGAAACAAATGGCACTGGCTTTCACATTCCAATGGTGGAGGATTATCACCACGTGCAGCACATTCTGCTGTATATATTAATCATACAGATTCTTTGTACGTTTTTGGTGGATACGATCTCAATAAAGTTTTAGGTTCATTACAGATTTACAGGTATACAATATCACAATTTTAATACTTTCAAATGTCCAATACATATTTCTGGACCTCAGAGCCAGAGGGTATTAAGTCCACTTTTTGTTGAAGATGAGGTTTTGACTTTCGAAATATTATTGAAAGAAGTCAAATCCTCACAAAGGGTATTAAGTCCACTTTTTGTTAAAAGTGGACTATTATTGAAAGCGAAATATTATTGAAAGAAGTCAAAGCCTTACTTTTAACTTAATACCTCTGACTTAATATCCTCTGGCTCTGAGGTCCAGATTTTAAATAGTCAGTGGAAAATAAAGATGTATGCATAATATTACTTTGCATTAACACTGGAAAGAAGAATGACTGAACTTTCATATTCTTGATTTTTGAAATATATTGTGTGTTTGTAAATCATTAACGTTTGATCATTTATTTTTAGATTCTCTGAAAGTTATTGGGAGGATGAAGATGGAAAAATAATTGAAGATTTTTCATCAAATAAGTTTGATCAATCCTTACTTAGAGAAATTCTCGAACATGTATGATATTGATATATTTTTATGTTATTACATAGTTATTTTAGTAATTATTGCAAATTTTCATAATAAACATTACATTTAAGTACTATCTTAAAATGTAGAAAAATATCATTTAAATATCTACTTTTTGTATTACACTTATAAATAATACTTTTTTTCTTCAGAATGTGTTTATTAAGGTACCTTTTTTAATCAAATTCACGCACAATTTCAGTGCATGCATATTTACATTTTATTTTTAACTCATTATTTAAATTAAGTGCATATTTTTATTATTTTATTTGAAGGAAACATTAGACAAATGGGGATTAACAAAAGGAACATTTTTCAATCATTTTGTGTATTCATCACTTGTACGACGAAACCGTTCACCGGGCTTAATATTAGAAAACAATGATAACTTCACCAGTGCACCAATTACAGAAAATTATTTACATTCCTCATCTAAACCAAAGCGCCCTTCACCTCGATATGGTCATGCAGCATGTCAAATTGCCACAATGTTTGCACTGTATGGAGGAAAGCTCGACAATGGGAAATTGTCAAATGAACTTTGGGTGTATGATGTTATAACTAAAGAATGGTCCTTGCGAGCCATGAACTCTACCGTTGTACCTCCAGCTTTGACACGTCATACACTCACAACTGTCAAAAATGAATTGTATCTCTTTGGTGGCAGTACCAGTGATGGCGAGTTTTCTTCCAGGTTTGTTATTTTACTTCAAAGTCATATTTCTATACCTACATTAACTTTGTATTGGGTTGCCATTAGCCAAATTGTTCTCTTATCATATTTATTTTATTATTACTCTCGTCCAAGATTGTTTTGAATGTGGCAAATCAAAAATAAGATTTGTTATATAGATATATATATATTTGTTCCTAGCAGACCCGTCAGAGACTGTCCTGCCCATATATTGCCTTTTGCTCCTGCTGGTTCAGCATAAATAAACATAAATAACCACACACTGTCACAGCATATCTCACAATGTGGAGTAACCAGTGACAGGTGTGCATTACCTTTTAAAAGGAAGCACGACACATGCATGTATACCCACACATCAGACTCACTTCACCTAAAAAAGGCAACATTCAAATAAGTGGTGAACTATGCCTGTTTTATTTTCGATTTCCCGGCTCTTACAGGACATCAGAAAATAATAATAGAATAAATTTCATCAAAATCGACCTTTGTGGCTCAGTTGGTTGGGTATATGACAGCTGATTCAAAGGTCCCGGGTTCGATTCCCGTTGGAGACACAGTTTTTAATTGTGTTTTCAGTCTGGATCTGTGAGACTATTAATATCGTAAGTCTCCAGAATGTGGCAACTTGTTATTGGGTGCGTGTTAAATTAATATTTGACATAGTACCTGTTAGTTGCCTGAGAAGCAATATAAAATAAAATGAAATTAGGAGAATGTGTTGTCATTTATAGAAATACATCTTCCTTATCATAAATGTATTATATGATTCAAATAAGTTTTGACAAAAATGCACTGAGGTCATACAATTTACATGTCTTTTACATTGATTAATTTCTGTACATATGAATAAATAGAGAGATAAATGTGTATTGTTTTAAGAATTTTCGCATGAAGTTAGTAATATGCATGGATGTACTAGTTCTCAAATATAAATGGGTCGTGGCAGAGTGGTTAGCACGCTGGGTTCGAATCCTGCCACAACCGATTTCGTTCACCTATAAAGCAATAGTAATAATAATAATACAAGCATTTATGCTTAGTTTAGAGAATTTATGTGGATGTATATGTACTTTTTTCAAGGACATATTCATTATTTTTAAAAATAAAAAAATACAATATAAACATTGTATTAAAAATAATTTTTACTCATAATTTATACATACTACAATATCAACCCCTTCGTTTGTTTTTACTCTCCACACTATGGAATAGGGGAGAGTCATGATTTCGCAAAATTTAAGCGTATTTTTTTTACATCAATTTCTCAATGGGTATCATGTAGAGAATGCACACTATGAGTTTCGTCGTGATGTGTTTGTGTGTATGGCGTATACGCTGTACGCCGTACGCCGTACGCCGTAGCATTTATCTTTTTTGTGTCCTCTCTACAGCCCAAACTATAAGTCTGATCGACTTCATATTAACATCATATGTGTAAAGTGCAAAGACCTAGAGCTGATTAGTTTTCCATAGACAACTTTTGATTTCTTCTCTATGAATTCATCATTTACGTTGTTTTTTTTTGTGTCCTCTCTGCAGCCCAAACTATAAGTCCGATTGACTTCATATTGATATCACATGTGTTAAGTCCATAAACTTAGAGCTGATTAGTTTTCCATAGACAACGGTTCATTTTTTGCCAATGTTTCTTTATGATTTCATCTATTAAAACTGAAAAAATGCTCTCACGACCTGGAAATTAGAGATATTTTAATTTGGTTTCAACTATTTATACAACACCAAGAATCTTCATAAAATTGTATTCAAAGTTGGTCAATGTTAAAAGAAAAATATTCAACGGTTTCAAAAATTATATTTTATTTAATGGATATTTGTATGAAACTTATATGTTACAAGAGAATTTTTTTATATTTGGCAATGTTCAGTTCATTGATTTCATATTGATATAAGAATATTAATAGCTTGAACTTAGAACTGATTAGCTTTTCATAGATATCATAAAATTTCTTCATATGATATCACGTGTCAACATTGTCAAAATGCTCTAACGCTCTTTGAAACAAAATTTATCTGCTTTTTTTAAAATATTTCATACAACATAAGCAGTCTTCACTATACTGCATTAATAGTTTGTCTATCTTAACATAAAAATATACTATCGGAAGAAAATTTATATTCCTGTTAGTAACATTTAGTATGAATAAAAATGTAATTAGATAAATTTCTATTTATGGAAACGTTCAGTAATTTGATTTCATGTTATAATGTAAAGAGCTTGAACATAGAACTGATTAGCTTTCCATAAATAACAAAAAAAATCTTCATATGATATCACCTGTCAAAATTTGGAAAATGCTCTCGCGTTCTTTAGAACAAAATTTATCTGCTTTTTTTAAAATATTTCATACAACATAAGCATTCTTCCCTATACTCCATTAATAGTTTGTCTATCTTAACATAAAAATATACTATCGGAAGAAAATTTATATTCCTGATAGTAACATTTAGTATGAATAAAAATGTAATTAGATAAATTTCTATGTATGGAAAAGTTCAGTTATTTGATTTCATGTTATAATGTAAAGAGCTTGAACATAGAACTGATTAGCTTTCCATAAATAACAAAAAAAATCTTCATATGATATCACCTGTCAAAATTTGGAAAATGCTCTCGCGTTCTTTAGAACAAAATTTATCTGCTTTTTTTAAAATATTTCATACAACATAAGCATTCTTCACTATACTGCATTAATAGTTTGTTTATCTTAACATAAAAATATACTATCGGAAGAAAATTTATATTCCTGATAGTAACATTTAGTATGAATAAAAATGTAATTAGATAAATTTCTATGTATGGAAACGTTCAGTAATTTGATTTCATGTTATAATGTAAAGAACTTGAACATAGAACTGATTAGCTTTCCATAAATCAAAAAAAAATCTTCATATAATATCACGTGTCAAAATTTTGAAAATGCCTTCGCGTTCTTTAAAACAAAATTTATCTGCTTTTTTTAAAATATTTCATACAACATAAGCATTCTTTACTATACTGCATTAATAGTTTGTTTATCTTAACATAAAAATATACTATCGGAAGAAAATTTATATTCCTGATAGTAACATTTAGTATGAATAAAAATGTAATAAGATAAATTTCTATGTATGGAAAAGTTCAGTAATTTGATTTCATGTTATAATGTAAAGAGCTTGAACATAGAACTGATTAGCTTTCCATAAATAACAAAAAAAATCTTCATATGATATCACCTGTCAAAATTTGGAAAATGCTCTCGCGTTCTTTAGAACAAAATTTATCTGCTTTTTTTTAAATATTTCATACAACATAAGCATTCTTCACTATACTGCATTAATAGTTTGTTTATCTTAACATAAAAATATACTATCGGAAGAAAATTTATATTCCTGATAGTAACGTTTAGTATGAATAAAAATGTAATTAGATAAATTTCTATGTATGGAAAAGTTCAGTAATTTGATTTCATGTTATAATGTAAAAAGCTTGAACATAGAACTGATTAGCTTTCCATAAACAACAAAAAAAATCTTCATATGATATCACCTGTCAAAATTTGGAAAATGCTCTCGCGTTCTTTAGAACAAAATTTATCTGCTTTTTTTAAAATATTTCATACAACATAAGCATTCTTTACTATACTGCATTAATAGTTTGTTTATCTTAACATAAAAATATACTATCGGAAGAAAATTTACATTCCTGATAGTAACATTTAGTATGAATAAAAATGTAATTAGATAAATTTCTATGTATGGAAAAGTTCAGTAATTTGATTTCATGTTATAATGTAAAGAGCTTGAACATAGAACTGAATAGCTTTCCATAAATAACAAAAAAATTCTTCATATGATATCACCTGTCAAAATTTGGAAAATACTCTTGCGTTCTTTAAAACAAAATTTATGTGCTTTTTTAAAAATATTTCATACAACATAAGCATTCTTCACTATACTGCATTAATAGTTTGTCTATCTTAACATAAAAATATACTATCGGAAGAAAATTTATATTCCTGATAGTAACATTTAGTATGAATAAAAATGAAATTAGATAAATTTCTATGTATGGAAACGTTCAGTAATTTGATTTCATGTTATAATGTAAAGAGCTTGAACATAGAACTGATTAGCTTTCCATAAATAACAAAAAAATCTTCATATGATATCACGTGTCAAAATTTTGAAAATGCTCTCGCGTTCTTTAAATCAAAATTTATCTGCTTTTTTTAAAATATTTCATACAACATAAGCATTCTTCACTATACGGCATTAATAGTTTGTCTATCTTAACATGAAAATATACTATCGTTAGAAAATTTATATTCCTGGTAGTAAAATTTAGAATGAATAAAATATTTCATTGTCAATATTTGTGGTGTGGAGAGTTTAGTGTTGGCCACAACCCACTCGTTTTAACATGGCTAAGTAGGCGACACTAGCTATTAGTATTTAGGTTCATTATACTCTTCCAAAGAAAAATGCACTACGTATCTTTAGGGAAAAATTGTTTATTGATTTGTAGTGTCATTTTTGTGACTGAAAGTATTTGTATTGTATGAATTTCATTATGTATGCATGCACACCACATTCTTTTTGTAATTTTTTTCCTAAACTATGTACTAATTATTATTTTAGATACTATAAACTTATACCATCACGCAATCAGCTTAATTTTTACTCTCCACACTATGGAATAGTGGAGAGTCATGATTTCACAATTTTTAAGCGTATTAATTTAAATAAATTTTTCAACGCCTATCATGTAGAGAGTGCACACTGTGAGTTTCGTCGTGATGTGTTTGTATGTACGGCGTACGGATTATCCTTTTTGTGTCCTCTCTGCAACCCGAACTATAAGTCCGATCAACTTCATACTAACATCATATTATGTGTAAAGTGCATAGACCTAGAGCTGATTAGTTTTCCATATCCGTTCATTTCTTCTCTACGATTTCATCTGTCCAAATTTTCAAAATGCTCTCACGGTCTGGAAAATCGAGGTATTTTTACGCTGTTTGAAATTTTGATACTGTCCCATAAATGCTCATCTTGCTTGTAATGCAATTTTACTTAAAATTTCTCAACAGGTATCATGTAGAAAATATATATGAGTTTCGTGACAATGTTTTTGTATGTATGGTGTATTGTGAAAACTTTTGTCATCTGGGAATCTTATATTTGTTTAAGAATCTAATAGAAATGTACTTCATAAAAATGCATTTAGAGATTGTCAACCTTTCAAGAAAAAAAATGAACGCTTACAATGGTGTGGAGAGTTTAGTGTTGGCCACAACCCACTCATTTTAATATATCTTAATGCAATACCAAGTAATATAATGAAGTAAGTTAATACATTTACACAATACCAAGGATCATGCCATTTTTATTATTCTGACTTCCATTTAGTATATTTTTCATCACAGGATAGCAGTGATTCAAAATGTATCTTTATTTCTATATCTATTATAATTTAAAGTACATTTAATCCTAATATTTTCTTTAATAATGAATTCTTAATTTCTTTTTTATTTTTATTCGCATGGCACTTTAATCAAAATTATATTTAGTTAAAATTATATAAAGCCATACTTGGTTGTAACCAGCACAAAGGGATTTACTAAATTTACTCGTTATATCAGAGTTAGGTACAAATTGGTAAGTAATTAGGATGTGCCCTGAGGTCTACCTATAAAACATATTAGTTATTTCAAATTTTTAATATGAGCCTGTATAACATATTATCTTATTCCTTTATACAATCTATACTATAATTTGTGAAAAAAGTCCTATTTAATCTACAGCGCCTTTAGCTGCAGTTGTTGTCGGCAAATCTGGCATTTCTTTTAACAGAAAAATCCACTTTATTATTGCTTCATCTTCATTTTCTGTTGTTTTCGAAAGATGGTTTTTTTTGTATCTCCTTTGATATCGCAAATGATTGTTGCTCCAGAATCTAAAGACATTTTCGTTTGTTAGATGACGAGTTTAATTCTCGAAGCCCAGTTTGTAACTGATTATTATAAAATAAAAAAAAAAAACGCACAACACAAAATTTTACTCAACAAAAATAATGAAAAAGTTGAAAGCATGAAAAGATGGCAAGGTAACAAAGCGCAAATTCTTTCTAAAAGTAAAATGAAATGAACATTTTTACATACAGTGTGTCAAACAGCTCATTCAAGCAATATAAAGGGGACCTTTATTTATGACAAAAAATATTATGAAAGGTCATAAAAAATAATTTTCTGCTGACCCTTTTATTGTATGACTTTTCACAAGAATTTGGTTTAATTATATCTTATAAAATGTAATTTGTTCACTTGTTGACAACATTTTTGTATGTTATATCCTGGCGAAAGTCAACGTTTCTATGAAAATAGACCTAAACCAACGCAATACTATATTTATTATATTAAATATTTATTTCCTTATTTTATATAAAAAAAAAACTGAATATTTCCTATTGAGATGTTAAAAAGTTTGTCAATAAGAATATTTCCTCTTTATGACCAAGTTTGACTGTAAAGTACATTTTTTACTATAATACCAATAGAATAGGTATACTTATATTTTCTTAAATAGATACAAATATTGGTTAGTTATTTTGTGTATTCTTTTTTCTCTAAGTTTTTTTCTTTTGGATACATTGCCCGTGTATGATTAAGTTACCTCTGTATGTATAAAAATAGTTTATTAAATCTTTTTGTAATCTAGCATCTAAATTAGTCCCTCCCGTTCATTCAGACAATATCTTCAACATTTGTTTTTATGTACTAAGATAAAATGAGTTTTTTTTATTTATTTTGATTTATTAAAAAAACCTCACAAAAATCATACAAATTGAAGAGTCACACTGATACTAGGATTGACAAAAGTTCTATCCATAAATGAATATCCACCTTTTTGTTTCTGTTAGTTAGACATCTGCCTGCTGATCCAGGTTAAATTTCCAGTACAGTCACAGTTTTTCTAGTTTGGTCTCCGAAAAAATGACGGCTTGTAATTGGATATGTGTTTATTTAATTTTCACATAGCACATGCTAATTAACCTGTAATCACATTAATTAGTGTTCTTGTATTTTTAGAATGTTTCGAATTACGTTATCTGGAAATGATTCAGAAAACTGGGAAGAAGTAAGAATTAGAGGTGGTAAAGAACTTGATGTTAGAGTTGTAGCACACAGTGCTGTCTATCATTCTTACTCACATTCAATTATTGTCTATGGAGGTGTTGTAGCGGGTGTAGCCAGGTAAATATATTTTGATTACTTTTATGAAATAAAAAACAAGTAAAAATTATTCATAAATATGTTTATTTTTACCATAAACGAGTACAAGATGAATGTGTGTTTTTTTACAGGTTTTCTAAACTTTCTGATAAAATGTTTGCCTTTGATATTGAAAATAAACATTGGAGCGAACTCCATTACCCTCGTGCACATTTAAGGGATACTTACGTTCCAAGGGAAAGAGCATTTCATACTGCTACCATTATAGGTATGTCATGTACATTAATTGCAAACTTCTAAAATAAAGCAACTAATTTAAGGTGCATTGTAAATAAATTATAGACATCCTGAATCTAAGATTTATTAACTTAATTGTATTTTCTAATATTTTTATATGAGACATCCTTTAAATTCTTTGAACTTAATGTATTTCCAATAAACAATATAAGAAAATCCTCATCTTTATTTATACTTTTTGCTACAACTTTTTGCCGTATTGATTACTTACAGCTTTCGAAGTTTGTGAATTGGGTTTACTTAAAACATAGTCAGTGGTGAAATCATATAAATGATATATTTCATTAAATTAATATACAACAAATTTTTATTTATTTGTAATTTCTTGTACATATAATTTGTACACTGATGGGTTTATTACCAGACGACAATTTCTTCCAACCAACCAGAGTTCATGTTAAATATACAATACAGTGTGTACAATGGCAGTTAAATAATCACATGATAAAAATAAATATAGATTACAGAAGAAAAGTAAAAAAAAAACCTGCAGCAATCTCACATATTTTTAGAAACTAAAAAATCTCACAGAAAAAATATAACAAGTTGCATTAATTGTTCTTATATTAATATGTATTTTTTACTTATGCAGGTAATTATTTAGTAGTATTTGGCGGTTATTCACATCGTCACAACAAGGAAGAGATATGTTACGATAACCAAATGTACTTGTACCACTTGGGGTGTCATGCCTGGACCAGTGGTGAGGTATTGGGAGGAACAGGAGCTGCGGGATATCCTAAAGCGCAGGGAGTTTTTGCTCATGCCGCTGCCCTCAGACCACCCTCCACTTTACTTCTTGCAGGGGGCTACCATGGAAATGTTAATGGTAATTTCACTTCATCAATTGTTTAATTACTTGTTATAAGTATAAATCCATGAAGTTATTTCAAGTTCTTACTTGTCATGATCTAAAATGCCATTCTTATTTCAAAGGCATCAATGTCTTAAGGTGCGAGAACACAGTGGTCGACGATGGCCCACTGTAGGCCATCGCCATTGTGTAAACGGGCTAATCGTGCCTCATGGCGTACAAATGGCAGTGGGCCATGCGTCGTGGCGTGCAATGGCCACGTTGTCGGTTTTTTGGGCACACTTCAAAGGGATCATGGCGTGGTCTGGCCGGTGGTGTTCACACAGTGGCCCATTGTTCAGTTTGTCACCGACCGCGCGATGTAGGGTAGTGCGCTTCAAGTTTGTGTATTTTTTTATTTTTCGATATTTCTTTATCGTGGAGTAACGAAGAAACATTTAAATTTATAGAGTTGTATCAATCTGAACCTACAATTTGGGACAAATAAATTGCAGCGGCCGAGATTACTTCGACGTCCATCGTCAGTGCTTCGCTATGCAGTAATGAGCCATGGACCATTGTGTGAATACCTTTTCGCCGACAGGTGTTGATGGCCTGCCATGGGCCATTGTGTACTGGAAGCTTTAATTTTATGAAACTTTTTTTATCCAAACTAGTTGCATGTAGCACATGAGATCCAACTGTCAATGGCGTTAGTATATATATTTGAAGAATTCATACCAAACAATAAACCCTTAAATCCATATTATTATTGAATATTTTAAGATATTTTCTTTTCTATACAAAACATGTATGTCAAGATAAGATAGTGTAGAAGTCAATCCTTTTTTCCTACCCCGAATATGTAAGCAACACAATGGTATGGAGATTAAGTATCAAACAATTGAGAAAAAAATTGAGATGTACTACTATAATGTATAATTTTGTACTTTTTATAGAAAATTAAATTATCTAGTTAGGATGTTTCGAGGTTTATGGATGTTTAAAAAAAATGGATATATAAGCATTTAAACACAAAATTGTAAAATGTTTTTCTTAATAATTTTTTTTTAGAAATCCTGGAACTTTTCCATAAAAATCAATTTGAGATATTGTATTTTTATTTTTTGTACAAATTTAAAGCGTTATAGCTTTTTTAATTTTTGAGATATATGGAAAAATTAAATAAAAATTAAAATTTTGATAACCCCTGACAAGAACAAAAAATTTTAAATTCTGATTATAAAAGTTTTGTAGGCCTAACATTAACCTAAACTTTTATTATTAAGAAAACTTTTTTTCATCACAAATTTGTGTGTTTAACTGCCTATATTTCCATTTTTTTTTAATACTATCTCAATACCCCGAAACACCCCAACTAGATAATTTAATTTTCTATAAAAAGTACATATATTACAGTATGTAGTATATATCAAACTTTTTTATTTTTTTAAATTTTGGGGTCTGTGAATCAAGTGGATCAAAAGTTATAAGAGGAGGACGGACAAACACACACACATTCTGAGTTCATCTATATAATATATAGAGAACATGTATTATGCGATGCCTCTACGTTGGTGTTTTTTGAATTCAAAATTGAAAAAAACCATGAAAACTGTAGACCTGGCCATACAAAATTTCCCAGATCTTGCCTTGAAACTTTGTCAATCTGTTAAGAGAAATCAATTCTCTTGAATAAATCAACAGTTGGATTATTAAGCAAATCAAAATATTTAGTATTATGAATTATTATCTACATCACATTAAATGTAGGCCTTTTTAATTTGAATTTATTTACTAATTTACGTAATTGAAAAGTAAAAGTTAATAATACATTAAATTTTTTATGTCACATCACATCTGTACATAGGATTTGGTATTGAGATAATATACTTGACTATATTTTATGATTAAATGTTTAAATACAATAAAACAAACTTATTATTTACAATTTTTGTATTCATGTTATGGTATGTTCTTATTTATGTAAATTTTTTTTTAATTATTGTGTAATTTTTTGTATGTCTTTTGATTGTAAATATTGAATATGTAAACTATTGTATTATAAATGAATAGAAAATATATGTACATATATGAATATTAATATTTTTAGGGGATCTTTTGGCATTTGTGTTGCCCGGTTGGCTTGGGGGTGTAGGTCCTGGAGATCCTGAGATGGCATGTCCTCGTCATCATTCACACGCAGAATGTCTCGCTGATCCCGAATGTGGATGGTGTTCAGCTGATGAGGTATACTTTATTCCTCTTATTATATTTACCAAACCCTTTATTTCTATAACATTTGACATTGCCAAAGGATGTCTTCCAAAATAAATGCATATTGCTCAAAAAATATGTTGTGGATAACTAAGTTAATCATTATTTTTAACACTAAAATACCCCCCTTGGAAAAAATAACAGTCATTTTTTTGACAGGTATGTTATGGTCGCACTGTTGGTTCAAATTGCACGACCAATCTGCAGTCTGTAAGATGTGGAGGAGTATGTCCTGCATTAGGAGACTGTCATTCCTGCTTGGCTCTGGGATCGCAGCCACCCACACCTGGCTTACCTTCCATCAGCACAAAACTTGGACTTCACCATTGTACGTGGTGTGTTCAGAATGCAAGGTGTCATCATAAAGACGGTACGTTCATTTTTAAATCATTGATTATTGACAATTATTTTTAAAATAAAACATAAAATTCTTAATTTTGCCAGTTGCTCTTTAGTTAGACAAGCTTGACAGTTGGGAGAATGCAAGTAACATTTTTATACCACGTGGTAGCAAAGTTCAGAGCAAAAGTGACACGCAATACACTGCACAACATCAAACATGAAGTGGTTTTATTGTTTGATTCAAATCAGAGTATATTCCTTTACAAAAATTGATTTGTGCACAGATGATGTCACCTGCATTCTTTCATTTGGTGAGCTCTACTATTTATTCATTGAATGAAAAGTAGGCAAAATTGTCTGAAAATATTTTTTTTTATTTCAAATTACTATTTATTTATTTAAAAAAAACAATACAAATCACACAATATTTACAGATTACATTACATTACATATACATATTCATATATAATTGTCAATACATAATTATGTATGACTCAATTTCAAAAAGAGATATTCTCGTGTTTTGAAGTGAGTTGCTATGTTTTACATACAAACTTATGTCAATTTCATTTGTTATTCTTTTAATCTACAAGACTTGGATTTGATTCTTGGCGACATCACAATATATTGCTGTTTTTAGTCTTCAAAGTATAGTTGATGAGTGCATTTTTAGTTAATATTTGATAACGCACCCATAAGTTGTATGAAAATCGACATATAATTGTGATTTTCATTTTTTAGATAATTATGGTGTTTGTGGAGAAGATACTCCATCTCAATCTCCCGGATGGTGGGGATCAACTGGTACAGAAGTGATGCAATTGGAACAGTGCCGTTCCTTAGACCGCCGACCAGGACTCACATTCATTAAATATCAGCACCCTACTGATTGGAGTCAACCGGATCATGTTGCCATCATCAACGCTACAACAGTGGATTTCAATGCAGTCGGTGGCAGTCGCAATGATCAAGGCGGCGAAATGGTTGCCAGATTACTGGGGTACTTACATACCCCAACATCTTGGGAAGGTTCTGGAGAGTTGCTACGGGTGTGTGCTGGTCATGCTCGTGCGGAACTAGTTCTAGGAGATGGACGATTGGCAGCAAATCTCACTGCTGACTTGTCTCAGTGTGTACCAGCTTCATGGCCTGCGCTGCAACCTGGACGGCTTGCTGTGAATTTCCACGCACACAAAACTCTCTCTAGTGGAACATTTAACTCTCACCAACAAAGCAAAATGGAGTTGCAACATAACAAAAGTCATGAAAATGCTAAGGTACTAAGTTTTCAGTTACATAAATTTAGAGAAATAAGCTATATCAAATATTTACTTTGAACTGCGTGAATTTTTTAAATATGTCTGAGTACACAAACAAGCAATCATATATTATATGAATCTAAAATTATTCCTTAGTTCACTCATTATAACAAAAAAGAATCTCACTCACTTACCATCTAATAATGTTCTTCATTCATACATTCATACCATCACGGCATATCTCATATTGTGGGGTCAGCATCAGGTATGCGGGCGTGCAATAAAATGGAAACATGACACATATATGTACACCCACACACTAGTCTCGTCTCACCTAAATAAAACATAATTCAGAATGGGTGGAGAACCTCATTGCTGAACTATGTGAGATGTTATTGCTGCCCGTTTTTTTTTTTCGATTACTCGTCTTTTATGGGACACCCAAAAACTATGATAGGTAATAGAAAAGAGTGAAAGTTCCATTCTAAGCTGGTGCTTTACAGCTAAATGTTCTAACAATAAATAATCAACTTGCATATCTCAATAAATGTTTGCTGATGTTTTGTTCATTTGAGGCAGCTCAAGCATTTATGTTGTATTTCATATTTGTATTGTTTCTTTTTTCAGGTCTTCACTTTTGAGTACTTAGAACCTTATTCAAATGGATCCTGCGATCAGTATGAAAACTGCTTGCACTGTTTAACTGACTCAGAATGTGGATGGTGTGAACTGACGGAGCAGTGCATTTCCAGATCTGAAGACGAAACATTGAATTGTTCATTAGATGATGATTGGCGTTACTTGACTCTCCAACCTTCATCATGTCCTAATTGCTCAAATTACATTAGTTGCTCTAAATGTGTTGCAAGTAAGGGTTGTGAATGGTGGGTAGAAGATGCCCGTTGTGGACGCAGAGGTCGTGTATTAGGAGCAGTTAAAGAGGAAGAAGAATGTCCCCAACCTTGTCACACTAGAAGTAACTGTTCTACGTGCTTGGATGAACGTGGCCGCTGTGTGTGGTGCGAGGCAACTCACCAATGTTTCAGTTTTAGTGTTTACACCAGTGAATACCAATTTGGACTTTGTAGAGAATGGTTAGATAGAACAATAACACCCAGTACACCCGTTAACGCATTAGAAAATACACCCAGACACGCGGATCAATGCAAATCTTGTTCTCAACATGCTAATTGTAGTTCTTGTCTGCAATCATTAAGTTGTGGTTGGTGTTATTCCAGAGAAAATCCAATCAAAGGAGCTTGTATGCAAGGAGATTTTGGAAAATCACATTCTGATTGCGGTGAGCTTTTGAACATTACATCTGAAGAAGCTCACTGGGCTTATGCTCAATGTCCTGACGTAGACGAATGTGGATTGGGTTTACATGATTGTCACAAACAAGCTGTCTGCTCTAATACGCATGGATCATATAGTTGTAAATGTCTCAGGGGTTTCATCGGCGATGGCAGAACAAGTTGCACTCAAACTTGTTTTAATAACTGCGTTCATGGCTATTGTTTGGGTGCACCAGAGTTTGTTTGTCAATGTGATCTGGGTTGGACTGGAGCAGATTGTGCTAACAACTGCGGTTGTAACAATCATTCTACATGCAATGTTCGTATTGGATTTTGTGATGAGTGTCAAGATTGGACTGAAGGAGAATTTTGCGAGAGGTGCAAAATAGGTAGTTATGGTAACGCTACATCCAGTCGAGGATGCAGAAGATGTGATTGCAACGGCCACGGTAATGAGGATCTCGGTGTTTGTGACGTTCAAACTGGGGTCTGCTTCTGTAAAGATAATACTGAAGGATCAAATTGTGAAAAATGTTCTGGAGATTATTATGGAGACCCCCGACACGGAGGAAGATGCTATTATCAATGTGAAGCTAGAGGAATGTTGAGTGATGAAATAGAGCAAGGACTGGGCTCTCATAAAGCCCATTCAGCACCGTGGGGAGGTCCACCAGTAAAGGAATGTTTATGGATTATATCACCTGGTAATATTAGCCAAAATGCTATTATTCAACTAACCATCAATTCATCGAGGTTGAATGTATCATGTGGTGATAATTCTGTTTATATTTATGATGGTTTACCTGACTTAGGGGGAGCTCAACAAAGCCAGCTTATTGGAGTATTTTGCAATGATGCATCTCCAACAACTGTTGAAGCAAAATCAGGCCACATGACTGTGCATTATAAACAAGGTCCTATAGAACAAGGTTTTGAAGCTGTTTATAAAATCTTAAGTTGTGAATCTGGATGTCCTGTACCCAGAATTTGTAAAAATAATCAGTGTATATGTCCGATTGGTTTAGCTGGACTAAATTGTGAGATTGAACTTTGTCAAAAAAATTGCAGTGCTGCTATCAAACAAGGAACATGTGATAAAAATTATGGAAGATGTTTATGTGCCACTGGATGGGGAGGAAAAGATTGTTCTGAAAAACTCCATCCTTTTCAACTAGTCTTTAATGAATTATTTAATTCGCAAAATCTGGCTGATTCACTTGACCATCTAAAAAAGAATCTACCTCGTTTTGGCCATTCTCTAGTTACAGATAAAAGAGGATCTCTTTGGATGTTTGGCGGTTATTCTTTATCTCATGGTCCATTAAATGACATAAGATTATTTGATACTAGAAATAGTACATGGATGCAAGTAACATTGGAAGCCACTCCAGAAGCAAAAATGCCAGAAGGGAGATATTTCCATGCTGCAGAAATGGTTCATGTTCGTCAGATCATTTATGTTTACGGAGGATTAAGCGATCAAAGCTCTGATACTCAAAATAAAACATTAGGAGATTTTTGGCAATTCAGTCTTAAAGATCAGCGTTGGAATATAATTTCTGGTATTGAAGAGCAGCCACCTGCATTGGCAGGTCACACTCTTACACTACAAAAAAATCAAGATTCAGAAAGTCTTGTGCTAATTGGTGGGTTTTCATTGGAACATGGTTTTCTTTCCGATGTTTGGGAATTCGATCTTGAAAAGAATGAATGGGAAAAACTTGAAACAAAAGGAGCCAAACCTATAGGAATTAGTGGACATAGCACGGTATATCATGCCCCATCTCAAAGTTTGTATGTTTTTGGTGGATATTTGTATTCAGTGAATGGAACTGCAATGTCTAACAAATTGTTTGCCCTGAACTATCAAACACTCACATGGAATGAATTGCCAACATTTGCGGTACTAAACCATCCGGGAGATGATTTACCACGAGCCAGATTTCTTCATTCGGCAGTAACAACAGATGATTATATGATTGTGTTTGGAGGTCGCACTAATCCTCATAATGCCACAGATGCTTTATCTGCTTATGTCTACAATTGTAATCAGTGGATTCGTCTTGTTACAGGTATTAACCATTGACTCATTATACTTAAATATAAATTTTTATAACTTGTGAATATGAATACCTACATTTCTGTTATTACTATTTGAAAATGTTTTTTGCAGATGTGATTATAATTGGTTCATTGCCTCCCCCGGTGTATGCTCATGCTATGACACTAGATGCAGAAAGTGGAGCTTTGTACATAGTTGGAGGCTGGGCAGGAGCGGCTCGATTGACAGTGTCTCGTGTTCTGCTACCCTCGGATCTGTGTCGCTTGTGGAGTGGGGGTAAACACACGTGTCGTCATCACATGGGCTGTAGCTACTGCACTGTTTATCCGTTGGGTGGATCAAATTCCACGCATTGTCATAGCATAGGACGTTCCGAGGTGTGTAACAGTCACAATGGAACACTCATTACCAACAATGGGGCCGCGTGTGACGATGCTTTAGTTTCCAGCAGATCTTGTTCCAACTTCACTTCATGTTCAACTTGCCTGGCATCCTGGCCTGCTCATCCTTATGCACAACCAACCTGCCATTGGTGTACAGCTTGTGGTAAAGGTATGTCATATCTTTCTGACTTCAGAACAACACCGAAAAAGCTAAATAATATGTATTTTAAATTGTGTATTAACATTATTTTTTTGTGTTTATATGTACTTACTTTTTCTATTTCCAGGATTATGTGTGCCAATTAATCAAGATTGCTCTAGTAGTTTGAATTTCAAATGTGAAACATCTGCCATGACCGTATCTGATTCAAACTCTTGTCCGGAATACAAATGTGCAGCATCAGATTGTGATCATTGCCCAAGGGACACATGTGTATGGACTCGTCAAGTATTGTTATCAAGTAAGTTTCTTCATAAACAAAGTTTGTTTCAATGTAATAAATGCAACGGAATATCATAACAAAAAATATTTAAACGCATAGCCCAAAACCTAGATATTTTTTATGCAAAAAGACATTTATTATTTTTAATTATAATTATTTTTAAATTGTGACTGCTGAAATTTCAAATAAATATTATTTTCATGTATCTGTTTTAATAATTGCATGTTTTTTTAAAGAAATCATTGAATTATTATTTTTAAGTATTTTGTTCTTCCTGTGTTATTCATGTGTACATTCAGGGCACAATATAAAATTTGAATTACACTCACCTAGGCAATAATTGCTTATATATCTATTTTTTAATTTTTGTTGTCATTTAATTCTAAAAAATTGTGTTTTTATATAATATTTTTAAGGTGAATCAACTCCTAAAGTTATCTCTACTGAATTAATCTACGATTGGGCATGTGTACCGAAGAATGCCTTAGGAAGAGGAAGTTTCAAATTGAAGGAAATGGATAATTGTCCGGCAAAATGCCATACGTTCAAAGATTGTAAGTCTTGCTTGAAGGCCGAAGGGGCAGAAGGTGGCAATCAGGAGTGTCACTGGGCTACTCACTTGAACCGCTGTCTGGCTCCATCTTATCAAGCGCTGTATTGTGCCGGAGGAGTGTGTGGTTTGGTTCTACGGCCTCCAGACACTGAACAGTGTCCCTCACCATGCTGGAGCTTTCATCAATGTTCTGAATGCCTACGTCACGCTCACTGCGGATGGTGCTCCAGAGACTCTACCTCAGGAGACGGAGTGTGCACAGAAGGATCTTTGGACAGTCCGGCCGATCATCCGTTGCACTCGACGTGCAGAGCTCTGTATGAAGAACAAAACAAAATGGAGTTAAACCCAAATGATACAGTATCTTGGCATTACGTTCGTTGTCCGCCAGAAAATGAATGTGAAAACGGCCATCACATTTGCAATGCAGAATCAGAAAAATGTGAAGATCTTCCGTTGGGTTATGAATGTGTTTGCGGTTCTGGCTACAGAGCTGCGGGAAGTTCTTGTGTACCCGTCTGCACTCAAGGATGTGTGCGTGGCTCTTGTATTAGACCTGACGTTTGCGATTGTGATTTTGGTTATGTTGGAGCTAACTGCAGTATTCAGTGCCAATGTAACGGTCATGCAGAATGTGAAGGACCAGATAAATTAAATCAATGTTTGGAATGTCACAACAATACAATGGTAAATATTTCAATCTCTTCATTTATACATTGAATTACTTACTTAGGTTCTTTTGTATGTTTACCCAAAAGGATAATATTGATGTTTATTTTACTTTTATTATATAAAATTATTGTATGTATAAAATATAAGGGCTCTGCCTGTTGTTTTCGTCTTTATTTCTAAAATTATATAATACTAATTCATTTTATAACATCATGTTTTCTTATTGCAGGGAAACCAATGTGAAAAATGTAAACCATTTTTTGTGGGAGATCCTACAGACAATGGACAGTGTGTTCCTTGTGTCACTTATTGCAATGGCCACAGTACAATATGTTTAAGTGATAATTTTGATTTTCCACTCATCACTTCAGACATGACAATAGCAAAATTAGAAAGTTATTTGGGTGAAGGACCAACTTCTAAAGCTAAATGCTTGAGATGTACCAACAATACCGATGGTCCTAGGTGTGACAAATGTATAGATGGCTTCTTCCGTGGATCTGAGGACTTTCGTGACCCATGTCGACCGTACGTATTTTATTGAATTTAATTAAACCAGATGTTAATTTCTGAATCTGCCCCTCGCTTTCCTTTTGAAATGAACAAAATCAATCTATCCAACTCTTAATTTGAAAATATAATAAGAATTTGGATGAAAACAGAGTAAATATATTTTAAAAGTGACATTTGGTTTCTCAAATTCCCATTCTTGTTTTTTTTTTTCAGATGTGAATGTCATGGTCACGGAGATATGTGTGATCCTATAACTGGAGAAAAATGTAACTGCGGCAACAATACAGAAAGTGATGCCACCTGCCAAATTCCCAGTTCAAGTAAGAACTCCGCTCAAGAATGCTGGAGATATCAATGTGTCAAATGTAAAGACTCTTATATGGGTGACCCCAAGAATGGACATCAATGTTACAAAATGATGACAGCTGACAACAGAATGTGCTTTGATGCCAAACTTGTTGGTATGTACTTACATGCATTTAATATGTTAGAAGTGTATACTTACATACATTTAAAATGTTGAAGTGTGAGCAACAGACAAACATGTAGGAGACGATGCATGAATGTGGACGAGACGAGGGATGTGTGCTAGAATAAAAAAACATGGCGTTCAGTCACAAACTATTTTCAAATTGAAATATTTCTTAATATCTAGATAAAATCATTTTATTTATCCCTCTCTACATCTCATATTACATATATTATTTGTTACATAGTGGAATATCAATGAAAATCTTTGTATTTTACTAAAAATAGTATTTTTTTTGTCCTAAAAATGATCTTTTCCTGTGCAATAGTTTTCAAATGCTCCAATTATTGAACTTATATTGTGCGAGTGAATGTGAGAATTATTGTGATGCTTGACACTCAATTACTATAAAATCAAACTTTATTATAATTCTTATATCTTTTTCTTTTCAGACGAATGTAAAGTAAAACCCCGTATGCTGCATCCAGGACAAACTGTATTCTTTGTTGTAATACCAAGATTTATGAACGTGGATATAAGAGTTACAATCGATGTAACACAAGGAGCCCTCGATGTGTTCATGAGCCCCAACGATAGCACTTTTGTTGTTTCTGTCAACTCTACCACGGGACAACATTATGTTGATTTAGACCCAACGTTGTTCAGAAATGATCCGCATGTAACTGATTCTATATTTCTCAATAGATCAAATTTTGATTCGTCTTTTAAATCGAGATCTTTTTTCCAGAAAGTTGAATACACATTAGTGCGACACGAAGCCGAAGGATTAATAACTTTTATTAGTGTAGACAAAAAAAATACGTTATTGTGGGTACAAGGATTGAAAGATAGACTTGTTCTTACCTTACCGCAGGCAATCCATGATTTAGGCTATACAAAGTTCTATTTAGTTCTAAAAGCATTGGGTGTAGAAAATGGAATCAATAAACCAACCCAAGGGATGGTATTTTTCAGACAAGACCAACTTCATATAGATTTATTTGTTTTCTTTTCGGTATTTTTCTCTTGTTTCTTCTTATTTTTAGCCGCTTGTGTAGTAGCTTGGAAAGCCAAACAAGCTGCGGACGTACGTAGAGCCAGACGTCGTCATGTTGTTGAAATGTTGCATATGGCTAAGAGACCATTTGCATCAGTGACGCTGTTATTGGGTCCACAGTCTCCCGTGACTCAACGTAAAAGAGTAAGAACAAAAATAGGGGCTGGAGTGGATTTACGTCCTGTGGCCGTAGAGCCGACAGCTGACGGAGTGGCTGCAGTTACATCGGTATTGGTTCGACTTCCTGGAGGTCGAACTGCTCCCGCTCGTCTAGCTCTAGCTTCTTCTCTAGTCCTACTTGCTAGGCAGCTACCTTCCTCAGGAAGGACATTTCTCCGTCGTACACATAACCCTCCCAATCATAACACTTAGTTTCTATAATTATTTTTATCAAATATATCATCTTTGGTGTTTGTAAATACGTAGATAACTTTAATATATAATATATGTATGTATAGTATTATATACGATTATGTCAAATTGCAATAATTTGAGGTTGTTAAATTGATAACCTTTATTAGATTTTTATGTCGAGTGAGAATTGAGATGGTGGAAATGATACAAGACAAAGTTTGTCCATTAGATTTTCAATAAATATAATATGAATCCACTTCTCCATTGATAAATAATGTTAATTTATTTTCTGCAATGAAATTAATATTATTTACATTATTAAACAAATTTATTCATCATGTTGCTAAATGCATAATGTGTACATAGAGTTTGCTTTATAAATAGTATATCTTCGTGTTATTATTCCAAAATTTTATTATACATATAATGGTTTATCATCAGTAGTCATATGATTTATTAAAAATTGTTTGTATTATACAATATTTAAGTAATTTATTCAATAAATCAATAGTAGGTATGTATTTATAAAGACAAATTATATTTTAAGCTGTTGTGAATTTATTTAAAATATGTATTATACTTATGCACACTTTGCCAACAATTCATGAACATTCCTTAATCTTAATATTAATTACTCTTTATCTTGCCTTATATTTTAAAGTTCATTATTTTCATTCTGATTTTTACTCTCCACTACATACTTTGGAATAGTGAAAAGTCATAAATACACAATTTTTGAGCATATTATTTTACATCAATGTATCAAACTGGTGTTATGTAGAGAATGCATACTATGAGTTTCGTGACAATGTTTTTGTTTGTATGGTGTGTTATGAAAACTTTTGCCCTCTGGGAAACTAATATTTGTTTAGGAATCTAATTGAAATGCACTTCATTAAATTGCATTTATTCATTGTCAACCTTTCAAAAAAATGTACACATATGTACCATGTAGTGTTGGCCACAAACAAATTGTTTTTTACTGATTTTATCATCGTATTTTTGTTTTATTCCTTGAGAGTTTTTAAGTTGTTAACCACTTCATGCTTTTGAACGAGCAGTGTTCGTGGGCTGAGCATCCGTCCTATAGTGCCAACATGAGCACTGCTCGTGTCTTTCAACTTGTTTGCATTACATAAGATAAACAAATGACACTCTTAGAGGTTTATGAAAACCGTTTCTTCTGTTTTAACTTATTAAAAAAAATTATAAATATTAAAATTCAAAAATTAGTGATAAATTGCAAATTTTACAACTTATAAAATAACTTAGAATACATATGATTTCTTTTTTGAAAAGAATTGCAGCAGATGTTGACCTCTCTAGATTTTTTACTCTCCACACTATGGAATAGTGGAGAGTCATGATTTCACAATTTTTAAAAGTATTTTTTTTACATCAATTTCTCAACGGGTATCATGTAGAGTGCACACTGTGAGTTTCGTCGTGATGTGTTTGTATGTATGGCATACGCCATACGGATTATCCTTTTTGTGTCCTCTCTATAGCCCAAACTATAAGTCCGATCGACTTCATATTAACATCATATGTGTAAAGTGCATAGACCTAGAGCTGATTAGTTTTCCATAGACAACTTTTAATTTCTTCTCTATGAATTCATCATTTATGTTGTTTTTTTTGTGTACTCTCTGCAGCCCAAACTATAAGTCCGATTGACTTCATATTGATATCATATATGTAAAGTCCCTAAACTTAGAGCTGATTAGTTTTCCATAGATATCCGTTAATTTCTTCTCTATGATTTCACCTGTCCAAATTTTGAAAACGGTCTGGCAAATCGTGGTATTTTTATGTTTTTTGAACCTTTGATACAATAAAAATGCATTCAAGGATTGTCAAAATTTAAAGAAAAAAATCCATGGTCTGCTATATCAATCTGAAATAAATTTCATATTTGTATGAAAAATGTATATAACAGAAATAAAATAGCTTCTGTATGGGAAAATTGAGTGATCAACTTCATATTGGTCTGTATAGACAAGTGTATTTTTTTACTCTCCACTTCTATCTTCCTGAAGGGGTAGGCAGTGAGAACCGAACATCTCATTCTTCATCTTGACACATATCCATTGCCTCATCAACATTGATAAAATGTCTCATACATGCTCATCTTGCTAGTTATGCATATTTATCACGTAGAAAGTGCACACTATGAGTTTTGTGACAATGTTTTTGTGTGTATGGTGTATAGTGAAAACTTTTGTCCTCTGTGAATCTTATATTTGTTTAAGAATCTAATAGAAATGTACTTCATGAAAATGCATTTAGAGATTGTCAACCTTTCAAGAAGAAAAAATGTACACTTGCTATGTAGTGGAGAGTTAGTGTTGGCCACAACACACACACACACACTTGTTTTTATTTATTATGTAACAGTGTATAGTTAAATTTGTAAATAACAAAAATGTCATAATTTTTTGTACCCTGTGCAAGAGGTACGTTCATTGCCTGAAAGACAATTTAGTTTATCAAATTATTAACCCATTGAATGATAATGCACTTTATGAACAGAGTGTATCTCAATCATTCTTACACAATATGGCAACTACTATAGTTTACATAGATGGAGAATAATTAGAGTTATTCAGTCAGAGGATGTTCATAATATAAGTTATTTTGTAAGTTATTAAACTGAAATCCATGGTAGCTGTTATATTTCTGAAACTGCTACCTTCTCAACAATTTAAATTATCGGGTATCTAAATTCAATGTCTCGATAGTAAAATTGATTGGTGAAGAAATCAAATTATGTTGTGAATATCAATTTATACAGTCTTACTATTTGCGGCCTAGCTACAATCCACAATGTTTACAGCCAAGCTACAAATAGTAAGTAAATGCATAAATATTGATAGGTGATAACATTAATAATTATTCAGTTATTATAACCAGTTATTCAAGAATCCTATAAATCTGTAGGTAATTCCAGAATAATATTTATTTTTTAACACAAATATTCCATTAATTTGAAGAAAATAATTTTCTTAACCTATTTCATATTATTTATTTATCATTTTGTACATATATAGCAAATATATTATTTCAATACCAAGGAAAACTGTGCAAATTTTGAAAATAAATTCACCGTTTGCCTGATTTTTCAAGAAAATAGTTAAAATCATCATCCGCTGAAGTCAATGGTAAAATATCAACATTAGCATATTATGTTAAACAAACTCTACTGTAAATATTTAAAGAAGAAAAAGATGGTGTAAAAGACAAAGTCGCCCAAAAAAATGATAGCAAATAAATATAGCAAGCCTCAACACATCAGTGAACATGAATGAGAACTTTCATGAATGTGAATAAAGTGATCCAGTGTTTATTAGAATCTAAGTATAGTTATGAGGAACGCCTAATGAAGACAATATACATGGCGGACAGGAATGGAATGAAAAGTCGGAGCCACCCAAGGAAGGGATGGCATGTCCATGTGAATGGTACTTTGAAAGACGGAAATGTTAGAAGCGTGAACAACAGACGAACATGTATAAGACGAGACGATGAATGTGTGTCAAGATAGAAACATGTTGCGTTCGGTTCTATCTGCCTACCCCGTGAGTTTCATGGCCTGATTGTATGTATGAAGTATAGTTATCACCAAAAATCTAGAAATTTTTCGTTGTACAGGGGGTTTTCGCACACACATGATTAACTTATATGATAGTGAGTTTTGGTATGATGTACATACCTATATGGAGTGAGTTATTTTAAACATAAAAATATAAAATAAAAAGCATTACGTTTGACGACTCCTGACACAATAATCGGGTAAAAAAACTATTGGTTGCGATGGCAAAAATATTCGTACTCTAGCAAAAAAATCTTCACTTCACTTTTCTAGCCGTACCGGTACGGCCATAATTCGATTTTCAATGACATTTCCTGCCGTATGGGTACGGCTATACTCACTTAGAGGTTAAACCAACCAAGCAAAAAAAAAAACAAATTTGACTTCTGAGCACCCATGTGATTTTTCTAGAATTTTAGCGATAACTATATGTGATGTAATGATATTTGTATATTTGAATAATTGTTTGACTATCAATATTACAAAAAAATAATTTACATTTTGTGCATAAACATGTTTTTTTTATATATTCAAAGTGATACTGACTTGTCATGTAAGGAAAAACTATGTATTTACCATAGAATTATAAGGTACAGAAGCCGCGTGTAGTACAAATTTCGAATTCAAATATATCACAAGTTTTTTTTACATGTGTGTGTGAGGCAGTAGATCGGTTGGTCTACGTATTATGTAGGTGTGCGTATCGGTAGGTGTACATATAAGGCCGGGCGAGTGAAACTCAGAACATTGTTCTTAGTTTTTGTTGTCATACTTTCATTGCGCTGACTAGGTATCTGTATCATATATAATCTAAGGTATCATATATAATTTAATTATAATATCATGGTGGCTCAATAAAAATTATGTATCATAAAAATAAAAACAAACATTTATTATAAAAAATATAGTCAGAAGATCTATGCATAAATATATTAATTGAAAGTATAAATAATAATAATAAACACTTCCTTGCACCCTGCGCAAGTTGCGAGTTTATTGCCATATGGCAATTTCTTCCAAATATCCAGTGTTTCGAAAACATGAAGCAACATTAGCTTAAGAAATCAATTTAAATAATTTCTCCTCTGCTAGGGATCGAACCCAGGATGCCCACACAGAAACCAAACGGCTTACCAACTGTGCCACAGCGGTCGGCAATTTCTTTGTTTTATTAGACTATTGTTTTTACTTTGAATTAATTAAAATAAAATAAACCTTGGTTTTGCTCTATCAATTACAATATTTCTTTACTCAATATCCGATTTTTTTTTCATCAGTAACTGGAATGATGAATAGCGAAAAGTACTAGCAAATTCAACTGGAAAGGTTTCTAGCAAAAATTCCATTAATCTGTTTGATTGATATTTATTCAATTAATCTTTTTAATAGTGTACTATCAGTATCAGATATAGTCAAAGTAGGAAGGCTTGATATTTAGAAACCTTACAAAGAGATTTCACATGTTATATCCACATTTAAATACATACATCTATATTTTTTTTTATACATATGCCATAATTTAATCAACAAAAAATTATTATTTAGTTGGAAGCTTTGTTATCTAAGAACTGTAAATCATTTTCAACATAATTTATCACAAAACAAGATGAGAATCTTATTATCTCTTATGTAAGCGTATGTATATTAAATAATTTTATATTATGCATACATATCTACATTCCATTTTATTTTAGTATGTTATTGTATTTAAAAAATAACTGGAACTGTTACCTTTTAGTACCTGATGTGATTTCATTGATATTCTTTAAATGAGAAGTGGATTCATACATTGTAATTATTTAATATATTTGACTATTGTACAGTGTTAGAATTCTGCTATGATAAATGATTATTTAAAAAAAACGTGAATAATGTATATCTTATTTATGTAGCCATACAATGAACAAATGTTTTAACGGTCTGATTTTTTTTAGTTTCTTTAATTTGATTATTTCTTCATAATGTATTTAAAAGCATCACGTACAAGTAAATAAGTACTGTTTTTGTCATCCTTATGTTTACTATTTTGTACAACATATTACTTCATTCGATCCATTTTTCTATATACACACATACTACCTTCATTGTTTTTATTTTAAATAATGTTTAAAATATTTTCATTTCTTAGCCCAGAATCTCTTGAATTTTATTTGATTATTTTTTAAAAAAACATATTCCAATAATTTTCTGAAGCTTTTGATCACGAATTCATTTATTTTATTTTAATTATTATTGTTAGTACAATTAAATAATACATACATATGTATCAAGTATTTATTATTCAATGGTGTCATGTTATTCACAGTTCTTGGTTAAACACAAATACTGCCGAGTGCCATTGTTTGTGATTCATTTTAATAAACAAAGTAAATGAAATATTTTTTTAGACTAAAAATGTACATGTGTTTTTTTTTTCAATTAGCCATATAAGTTTATTGGTGTTGGAGTTAACAAAATGTATTTGTTTATAAATAAGAATGTTAGTTTCGTATTTATATTTTAACTCAGACCGTGAAAATCTATTAATTTTGTTGTTTAGCTTTAAGCAAGTCTGTGATTTAAAATGCAAAATGAATTTATAATGTGATCAATGATCTGATATTTTATATTTACATGACAACTAAACTTGACAGTATTACTTACGACTCAAAAAAATTCTTATGAATTTTATTCTTGTTCATATAATGAGTGTATATTGGTAATTTTATGAATAATAGAATATTGTATTTCGTGTTGATCTGATTTTTTATTTCATCCAATTTGTCTTACTTACTTAACTGTTTTCTGTATTGACATAACATCTCAAGAAACTTACAAAGTTAATTATTTTAAAATTCCTCACTAAGGCTCAAACAATGAAATCTTTATAAATTAACTAGAAATCTTTGTAATGCAAGCTTAGAAGTGTAGGGTTTAGAACGAAAATAAAACACCTACAGCCAAATATGAGGATTGAAGTCATGCTCATTTAGCTTCCATATAATTTTGTTTATGTTTGGTGAATGCATGAAGGTATGATACTAGGTGAATGTGTAAAATAGTTTTGTATAATTTTTTTTTCTCATACAAATTATGTTATATAAATTATAAGCAAGTACTGTATTTTATTGGGAAGGAATTAGACTTAAATCAACAACACAGAAAGGAGAATGTTTGCCATGGAAAAAAAGAGTTCAAAAAAGAAAATTTTTCAACTGGTAATGAAAGAGTAGTTTACTTCATCTTGCAGCATGAAATCTCACTTACATGTTACAACAAATTAATTATTCAACTATATGAAAAGATTATAAATCAAAAAGTAATTAATTTTTTTTATATAATATATATTAAAGATAAATAAATGAAAATGCAAATTTTATCCATTCGAGTATATTTAAAAAAAAGGTTTTTCTTAATTAATATTTAAAACAATATTGACCTTATACTTAAATTCAGAAAGTTATCAAAGAATCTATAATTACCGAGTAATCACAAGAATTATATTACACATCTTTTTGTGATAGTAAATGATTTTTTATAACTTGTAATAGTTCTTTTTTAACTGTATCAGATACCAATGATCTAGCACGAGGTGTAACCTGTGTGACTAAAGTATCAACACTTATATTTGCTCCTTCATGTTCCTTAACAACATCCCGACATAGCATTCGAACTTGATCTCTCCAACCACATTCGAGAAGTCGACGACGAAGAAGTTCTTTAAACCTAAAAATACACTTGACATTACAATATTATTTCAAAACTTGATAAATGAAAATATACAATATAGTTAATGCTTCAACTTTAAATAATCGTTCCAATACATCATTGTACATATTTCAAACGATCATTTATTATTTAAAATCATAAGAAATGTGTAAATCTTTAGTTAAGAGGTTAGATCTCCCTAGAGGTAAAATAAAAGAACTTTTAGATAGGGTGGTAAAAGCAGCATTATCCGCATCCTATTGGATTTGGTTGCGCAGGGGAGTAGTGTGTCAGTCAGAGGTTGGTGGGTGAGCGTGACTTGAGTCATAAAGGGGCCCCTTAATCACGCATACATGGTCACAAGCCCATGTGGCTCGCCTATTCTGGCTGGTACTCTGGTCGTCTGTGCTCGTGGGCCTGAATTCATGAACCCAGTGAAACCATGATTGCCTTTCTCTTTTTTATCTTATTCGCAAGTGCGCAGCGCATATTGAAATCAATGTAATCGCATCCTAAAATAATGCGTAATACTAACTCAAACTATCAAGGAACATCATTGATTTTGAAGTGAGAGATGTGTTTTTTTGATTAAACTTCCAAGGTAATCTTTTATTCCACTCCTAAACACCAAAAATCATAATTCCCATCCACCGTGGCACAGTTGGTAACCTGTTTGGCTTCCATGCAGGCATTCTGCGTTCGTCCCCAGCAGAGGAGAAATTTATTTAAATTTATTTCTCACTCAAATGCTTCTCTATTGTGGTGGACCCACAGGGGTCCGGGGAAAACTCGACGGGGGTCTACGTTGGCGTGAAAAAAATAAAGGAGGTTCACAAGTTGTAAGTGGGGGTCCACGAAAATTTATCTGGTTTCAATAGTAAAGAACAAATATGTTGGCTTGGCTTTACCTATCGATGTAAGAAAATAATACACTACTCAAAAATATTAAGGGAGCAAAAAAATCCAAAAATTTTTTTTTTTGATCCGTTGTATTACGGTAAAAAACGGTCGTATATTAATTATAAAAAAAGTTTTAAGATTCTAATTTTCAGATTTTTTTAGAAGCTGTGGTTCTCGTGCAATCCTAACAGATAGTGCGAAGAAATAATTTTGAAAATTTTTTTGTTTTTTTTTGGGGTTGAAAAAAGTTTTCAGTTAGGCCGGCATAAGTATCAAATAACCTGTTTATTTAGCATTAATTTCCATTTTTTAAAACCTCCCTTTTTTTTTTTTTTTAAAATCCTTCTAGAGGCTTCTTCACGTCAGCTCGATATGTAGCTCATTGTGAATGATTGGCTTCTAGAGGTCTTCCCATAGTCCAATCTCTCGAATGAATCTTAAGATCTTCAGTGGGCTGGCTTCTCTGATTTGTGTTTCATCAGCGATGTGAGAGCCAAATATTCTGGCTCTTGTTTGCATCAGTGGTTCACAGTCCTTGAGCAGGTGTAGCGGAGTTTCATGTTCGTCTAGGCAAAATCTGCATAGATGCATGTCTGCTAAGTTCATTGTGCATAGGTGTTTATTCAATCTACAATGTCCAGTCAGTGTTCTGATTAGAATTCTTATATTTTCTCTGTTAAGAGTAAGAATTTGTTTAGATCTTTTAGCTGAGAAGCCTGAGATCATTGATTTTGCTGATAGGTTAAGCCAGTTTTGTTTAGCTTTTTCTAGCATGTTGTTGTATAATATTGTTTTGATGACACTATTGGTTAAGAAGCAGTAAGGTTCTGGTCCATAGGTAACTGAGTCAGCCCCCATATTTGCAAGTTTGTCTGCCTCTTCATTGCCTTTGTAGCTTGAGTGTCCCGGCACCCATCTTAGAACCACCTTGTTGTTGTGTTCTATTGTTAGTTTGTTTAATGCTAAATTACAGTCTTGGACTGTAGATGAATTTATTTTACATGAGTTTAGAGCTTTGAGAGCTGCTTGACTGTCGGAGTAAATATAAATAGTTTTGTGTCTATAGTTTCTTATGAGATTTTCATAGGCACAAATTGTTATGGCGCATAATTCTGCCTGGAAAATTGTTGTGGTGTGTCCCAGGTGTTTGTATATTTTCACTTTCGGTGTGAGTCCATACACTCCTGAGCCCACTCCTTTTTCTTTTTTGGAACCATCAGTGTACCAGATAAGGGCACCATTTGATTCCTGATACCAGATTTCAGATATTTCATTTCTGGTTTGAATTTCGATTTTGTAAGGTTTATCGAAATTGTAGACTGTCTTGATTTTGTCTTTTGGTAAGCTAATTAGGTTTACTTCATCAAGTTCCTTTATTAGGTTAGATTTGCTTGAAAAACTGTGTCTTTTGTTTGCATCAATTAATCTTATTATACCTTCCTTCGCTACTTTCTGTAGATGAAGGTAGAGTGGTGGAAGATTAAGGAAAGCTTCTAAGGAAGCTGTGGGAGTTGTATGTAGTGCTCCCGTTATCAGCAGGCAGGCCATTCTTTGTAGCTTTGAGAGCTTGTCTCTGCAGCCTTTCTGTTCTAGTTTGTTGCTCCAAACTGGTATTGCATATGAGATTGTGGGCCTTACTATGGATTTATACATCCACAGTGTTTGCGAGGGTTTTAAACCCCAGTTCTTGCCCACTAGTCTTCGGCATGACCACAGAGCTTTTGTTGCTTTCTGCGTTATATTGTCTACATGTTTGTTCCATGTGAGTTTGTTATCTAGTGTTATTCCAAGATATTTAGTTTCTTTTGAGATAGTTAGTTTTCTCCCAAAAAGAATGGGTGCAAAGAGTTTGTCAAGTTTCCTCTTATTTGTAAATGGAATAAGTGTAGTTTTGTTTGCGTTGACTTTTAGTCCATTTTTTATGCACCAATTTTCTACATTTTTAAGTGCATTTTGCATCAGTTCGGAAATAATGTCACATTCTTTCCCTCTGATTATAATTACTATGTCATCAGCATAGCTTTGTGCATTATAGCCATTGTCATTGAGTAGGCATATTAAGCTATCTACTGTAAGTGTCCATAGTAGAGGAGAAAGAACTCCTCCCTGAGGACATCCTTTGCAGGTTTTAGCTGTTAAGTTCTCTCCCAGCAAATTTGTTGTAATAAATCTGTTTGACAGCATGTCTTCGATCCATTTTATGATGGTGGCGTTAACCTTTTTGCGCCTTAATCCATTTAGCAGGACATTAGATGGAGCACCATCAAAGGCTCCTTCTATGTCTAAGAAAACGCAGAGTGCTATTTCTCCGTTGTTTAGTGAGTTTTGGATAGTATTCACTAGTTCAATGAGGGCAGTCTCTGTAGATTTCCCTTCTTGATATGCGTGTTGTTTGGCATGTATTGTGTGTTTGCTTAATGTTGTTTCAATTAAGTGTCTATGTATAATTTTCTCCATAGTTTTAAGCAGAAAGGATGTTAGACTTATTGGTCTATATGCTTTAGGTGTATTGTAACATTCTTTGTTAGGTTTGGGTATGAATGTTACTTTTACAGTTTTCCACTTCCTTGGAATATAACCCCATGCCAAACTGGCTCTGTAGATCTTTAGCAGGAGAGGCATTGTTACCTCAATGCTATTTTGAATAAGGGCAGGGAAGATATTATCCTCTCCGCTACTTTTGTAGGGTTTGAAGGTGTTTATAGCCCATTTAATTTTAGAAGGTTTGAAGATTTCTGACGCTAATCTCCAGTCTTCTAGATTTGGCCTGCAGATAACTTGTTGAGGAATGTGGTTGTTGGTGACAACCTGACATCCCGGAAAGTGAGTATCTGCAAGTAGGGTGAGTGTTTCTTTTCCTGTTGCAGCATAGCTGCCGTCTTGCCTCATGAGAAGGCCAATATCTGGTGTTCTCTGTTTAGCAAGTACTTTGTTTATTCTTGCTGTTTCTGTTGTGTCATTTATTGAATTACAGAAGTTTTTCCAGGATGTAGCTTTAGCTTTCCTGATTTCTTTATGGTATTCCGTGAGTGCTTTCCTATAGCTATCCCACGTTCCATGCGATTTTGCCTTGTTGAAAAGCTTTCTTATGTTTGCCCTGAGTTTTGCCAGGTGAGAGTTCCACCATGGTACTTCTCTGGCTTGACTTTTAATTTTCTTAGGGCAGCTTTGTTCGTAGGCTGAGTTAAGGCTTTCTGATAGAAAGTCTGTTGCAAGATCTATGCTTTTCCAATCTTTGATTGATTTGTAGGAGGTCCCCAAAGTATTTTTGGTAATCTCCTCAAGCATAGCCCAGTTGGTTAGTCTTTTGTTCCTGTACTCTGCAGTTTTTCTTTCAATATTTTTTATATTGAAAGTTATTTGTTTATGATCAGAGGCAGATTCCTCTGATACTACTTTCCAGTCTGTTAAATCGTCACTGGCATTTTCAGTACATAGAGTAAGATCGAGAACTTCAGATCTCACCTTATTCATGAAAGTAGGTGTATTGCCTTTGTTTGCAATGTACAAATTATGTGTTAGAATAAATTCTAAAAGTAACTCACCTCTTTGGTTGCAGTCAGTACTTCCCCAAATTTTGTGATGTGAGTTTGCATCGCAACCTATGATCAGCTGCGCATTGTTTTTCTTGGCATACCTGATCAGGTCTTCGAGGAGTGTCAAGGGTAATGGTTCATCTCCTGCGAAATAAGCTGAGCAGAGTATTAATCCTCTGCCATTAGAGTTACAAGGGATAGTTATTGCTACAAGGTCCTCTTTACAAAACTCTAAAATATTTAAGTAACGTATGGATTTGTTTAATACGATACCTGCTCTGGGTTTACCTCCGTTGTTACAGGAAATGACTGTTCCTACCGAGTTGAACCCACAAATGTTATTGTCATATATCCAAGGTTCCTGTACTAGTATTGCAGTTATGTTTTCCTTGGCTAGTGTTCTCCCTGCCAGGGCAGTGGCTGCCCTGGCGTGGTGAAGGTTTATTTGGAGAATTTTATGTTTCTCCATTGTCAGGACACAGTATCTCTACTTCTCTACTGACTAGGAGATTATTTAGGGGTGGGTTTTAGCCAGTGTGACACCCCTTTGGGTTCACCCTTACTCCTGCGTAGACCCTTTCCACGGACTGGTCTACTGGCTGATGTGAAGGATGAAGTTCCCGGAGTGGGTTTGGCTTTCTCCGGCAACCTCGCCCGCACCGCAGACTCAACGGGTCTATGAAGCACCGTCGTGGTCTCAGTGCCAGTCGAAGTCCCCGGAACAGGCATAACTTCCACTCTCATCGGCAGTCTCACCGGCGCCACAATCTCCTCAGGCCCAAGAGGCACTGCTGAGGTTCTAGCGCCAGATGAAGTCCCCGGAACAGGCACAACTTCCATTCTCATCGGCAACCTCACCGGCGCCACAATCCCCTCAGGCCCAAGAGGCACTGATGAGGTTCTAGCGCCAGATGAAGTCCCCGGAACAGGCTCCGAATCCTCAGGCAACCTCGCCAGCGCCGCAACCCCATCAGGCCTAGACAGCACTGCTGGGGTCCCAGCACTAGACGAAGCTTCCGAAACGGGTTCAGAACCTTCAGGCATCCTCGTCGACACCGCAACCTCGACAGGCTTAGACAGCACTTTCGAGGTCCCAGCGCCAGACGAGGCCCCCGAATTGAGTTTGGAAGCTGTAGTTGAGGTCCCCCCCACCTGCGCCTGCTTCTGGCCTTTGAGCTTGAAGGTTATCCTGCAGATGCCCATGTAGGGTCTGAAATTACAGGCCTCTAATGCTTTGACGGAATCTTCGTCTATCGAAAACGTCATGATTTGCCCATTCGGCATTTGTTTGGTGTTTAATGCCTTCCACATTTTAACATTCAAACCTTTGTTGGAGATGCCTAAGATATGCATCACATCTTTTGGTAGCCATTTCAATTCACTGGGAATCCAGGCTACTGCAATAATATTTTTAGGTATCTCATGACCTTGCACGACCCTCAAATCCGCTCCTTTGAAAGGTTTCAAGGTCGGAATCAATGGCCATGCCCAGTCATGAGTCCCTTGATCGGTGCATGTGAGTGCCAGGATGCCTTTTTTCCTGGTAAACGTTTCGAACCGAGGTTGGAATCCTTTGCCAATAGATTCTACCACAGCTTTTACCAGTGCGCTTTCAATTTGCAGCAACTGATTGTCTGTTAGAATGGCGTTATCTTCTTTGTTACATACGCCAATTCTGATTCCAACAGCAGCATCGCGGAAAGTTCTCTTTTCCGATCTTTCCCTTTTGGCTGGGTTGGAAATTTCACTGCTGTCGTTTGCTCTTGGCCTTTTCAAGGCCGCATCTGACTGGAGTGGAATGAGGCACTGATTAAGTGCCTCTTCATAGGGCATACCTTGTTTTAGAAGGTTGCTAAGCCTTTTCTTGGCTGCCCCACCAAGCCTCTTCGGCTTACTTGTCTCAGTTTCCAGTTGAGGCTTATCAGTCTCATCCTGGAGCTGAGGTGAAGGAGGTTTTTCTGCCTCTTCTTCATATACAGTTGGTGAATTAGCCACCAACTGTTCCACCTCCATGGAATCAAAAGGCTCTGAAGAACCTTCCGAAGCCATGTCGGCCTCCTCCATTTCGTCTAAAAAATTATTTTGGTGTTCTTCCATAGAGTTCCCACGAGTAGTGAGGAAAAAATGTCACTGCACACAGAGCCTCATGTGTGCAGAAGGCTAATTACCGGGGGGTTTCGCCTGGTTCCCCCAGGGGATCGTTAACGGCACTGAATATTTACTGCCCTCAGTGTCATTCAGTCCTCGGCACGATTCCTTCCACCTTGACTTAGGGCAGCGGGAGTGTGGAAATGTAGGATGGGAGGTTGTGTAGGAAATCTGGTAAAGGAGAGCATTGTTTATTGATTTAGATGGGGAAAAAACAATCGCCCAGCTCAGGTACCCCGGGTTCGCCATACCCGTAACTTACCGGAATGGTAAGTCCCTGGGGGTTACCATTCCGGTAAGTTATAAAAAAAGTTTTAAGATTCTAATTTTCAGATTTTTTTAGAAGCTGTGGTTCTCGTGCAATCCTAACAGATAGTGCGAAGAAATAATTTTGAAAATTTTTTTGTTTTTTTTTGGGGTTGAAAAAAGTTTTCAGTTAGGCCGGCATAAGTATCAAATAACCTGTTTATTTAGCATTAATTTCCATTTTTTAAAACCTCCCTTAATTTTCTTTTCATTTTTACCACTCCGAATTTAGGGTTGGAACTCCGCAACGCAAATTTCCATTGTTTGATCTATTCTTCACATTTTTTTTGAGTATTTGGAATGTGGTAGAAATGTAGCAGCATGGGGTCCACCCCATTTTGAAATTGGTCTACGAGAAAAAAGTTTGGGAACCTCTGACCCATACCACAAGCATTTATGCTTAGTTTAGGGAATGTATGAGGATCTATATGTAGGTACCCTACTTGTTACAAGTACATTTTTTTTTTTTTGTTTAATGGCAATTCACCCTACAGAGAGTGCTTTTTGCCTTGGTGGAAATATCATAAATTGTTACATAAGTACATATTTCATTCCTCAAAAAAATTCAGAGACATCAGAGTATTCGGTAACACATATCAAAATTTTTACTTCAAAATAATTTTTGTAAAATAATTTTGCAAACCCGAAACAAAATCTTTACCTTTCGCGATCCCCTGTTAAAATCATTCTTTGGTTTGCAATAGTATTGAGAGCCATCTTTGTAATTTTGTTAAAATTGTTGTAGTCCTGTGAATAATCGATAATAGCAGTTAAAGTAAACCCTAGAAAAAATATTTAAATATTCGAAACAATTTGTAGTTGACTTTTTGGAAACAATAACCTAAATGTTCAATGAATTAAGATAACAATATACATTGACAATGATCGGCATTTAATTAATTAAGGTAGAAGTAAAATAAATTTAAGGTAAAAGTAAAAAAAAAACTGCAATAACCGTCGAAACAGACTCGACAATGTAAAACAAATTAAATATTAAATTACTCAACTGTTTATGTTTTCACAATTCACAGATTTGGTTTACTTGAAAATGACAGTTCTTTTCTAGTGGATTCTAGTGTTACCAATGTGTATCTTTTCTATGGTGTTACTATACCTTTCATAACAATACTCATGAGACCATAGACTTTTATTATAATATACTAGATGTCGTAGTTAGCAAATTTTGTATGAATCGAAATGAGGCATTTTTCCACGAGATTTTGGACGTTTTGGTTGGCAGACCACATAGTTTTTCTATAGAGAATAACGACTATTGTGAATTATTTACGGATTTATTTGTCGAAAAAAAAAACACTTTTTTATAAAGATTTAGAGAACAGTTGTCTAGGATATGTTTAAATGTAAGGAAAACTGCAATATGTTGCCAACCAAAACGTCAAACGCGTGATATTCCATGACTCACTTTTTGCATGGAGTATTACATCAAGTATGTTATATGAAAATCTATTATCAAGACAAATCAAGCGACTGTGGGGTAGAGCCAAGGCCTTCTGGATCGCTCGTTTTCCCATTAAAAATCTGCAAATCCAGAGGACGCCATAATATTAAAGCGAGTATAACGGAATAAGAAAGATGGTTATCATGTACATTTGGCACAACAAAGAATCTTGGAAGAAGCAATGTAGTCATTAGTATGAATCAAACATTAATTTGTTGAGCTAATGCACTTAAAAATTCGTGTTGAATTCAAGGCACGTGTCCTCCAAATTCACACGATTTAACAACGCAAACTTTTCCTGTTAACTCATTATATCCCAGAACTATTGATTTCTTATACCCCCTATTATCCCAGAACTTTTTTTTTTAAATTTTATGAATTTTTGTATACATAATGAACAAATAACATAATTTTTAAAGAAATTTGAAAAAATCTTTTTTCTAAAATGGTTTTTTGAGCGGGGTCGATAACGACCCGTTGGGATATAGAGTAATACAATTTTGACAAAGAGAATTTAAAGGAAATCAAGTAAATACCGCATGTTTCAGTTTAAACATACATTTTACTAAAATATCTTATTAAATAATATGTGAAAATTGTCAATATACACAAATATAATTATATAAAAAAATTAAATATGTTTTTAATAGTAAAACTACACAATAAAAGGAGCAGAAATGATTAATTCTGTTTATAAAACATGCTAAGGTATAAAACATTTATGGTGAAGGGGTATTTGGCAAGTTTGACATGCTGTAACTGTTTTATTTTTACATTGAGCACACCTTCTTCGATTTTGATTTGTCAATATCAAGTGATGTCCTTCATTTTTAATTATATTAGATTGTAATTTTTTTTTGGACCTTTGCTCTTTGGTTTACTGCCATATTTTTTACATAATCTATGCACAATTTGTCTTATGAACTCGAGCTTATCCAATTTACCCCCATAACTTTTACTCAGTATCCAAATTACTGTTATTACATAAATAAAGTGACGAAAAATTTCGTCAAACGTTGCGCCTCATAGTTTATTTTACCAATATATTGTCAGTATCATACCGATTATCCAAATACATTCCTCTCCTCGATACCCCACAGTATCCACTTAGCAACAATATTTCGATGAATGAATACATGTCACTAGAATCAATTTTAAGAGTCACATTTTTCTGGGATGCGTAACTTCTTGTGAACATTGTATTGTCTTCTACAATTTTTTCGTTCAAAAATAAATTTAAAAAATCAATAGTTCAGAATGCTCAGACAATGTCAGTGGATTAATGATTTGTAATTGGTATTATTAATATTTTCCGAGTCACCTGAAATCCAATCCATCCTTTTTTGTTTCCTTACCGGCTGATTGATTTCATCTTCATTTTCAACACCAGAGTTTGCGAAACCCGTTTCAGCTTGTGCCCTCAATTGATTGTGATTCAATATATTGAGGTTGTATTCATCGATCCTCATCTCCAGAATCTTCATCCGTTTCAACGCCAGTGTCTGCGGGCGGTAAGATTAGGTACAATGGTGTCAGGCAACTCATCTTCTTCAAGTAACTCGAGCTCATCCAAAATCTCTGCAGTAGTCCGACTTTTTTCCCTGCAAAAAAAACATGTCTCATTATCCCAACGGGTCGAAAACGACCCCATTGAATTTGGGGCTATATTGTGAGAAAGTTTTTGATTATTATCTAAAAATAATTCAGTGGACCTGGACAGTGGAATAAAAAAATATTTACTTACCAACGTAAATTCTTCGACATGGTGACCGCAAAAAAAAACGCAGAAGTTATTACTTCAAAAACGAAACTCACACTGAATAATACCGTTATATTTTGACCTGCTCAGTTTCTTGCTAGTATAGAGATATGCAACAATGCATTTTTATTACTCAAGGATTTTGTTTTTTTATTTGGGAACGAAATAACTAGAAGGGTCGTTTTCGACCCGTTGGGATGATATGTAGGCTGGGTCGTTTACGACCCGTTGGGATAAAATGAGTTAACACGTGTTCAATTCAAGGCACGCGTCTTTCAATCGTACACAGGTATATAAATTTTACCATGCATATTGATTGAGCGTTACAAGGCTGTGGAGGCATTTTTTGTGTATGGTTGTTTTTGTTTTAATAGATTAATTAATAATACATTTTAGCATAAAAATTCATTAAGACAATTTTTTGTATGAGAAAGGTACTAATGATTTTTTCAATGAAATAATCACACTTTGCGTCGTAATTACCTTCACAAGATATAGAGCATCGAATTTTTCATTGGTAATTGTCCTTGTCTCCTACGTAATTTACAATTTTAAAATTGTCAAAAATACCATCAAGTATGTTCTTTAACAGTTCCATATTACTTAAAGACTTTGATATATACATAGGTAGTATGATCAAGATTTTACCATGGGTTATGGTAGCATAGAAGCCAAACATCTATTATTTTGTTTCAACAAAATACCTTAATTCTTGGAAAACTTTCTCTTATAATGGTTTTATCAGATTAACGGGTCTTTGGGTCCTTAATGTGTTTAAACAATGCTTATATTTTGTAAATATGTCATTTCTAATAATTTTATATTCAATGCATATTCCTGGAACTTTATACTTTCTAACTTGGTAGGTGAAATGGAGGCTTCCTATTGGTAGATGGTAGAACGCGCCCCGCCGCGCGGTGGGGTAGCTCCTCCCCCCCTGTCTCCAGCGGTGGACGCGATAGCTGGTTTGAATCAGTATTTGAGTGGACGCTTGGTCGGGATAGACGAATTTTAACTCACGCGTACGAAAGATAACTTATATATTTTTTTTAAAACAAACGTAGACCGCGAACGTTGAAAGAGAAAATCTTATCTCTGCGAGGCGTCTGCTTGAAGCTCAGCATTAAATTTCATATTTGCATGGTAGTGCATAAGTGTGTTTCAGGTCCATACATAACCAACGAGGGGTGAATTTAAGATAGTTTAAGTTACTATTAAAAATAACTTTTAAGAATAAACATAACTTAAATAATCGTATAATAGTGAATAAGTGTGTTTCAGGTCCATATAACCAACGAGGGGTGAATTTAAGATAGTTTTAAGTTATTTTCAATTAATAAAAAGTGATATTATGTAGTGTAAGTGTTTCATCTATAGACCCGGAACGAGAGCAGCGGTTGGTAAGATCTTTCTGATTTATTATTATTTGTTTTCTTTGCTCTGAACGTTTCGTTTCGTAATTTATTTTAGCAAAATTGTCATCAATATTACACGTGCATTTCATGTATTTGATTATTCTTTTCAGCACTATTATTCTCTGTTCCACGTGTATTTCCTGTATTTAATAATTCTTTTCAGCGGCCGTCATCACTGGTTTTCTAATTAATTTTCTTTTTAATTTTACAGCAATTTTTACTAACCGATAATTACTATTGCGCGTGTATTTCTGTCAATTTAAGCATTGTTTTATTTTATACGCTCAACACGTTCTTTCGTCTCCACCATATTTAATTATTGTATTGACTAGCCGGCATTTAAACACTTTTATCAACGCTCTTCTTTGTTATATGCGATAACAATTTGGCGCTATCCAACGTGTAGCCATTTTTAAAAACAGTAGTTTTTATCGAACCACCCTGAGGTATTGAGCGTTACTTTTCGTTTGTTTTTTTCTTGTATTAAAAAAAATGTTATTTCAACTTATTTTTCGTTTATTCAAATATCTTATTTTCGGAGTAGTAGAGCGCGAAAACGATGGCGGCGGAGGAGATAGTAGACGGGTTACTAGGGCAAGAACAAATGATAATGTTATCCACGATTTTCCAGAACCCCCAAGAAACGATAGCCCGGGAATTGAACATTTATTCCCATATTTACAACGTCGCGAACTGGAAGATACGTTCAGCGGTCTTCCAGAAGAAGACCCTGTGTTATTTATCACGGCATGCGAAACGTTCTTCGGCCACATGTTTTGTTCTCCTGCGTCAATGGTCGGTCGTGCATCTCAGAGGTTGCGAGGAGAAGCCAAGCGTTGGTGGTCTCCTCATGCGCAGGGTAAATGGACGTGGGATGAATTCAGAGGTTTTTTAATTGGTAGATACGGAATAGACGTTGCCCGGTCTTCGCTTATGGCTAATTATTATGGTGACCGTCAGCGTGCGGATGAGGGTGGAATCGCATTCCTTAAGCGGAAGGAAGCGGTTCATATGCGGCTCTTTGGAACGGCTCCGTCGGATGCTTCATGCTCCGACTTAATATACCTGATGAGAGACACGTATCGCAACATTTTAGATGTCGGAGTGATTTTCGGAAATTTTACGTTCACGTCGCTTAAAGAAAAAGTAATTGACACTCCTTCGCTTCACGCTGTCCGGAGACTCAGATGGCAAGGCCGCTGACCAGCTCCGAACAGCACTCAGCGCAGACGTGTGCAGTTTAGGTGGAGCGCTAGGGACGACGTGAAGCGTCGTCTCAAGGTGTCACTCCTCTCGGATAAACTATTAATACTAACTGTACCAAGGTAAGAGAACATTAAAGGCCACTCACCGTGAGGACGTGGTCTCCCAGCTTGGACCCCTGTCGATGATGGTGGATCGACAGCCCACCAGGCGTAGTCTGCGTTGACCTACGGGTCGGTGGACGTCCTCGGCCACTGGGAAGGTCCGTGTTCAGCCCAACGTATGCAAAGAAGATTTAAACTTATAGTTAGCTTAGAGCCGATGGAAACACCTAGGTGGCACAACCTGACCGAGGGAATCCGTCGGACGAAACCCTGGCAGGCGACTCGCCGAAACGCGCAAGGGCCTCTACGGTTCAGCCAAGGCAACAGTCTCAGGAAAAACCCAGCCAGCTGCACCAGGCTTGGCTCAAGTTAGAGTTTCTTACTTTCGTTGGGTAGAAAAAATACAATAAAAATTATTGCCGGCGCTGGGGCACTGGACTTGAGACGAGAAGTTATTTATTAATCGACTGCTGGCGGCTCGGCCAGACTTTAAAAAAAATTTTCCTTTTTTTGAAAAAAAAATAAAATTGATTCTAAAAGAATCGTTCCTCTTTTTTAAAATTAAAATTCCCACACGCGGCAAACTCAGCGCGCCTTTTTTTCTCCCAGCTGACAAGACAAAATGTTGCCATTTTATAAATAAAAATATCCCAAGTAAAAAAAAAATATTTCCCCAAAAATTAATGGTGCTTCCCGCGGTATTTTGGGTAGGTACCCGAAAATACTCGCACGTCATATAGGGGCGTCGGATTTCTCTCGCTCACGTCACTCGTGACGACTGACCGGCCGGTATCAATCGCCACCTCCAATTCGAGAGAAACCCAACGTCCCGGTACGTGCTCAATCCTCTCGAAAGCGGCTAGGCAAACGCGAAACCCTGCGCGGGCGGTCAAGTCCGGAGGTCGAGGCCGAGTGCCGAGAAGTCAATGCGGGAATGTGGCCCGTCTCCGCCAGTGGGTCATCCGAATCCACTAGGACGTCCGGAGTTTCGAGGTCGGAGTTCTCGGAGGAGGACTCATCCGTCTCTCTTCGGTGAACAATCGGTGACGGTCCTCGCTCCGCGAGGCGTTCCACATGATGTTCAGGTCTGGTGACCCCTGACGCCGGCGCCGCTTTCATGTCGTCAGCGTGCACCTTCACAGGCCTGCCACTCCGTTCTACCCAGTAGACGTTCCCCCGGCCAACAGCCATGAGGACCGTGCATGGTCCACCCCACTTAGGGGCGAAACCGGGATGCCTGTCTCCGTGGGCCCCATATACCTCTCTTGGTACTCCTGCTGGTGAGCCCTTATATCTTCGTCCATGGCGACTCTCTCTCGAGCCGCGGCATCTGAGGGCGGGGCATCATCCGGCTCCTTCAGCTGCCACTCTCCGGGTCTGGCCAGAGAGTAGCCAAAGAGCGCTTGGCTTGGCGTGACGCTCGTGGCTTCATTTCGTCTACCTCTTAGACCTACTAGAACGGAAGACAAGTGCTGGTCCCATGTGCGATGGGGGTAGCGTTGGAGGGCAACCCGGAGACCCTTTTTAAGCTCCTGGTTCCTACGTTCAGTGGGGTTTGCCCTCGCGTGGTAAATAGCCGTGGTCCAGTGCTGGCACTGCCATCGAGCAATCGCATCTGTCCACAGTCGATGACCGAATTGTGGCCCATTATCGGTGAGGACCGCCTTAGGATACCCAAAGCGAGGGTAAACTTCCCTCTCGAGTAATTGGACTAAAATTGAGGCCCGACTTGTTTTTATAGGGAAGGCTTCCACCCATCGGGTGTACAGGTCAGTCACTACGAAAATAAACCTTTTTCCTCGGTCCGTCCTGGGACCCATGATATCGGCAGCTATCAGACTGAACGGCTCCGTTGGTCTGATTCCTCCCTGCGGCGCTCGCTGGCGGTTGGGCCCCGCCTTTGTTGTGGCACACACCATGCACGCTCGGACGTGATCGCGCACGTCTTTCTGCAAGTGTGCCCAGAAGAACAACTCTCTTATTGCTCTTCCGGTTTCCTCCGCCCCTGGGTGACCGGCAAGGTCAGAGTCATGATACTCTGCAAGTACTCGCGGGATAAATGAAGAAGGCACCACCAAACAGGGTGGCCGGTTTAGTGATACCCTCCAAAGGAGCCCATCTCGCACCTCATGGTTCCTTATGAACCGTCGATCGCTTGGCCTCGTTGCTTCAGCTTGCGCTTCGTGCAAACGTTCCCATCGTTGGACGAGCAATCGTATAACCTCGTCCGTTTGTTGCGCCGCTCTGACGGCGAGCGCAAAAGAGGCTTCCCCGGACACATCGGGCAAGATTTCAGAACCTAATGACGATGTGGTAGAGTCCCTGGACCCAATACACATAACCGCGGCTTGGCGGTCGACAGAGTGATGACTCGGCCCGACGCAGGGGTACATCATGCGATCCTCCTCGCCCGATAAGTCGCCTAGCGGGACATCCATCGGATGCCTCGACAGAGAATCAGGAAGCTGATTCTCCGCCCCTGGGCAATGCACTACATCAAAAGTAAATTCCTGGAGTAGTAAAGCCCACCTCATCAGCTTCGCCCTACTGTCCTTTCCCACATTCAGCCAGGTTAGGGCACGATTGTCTGTATACAGGGTGAAATGGTGGCCCTCCAAGAATGGGCGGTATCTCTTTAACGCCCAGACGGCCGCTAGAGCCTCCTGCTCGTTTGAGTGGTATTTCTGCTCAGCGGGATTGAATCGCGAGCTTGCGTAGGAGATAACGTCTCGTGTTCCATCCTCCCTTGGATGAAACAGTACGGCCGCGACTCCCAGCTTACTGGCGTCCGTCTGCAGGCAAAATTTTCGGCCAAAGTCTGGACGGGTCAGCTGGAGTGGCTGACTCATGGCCTGCTTAATAGCCTTCATCGCTGCTGATGCTTGCTTTGTCCATTTGAAGGGCTTCTTCAGCCGAAGCAAGTCCGTCAAAGGCGCAGCCAGTTCCGCAAAGCGTGGCACGTATTCCCGGAGCCAGTTACAAGTTCCCAGGAAACTTCGTACTCCCTTGCGGCTTGTAGGTTCGGGTGCTTCTTGAATAGCGCGTTCGTGTACTTCTTGGGGACGAGTACCAGTGGCAGTAACCACGTGTCCCAAATACTGGAGGGAACTCGCTCCAACAATGCACTTCTCGGGGGCGCAGCGCAGGCCATACAGCGCCAGACGCTCCAGCACCAACCGCAGGTGACGGCAGTGCTCCTCCCACGTCCCCGAGAAAACGATAATGTCATCCAAGTAGACCATGCAGAATTCGCGAACGAATCCTGCTAGCACTTGCATCATCGTCCTCTGGAAACTGGAGGGCGCACCAGCCAAGCCAAAAGGCATCACCCGAAACTGGTAGCGGGCACCGTCCGGCGTCGTAAAAGCCGTCAGCGGTCGAGATTGAGGAGCTATCGGGACCTGCCAATATCCCTTCTTTAAATCGAATGTTGTAAATATCCTTGAGCGTGTCACTTATGACTGGCAGAGGAGAGGCTTCGGGCACCGTCACTGCGTTTAGATGCCTGTAATCCACGCAGAACCGCCGGCCATCCTTTCCCTTCCGTGCAGCCATCACTACGGGAAAGTTATACGGCGACTGACTGGTCTCGATAACGCCATCAGCGAGCATCCCTTCCAAATGGACGTAGAGTTCTCGCTTTTTCTCGTCAGAGAGTAGGTGAGGGCGAACGCTTATCGGACGGGCATCGGTTAAACGTATTTTGAGCTCGGGCACTCTAGCAGGGCCGCTGAATGGGAGGAAAACTTCATGAAGATCCTCTAAGACCTTCTGAATCTTGTCCCGATGAAGAGCGGGGATATCGTCGCGAGATGGCAAAGTTGCGGAATTCGGAGTTGGACACGGTTGCTCGGGGATCAGGTGGACGCTCGTCCGCTCCCTCTTTCCGAAGTTTACGCATTTTCTACAAAAGTCCACGCAGGCCTCTTCCTCGGTGAGCCATGGCTGACCGAGAATGACCTCCTCGCGTAAGCCGTCCACGACAAGAAAACTTGACACGGTTCGCAAATCCCTGGTCGACCACTCCAAGGTCACCTCCCCTTGCACCTTCATGGTCATGCTAAAGTGGGCAAGTCCCAGCGACGGGAGTTCGGTCACGGAGACATCAGCTTCGGGGGGAACCAAAGCACTCCTGATTAAGTTGTGGGAAGCCGCGGTATCAATAAGTGCTTTGCACTGCTGATCTCCCAGTTCAATGCGTATCCGGGGAAGATTCGCCTGTCGAGTGACCAGATGACATTCCGCCTCACTCGATTTAGATGACGGGGCGCTATCGAACTGATTTCTCCTGCCCGCGGCCAGAGTCGGGTCTAAAACAGTGACGCCCCCAGAACGATCGACTTCTCGATCCACTCCTAATGTCTCCGGTCGGTTGGGGGCTGTCGCTCTCCGGCCGGGGACTGCACGTTTTTTGCACGCGCCGTTTCTTCCTCCAATCTCTTCAATACTGGGCACTGCCCAACGGCGTGGGAATTCCCACAGAACCGGCAGTCTCTCATAGGACGGGTCCTTGGTTCTCCACGAGGTTGCTCAGGGTTATTCGGGGTACGCCACGACCGCGACTGCACTTCATCCTCGTGGCGGCCACGTACGCGCTCTTGGCGATCGTATTGCTGCGGTCGTCGGTCGTCCTCGCGTCGACCCTGTGTACGGCCTTGATAACCGTATTGCGGCGGCGCGTTGTCCGCACGACGTCCCTGTGCGCGGTCCTGCTGGCCACGTCGTGTTTCGGGTCTGGGGTCACGGTACCTGGGCGAAGAATGACGGTCATCGGCGGCTTGCCATCTTCGTGACTCTGGTTCTTCGTATACTGGTATCTGGGGCCTCCCGCCGTCGTTTAGAGTGAGCTCGAATGGTCGCGTGCCCATCCGCTCGGCCTTTCCCAAAAGCCGGTCGTACGGCGCACCTGCCGCGGCCCATACTTCGAAGATCTCTCGGTTCCGGGGGGTCATTAATTCTACGATTCTTTCGACTAGTCCTTCGTCCATCTCCTCACCCGGGAATAATCGACGAAATATGTCCTGCTTATGAGTCAAATATAGCAGGACGCTCTGCTCTTCTGCTTGCGTACCAGCATGTAAATATGCTAGAAGGGCGGAGCGGACAGACTCGGTCCCAAAGCTCCGTCTTATGAGACCTTTGAACTGATGCCACGTCCACAAGCCTTGTTGGTACTGTGACCACCAGACGCGAGCCCGTCCTCGCAGTTGTTGAACTGCCTTCTGGCATTTCAGGGTTTCGCTGTCCTCGGTTCGTGAGAAATGACGGTCGCAAGCCGACAAGAAACTCTCCGGGTCTTCGGCTAGGCCTCCCGAGAATGTTTCCTCCAATTTTGTGCTCGACGGCACGTAGACCTTGTAGGTGGGCCGTTTGTCCTCAGTTTCCTGTGGTGGGTCGTAACCGCCTGGCGGAGGGGAAACGGTGCGGGAGCCGCTCTCGGGAGGAGATCGCGCGGCAACAAACATTTCGGAAGCAAAAAGGCGGCGAGATCCCCTTACTGGCGACGGACCCGTAAGCGACCCAAAAATATCCTCCCCCCCCGGTCCAAAAAAAAAAATCCACGTGCCCTGAATCGATTCTCTCTGAACGGGGTAGTTCGAACCGGTAAGGGATAACCGCAAAAACAGTTAATTACATCAAATCATTCAATTAAATATACTCAATAAAATCGGCGTTGATAAAAACACAATAAATAATCATCAATAAACACTGGAGTGTTGAAAATTAAAATAAAAGTTGTTAATTCAATTAATAAACAAATGGCAATAAATAAAATCAATTCTTAAAATTATTATAAATAACAATCAACAATTAAATCAATAAATAAAAATTAAATCCTTAAAATAATTAAGAACAAGCAATTATAATTTAAAACACAATTATCGATTATTTGAAATAACTATAAATATATAACAAATAATCCAAACACGAATATCAATAATAAAAAAAAAAAAAATTATAAATAAGTAATAATTAATCCAAACTCGAATATCAATAATAAAAAAACAATTATGAATAAGTAATAATTAATCCAAACACGAATATCAATATTGAAATACTGGAATTTGCATTAATTATCATAATATTTTTCTTTAGTTAGATTAATAAACGATCTTGTTCAGAACGATAAAAATATTTTTTCGATATGATTTTTGATAGCCATATATATTATTCATAGAAATAATATTTTGAAGACAATATTTTCTCTATGGCTTGTAGCTGTCACTGTCAAAATCTAACTATATAAATCAGCTTGATTCAGCCTCAGCACATCATTATTCAATTTGAGCTTTTTTTATACAACAAACTGCAATGCAACGTTTGTCGGGTGTCTGAAGCAGCTTTTGCCAGTGACGGACAACTTCTGAATCATCTAACTACGGCCAATTACACAAAATATATCTCAAACCAACTTCAACACTGACGTGACGGCCAAATTCACTCATGACAGCAATAGCCAGCTACAAGAGATCAATATCGAACCAAAATCGACAATCACGGAGTATCACAACTGATGGGCGATTCCACCGATCATCGATCAACGATCAACGAGTATTATATTCACAACTCCAACATTTGCAGTGCAAATGGGCTTCAATTTTAATAAATCATTATGGTTCTTTAACCTGACATTCAACGTTGACTCGATATCAGTCTCTTAGATATGTACGCAATAGCCTAGATAGCTTTACTTTTATTACGTACATATGTTACATTCATTATATTTGTCTTTTTAAGATAACCATTTAGTATCTATATTAAACCGTTAATCTTCAAGATTACTATTTAGTATCTATATTAAACCTTTAATAATACAATATCCTATGTTAAAACACATTATTGAGACGCACTGAGCGCTAATCGTACCTTTTATTATTTATCATTCACTTTAAAATTGTTTCCTTATACTCAATTTGTAAAACACTATATTTATAACAATAAAACAAGAATAAAACATTATTTACCTATAAATTGTTTCCCATTTGTATTTCAAATAGAATGAATTTAAAATAACATTCTCTACTATGAATGTCCAGCATACAATGGGTTTTCCATTGCTACTTGTAACAATACTTAATATAAAAAATATTTATAATTTGCCCATTCTGAGAGTTCCACTCAGGGTCGCTGGTTCGTCCAAACTCTCTCGTTTGGATGTAAGGCCCCTCTGTTGGGAGACAATCTGACACTCCTTCGCTTCACGCTGTCCGGAGACTCAGATGGCAAGGCCGCTGACCAGCTCCGAACAGCACTCAGCGCAGACGTGTGCAGTTTAGGTGGAGCGCTAGGGACGACGTGAAGCGTCGTCTCAAGGTGTCACTCCTCTCGGATAAACTATTAATACTAACTGGACCAAGGTAAGAGAACATTAAAGGCCACTCACCGTGAGGACGTGGTCTCCCAGCTTGGACCCCTGTCGATGATGGTGGATCGACAGCCCACCAGGCGTAGTCTGCGTTGACCTACGGGTCGGTGGACGTCCTCGGCCACTGGGAAGGTCCGTGTTCAGCCCAACGTATGTAAAGAAGATTTAAACTTATAGTTAGCTTAGAGCCGATGGAAACACCTAGGTGGCACAACCTGACCGAGGGAATCCGTCGGACGAAACCCTGGCAGGCGACTCGCCGAAACGCGCAAGGGCCTCTACGGTTCAGCCAAGGCAACAGTCTCAGGAAAAACCCAGCCAGCTGCACCAGGCTTGGCTCAAGTTAGAGTTTCTTACTTTCGTTGGGTAGAAAAAATACAATAAAAATTATTGCCGGCGCTGGGGCACCGGACTTGAGACGAGAAGTTATTTATTAATCGACTGCTGGCGGCTCGGCCAGACTTTAAAAAAATTTTTCCTTTTTTTGAAAAAAAAATAAAATTGATTCTAAAAGAATCGTTCCTCTTTTTTTAAAATTAAAATTCCCACACGCGGCAAATTCAGCGCGCCTTTTTTTCTCCCAGCTGACAAGACAAAATGTTGCCATTTTATAAATAAAAATATCCCAAGTAAAAAAAAAATATTTCCCCAAAAATTAATGGTGCTTCCCGCGGTATTTTGGGTAGGTACCCGAAAATACTCGCACGTCATATAGGGGCGTCGGATTTCTCTCGCTCACGTCACTCGTGACGACTGACCGGCCGGTATCATAATGATGATTGATTTCCCCCGACAAACGTTGTTTCAGCCAGTTGCCGAACGTAATCATGAAAATAGGAATACCCAACGTGACAATTCGTGCGAAAGCGGTAATAACTAAAATACCTCAACGTACCGGCAGGATAATCATAATATGCGCCCAAACAACAGCCGTAATGCAAATTCGCGCCCGAACAATAATAGCCCGGTAAACAGAATGCAATTACCAAAATGTCAATTTCGCCCTGGTCGTCATTTTAATAAAGATTGCGTGGAAAGAAACGAGTTTATCGCATCGAAATCGAGAAACGCTCGCCGCCCCGACAGGAACACAAATTACGGACCTCGACCTGTCGCGGGCTCCCGAAGAAATTAAACCTGCGTTCCACCAGGTTAACAAACGTGGAACTGGCGCCCTGTACTGATAATGAGAATGCTATTAATATGATTGAGTCTGTTGATGAAGTAATTGTAGAAAGAGACGATCAAAAATCTGTAGGTTTTACTGTGATGGTGGTAGAAGCTGATGTGCATAGAGAGGATGATGCCGAGGATAGCCTTGAGACCGTGGATGCTAATAATGAGAAGATTGAATCTGTTGAAGTAATGGTAGAAATAGGCGATCAAAACTCTGTAGGTTTTACTGAGATGGTGGTAGAGGCTGATGTGCATAGAGATGATGAGGATAGTATTGAGACCGTGGAGGCTAATAATGAGAAGGCAGTTTACATACGAGATAGTTCGAAATTCGCGTCGGAGGTAGAGTGGGTAGATGTGTTGAACGATAGGGATTTGATAGTTGCGTCAGGTACGTCGGATGTTGAGAAGCTGGTAGTTGCGTCAGAGGAGTTCGAAGAGAGGAAACCGGTTGTCGCGCCGGATCACAAGTTTGGTACTGCAGTAGTTGCGCTGGGTAGTAATGAGATGGCGAAAGTGATGAGTAGGTACGAAGAGGAGTACAGTGACGGAATTTGCGAACTAGAACATAAAGTAGACGGTGTATGTGCGATTGGTAAAGTTAGCCTCCCACGGATAAGCGTGACGATCGATGATCGTCTCTATGTAGCGTTAGTAGACTCTGCCGCCTCTCACAGTTTAATTCGTGCAGATTTAGTACACAAGTGTAGAAGAAAATTTTGTGATGTAAAGAGTTTAAATCTTGCACATGCTTCGGCCAAAATGACGGTAGTAGCGAAAGCGGAAATAGACTGCTCGATAGCAGATGTTAAGATGAAAAATGAATTTTTAGTAGTAGACGGCCTACGAGATGACGTAATATTAGGTATAGATTGGTTAATAGCGGAACACGGCGTGATTGATTTTATTCGTGGAGCATTGTATTTCGGTAAGAAGGAAAGAATTACGGCATATTTTCATTCGACGAAGCGTCAACCAAATTTAACTAACGTACAGTTACCAAATATTACGAACGACTTATCTAATGCGAAAAGAAATGAATTACATAAAATATTGCGAGAATTTAATGCTTTATTTACCCCATATGCAGGCCCTGCTCGCTTGCAGCCGCACGTTATCCGGCTGAAAGATGAGACACCCATTCGTATCCCACCGTACCGTTTATCAGACGCTAAGAAACGTAACTTACATAAACAAATCGAAGAAATGTTAACTGATGACGTAATCGAAGCGAGTAGATCTCCGTATTGTTTTCCTATCGTGATGGCTCCAAAAAAGGAGATAATGATTATCGTATCTGTGTAGACTTCCGTCGGCTAAATGACGTCACCGAGGGCGAGGTCTCCACTTTACCGGTCATCCATGAAACATTAAAGGATCTCGGGAACGCAAAGATATTTTCCACGTTAGATTTAACAAAAGGGTACTGGCAAGTGCCTCTCGATCCTGCTTCTAAACCTTATACGGCATTTTCTACTCCTGACGGTGCGTTATATCAATTTAAGGTTATGCCCTTCGGACTTAAGGGAGCCCCGAGCTGCTTCCAGAAAGCGATGTGTCAGCAAGTTCTTGCCGGTTATTTAAGAGAATTTTGCATTGTATATATAGACGATATTGTAATCTATTCTTCTGACTGGGAGAGTCATCTTCATCACTTAAGACTGGTTTTTGAAAGGTTAGATCAGTTCGGGTTGAGATGCTCGCCTGATAAATGTAAATTAGCCACGTCAGAAATAGAGTATTTGGGACATGTTGTTACTGCGGAAGGAAATTATCCTCAAATGTCTCATTGCAAGGAGATTTTCTCTGCACCAGCTCCGCGAACTCGTAAGGAACTACGTGGCTTCTTAGGACTGTGTAATTGGTTACGAGAGTATGTACCGCGATTCTCTGAGATTGCTGCTCCGTTAACCGATTTATTAAAAGTTAATCGGCCGTATCGGTGGAATAGCCAAGCCGATACCGCTATGCGTAATATTAAGTTGGCTATGTCACAACCGTTAAAATTGTCACGACCCGATTTTAATCGCGAATTCATTTTACAAACAGACGCGAGTAAGTTAGGTATTGCGGCCGTATTATATCATCCACGCTCTGACGGAGAACGGGATGTTATATCATATGCGAGTATGCGTTTTTCACCGGCCGAACAAAAATGGCATTCGAATGAGCAGGAAGCGTTTGCGGCCGTATGGGCCATTAAAAGATATCGTCCGTATTTAGAAGGACGATCGTTTAAGCTACGCACGGATAACAAAGCATTAACATGGTTGAATACGGCGAAAAATGATAGGGCAAAGCTCATCAGATGGGCACTCCTCTTACAGGAATTTGATTTTACAGTTGAACATTGTCCCGGTCGTAAAAATGAACTCCCTGATGCGTTATCCCGAAATCCCGAATCGTCCCCAATAGTAACGGAGGCAGACATAAAAGATTTAAGTCGCATGATGTACCCATCAACGGAAACGAATGAGATAACGGCACAAGTACATCAAACGGAAGATGATGCGGTGACGGAGGACCAGCCGGACGCGGTTGAGTCATCCAACGATGTGGAGGTATTAGATGTAAGTCTTGCGGAAGAAATACGGTTACGACAGAAAAGAGATACCGACGTACAACGACGCATAAATAGGTTGCGTATATTATTATCTCGACCAAATACATCGACGGCACGTCACGAACAACAATATTTACGTGATTATGCGTTATTAGGTGATTATCTTTGGAGAAAATTTGCGGATGATGATATGCGTTTATTTGTACCCCGATCGATGATTTTGAAGGTTATATCTACGTATCATGATAATCGTGTGGCAGGTCATCCCGGAGCTAAAGAAACGACTCGGGCTGCGGCACGCCATTTCTTTTGGCCGAACATGCGTACGGACGTTGAGCAATATGTGAGAGCGTGTATGACGTGTGCTCTATCGAGAGCCGTACCGACTCGTCCTGCGGCCCCATTAGGTAATACTCACGTACATAAACCATTTGACGTATGCGCAGTCGATTTGATGGGACCCTATCCTATATCCACACACGGCAAGCGTTTTATTGTAGTAGTTACGGATTTATATACACGATGGGTGGAAGCGTTTGCGGTACGATCGAGTAGAGCTCCGATTATAATTAAAATATTAGAAGATGACGTATTCTCTCGTTACGGATATCCAAAAGCGATCTTGTCGGATAATGCCACTAATTTTAAGAATCGTTTGTGGACCAGCGCACTAGATAGATGGCAATGTTTGCACTGGACAACGGCAGTGTACCATCCACGAGCGAATATTACGGAACGTAGAAACCAAGAAATTAAGAAAGCGTTGCGTATTTATTTACAAGGTCAACCTCATAATCGTTGGGATGAACATTTACCGACTATTTTATATGCGTTACGTGGTCGTCGTAATGAGTCAACAGGCGTATCTCCTAGCACGGCATTATTAGGTTACGACATTCCCCGTCCAGGTGAATGGATGATTCATTCTCCCGATGGAGATATCTTCCCAACAGCGGGAGCACGTGAGCGTACCCAGTTAGATAACGAAATACGAGCGTCTCAGGAGGAATATCGACAACGTTACGCACCTGATAATGATACGGTTTCGAAATACGATATAGGACAGGCTGTATTAATTAGAGAACACCCTCAGTCTGATATGAATACCGGTTTTCACGCTGGATTTGCTCCTAAATGGAGTGGTCCGCATCGGATCTTATTGCCCATCGGAAGAGGACACGTTTACTGGGTAGAACGTCGCGGTAAGCCTGTTAAAGTTCATGCCGATGAGATTCGTTCAGCTCCGGCATAATAGTTTTTGTCTACTTACTTTATGTTTGGTTTCTTTGTTCTTCACATGGTATATCTTGATCAAAAAAGAGGGCCGATTGATATATACATAGGTAGTATGATCAAGATTTTACCATGGGTTATGGTAGCATAGAAGCCAAACATCTATTATTTTGTTTCAACAAAATACCTTAATTCTTGGAAAACTTTCTCTTATAATGGTTTTATCAGATTAACGGGTCTTTGGGTCCTTAATGTGTTTAAACAATGCTTATATTTTGTAAATATGTCATTTCTAATAATTTTATATTCAATGCATATTCCTGGAACTTTATACTTTCTAACTTGGTAGGTGAAATGGAGGCTTCCTATTGGTAGATGGTAGAACGCGCCCCGCCGCGCGGTGGGGTAGCTCCTCCCCCCCTGTCTCCAGCGGTGGACGCGATAGCTGGTTTGAATCAGTATTTGAGTGGACGCTTGGTCGGGATAGACGAATTTTAACTCACGCGTACGAAAGATAACTTATATATTTTTTTTAAAACAAACGTAGACCGCGAACGTTGAAAGAGAAAATCTTATCTCTGCGAGGCGTCTGCTTGAAGCTCAGCATTAAATTTCATATTTGCATGGTAGTGCATAAGTGTGTTTCAGGTCCATACATAACCAACGAGGGGTGAATTTAAGATAGTTTAAGTTACTATTAAAAATAACTTTTAAGAATAAACATAACTTAAATAATCGTATAATAGTGAATAAGTGTGTTTCAGGTCCATATAACCAACGAGGGGTGAATTTAAGATAGTTTTAAGTTATTTTCAATTAATAAAAAGTGATATTATGTAGTGTAAGTGTTTCATCTATAGACCCGGAACGAGAGCAGCGGTTGGTAAGATCTTTCTGATTTATTATTATTTGTTTTCTTTGCTCTGAACGTTTCGTTTCGTAATTTATTTTAGCAAAATTGTCATCAATATTACACGTGCATTTCATGTATTTGATTATTCTTTTCAGCACTATTATTCTCTGTTCCACGTGTATTTCCTGTATTTAATAATTCTTTTCAGCGGCCGTCATCACTGGTTTTCTAATTAATTTTCTTTTTAATTTTACAGCAATTTTTACTAACCGATAATTACTATTGCGCGTGTATTTCTGTCAATTTAAGCATTGTTTTATTTTATACGCTCAACACGTTCTTTCGTCTCCACCATATTTAATTATTGTATTGACTAGCCGGCATTTAAACACTTTTATCAACGCTCTTCTTTGTTATATTTTTATTTTTATTTATTTTTATAAATAGTCAACAGCTGTATAATTTTTTTTATATAAAACAATTACATATAAATTGAGCCAATTACAGACTATTATATATTAGTACTTCACATAGAACACGTACACGCATTCATAGAAAACATGTAAATATGAAAATATAAAGTAACATAAGAGAAAAAAAAAAAAAAAATATATATATATATATATATATATATATATATATATATATATATATATATATATATATATATATATATATATATATATATATATATATATATATATATATATATATATATATATATATATATATATATATATATATATATATATATATATATATATATATATATATATATATATATATATATATATATATATATATATATATATATATATATATATATATATATATATATATATATATATATATATATATATGCGATATATGCGATAACAACTTAGCCAAATTAATGATTACGACCATATAATCTGTGAACAAAATACAAATGAATAAAATCTCTTTTCAATGTACAAAAGTGACAGTGACAGACGAAATGCGAGCGAAATGAAATAGCGCGCGAACTTGATGGCTAAATAATATGTTACAAATTCAATAATTAATTGCCTTGAATTGAACACGTATTAGCAGGAACAGTTTGCGTTGCTAAACCGTGTGCATTTGGAGGACACGTGCCTAGAATTCAACACGAGTTTTTAAGTGCATTAGCGGCCTTTCAAAAAACCAACCTCACGTCCACGTCGCGGAAGTGCCAGTTTTTTCTCTAGTTATTTTATTTTTAAGATTTGTAATTCTATAGATTTGTATGATTTTTAACTATAGTTTCTAATGTAGATTTTTAATACTAGTTCTTAATTTTAGCTGTGTTCTATTTGTTTCATTACTTATTGTCATGATTTAATTTTTTTTAATGTTGTTTCACTTGTTAGTTTTATCAATTTGTAGTAGTGGTATTAATTTTTATAATTATAAAATAATAAAAAAGAGTTCACTTATTTACTAAAGAAGAAGCAAAATTGTACAGTGTGATCACTTGCCTTTAGATTATTTAAATGTTTTATTTAGTTAAAATAAATCCTTGTCACTTTGATAAATTAAAGCAAGTGTTTACGCCGGAAATCCTAATAAATGAAATAATTCCACAATCGGCTCATTTTGCAATAAAATAGCAATATCTATTTTTTAAAATTAGATATTGCTATTTTATTGTAAAACATAGCAATTGTTATACTATTTTGGAAATAACAATAATTGAGCCAACTTTTTCAACAATTTGTCAGGTTGGCGTCATACATTTTTTTTTCAGTATGAACATTTGAACAATCAAAATTGGGTAATATTTTTTTTAATTCATAACCCGGGCCATAATTTTTTTTTTCTGCAAAAAAAAGTTTTATTATTATTTTGGATTGTGATCAACAGCTAAGTTATTCAAGATGGTGGAACATAAATTAAAATTCCAAAATATTGAAATTTGTAAATATGGCACTCGAAAAACCAATCTAAGGCGGAAATTTTCGGGCACTTTGTAAAAGTGGCAATATCTCGAAAACCAAGGCACTTATACAAAGGTCATATTTGCATATTCTGGCGAGTAATGAGTTGGTATAACAGCCTTTAAAAGAAATACGTTGGATTATGGGACACCCTGTATATACATAATTGGTTTCTGGGGTACTTCTTTTCTTCACTGCCTCTTTCCAGTCTTTTCTACACGGCCATGAGCGTGCTGATGAACCTGCAATGCCGGAATGGATCGTCGTCGATAGGCGAAGGGGACAGGCTATCGGCGAAAGCAACCTCGGGTCCCAGACACCGGCAGATGCCGGTTGGGTGACTGTCAGAAGCGGACGGCAGCGGGGCGAGTCTCACGATGATGCAGGCTGTTGCTCCAGGGTCCAGCGAGACCTAACAGCGTTTGGATCACTAACACTTTGTTAATAAAGATTTAAAGAACAGTTATCTAGGATATGTTGAAATGTAAGGAAAACTGCAATATGTTGCCAGCCAAAACGTGCTTTGTTAACTACGACATCTAGCATATTGTAATGAAAATCTGTGATTATTTTTTGTGCTCTGTAGATTGTTATCGCATATAACAAAGAAGAGCGTTGATGAGTGTTTAAATGCCGGCTAGTCAATACAATAATTAAATATGGTGGAGACGAAAGAACGTGTTGAGAGTATAAATTAAAACAATGCTTCAATTGACAGAAATACACGCGTAATAGAAATTATCGGTTAGTAAAAATTGCTGTAAAATTAATTAGAAAACCAGTGATGACGGCCGCTGAAAAGAATTATAACATACAGGAAATACACGTGGAACAGAGAATAATAGTGCTGAAAAGAATAATCAAATACATGAAATGCACGTGTAATATTGATGACAATCTTGCTAAAATAAATTACGAAACGAAACGTTCAGAGCAGAGAAAACAAATAATAATAAATCAGAAAGATCTTACCAACCGCTGCCCTCGTTACGGGTCTGTAGATGAAACACTTACACTACATAATATCACTTTTTATTAATTTAAAATAACTTAAAACTATCTTAAATTCACCCCTCGTTGGTTATGTGGACCTGAAACCTGAAACACACTTATTCACTACCATGCAAATATGAAATTTAATGCTGAGCATCAAGCAGACGCCTCGCAGAGATAAGATTTTTTTTTTTACGTTCGCGATCTACGTTCGTTTTTTTTTAAAAAAATATATAAGTTATCTTTCGTACGCGTGAGTTAAAATTCGTCTATCCCGGCAGAACGTCTATTCAATACTGATTCAAACCAGCTATCGCGTCCACCGCTGGAGACAGGGGGGGAGGAGCTACCCCACCGCGCGGCGGGGCGCGTTCTACCATCTACCAATAGGAAGCCTCCATTTCATCTACCAAGTTAGAAAGTATAAAGTTCCAGGAATATGCATTGAATATAAAATTATTAGAAATGACATATTTACAAAATATAAGCATTGTTTAAACATATTAAGGACCCAAAGACCCGTTAATCTGATAAAACCATTATAAGAGAAAGTTTTCCAAGAATTAAGGTATTTTGTTGAAACAAAATAATAGATGTTTGGCTTCTATGCTACTGACAAATGAAGAGAAGGAGGAGAGTACTTGTCCCACGTTGGGAGCCAAATTGATATCTGAAGAGAAAGAGGAGAATATACTCGTCCCACGTTGGGACGCGAAATTGATATCTAGAGAAGGCGGAGAAAAATACTAGTCCCACGTTGGGACGCGAGATTGATATAAGGAGGCTGGGAAGAAATATATTGGTCCCATGTTAGGACGCGAAATTGATAACTAAAGAAGCTGAAAAGCATAATAAAAATAAACATTAAACTCTGCCCCTGAAAATAAAAATCAAATAAAACATAATCGGCTGCGATGTGCCTGAAAAGACAAATACAGGCATGGTAAAAATAATATATACATAACTGGAAAGATCTTACCAAACTGCTGCTATCGTAACGGGACTGTAGAGGAAACACTTACACTACATATCACTTTTTATTAATTGAAAATAACTTAAAACTAGTTTAATTCACCCCTCGTTGGTTATATGGACCTGAAACACACTTATTCACTATTATGCGATTATTTAAGTTATTTTTATTCTTATAAGTTATTTTTAATAGTAACTTAAACTATCTTAAATTCACCCCCGATGATAGGTAGAGAACCTGAAAAGAACTTAATCACTACTTTATACAATTAGAAAAAAAATGCTAAGGCCGTCCGATAGCCTAGCAAACTCGCACTCTCGCACGCGGGTCTCTACAACTACCGACCAACCACTGACTCCTACCGAATGACAACTGATCGACTACAGCAGGGCGACCCAGCGCCGGTGAAACATGAAGTAGGGGAGGGGGGGGGTGGTTAAACTGAAGAATCAATCCGTACCGCCGGGTGCCAACCAAGATTCCAGGAATCTGCTTGATGCATTTTACATTTATTTTCAATAGAAAAGACAATACTTAAATATATGAACAAGGCCTGGGGGGCCGCTATAATCCGTTCCTAGAATTAATAGAAGAAATACATTAGGCCGAAGTAAAATAATGGTTTTTGGGTTTCTTTGATATCATAATGCATGGAAATATATCGATCACAATACCTATGGAAATATCACTACCATAACCCATGGTAATATCTTGATCATACTACCTATGTATATATCAAGATAAAATCTTGGGCCGCGTTCTAAATCAGAGTGAATCGCTGAGTGAATCGCTCTACCGGTGCGACCTGAAGTTGCAAAGAGAGCGACATTTGGGCGATGTTTAATCCGAACGGTACTGAGCGATGTTGGGGTGACTTAAAATTACGCGGGCGCGGGAAATTTAAAATTACGAATTTGGTGTTACTTCAGTTGTGTCACTTTGGTCAAAAATTATAATAAAATAGAGGTTGTATATTTTGTTTTGGTGTTTATAGGATGTTTTCATTATAATAACGAGGTAATAATTTATTAATTTTAAAAGTAGTAAACATGTTGTGACAAGTGATTCGTATTATTCGTAAGAATTTAAGATTTTTTCTTGCGAACATATTTACATCAAAATGTGATATTCGTTAAAAATGCGACTAATAATAGTTCTGCATCCACCCAACGAACATATCTCATAAAGTTCAGCAATATTGAGGTTCCCTGTCACCCATTGTGAATGTTATGAAAAAATAATTTGACAAACTCATTTCATGAAAATGGTGAAAATTTTCGATACAAAATTTGAAAACTTTATAGAATGACTTGTTAGTGAGGAGTTTAGCGTTGGCCACAACACACTCATTTATATAACTGTCTGTTCCCAGAATAAAATAAAATAAATGTCAGATTTGTCATAAAAAGGGATACAAGTGTTGGATCAAAGACATACATACATACCATCACGCCATGTACCTCACGGGGTAGATAGAGAGAACTGAACGCCACTCACTTCTATCTTGACACACATAGTTTTCACGAACTTTTCGTGTTTTGGGCATTCAAAAATTGTTTATTTCCCTTAAAATGATAACCACTCATTAAAAAATATATTATTTTCATAAAACAAAATACACTTACTGTTGATGTTTACTATTAAATAATGGCCTTCCACATTTCTTTGTGGTTGACCATTATTATCCATGATAAATTTGTATGAATTTACATCCATTGGATTTATTTTGTATGAATTTACATTTTTGTAAATTATAATTAATAAATAATTCAATAAATTAAATTATAAATACAAATAAAACCATACCAAACTAAAAGTGTTGACGACTATGTGAAAAATTATAAATTGCCGCCAAATAAAATGTCACTTTGACTGTGCGAAAATTCATAAATCCCGCCAAAAAATTTAAAAATTTGACAGGAGCGACATTCACCCTACTATTTCATCGAGCGACTTGGGCGACTTTGGTGCGAGTCAACCGTGATTCCGAACGGGCAGAGTGAATCGCCGCGCGAATCGCTCGATGAATTCCGAACGCTTAGGATGACGCTCTAACATCGCCGAGCGTCTTTCCGAACGCTACCTTGAACTTTTGTGATTTGACCATAGAAAAGAGAACTTGATTTGACATTTGACCAGATTTGAGATTTGACGTTTGTTTAATGTTGTGTATTGTCGTATTTTGGTTATGACTAAATTAATATTATTTGGAATCAAATAATTCTAAAAAACTTTTCCGATTACGTGTAAAATCTTAATCTTCCTAATAATATACATACTTCGTAATATTTTACCAAATGAATCCTGTTAATGGTTCGTATGCACCTTATTACTCATGTCATAAAATCTAGTTAGTTCATACGAAAAAAAAACATTAAAAAAGCACCCATATTTTTTGCTGTGTAGTTACAACGAACACAATTGTGCATATTTTGGAAGCATTGTTTCTGTAAATTTTCAAATTTCTATTTTTTTGAAAATCTCACATTAAAAATTTGGTAATAGGCAAATGAAATCGGTAGACAGCTAGGATGGGGTTCAATCTCGCCATCACTCACTGGATTACTAAGCCAGTGTGATGCCTGTCGTGCCACTGACTCAACTACATGAGGATCAAAGCTCGATAATTGACAGTGGAGACGCAGTTTTTAAATGATAATGGGATTATTATAAACATAAATAAAACTAAATATATGATGATACATTCAGTTCACACGGAAAAGATAAGTGATCTCAATATCAATGGCCACATTTTTGAATGTCTCCATAATAACATATCAAATTGCACTTGTCAACAACTCCAAAGGGTGTATAACTATACATAGGGCTTACAGTGGACATGCATTTTAATTGGTGATTACATATTGAAAATGTCTGTAATAAGTTAAGGTCAATTTTAAGTAAATTTTATTCTCTTAAATATTGTGTGTCCACGCACACTCTGTACTGTCTGTACTATGCTATGGTCGAGTCTATTATTGACTACGGGCTAAGTAGTTGTGGACACACATTTAAAAAAAAATTAAACAGCTACAAATAAAATTTTTAAAAATAATTGCAACAAAAAGAACATTGGAGGCATACTAATGAAATCTTTAAACTATGTCATATTTTTCCAGTTGACAAAAAGGTTAATGTTTTACCATCGAAGAACTTTATAGGGATGAATCTAAATTAAAGATAACTCACAAATATACAACTCTACAAATAACGAACGACTTACTGAAAATACCAAAAACAAATAACTTTTACTGTGACAGAACTAAGGCAAAAATAATACCGAAACTATTCAATAAACTACCTACACATATATACTGGGTACTGTGATGAAAGACAAGAAAAAGATAAAAATTTCTTTAAAACAATTTTACACTTAGCATACCTAATTTTTATTGCTTTCGATATTTTTATTTTCGTTCTAATTTACCTTGTTTTTCATTGCTGTCTTTTTTTATTTACTTTATTTTGAATTGTTTCAATTATTTTTTTTTTCTTTTCGACTTACATAATTTCAATTGTTCTGTTTGTGTTTTATTTTCACTGTAAAATGGTTTAATTTTGATGTTTTGTATACGTGTAGATATATATTGATAGTTGAATAACTATTTATTTGCAATGTACGAGAGGATCTTGCACTGACAAAATGTTAATACAGTTTACTGTAAAAAGAAATATAACCAATTGTAAATTTTATAAACTAATAAATAATTAAAAAAAAAAACAAAAAAAGATGATATTAATCATCTGTGAGATGATTAATATCATTTCCATGGTATTTTTTTACAAATCACGTTCAGAATGTGGAAACTGGTTATTGGGTGCATGTTAAATTAACATATGACATACCTAGTACCTGTTAGTTGCCTTACAAGCAACTCTGGCACAACCGGTTACAATTTTGATTTCTTTGTCATACCAAAAATTCAAAAAGCTTAGTCACCAGTTTAGAATGAGCTTAAAAATTTATATAAAATATGACATTCTTATTAATAATTTCTATTTTTCATCTCCAATATTTAGCAACCTTTTCAATGACTGAAAATTTATTACCTTTACAAAGAATCTTCCGAATTCTGTTGTAATTTGATATGCTGGATTCCAAAATTGAATATTTTTTCGAATTTCAAAACAAGTATTATTTTGCATTTTTTTTAGTTTCTGATGATATTCAACCATATGCTGGAAACATGGAATCTTATTCTGAAAACATAACAATTTACGACGATCAAGATGTATTTCAATGTGGAAAGTGTAAACAAAGTTTCAATAGTCTTGTACAATTTATCCTTCATAAAAAGGAACATGTACCAGAAAGTGACGGATTGACATTACATCCAGCTGAGACAGAAGAACAACTTAATTTTGCTATTTCATCTGATCCAGCGAAAGAAATCTGGGTTTGGAATGTCAACGATACAGAAAATGAATGTGGTAATATCATTCTTTGTGCTGATGATAATGCTGAAAAATTAACAATTGATTGGGAAAGTCCATCTTGTGATTCTCAATTACAGGGTTCAGTTGAAGTTATCAATACATCAAGTGTACCTAATGACAAAGATGTAAATAATATTGACCTTCATGAAACATCAACAATCGATAAGTCTTCCAAAAACAGTGAATTATGTGCAACTACTTTGACATGTTCTGTTTGTCAACGTATTTTCAAAAAACAGTTTGATTTATTTTTACATATGAGGTCACATACAGGAGAGAAACCGTTTCAATGTTTAGTTTGTGGAAGAACATTTTCTCATAAATCAAATTTGAAAAAACATATTTCGTCACATAAGGTATGGCCTGATGGCCATAATAAAACATTACCTCAACATTTTGATTCCGAATTAAAATATCTATGTCCATATTGCCAAAAGCATTTTGGTTCACATCCAAATTTACGAACACATCTGAAAGAACACAAACATCATAAAGTTTATAAATGCATTCAAGCTAAATGTCTCACAACATTTGTTGATTTTGAGTCACTTTTATCGCATATTAATAATGCAAATCATCCAATTATTGAATACCGTTGTCATATATGTTCTGCAGTTTTCCCATCATTAAATGAAATTGCGAACCATTATCAAAATCATAAGGCAAACGTCGATGAACCTAAAAAAAAATTTACCTGTATCTATTGTCATGTTAGTTTTAAAAAACACGATCATTTGACCCATCATTTAGCTACAGCTAATCATACAAATAAATGTACCAAGTGCGATAAAACTTTTGTTAGTGAAAAAGCATTAAGGCAACATATTATGAGTCACAGTGAATCCAAATCATATGCATGTAATGTATGTAATGCATCTTTTAGAAGAAAACATTATCTCGCTTCACACCTTTTAACCCATAATGTGCAAAAATGTTTTACATGTTCAATATGTAATGACAAATTTAAACGTAAAGATATCCTCGTGAGACATATAAAAAAACATAAACCAAATCAATGGAAACGTTGTCCATTTAGAAAACTTTACAATTGTACAATGGAATTTACCCGTACTGATACTTTATATCATCACATCAAATCTCATACTAATCAAGGTTCAAGACGCAGATATAAGAAAACTTTACAAAATGTTGAAAGTAAGGAACAATCAACTATAGAATTAATTATCGTTCCTATGTCTAATTCACAAGACACAAATAATACCACATTGACTTGAAATTTAAAATATCTTCATACATTGCTATAACTTTGTGGCACATTTTAAAAATATTTATCAATCTAATTCTGATTATCAATCAATCTGATAACTCCAGTCAAAAAACAAAAGGATTTGGGCATTACTATCTCGGAGGATTTGAAATGGTGTGAACATATCACAATGATTGTTAAGAGAGCCAATTCTACTCTTTATCTTATCAGGAAATCATTTCACAACCTAAGTTTACAAGTTTTCCTAGAAATATAAAACTTAGAGTATGGGTTTCAAATATGGAATCCTTACTTTATCAAGGACATTACACTGCTTGAGAAAGTGCAAAGACGAACAACCAAACTGCCAATTGGAATGGGTGGTCTGGAATACTCAGAAAGGCTGCAAATTTTAAAAATCCCAACTCTGCAGGAACGCCGGAACCGTGGGGATATGATTGAGACATACAAAATTTTACATGGCTATTATCACTGTAGTGTTATGGATAACTTTTTTGCGTTGAATCACAATCCACAACTGAGGGGCCATCACTTAAAGCTGAATAAAACATCCTTTTCCCCGAATCCAAGGAAACACTTCCTGACCAACAGGGTGGTGGATGCCTGAAATAGTTTACCGGATAAGGTTGTGAGTGCTGGAACACTCAATCAATTTAAAAACAGATTGGATGCACATTACAAAAATAAGCACATGATACAGGCCCATCAGCAATAGCTGCCTGCCTGTTAACTAATAATAATAATAATTATTATTTTTTTTTTCCTAATAAAATTCAATTAACACTTGAAATAGATACTAATTTTACTTTAAATTTAGACTTAAATTTAACTCTAAAAAATAAATTTTGACATATACCGTTCCTACATAGACACAGACCAACCAACAAACCAACCAGTATTGCATTTTCTGCCTTCTATTCTATGTTACATAATTTATTTAATACCCCCCCTGTCTCTAAAGAAGTATAACTTGGAATTAAATACAATAAAATGTATCAGTGTGCATAATGGTTATAGTGTAGAAATAATAGAAGATCTATATTGAATTAAGTTTAGAAACTAAATGTCCGCAATCAATACTTGTATAGCGGATTACACTTTACAAAACCAGATAAAGAATGGCGTCGAATATTATTTGTCGATGACAAACTTTACAAAGGGTTTGGCAATAGTTATTAAACCCGCTTTATATACAAATAATAATATAGGTAACATCTTACGCAATAACTCCGATAAAACGTCTTTACTAAGTAACTCGAGTATATTCAGGCTTAACTGTGGGGATTGTCCCTTTGTGTACTGGTAAAACAATGCTAAGTTTCATACAAATCTCTCATTCAATAAACATACAAAAAACCCTCACGGTCATTCACAACACTATGCGAATATACGGATGAGAACTAAGTAATAGGTACTTTTTTATGCATTGTAGATTTTTATTTATTTTGCACCAGAAATGTAAAGAAAGTTGAGCCTAGGTATCATTGAGATTATTGGATTTCAGTTGGTGAAATGCAAATTCATTAAGTGATACACTCAAGGATTAGAGCTCTGAGCAGGTAGTTAGTTGATGATCCATTTGATGTTCCTTGGTGAACGCGGCCGAAAGTGCTCAAAGTTGTTAAAACAAAATTAATTTGTACAAAAAGTCCTTTGTAAGAATGAAATTTAAAAATTTCACCTTTGTTGTAGTGTTGTGACACTGGATAGTTAAAGCACTGGACTAGCAATCCAGTGGATCCATGTTCCAATACTGTGTGTTGATTATATTATGTATAGGTATAACATACCATGTTAATTTGTGACAAGCTATACATTCAGTCAATCCTTTGTGATTACAAATTGGAAAGGTCAATATTATGGTTTAGGGTTTTTCAACAGATAATCCTTCAAAAGTCACTACCTGTTGTATGTTAACTTGATTTTTGCATTTTAATTGTGTGTTACTTATTTTATTGGACCGTTAACTTATTTAATGTTTTGTTTATTTAAATTTTAATTTCCTCATTTATATGAATATTTAAATGTTATATCTGTTTTTTTTTAAAGATGATTAAATTTTCTCTTGCCTGCGTATTATTTGTTTAATGTTATCAAAGATTTTTCTGGTACTATTAATGATGTTAGAATTACAATCAGTTGGAAATTTTATGAAATTGTTATCTCTGTGGTAAAATATTTCCTGTCAGTAAAAGCAGTGGCAGATTAAACTGACTTATCAATCAATTTAACTAACTACAAGGTTTATTTGATGGTCTTCAATGCCTCAAAAAACCAAACTTAGCTTTCAGGATCTTTGATTGATTACTTTATAAATTTTCCGTTATCTGTCTAGAATAAAATAATTACTGATTGAGTTTAATACTTGCTGGTTCAAACCTGCCACACAATGTTATGTGGCGATTACCATCACCTTGTTATTTAACATAATCAGGTCCCCTGGGTTGCATCCTTCCCCCATCAGCAGGCATATCAGAAGGTGACTAATCCTGCATGGCACCTCAGACACAAAGGTTGTCATCTGTAGATAGATACACCCATTTTTATGGTTCATTTGGTACAATGTGATATTGACATCAGTTGATGGTGGTCCACAAAAAATACATGGATGCATCTACAGCCTTGCCCTAATGTATTGTTTCCATACTTCCATAGGAGATGGATGGTTCCATAGAAATTGTTCAGAATTATTTTGTGAAAAGATTTTTGCATACACTTGTCTATAGAGATACAATATACAATATCAATATGAAGTTGATCACTCAATTTTCCCTTACTTAAGCTATTTTACTTCTGTTATATACATTTTTCATACAAATATGAAATTTATTTCACATTGATATGGCAAACTATAGATTTTTTCTTTAAATTTTGACAATCCTTATATGCATTTTTAATGAGTGTATTTTTGTTGTATCAAAATTTCAAACAGTATAAAAATAACTCGATTTTCCAGACCGTGAGAGCATTTTGAAAATTTGGACAGATAAAATCATAGAGATGAAATTAACGGATATCTATGGAAAACTAATCAGCTCTAGGTCTATGCACTTTACACATATGATGTTAATATTTAATCGATCGGATTTATAGTTTGGGCTGTAGAGAGGACACAAAAAGGATAATCCGTACATACAAACACATCATGATGAAACTCACAGTGTGCACTCTCTACATGATACCCGTTGAGAAATTGATGTAAAAAAATACACTTATAAATTGTGAAATCATGACTCCACTATTCCATAGTGTGGAGAGTAAAAAGTTATTTTATGTATAAAATACCCATATGAATATGAGATGAATATTGTTGTCAATTTGTACTTCGTTTTCAATAATTTTACTGTAGTTGATTTTGTGTGTATGTTATGAACTGTGTTAAAGATACAAATTAGGTATAAATAAATAAATATATATTACTTAAAGAGTTTATTATTTTACTATATTAACTCCCTTTATTTCATCATAGTATAAGCTTTTGTTAAGCCACTGTTTTACCACAAAATAATCCATAAGATAAAAACTGCACCTGCTTACAATGATTATAACTGCTGTAAGCGCAGGAAGTGTTTCCTTATAAATGTATTGAATTTAAAGAATTTGTAAAGTGTGATTTAAATTGACTATTTTAAAATGTCTAGAGGGTCATATACAATTTATCGACCCCAACCATCTGACTCAAGTGAAAATATTTGGAAAAGTATTACATGTTCTTTTTTGATTTTCTTCACTATCGTTATATTAATCCTACTTTTATCAATTCCTTTCAAAAGTAATGGTGGTCCAATATTTGGAACGGTAAGTTTTTAAAAAATATATGTAGGTACCTACATCAAACTTGTATGATGACTGTCAGTCACCTGCATATTTTTAATGACTACTGAACAGCATCATTTATTGTTTTTTCTTTCAATTCACCATTAATTTAGGGTTTAAATTTTTGAAATATGCATTAACAACTAAGAAATGTGAAATGTCGGAAACCAATAATTTAATTTGAAATCTATTCTATTCTTTTATGTTTTACAGCTATCCACTCATGTGTTAGTGATCTTTGGAATCTAGTCTTTCATATAAATTCAAAACTCTTCAAATTTTTAAAAAAAAGTGCCATTATAAATGTAATAGTTTATTTTGACTAGTAGGCATTTCATTAAAAAGTTACCAAAAAAATACATTTTTATCAAGCGAACGGATTACATATCAGAAAATCATAAATAAAACTTTCAAAAACATCATTCCAGGTTTTGTTCTGGTGATGTAATTTGTGGAATATGTATATTGTTACTAATTTAAAAGTCCACAATCCTGTCTTGATAATCATACTATTGTAAGTTTTTAACACGCATGTAATCTTTAATTTAATTTTTAAGGGTTATCAAAAAGGATCTCCACATAATTATAGTAATTCTGCATTAACTGAAACATTTTTAAATAATAGTGACAATGGCTCAGAAATGTTTGCTAAAATTATTAGCACTATTTCTCCAACAAGACCTCCAAAAACTGATTCAACAAATAAAATGGATGAGCATATAGAATTATCAACCATTTTTTCTAAATTTGTTGAAACTACTAAGGATGATATTCATCCTATTGAAAACTTTACAAAGTCAACTCTTATAAAAAGTACCACAGAATCCTTAAGTAAACATGTAACAAAATCTTCAACTATAAAAGATTTATTTGTGAAAGAGTCAAGATCTGAAAATTATATGGAGGTTACATCAAAACATTCAGATTACGAAGAAATTGATGAAAAAACTGATAATCCTATGTTTAAAACATCAACAGTTAACTTATTTGTTTATAAAAAATTAAATGTAACAGAAAACGAAACAGATTTCTATACTTCTGAACGCCCAGATGAAAAAGATCCTGAGTTCACAGTTACACATACTTCCAAAGTTCCAGATGAAATAGACCCTGCATTCACAATCAATCATACTACTGAACGCCCAGATGAAGAAGATCCTGAATTCACAGTTACACATACTTCCAAAGTTCCAGATGAAATAGACCCTGCATTCACAATCAATCATACTTCTGAACGCCCAGATGAAAAAGATCCTGAATTCACAGTTAAACATACTTCCAAAGTTCCAGAGGAAATAGACCCTGCATTCACAATCAATCATACTTCTGAACGCCCAGATGAAAAAGATCCTGAATTCACAGTTAAACATACTTCCAAAGTTCCAGAGGAAATAGACCCTGCATTCACAATCAACCATACTTCCCAACGCCCAGATGTTAAAGATCCTGCATTCACAATCAACCATACTTCCCAACGCCCAGATGATAAAGATCCTGCATTCACATTCAACTATACTTCTAAACGCCCAGATGAAAAAGATCCTGAATTCACAGTTAAACATACTTCCAAAGTTCCAGATGAAATAGACCCTGCATTCACAATCATCCATACTTCCCAACGCCCAGATGAAATAGAATCTGCTTCCACAGAAAGCATTTACCATTCAATAAAATATGCAAGTTCTCTAGCCTCTCCACCAGAAAAAATGACTGATTCATACTCTTCATCAATGAATAAATCTAACATATTGATGTCATATTCATCTAATGATGAATTATCAACTACCATAACAAATAGTATTATAATAAATACAATCATGTATTTGGATCTAAATACTATTCCTAATAACATCACTGATTTTACTAATGATTCAGATATTATCAAAAGCACTAAAATGACAACTACTGAAAAATACAGTGGAAAATACACATTAAACAGTTTATCAAAAAATTATGACGATTCAACAAGTAAATCTTCAACTATTCCTGCCACGGTCAATATAGCTTCATATTATAGTCCCTTAACAACAGAAAGTTCTAAATTATCAACAACGATTGGCAAAATAAATATTACAGAAAATAGTACTCCTGAGACAGAAATTAAGTCAAAAATGGTAAAATATTTATATCATCATATGGAAAATAATACAAGTGTATCGCCTGTGTCGTCTACTGATGATTTATCAACACTTGAAGAGAATAATACATTGTCAAGTGTAAGAAAGGATGATAGTTCAGAATCATCTTTGTTAGTAAGTAAAAATAACAATTCTTCGAGAGACTTTTCCATCTCTGATATTACTGTTGAAATGACTTCACCAAAAACATACTCATTCTACAATGCAAGCACTAAAACATCAGATTTTTCCTCAACTAAAACAACTGTGAAACCTATCTCATTTATTCCACTTAAGAAGGAAAAAATATTTTGCCATGATAAATCTAGTGAACCAGAAGTATGTTCCTCCAATACATGTAAAATAATTTCAAGTAAAATGCTTTTATTTATGGATCATACCATTAAACCATGTGATGATTTTTACAATTTTGCTTGTAATGGAGTATCTAAAGAATTTATAAAACAAACACATGGATTTGATGATGTTTCTAAAAGAATCAAAGGTATTTTTGAGTGCACATATCAATCTTATAATTCTTAGATTCTCATTGTTTATATTTTTTTTTGGCTCCCCGTTAAGAGTGTTCTCAGCCATACAAGTTGTCTAAATAGAGAGAAATCTAAATTATTTTTGTATATTTATTTTACTTTAATCAATTTCAATTTTTTTCAATTGTCCCAAAAACCAAAAACTTCATTTTTTGCATTGGTAGAAGATTAATTGTGTATACCAACCTATTTAATTTTTACTTTTTTCAACATCAACTATAATGCCTTGTTTATTTACACGTAACGAGTACTCAACCGACTCGACGTACTTCACTTGGTATGTGTAAATATCCAAATTAGTAAAGTTGCAAGCAAAATGACGGATCAGAGTGAATTAGTATAAGTTGATTGAACTCTATCCTATTTTCTTGGCTGAGTGACTTCCCTATGCCTGTCACTCGGCGTATGTAAACACCAAATGCAAGTGAAGTAGCGAATAGAGTAACGAGATTAATCTGTGTGTGCTTAATTTTGAAATAAAGTGAGTGTAGAAAAGTGAGACCCCATATATTGTGGCAACAATATACCACCGGGCCATCGATTTGCTGGAAAACTGCCAAAGAGATAGAGGGACAGTTAGACGTCGGCTTGCCGGAAGTAATTTTTATAGAAAGAAAAAATCTACAATCTACTTAGAGAAGAAGAATGTGAAGTGTATTTTGTGTGATTTACAATTATGGCAACTAAATGGATTTCCGACACTACAATAATATTCTTTTTTGTTTTCGTTATCAATACTTTTGCTGTTGTACATATTTTATTCTGTCACTTTAAAATCTAGTCGATTGGAAGAATGGCAATAAGCCCACCAATGTGCAGTAAATTTGTTACTAATATGTACAAAAAGTTAAAAAAATATATACAAGGAATAAATAAATAGTCCGACATACATACTAGTAATCCAACTAGATACAAGCGGCGTTTTACGTATAAATAGTAACTAAAGCATTAGTAGCATTACTAGTCGTTAGTACTAAGTTGTAGTTACTAAGCTGAGTACTCGTTACATGTAAACAAGGCATTAGGGTCTACTTTTCCTTGATTCAATTATTATATTTGTATTCTAGGGATGATACAATATATTAATGGTAGCAGCCCAGATTACCTTACTAAGTTTCACGACTATTATACATCTTGCATGAACCATGATATACTAGAAGGCAAAAAATTAGGTAAATATGTATTCTAATTAACTTTTTACAACAACATTTATAAAAAAAAAACAAACACATCAAAATATTCAATTTGAGCAACATATTACAAAGATCTATTGTATATATATTTGTAAATTAATTAAAATAGGTACCTGTTTATAAAAATACATTTTTGCTGAAAAATCACTTGATAACAAGTTTCTATAATATTGCTCATCTCAAAAATATTTTTTTCATATTTCCTGTTTATGGGGTAAATAAATATTTAAATTAAGTAGTATTTAAAAAAATACATTTTTACTATCAATAAAAGATAACTCACAACATATTGACATATATTTTTTGGGAATTGTGATATCTATTTATTTTACCGAATACTTTCTATTTTCAGTCAAAAATATCTGCGACTCTGCTGGAAAGTTCTTTGACATGCAAAGCATTCCTTCTGGTATCCCTTATTTAACTGTAACATTAACTGATCATCTAATAAGGAATTTTCCTGCTCTTTTTGATATTAAAATTGAAACTGATGATAAACGTCTCGGTGTAACAATATTACCTTCATTTGATGATAACACTCTCGGAGGCCTAATGGGCAATCAGTACTATGCAGAGGTTTGTCAAGAACAAGTGAAAAAATCTACAGAAAAAATAAATTTGAATGATGCTTACACTAAAATCCAAGAATGTCAAATATCTTCATACTTTGAGGATATGAAAAAAGCATTGGAATTTTTTGATGCTTTTGATACAATTGACAAAAGGGAACGAGATCATATTATAAAAAATACTTTGATACTTTTTGAAAAAAATATTTTTGATGTGCAACATGAGGTGAGTTTTATTTTTCATTTCCAAATTGACTCAATTGTTTTATAATGTTGAATATAATATATATGGGTGAGTGATCCAATAAATTCTGATGCAAATTCATCATTGATCTATTTCATTGTTAAATTGAATTTTTTTACGTTATATAGGTAGTACTGTTCCATGGGACACAAATATTCCAAATGACCACCAATGCAAGCTAAATAAGTGCAAGAAACTGGTAGATAAATCAGTTCAAAATGGCTTTAGCACAAATATATAATATGCTGTAGAGGTGGGGGCAAAAGGCCTGCCCGCAAGTCTTTATAATCCTACTTTAAGGACCTAGGTCTGCCTAGGGGTAAAATAAAAGAACTTCTGGATAGGGTGTCAAAAGCAGCATTGTCCGCGTCCTATTGGATTTGGCTGCGCAGGGGAGTGGAGTATCAGTCGAAGGCTGGTGGGTGAGTGGTGATAGTGACTCGAGTCATTAAGCCCGCATACATGGTCACAAGCCCATTTGGCTCGCCTGTTCTGACTGGTACTCTGACTTGCCTGTGCTCGTTGACCTGGATTCATGAATCCACGATTGTCTAAATGAACAGGATACTGAGAAAACAGTAGATAATATCGCACGGTGAGAATGTAAGTGACTCAATCCAAAATTTAGGCAATTCGAGTTATGTACCTACATATATTATATCAATTTTAAAAACCATATATTTCAATCTTATAATTAAAAAATATTCCTCTTCTTTTTCCCCTTAGCGCTTTTGTCCCGTATCTATCGGGGTACTCTTTGAACATGATCCTGGAATTGGCGAGTCTGGTTATTACATTGAAGCGACTGCCATCTGACCTTCGTAACACAAAGAAAGGGGAACCAGACGAATTGGATCATGGCTACAGATAGCTAGTGATATAAATCCGCACATAGTTTTTTTAAAAAATATTCCATTTTCTGTTAAATATTACTTTCTTTAATCTAAATATTACTGTTTGTTTTATTTGTACATGTTTAAAAAACTTGTATGCAAATAGTTCTGCCTCAATAAGGTTAAATAATGCCTTGTCCGCTACCTTCTCAGTCCAGAAGGGTGTCCGCCAGGGATGTATACTGTCCCCTGCTCTTTTTTACATATACGGAGAGTATATAATGAGGAAAGTTCTGGATGGTTGGGAGGCCGGATTCAGCATTGGTGGCAAGAAAATCTCCAACTTACGCTTTGCAGACGACACAACTCTAGTAGCCACAAACGAGACCGATATGAAACAACTTTTGGATCGTGTTGAGAGGGAAAGTTTATCACTCGGTCTGAGCATAAACCAATGCAAAACCAAACTGATGGTGATTGATAGAGCATGTAAACTTCCCCCAATAAACTCTCTAAACCATCTTGAGATAGTACATGACTTCACATATCTGGGTTCCAACATATGTGACACCGGTGGTTGTGAAGCGGAAGTAAAAAGACGCATCACCATGGCAAAGAGAGCACTGGGAAAGCTCACAAGAGTATGGAAGGACAGGACCATTACGAAAAACACGAAGGCTAGATTCATCAGGGCTCTGATATTCCCGATGTTCCTGTATGGTGTGGAAACATGGACACTTAGGGAGTCAGAGCGAAAGAGGATCGATGCTTTCGAAATGTGGTGCTGGAGGCGTATGCTGCGCATCCCATGGACAGCCAGAAGAACCAATGTGTCAATTCTAGACGAGCTAAGGATCGAGGATCGTCTATCGACGATATGTTACAGACGTATCCTTCAATTCTTTGGACACATTTCCAGAAGAGAACCAGACTGCCTCGAGAAGCTTGTTGTGATGGGCAGCGTGGAGGGACCTGAGATCTCGTGGTCGCTCACCGACCAGATGGAGCGATTTGGTTAAGTCCACAATGGGGTCTTCGGTGACTGGTGCTCTGCGTTCAGCCCAAAACAGATTGGCATGGAAGCGGGCCATACATGTGGCGACAGACTACAGCCGCTATCCTCAGTCATGAGGAAAAGGACGAATGACATGTTTAAATATGGTTTTATAAGTGGATTCGTGTATTTAAATAGATTTTTCTAAATTTTGGATTGAGACACTAATTCTCACCGTGCGATATGTATTTTATAATAACTTTATTTCTAATGCACATAATACATCCTTGTTTTTATATATTTTTTTATAAATTTTTTCATTTAAAATTCAATAATTCTTTTATTGTTAACATTACTGTTTATTTTAGGCAATCCCATCTATCACAGAGAGAAAGAATATTTTGGCTCAGAAAAATAGCACCAAGATGTCCGTACTTGCTTTAAAAGAGAAATTTCCAGAGGTAAAATTCTAGTGCTTACCTTGTATTTATAACAACTTTTTATATAATATTATTGTTATATTTGTTTTGGACCTAAATAATGACAGTCAACGTACCTTTGTATTTTTATGTGTGCATATGAACGAAATAATCTTATTTTTATAAAGTGAAATTCTTATTTTTAGATTAACTGGAACTACATGTTTGAAAAACTTCTTGAATTCAATTTGCCTGATGATGTTTATGTTAAAATATATTTTGTAGATTACCTTAAAAAACTTTTGACATCTGTATCACAATTAGGAATTGGGTGAGTAAAGAATTAAAGTAAAACTAATACAAGATGTCTCGAAAGAAAGTTTATATTTGAATTCAGAGCGTTATGTGGAGATGTTAGATGACTTCTTAGTGCCTGAACTGCAAAACTTTCCTGGTTATTACCAAAGAACATGGTTCCAGCAAGACAGAGCAACGTCACACACGTCCAATACATCTCTGCCACGAGTTCGTGAAATTTTCTAAGGCAAAGTGATCTCCAGAAGAGGTGACATAAATTGGCCTCCAACCAGACCTAATTTGACCCCTATGGAATTTTTCCTATGCGGCTATCTACGCCAATCAACCGACTTCCCTGACGCATTTGAAAGAAAATATCCATCACAAAATGGTGGCCACCACTGAGTCCACCTGCCGAGCGGTCATAAGTAATTTTACTGTTCGATTAAATGAGTGCTGCGAACGCGAGGGTCTACATTTGGACGATATTATTTTTTAGAAATAAATTCCCAAATTGTGTACTTATAATTAATAAACATTTTTTCGATACACTGCTTACTTTTTTTTAATCAATTCACTAAATATAAACTTTCTTTTGAGCCACCCTGTATTTTGCTTAAGTATTGATGAATTGTTATGATAATTTTGAAATGAAAATAGGTATTTATGATATTTTAATTTATACATATACTTATGTTTATTATGCAATACTTACTTTCCGTGTCCGGAACACCATCAAATTAGAAACCTCCAGTGCTCGGCCACCCGTATGCCGTTTTCCTTCGCTGTCACGGTGTCTTCATGTGCACATGTAACTCCAATCAAGGGGCATGAGAGAAGGTGCGAGTTGTCCTGCACTGTGCCACATTCACAGGTATCTTCCTCTCTGTAGCCCCATTTTTTGAGGTTACTGTAGCAGCGGGTGACACCTGTTCTTAATCTGTTGAGTGCCCTCCATGTTGTATATGGTAACTTGTGTCCCACTGACATCTCCTCGGCTGGAGGCAAGTGTGTGGGACTGGCACTCTCTGCACGCCACAATGACAGCCTTCGGGCCCCGGGTGGTTCGACCACAGGAGAAGTCGACTCCAGGAAACTCTTCCTTGACTTCAGTCTACACTGACGCGTCTGAGATCCATGCATGGGGTGTCTAGGGTCAGAATTAAGCTTGCTCCGTTCGGTTTCCGCTGCAACACGCCGTCTGATTTCAGGGGGGGCAATACCTACAATTGGATATATTTCTTTAATTGCAGTTGGTTTTAGACAGCCAGATATTATTCTGGCTGTCTCATTTATTGCCACATCTACTCTCTTTGCGTGCGCTGAATTGTACCAAACCGGTGCAGCATATTCAGCGGCAGAGAAACATAGTGCTAGGGCCGAGGTTCGGAGAACATGAGGTTTTGCTCCCCATTTAGTGCTTGTAAGTTTCCTGATAATGTTGTTTCGGGAACATACCTTGGCCTCGACCTCTACACAGTGTCCTCTGAATGTCAGTGAGCGGTCAAGGCGAACGCCTAAATACTTAGGTGCGTCGCTGTGCTCCAATTCATGTCCTTGCCACCGAACTCTCAGTTTTCTTCCCGCTTCTCTATTGCGCAAGTGAAAAGCGCAGACTTGAGTCTTGGATGGATTTGGTTTGAGGTGGTTCTCTTTGTAGTACTTTGCCAGTTCCCGGAGTGAGTTTGACAATCTTCCTTCCACTTCGTCAAAGGTTTTGGCCTGTGCTGCTACAGCGGTATCATCTGCATATATGAACTGTCGAGTTTGAGGATTTATGGGCTGATCATTAGTATATATGTTGTAAAGTATGGGTGCCAGCACACTGCCCTGCGGCAGTCCATTTTTCTGGTTCCTCCAGCGGCTTTTCTTAGATTGGAGAGTCACAAAGAATCTTCGGTTTTGTAGGAAGCATTCTATGAGTTTGGTCAGGTGAAAGTCTTTAGTGATGTTATATAGTTTCCACAAAAGTTTCCGATGGTTTACCGTATCGTACGCTGCTGATAGATCAATGAAGGCCACCCCAGTAACCAGACCTCCATCAAAGCCATCTTCAATATGTTGGGTGAGGTTTAGGATCTGGCTACAACATGACCTGCCTGGCATAAAACCTGCTTGTTCTCTTATTATTTTATTCTCTATTGTTCCGAACATGCGTGTGAGAATCATCTTTTCGAAAGCCTTAAAGAGGTGACAAAGCAGGGAGACAGGACGAAAATTTTTTGGGTGTGTTGAATCTTTGCCTGGTTTTAGTAAGGCAACGACCTTGGATTTCCGCCATAGCTTTGGAATTTGTAGTGTAGTTACACACCTGTTAAACATCTTTGCTATCCAATCTCTGGTGATTGGTCCAAAATGCTTGATCTGCTCCGTTCGGATGTCATCCAGGCCTGCCGCTTTATTATCCTTCATGTCTTTAATAGCACGGTTCAGTTCGTCAATACTAAATGCGGTATTCAGAATGTCATTTTCACTATCTCTTTCTCGCTGTATTTCCATCCTTTTCTGATTTGATGTTTTCCCATTCAATAGTAGGTGGTGAGCCACCTGGTCTGGCGTTACGTTATTCAGACCTAAGGGTGGTGCTTGTGGCTCATTATTAAGATTTTTTATCAATTTCCACGCGCGTCTACTATTTTGTTTCATATCAAGATCAGATAATAGTTTGCACCATCGGTGTGTTCTTGACTGAGAGATTGCTTGCATTACCATTTCGCCTATTTGGATGGTCTCCTCAGAGAACGGACTCTCATCATAGAGTTTCTGGTATACCTCTAATAGTGCCTTAGAGTCTTCGTTAAGACCTGCTATAAATTCGGTTCTGCATCCACGAGGTATGTGTTTCCTGGATACCTTCTTGACAAGGTCAATGAAATCATCATAAGATTTTGGGTCAGGATCCAGGCTCTCGACCATGGAATCGAGCTCCCTAGAGTAGCCATTCCAGTCTGCTTTCTTGAAATTAAACCTTCTCTGAAAAGGGACAATTTCAGGTTTAACTGCTGCCGTTATTACACATGAAATTGGTCTATGTTGCGTTCTGGGTATCGGTGGAAGCACAACCTTAGTTGCCTGTTGGCCAATTTTTTCACTCACCCAGATGTTATCCGGATTGTATCCTCTTCGCCACCTACCACTCATGAATGATGCTGGTTGTTTGGGATCGTAGAGCAGTTTGAGATTTAGATTTTCAGCCCAGCTTTCAAGTTTTTCTCCACTTTCATCAGTTTCGAGATATCCCCATGTTGTGCTGTGACTATTAAAATCACCCATGACAATTCTTATACATTGTGCATTAAAGTTAATGGGTTCTTCAAAGTGAAAAATCTTCAAAGGTGGTTTGTATACTGACGTGATGGTACATCTATCAATTTCGATCGTCAGAATTTCAATGTCATCCATGCATGTTAAGTGTGCTGACTTTACTGTTATGTTGTTTCTTACAAAAATAGCACTGCCATATTTGTCATGCGGTCGTTCCAGGATCAGCATCATACCATCGATGGCTGGTCTTCGACTTTCAGGTCCCCTATGTGTCTCCTGTAGCAGTAACACGTCATAGTCGTTATTCTTACAAATATCTGATAGCAGGTTCTCCTTGTCAGTTGAAAGGCCTTCAATATTGATTGAAGTTGTCGCAATAGTTGGCCTTGATAAAGGCCTTTTTAAGTGACTTTTTCTTTGTTTTGGTTGCATTCTTGTTTCTTTTTCTTTCTGGTGTTGTTGTTCCGGTGGTGAAAGGATTAGCCGGCATTCAGCCGTTTCCAGGGGGCGCCCGATTGCTTTTTGAAGTCGTTTCTATGTGCAATCTTCGTGGAGGCTCCTTTCTTGCTCCCCCTATTATGCAATGAGGCACCGACTGAGAATAGTGCTTCCACTCTTTTGTATTATCATCGTTATTGGGTGCCCCATAAGAGCCGGGTAATCGAAAATACTATAGGCAAAATATCATTTCACATTGTTCAACAATGAGGTTCACCACCCATTCTGAGGTGAGATTAGGCTTGTGTATGAGAATGTATGTATGTGTCTCTTGTGCTTCTTTTTATGAGTTAGTACACACCTGTGGGAAGTATAGAAAATTAAAAATTACATATATATTAATCAAATAAAATACTGTTTTTATTCCACTAACCCAAAGCCATGTGCTGAAGTGTGTTATTTTTTTCTTTTATAATATAATTGTCTTTTTTATTAATAGTTTTATTATATTGTTAATTTTACGAGTATGTTTTAGAGAACAATACAATTGCTTATTGGCAATGTATGCATACAAATTATACAAAGATTATATGTTGGATCAAAAGCAAAGATGCGATCATTCATCATATTGTATCAAAATGTCTACCATACTTCTACAAGATGTATCAACTGCTATCTATATAGATTCATTCACATCAAAAGAGATGAAAGAGAAAGAAAAAATTGTTCAGGATTTATTTAATCAAATCAACAACACTTTTTTTAATGAAATAGAGGATGGAAATATTTATGGAAATAATAAAGATAAAACTAATGCCTTATCCTTACTAAAAGAGTTGAAGTTAATCACTGTTGGAAAATATACTCCATGGAAAGACAGAAAATATTTAAACAATCGTTTTGAGCATGTATGTACCTATTTATTCTTTTAATTTTAATTTTTTTATTTCTCTCAACCAGGGGGACAAGTCTGGTGAACAGGCGGAATCAAAACATGTTTACCCATATCATGGATATAATTATCATATGGAGTTCTATAACATCTTAATATATTATAGAACTCCATAAGATAATTATATCCATGATATGGGAAAACATGGTTGGTTTTGATTCCGCCGGATATTTTTGCCGGTTGAGCCCCCCAGGTGTAATACATATTGTATTTAAAGAATATAGATCTATCCTTACCTGTGGGTATTATACATATGTAGCTTACAATATATTACAATAAAAGTTATTATTAAGATGTGGGATGTGTAGCGGGTAGTGCTTTATGTAATAAAAAGCTGGGTGTGTGGTTAGTTTTCTGAACTTATTTATTATTAAATTATATAAGACTTTTTTTATATATTAGTGGATAGAGTTATTTATGAGAAATATCCAATTCTTTTGTACATTGGTGCTTATATACATATCTTTAATTTTTTACCTATAGTTACATATTTTTTTGTATAATACTGAATATATATATATATATATATATATATATATATATATATATATATATATATATATATATATATATATATATATATATATATATATATATATATATATATATATATATATATATATATATATATATATATATATATATATATATATATATATATATATATATATATATATATATATATATATATATATATATATATATATATATATATATATATATATATATATATATATATATATATATATATATTTATATATATATATATATATATATATATATATATATATATATATATATATATATATATATATATATATATATATATATATATATATATATATATATATATATATATATATATATATATATATATATATATATATATATATATATATATATATATATATATATATATATATATATATATATATATATATATATATATATATATATAATGTATATATATATATATATATATATATATATATATATGTATATATATATATATATATATATATATATATATATATATATATATATATATATATATATATATATATATATATATATATATATATATATATATATATATATATATATATATATATATATATATATATATATATATATATATATATATATATATATATATATATCTACTTATTTTCTTACTGTAATAATATTGCGCCTTTGGAATGATCCTGTATATGGCTCTTAATAAATTATTATTATTGAATGGCATCAAAGCTATTCTCATTTTAAGAATGTACCTATATTTTTGTTGCAGGTGGCCATAGATAAATATAATTTTGTTTACAATACAATAGAATTGGAAAAGCGTCATCGTACACAAATGTATTCACTTTATAATAACTCTCCAAGTTTACCTGAAAACCTGTAAGTAATACTTTTATTCAACAAAAAATTTTAATGAAATATTTTGTACTCACATTACCGTTATTTGTATCTAATTCAATATTATCTTCATAAGTGTCAGCTATTTTTACGTAGCACATTTTAACCAATATTATTAGTTTTTAACCATTATAACTAGTGTAACACGTGAAATGCAACTGTCGATAGTGATAGTATGTATTGTTGAAGAATATGTACCAAACCATAAACCCGTAAATCCAAATTATTGAATATTTTAAGATATTTTGTTTTCTATATAAAACATGTAGGTGTGTATGTAAGGATAGGATAGTATGGTTGTCAGTCCTTTATTCCTATCCAGGATATGAAAACAACATGATGGTATGTATGTTTATTTGGAGATTAAGTATCAAACTATTGTGGGTCCCCGTAGATATTATTAAGCACGATTTGTATAATTTTCACCAAACATCTTGAACGAGCTTCCGGTTGTGCAGAGCGCAAATTTGTGTCTTTTTGTTTCGTTGTCTTACTCGCAAATCGCCCCCCTTCTCGGCTAAAAGTTCAAGTTATTAAGCGTCAAGTCTGCATATATTTACCATACATTTAAAAATGTCTCTTATCAGTATTTAATTTATATTTTAGGTGGACTTTATTAGCATCCCCATTTCGAACAAAACCATTCATTATTCTACCATTAAAAACGATGAGTAAGTACCTATTGCATTAGTTTAAATAAATATTCCTGAATAATATTTAATATTACATTAAATTAAATTTATTGTCATTCTTTTTTACTGCAGTAATACCATTGGGATCAATGTCGCACATTCATGAATACTCGGATGCTCCTAATTATATAGAAATGAATAAACTGCGTTTTCATCTGGCTAAGGAAATTTCATATTTTCTTGAACTATCTGGAGTACATGTATATCATGATATAGAAAGTTTTCGTAGTTATTCAACAAATATTAGTTCATCCATAGATAATATACCTTTGTCCGTTAATGTAAGTATATATTTATGTTTTGTTAGTTAATATCACAGATTATATATGTATGAAATATATTTGCCATCATGATAAATTTTATAAATAAATATTTTTGATTATCATAATAAAAATGATTTATTTTTATAAGTTTTATTATTAAAATACTTAGATAATTTTAAATAAAAAATAATGAGTTCAAAATGTCTATTCTATTTTATTTGTAGATTGATCCGGAACCATCGTTAACTGAAAGAATATCTGATAGAATTGGTGCAGATATATCTTATATTTCATATAAAAATACTTGGAAAAATGAAATTCCTTTCATTTGGACTAATATGACTACCCAACAGGTACAACTTCTTATTTTTTTATATTAAATATATAAAAATATTTCACTTTTTGTTTTTTTTTTAATTTTGTGTCAAAAGAATTCATTAAACCTTGGTTTAATTACTTTTTATTAACTATGTAGCTGCATGTTACACATGAGATCCAACTGTCGAAGGCGATAATATGTATAATTGAAGAATACATACCAAATTATAAACACTACTTACTTACTTAAGTAACTATAAACACTTAAACACAAATTAATAAATATTTTAAGATAGTTATTTTGTTTTCTATATAAAACATGTAGGTATGTATGTCAGGATGGGATAATATGTGGGTCAGTCCTTTTTTCCTACCCAGAATATGAAAACATTAGATGGTATGTATGTATGCATGTTTGCAAACCATTGAGTTCCCGTTGATATTGTGTAGTGTATACTGCATTACAAATTGTATGAAACTATGTCGTCACTAAATTCAATTTTTATAGAAATGGTTAAAAAAAATTGAGATATAGGTACTACTATAATGTATTTATTTTTCATAGAAAATTTAATTATATACTTGGGGTGTTTCGGCTTTCTTTGATGTTATTAAAAACTTTGGAAATATAGGCAATTAAACACAATTTTATCATAAAAAAATATTTTTCTATATAAAAAATGTTTGAAAAACTCTGAAACTTAAAAAAAAATACATGAGATTTTGTATTTTACTTTATTTATACCAATTTTCAGCGTTCTAGCTTTTATGGTTTTTGAGAAATATGGAAAAAGAAAGTATATCAAAAGTTACACACACACAAAGTTTCTCAAACATTTTTTATTAAGAAAAACATTTTTTTATGATAAATTTATGCGTTTAACTGCCTGTATTATAAGTTTTTAAAAATATTGAAAAAAGCAGAAACACCCCAATTTCATTTGCTATAATAAATATCAGCATTGTAGTACTATTATATCTCAAAACTTTTTTAATAATTTTTATATAAAATGAATTTAGTGACTACATCGCTTCATACAATTTGTATGGCAGTGGCCTATACATCATATCTAAGAAGACTTAATAGTTTGATACTTAATCTCCAAACATACATACATACCATCATGCTGTTTTCATATTCTGGGTACGAAAATAGGCTGACCTCCATACTATCCTATCTTGACATATATATTTATTTATTTATTCATATAAACATTGATGACATTACAATAATAATTGAATCTGAAATGCCCCACTAGGCAAAAACCTGTGCCGGGGCCAATGCATCTACATACCTACCTACATGTTATATATAGAAAACAAAATGTCTTAAAATATTTATTAATTTGGTACGTATTCTTTAATTATGCATATTATCGCCATCGACAGTTGGATCTCATGTATTACATGCAACTAGTTAAAAATTAACAATAATTAATTAAAATAATTTTCAAAAATTTAGGATATATCAAGAAATTACAGACCCAAACATCGAAAAAAATTACGATTGATTATTTTACAATATGTATTACCATTTAAAATTTTATTGGAAGTTGGAATTTTGAAATCTTTTTGTGTCGCATATATTTTAAAGCATTTGATTGTTTTTTTTTTTTCAGCTGTTCTTCCTCTATTTAGCTCAACAATTTTGTACCAAAACTTCTGTGTTTGATGATCAGTTGTCTCTGTTTGAAGATATAAAACTACCGTCAATGTTTGTCGTAAATGGTATAGCTCTTAATAGTGATCAATTAAAAAATTCTTTTGGTTGTCTTCAAGATAAAATGCCAGCTGGATTACCATTGGATCCTTCGTATTCAAGTGTTCCGACGTTAGATTATCATTGGTAAAATTATTTTCACAGAAATATATTTTGTTGGAAAATCGACACATTTGAACAACTCTACATGACTAATCTGATAAATATTATATTGTATGCAGTGATATGGTATGGGAAGATATGCAACGCCATACAAATTATTCGCACAAAAGTAGCGACGGGGAAAAATGAGTGATCCGTATTATTTGACCGGATCATTAAATTGAATCGGTGACTCACGGTTCACGTTGCCACAACGATCCGCTCATGAACCAGACATCACTCTCACACTTTCTATCTCATTTAAAATATATCGTTAGAATGCGATACACAGACCGACTCATCGATTCCGGATCATGTGTTCTCTTGCTCTAATCCACGTAAAGTATATAATTAGAATGCGATACACAGACCGACTCATGGCAATCTTCGATTCACAACTAATTCATTATGGTTCATGAAATCTAATTCATTGTGGTTCTTGAATATGTTAAGCAATTTTGACCGCAACACACTTTGAAAAACAAATACGTAACGTCTATAATTGTATATACTATTTTGAAGGCGATCTGTTATAATTCTTTTAAGATAAAGACTGATGGCAATCTTCGATTCACGACTAATTCATTATGGTTCATAAAATATTTAAGCAATATTGACCATTAAGTACATTGAAATGCAAATATTTTAACGCCTACATTTGCATATCATATTTTGAATCGGTTTTTTTTTCTCTGTCATATTACGTTACACATGTTATGTACGATAGATAAGGATAGCCATATTTGAATCATATTGAATCGAAGAGCGAATTGATGATCCGCATAAATTTCATGAATCGATTTGAAAAGACAGGATCTTAAAAAATATCGAACTTTGCACCACTACACAAAAGTTTCGCGCACAATGTCTCACACTTGTTTAAAACACTCACATTTTGTTATTCTCTAATGCATACCTTTCTGCGCTCATTCTTTTTCTAACACGGCACCTGATAACAGTTGAAATAGTTTACTATCTCCATCCCTTTTGTTTGCATACGTTAGCTAATGTTCGCTAGGACACATGTTTTGATTAGGACTCATGTTTTAGTGTGCATATTTTTGAATTCCGTTGCATATCGGTATCTTTCCATAACACATCACTGATTGTATGTATGTATATACGCTAAAGCAAAAACATGCCTAGTTATCAATGCAAACAACTTGAGAAATTTCGGAGGAGAAAGGGACGGTTTTTTCTACCAATCAATCAAAAAAAAAATTAATTTGTGCTCTAAGTAGTATATTCGTCAGTAACTATTTATAGTTTTCTGTGAATCCAGGAGGGCAAGTATGTTCCAACCGGCGAAATCAAAACCCTCGTGATTACCCATATCATGGATTTAATTATCATACGGAGTTCTATGACATCTAAAGATATTATAGAACTCCATATAATAATTATATCTATGATATGGGTATGCGTGAGGGTTTTGATTTCGCCGATTGGACATGGGGGGCAAGTCTGGTCCGACCGGCGAAATCAAAACCCTCACGATTACCCATATCATGGATATAATTATTATATGGAGTTCTATAATATCTTTAGATGTCATATAACTCCATATGATAATTATATCAGAAGGGTTTTGATTTCGCCGATTGGACCAGATTTGCCCCCCAGGTTCTAATCGTGCCTCGTCCCGTTTCTTTAAAAACCTTATACGGATGTATTTCTAGCCACTTATTCAAAACATAATATTATAGATATACCTAAACTAAATATATAACACTTTTTTTATTAATTTTCGAAATATCCCTAATAAACTTGTACTTCCTTATGTCCTCATTTCTTACCTGACAGGCTAAGAAATGAGGACATAAAGAAATAATGTAAGATGAAAAAAGATGTAATTAATAGAATGAAAGTTGACACACTGTGATGGTTTGGCCACTTGGGAAGAATGAATAAGGAGCACTTGACAAAAAAAAAATACAAATCTGACAGAAATGGAACCAGAGGTCGGTGGAGCCCAAGAAAGGGATTGCACAAACATATGAACGATATTCTAAAATACGAAAATTGTAGAGGCGCGATCAACAGACGATGCATGAATGCTGAAGAGGCGATGAATGTGTGCCAAGATATAAAAATGTGGCATTTGGTTCTCTCTGCCTACCCTGTTAGCAGGGGCGGATCTACATAAGGGCTTTTTGGGCTGCATGGGCCCTCAGCCTCCATAGAAAACAATAGACGATATTATGATTGTAAGACTTATTTTGAGTTAAACAAACAGATGTAAAACTTATATATTATGCATTTATTTATAATTGTACTTTGATTTTTTTGATTATTCATAAAACCAATATTATATCTATCTCAATATCAATATAAAGTCATTATTATATAAATAAAATATTTTACTGTCTTATCTATACCTATTTACATCACTAAAGAAAACAGTTTGTTGATAAAATGGCAATTAGTGCAGTAATTTGAAATTATTAATTAAGGTAAATTTTGAAAAATGTAAATTTTGTTTAATTTTTTATGGTCAATGTGCACCTATTGGACAGGTTTTTCTGTGTGATGTGGGAGTGTGTTTGCTTTATGCACAAGCGCAAAAAAAAATTGGAAGGCCCCTAAGTAGTATTAGCCCAGGGTCCCACAAATTCACGATCCGCCCCTGCCTGTTAGGTCATGGTACGTATGTATGTGAAATATATTAACTTTTTCAGTTAAGTTTAGTTTGTTTAGGTTAGGTTATAGATAAATAAACAATATTGTTTTGCGAGTGTGTTAAACAATCGCAAATTCACAAATTTATAATGTATACGGAAAAAAAAATTTCAAAAAATTTCTTCAGTCAAGAATATTTTTTCATATATAACGAAAATAATATTCTTTAAATTAAGATTTTTTTGTTTTATCTCAAAACAGTATTTTCTTAATTCAAATAAATTTGTTTAAAACTTTTTTTTCTGTGTATCGCGCTCATTTTCGGCGAATTAAGCACTGGGCAAGCCTCAGGCACACGAGCACTTAGGAAGCCCTTGGTGCACTTTATTTTTTGATACAAAAAAATTAAGAGCCACAAAAATACTCAAATTCAAAAATTAATACTCTATTTCTCATGATTACCTACATTATTAATTTATATATAAAGCGTTTCAATGCATTCAAGCCATTTTAATGATAGATCTTATATGACTTATCTCTTTGACTAAACTGTTCGGAGAGGATCAATTGTTTAATTTGTTTCGACACATAAAATGTAAAATGTATACCGACAAGTTTTTTTGAGGCCCCAAATATTCGGAGGGAATAAGCGAACACCTCATGCTCTTATGATTTGATCCGCCTCTGGTCAAGCTCAAAGATATTTCGTATAAACCAAGATTTTTTTTAGAATTTTAATGTGTCATATTATTAAGCAATCAATATTTTGTTTATTCGTTACATTTATCGATTCTATAATCTACATAATATATTTTTTTTATTTATTTTGGATATCCAACAGTACAGTAGAGTATAATGATGTTTTAAACTTTAAAATCTCCATATACCTATCATTAATCATGACATATTGAACCTAGTGCCACAAACCACACAGCAGCCAGACTTCTGAGTTTTCTCCTTACTTACAACCCGTGTCTTTTCAAGGTCCGAATTAACATTTATCTTCCCACAACACAACGTAGGTAGTTAACTTCTTCGGAAGAATACAATAGATCCAAATCCTTAGAACTGCGTAGCCTAACGTAGCCATGTTAACAAAACTCATATCTCAACACTTCCATCACATAATATCCATCGTTTTGTACATTCTCGCTAATTGTTCAGGCTCCTTATATATTTATTTTATTTGGAAACACAGCAGCTTATTTTATAGATTTTTTTTTTGTTTTCAATTTAATAAGAAATACCCTATCCTTTCTTCAACTTATAATTTCCATATCATGTCAACCTTTTCTTCTGCTGTATCATCTCCACATTGAAATTTGTATTTGATAATCCGACCATCGTTCATTATTTCGATATTGACCACCGTGGAAAAATGATGAGCCGTGCAGCTTCTGTGAAGGCTTCCTGGGTTAGATTCCTAGAAGAGGAGAAACTTATTTCAAATTAAATATTCCTTGGGAGGGATTTTTAGGTTTTTCTTTGGGAGTCTATTGTTTACGAACCAATTAATCAACAGATAATGTTACAAAAAAGTTTATTTGTCACTTCCATAGATGGCGATGGCGTGAAAGCTTTTTTATATAGAACTTTCAAAAAATGGATTGATAGGGGAACTCAATAAAAAGGAATATTTGGTGAACGTAGCGCAAGCGCTTAAAGTGATCACGTAAACCAGCCGATGACAGGTCATAAGCCCTGTAGGTGCCTTATTGATTTCCCTATAATATTCCAACTTCGTCTCCATTGAGACATCAATTTGTCAAAAAATATTATTTCAAATTACCTATTTCTCACACGAATCTTGCCTCACTTGCAACACTGGTTAGTTGGAAGAAATTGCAATAAACTCGCTATTAGCACAAGGTATAATGAAGTGTTAAATCATTTTTATTTTAACATTTTTTTATGTTTGACGATATTCCTTAATACTTACTTTTCGTATGGTATTTCACTATTGTAGTCGTCTGGATGATCCTGAAAAGGACCTTTGATTTTTGAATTTACTGAGAGGTCTTTCGACGTTCAACCACCTCGTTTGTCCTAGTTTGTTTTACGCTTTCGTTTCGTTTGTTTACTCATTTTTTATTATTCACAGCAGATCTTTGGTTCACAATTTCTGTTTTGCGCTACTAACGAGGGAGATCACGAGAAGGTCCATGCCATCCTCCCCTCTTAATATAACTTATTATTAAATAAATAAACAAAGTACAACATAAATTTACAAGATATACATCTGATATTTACTAGACATATAATAAAAATTTTCCAATACCTCATGAAAAAGATTAAAATGTTTTGCTTGATGAGCGAATCACTTGATAATAAAACAAATAGGTATAAAGAGGAAGTAAGCAAAACAAGTTAAACATAAACGAAAATTAAACAAACATTCAAAAACAAAAAAAGAGTAGGTACCTACCTAATTGAGAAAATTTTGGTCATTCTATAAAAATAAATCAACAAGAAAATTCAGGACGTCCCTTTTAAAGTTTTCTTTTTGTCAAAAGAAATTCATATAAATACTCCTGGTGTAATGCAATAAGTATAGCATTATTTTTTTTTCTTTTTTCGAAATGCAAAATTGTTAAATTTTATCAAAATATCGAATGAATCAAGCTTTAACATGAAAGTATCAGAGCTCTATCTAGTCGGGAAGTTAATTAAATTTATTCTTATTATTATAAAGGCTTTTTATCACCGTTACCAGTGTTCTAGAAAGTTAGTTAAAAATTGATTGCGAAATTCCAGTGCAGACAGACATGTGAGTTAATAAGAAGGATGTAAAAACCTATATTATATTTTGGGTGGTTGATTTTCAGTAACATTTTTTTAATTATTTAGTAAGTATACCATTTAAGTAAGTTGACTTTTTTATTGTCTATGGGCTGTTAATATTGCTATTAATATTTTCGATTGTATTTTTAAACTATTTATTGGAAATGTGTATTTTTTTTGTCTTCTCAAAAATTGACGTTTATACTCCTATTAACCTTGTATGTATGTTTCGTTAAACATTTTAGGAGAATCGTTTAGCCTTGTAAAGACTTTTCAACCAATAAAATAAAAAATATAAAAACTCCTTATAAAGGAATTAAAAAAACATTATAATGCATGATAATATAAGTATATAAAAAAAAACATAGTATTGTAAAAATGTCTTAAATGACAAACAAGCATACCTACATTTATTATTCTAAAAAAAAAGAAAACTCATCCTCGATCTCTGAAAATGAAAAATAGGTACATTTCAATTTTATTTTAATTTTATAAAAATCATTTCAATTGCTTTTATTTTACTTTCATTCGTGATTTATCAAGTCAATAAAGGAAAAAAAATATGTCGGGATACGGGACACTATTGCAATGTAGTTACATCGTATTATGATATTGTTATCAATGATTTTTGTTAAATTAAATTGATCTTTTTTTATTTGAATAATAAAAGAATATTGTATCGGAGTTTTGCTTTTTATAAATCTGTATCAATTTCATAATAAATTGTATATATTTTCAACAAAAAATATGTTTTTATTTAAGTACCTACATGATTACGTTTTTGTATATACCAACCTTTTTCCTCCTTTTCTCAGTCGCAACGTGGCATACTGGTTAGTTGTTTGCTTTCTCTGCCGGCGTTCTGAGTTCGATTCCTAGCAAAGGAGATGTTTATCTTAAACTATTTCACACGAAAAAAATAATATTTCGGCCATTTGGCATAGTTTCCGGCAAAAATCTTGAAAAATTTCGTCGTGAAGAAGGGGGGGGGGCAGTTTGTGCTCTACGCATCCACTTGACATTCTCAAGTTATTTATCGTTATTTGTACAAGGTCAAAGGAATGGTTCATTATTATTATTTGGAATAAATAACAATATTGCTACATACTCATTTTACGCACTCATGACATGATACCCGTTGTAAAGTGAAATGGATGTGTCAAATGAATGTCTTTGAACTGCACATCTAGAACATCACGTCACAACAACCTATTTTACACACCTTTGTCAGGAACAAATTACGACCAAACAGTTTTATCAACCGCTGCTGTAACAACTACTATAATCATAGCCTTCAACCAGAAATATTTAATCTGTTCTCTACAAGCATTAAACAATATTCTTTTTGCGACTACAATATCGGTTAGGGATACTATCCTATTTTTTTGTCCGGTTCATTTCCCAGTTCCCAGATACCTAGCCATATCCTAAATCTTATTCCTTAAACCCGTTCACATTATTAATGTTCTCTTCTTGGAATAAAATTTAAGTATATTTACATGATGATCGACGAAGTTTTTATTTTGTAGAATTCCATTATAAATTATGTCTATAATTAAAAGTAAACCACATTTTGATTCTACATGAATTTTATTACGTGCGATAAGCCTATTTCGCCTTGTTAGGGCACTTACTAGCTTAAGGGGAAATAGGCCTATCGCACGTAATAAAATTCATGTAGAATCAAAAAGTGGTTTACTTTTAATTATAGACATACATATATTTACATAATTTAGTGAAACATTATAATTGGCTTCTTTCTTTTTTAATCGTATAACTATACAATTTTTTTACACTCCGCGTTGCTCGGGATGGTAAATGTGAAGCAATATGCTAAATCATCAATAAATTCGTTTTTGTTATGATTTATTCAGAATGCGTAAAAAACATCCAATACAACAAATAAAAATAAACATACATAAGTAATTATTTAAAAAATCAGTCCCCTCCCGTCCCTACTTCCATCCCTTCCCTCCAGTCTTTCCTGTCCAGTCTCAAATAATGGACTTTGGAAAGTGGTTTGAAATTAGATTGAATATAAGCATTGTAAAAAGTGTAGTGTTGGCCACAATCCATTTGTTTTTTTATATACTTTCATCGGAAGCAAGTGTGTATACAAAAGCAGTATGAAGAAAAGATACATTATTTGACATTTCATTCATTATTGTTTTTACGAAAATAAAAAAAAAACGAAAAATAATACATTATTTTTTATTTGTCGTAAACAGTTATATAATATAGGTACATCCATATTACGCGTTAAAATATTATGGTGGGCATTATGTATTGTGTAAAAAAGCTGTTATGATTCCGAATAAAATAAAATAGATTAATAAATGAAATAAAATTACGAAATCACATAAGTAGAGGAAAAATTTCGACTGGAGTTCGATTCCCAACAGACGAAAAATTTATTCAAATTTATTCAATACGCAAATCTTGCATAGGTATACTATGTAAGTACCCACCTACCTATCTGGACTAGACACTGCCTAATTGAAAGAAACTGACATTAATTTGGAAATGAAATTGCCATTGGTACAGGAATTTTAAAATAAATAAAAAAAAATTAAGCTAACCGTGGGTAAGTACATATTTTTTTTTTTTAAATTAGGTATCATAAATCGAGTCATTAATTTTGTAGTAGATGATATTTATTTTTTTACTATCTATACCTACTTTTAATATGTAACTTTGTGTTCAACGCCCGTAGGTATTAGGTATATACTATTTGTTTGTAAACTACGCAACCGGTTTCGGATAAGATCATTTCCTTATCAGGCTAATTTGCAACTGAGGTAACAAATATATTATGGCGAGTGCAAACTTTTCTAAATAATATTTTATAGATAAGTATGCAATATTTGTAAAATAGTGAGCAGAAAACAGTTGGTGTATTTTTATCGATTGTTTCCTAGGAGAGGAAATAGTGCTGAATCCACAGGATATAGCTCTCCTCTCTGGGTAGGTCTATGTACCTACTGTTACTCTACATCTGATACAACTCCTTTGTTCACTGTTATAACTCCTTTTGTGTTTTTGTATTATTGGTATGATTTTTTAGTGTTGTCAGATGTAAGAAATTAAACTTTGTCAAATTTGACAAAGTTTAATTTAGATAACGAATATTTTTATTGTTGCATTTACGCAAACATTGGATGTTTTCCCTGTCAATAATATTTTATGAGAATTTTCCAACATCTCAGTAAAGACAATGACAGGTCGTAAGCCCTGTAGGTGCCTTGAGTTCCTTGTTCTCCCTTGAGATGTTAAAAAGTTGTCATAAAATATAGATAACGCTAATTCGGATAATTTAATTCGTCACGTATTAAGAATAATAAAAGTTGTTTTTTGAAAGTTGTTTAGATGGGTGGTGGCAGAGCGGATAGCGCGCTGGGTTAGGAATCCAGTGGTTGCGAGTTCGAATCCTGCCACGACCGATTTCGTTCACCTATAGCACAAGCATTTTTGCTTAGTTTAGGGAATATATGAGGATGTATATGTTCTTGTTTCAAGGACATATTCAATCATTGAAAAAAAATGGGTTTTAAATTTATTTTTAAAATCAGGCTCCGTAAATTTACAAAGTATAAGCGAAATATATGAAATTATATCAACTTCGTAAAACTAAATTCCCCAGATTGTCAACTATGCAATCTTACCAACACAAAAACACGAAAGAAATTATTTTGTGGGAAAAATACTGAAATTTTTAAATAAATTCTTAAACAATGTGTCCTAGAAACAAGAACATAGACATTATAACAAACATCTCATACAATCCCTTAATCAAAAATCTGAAAAGAGTCAACTTGTTTTTTGGATGCGAATTTAATTAATATTTGATATACTTAGTACCTACCTACCTATTTGTGAGTAACGATACAAAATAAAACCAATATTTAGGCTTTATCCAACGCTGATAAATTAAATATTATGTACATCCATGATATTTTTATGTTGATAATCTTGCATGCATATATACCATCACGCCATGTCATACACGGAGTAAGCAGAGAGAACCGTACGCCACGTGTTTCTATCTTGACACACTTAAATGACTCTATATTGATACATGTTCGTGTGTTGTACACACTTCACATTTCCGTCTTTCAGAATATCGTTAGCATAATCGTGCCATCCTTTTCTTGGACCCCCCCCCCGACCTCTTATTCCGTTATTGTCAGCTTTGTACCTATATGTTGGATATTCAGTTTTGACATTTGTAAATATTTTACTATGTTTAATCAATATTTAAATAATGCGTTTTATCAATGTTTTACGTACTTTACATGAAAATAATCCAACTCTCGATGACGATAGTATGCGTTTAGTTGAAGAATATGTACCAAACGTAAAAGATATTTTGTTTTCTATACATAACATGTATGTCAGGATAAGATAGTGTAAAGGACCCAGAATATGTAAACAGCTTGATATTATGTATGTATGTATGTATGTATGGAGATTAAGTATCAAACTATTGAGAGTCCCCGAAGGATATCGTGTATTCTGGAATAAAAATTGTGTGAAACGATGTCGTCAAAAAATTAATTTACCAAAATTGTAAAAAAATGTATGTAGGGTACTTCGGTGTTTTACGATATTTAAAAAAAATTAAAATAATAGTAGTTAAACACAATTTTGCCATATAAAAACCCTGCATTCAATTCTCTCACACGGGACTAAGGATTAATAATGTCGATTTATTAAGAGAAATATTTTTTTTTTAACAAATCGACAGTCGGATCACATGTTATGAAATTGATCAAATGCAGACGAACCTCTACGTAAAGTAGATCGGTGACAGAGAAGTCAACGCTCTGGATTAATAGCGAGTTTAGAGATTGTATGAAGATGTCAGTAGGTAGTGTCAGTCTAAAGGTACACGGGGCAACCCGTGTACCTTTAGACACATGTACCATTAGACACTTGCTACTTTAAAAAAACTGGATGACTTAAATCTATGAATTTAATATATTCGTGAACCTTTTTGCAATATGGTAACCCTGCCAAATTTTTAAAGTGACAGTTGTTTAACTCGGGTCGTCAACATAAATTGAATATTTTTCACCAAAAAAGTAAGTATTTCTCATATTTTAACTATGTTTTAGAACTGTCTTGTAACATATTATAATGAAATAATTACTTATTTACACAACGTATACTCTAATTTAAACAAAAACAAGTTATTTTGATGCGTTATAAACTCAAAATATACATTATCATTGAAAACTTAAAAGTGTTGTCATTTTGTACCTTTAGACAGTCTGAGGAGTGTACCTTTAGACATGTCTAAAGGTACATGATATCTTACATGAAAACATTTGTTTACACATTTGATCACTATTTTAATAATAAAAGGTAATTATAAGTATGCGCAAGTGGCGAGTTTATTGCCGTATGGCAATTTCTTTCAACAAACCAATGTTTCCAGCCCAGAGAAGCAATATTTGCTTGAGAAATAAATTTAAATACATTTCTTTTCTGTTGGGAATCAAACCCAGGACGCCCGCACAGAAACCAAACGGCTTACCAACTGTGCCACGGCGGTCGGCCGCGAAACACTTGAAGAAGCTGTGAATGAAGTATTGAATGGGAGTTCCATAAGAAAAGCTGCAGAATTTTTTCAAATAAATAGATACACAATTTTTCACTATGTGAAAAAAATAAATGTAATCCTGTTAAAGCTATTAAGATAGAATGATACTAAAAATATGTCCACAATTTTGCCAGACATTTTTATTCCATTTCCTAAGGCAATTGAGAGAAAAGGTACACGAGGAAGGAAGAAGGGTAAAACCAAAATCCTCACTGATACACCAGAGAAGCAAGAAATTCTTGCAAACAAAAAACTAAAAGAAAACAACGGTCAGAAAAAATCACCCTACCTAAACATAAATTAAAAACGAAAGTAAGCGCTCAGCTGGTCAAAGAATCAAACAACATGCCAGGAACAAGCCGATCATACCATAATCCCAATAAAGTTAAGATACTTCAAGATATAAGTATTGTGGTATGTAAAACATGTAAAAAATATTTAAATAAAAAAGAAGCACTGTTCTGTTATTCATGTAATACATTATTATCATGAAAGATGTATACCGACGAAGCACAAAGAACACATACCAGAAGCTGAAGACAAGGATTCATTTATGTGCCATAATTGTTTCGTACTCTCCAATAAAACTATCTCTGATGAATCTATTGATTTTATTGAGATGTTAGACCTAGTACGAAAGAATTACATGTAACTTAGGTACCTGTATTTTTTATGTCTTACATAATTTTATGTTGTTGTATTTAATAAAAATTTAATAAACGTTGTGCAAACGTATATTTTGTTTTATTGTGTAGTCCTTCATATAAAATAGTTATAGTGTCTAAAGGTACATTTGGTGTCTATAGGTACAACCTTCACTGTCTAAAGGTACATTGCATGCGTGTACCTTTAGACAAAATGCAAGGTCACGGAAAAAAACGTTTTACTAAAAACCTACGACAATATGAATATTTTAAAAATACCTAAATGATAAACAAATAAATTCTTTAATAAAAAAATAAAAAATATTGTAACTTTAATGAAGTATGTCGGAGATAAAAAAATATTAAGAAAAAAAAAGTCAATTTGTCTAATGGTACACTGGTTGCCCCTATATGTACTTGTTGAAATTCATTAAAAGAAGGTTGATATCAACCTTAGTGATATACATAGTTGGTAGTTACATTTATCATACGATTGCTAAATCATTGAGGTTGTCAACTGTATACTGTGATTTCGATCAAGACTTGTGAGACAGTCGTCATATTTTTTTATTAGTATTTTTTTTAAAAGATACCAGAGCAGGTAACAACGATTGGATAAAATTAATTGTAGTTATACAGAAAATAGCCAACCCATAATAAAATACACTAACTGAGATATAGCCACTTTTCCTTCTAAGTGAAATTTTAAATCCGTTTGATAACATCCAATGATTTTCATTGTTTCATCTATTGGATATATGAAAAATGATTGCTACTTGATAAAAAATAACAATACTTTGATATAATATTTTCAAGATTTTATTTAGTATAAACTGTTTCTGCAATAATGACATTTTTGGTATTTGCAGAAGTTATGCAGAAACCAGCCAGTCCACCAAAATTTCTATACATTTTATTTGATATATTTTACGTGTGATAATAGCCTTTGCAGAGTCAGTTATTGAAATAAGCGTTATAGTATAAAGCGTGATTTCTTTATTTTTTATACTACTTCTCGGGCAACTAACAGGTACTAGGTCAAATGTCAATTTAACACGCACCCAATAACAAGTTGCCACATTCGGGAGACTAACGATGTTAATACTCTCACAGATCTAGACTGAAAACACAGTTAAAAACTGTGTCTCAACCGGGACCTTTGGATCAGATACCTAACCAACTGAGCCACGAAGGCCGACATATATTTATACTTCCTCTTCTACATCGTTACTAAATAGACTTCAAACTGCATCGTTACTAAATAGACTTCAAACTGCATCGTTACTAAATAGACTTCAAACTGCATCGTTACTAAATAGACTTCAAACTGCATCGTTACTAAATAGACTTCAAACTGCATCGTTACTAAATAGACTTCAAACTGCATCGTTACTAAATAGACTTCAAACTTCATGGCTCAGTAATTTATACATGTCTCTCCAATAGCTCATTTCATTTTAATTAGAATTTGTGAAATAAATTAGATGGGTGGTGGCAGAGCCGTTAGTACGTTGGGTTTGTAATCCAGTGTTCGCGAGTACGAGTCCTGCCATGACCGATTTCATTCACCTATAGCACAAGCATTTATGCTTAATTTAGGGAATGTATGAGGGAATGAATGAGGGTATGAATGTATGAGAGAATGTATGTACTTGTTACAAGGACATATTCTTTAAAAAAAAATTGTATCTCCCAAATATGGAAACTTGTTATTGGATACACGTTTAATTAAAACTTGTCATAATTATCTACTGTTATTTGCGACCTAGATTTGTCATAAAAGTATTTAGATAATGTTATTTGCCACCTAGAATAATATATAATAACCATTAACTCAAAAGCTATGTATCTAAATACATTGACAAAGATATTGTTTTATCTTGATCTCGTATTCACATGAGTTGATCTTCGTAGTTACAGCTTTAATCGCTGAAGCATTAGATGTTTTCGAAAGGAGAGTCCTTCGCCGAATATTATGGTCCTGTGAAGGAAGGACATGAATGGCGCATTAAGAAAAATGAAGAACTGTACAAAATTTATGAAACCCCAAAGATCTCAACCCATATAAGACTGCTGAGGTTGAGATGGGCTCGCGTCCGGGGGTGAACAGGACCAATGGGTCCTATAGCGTCCTCGGCGTGGAAGTGGAATCGCGATCTCCATCAGTAGCCATGTACAGAGAATGCCAAACACGCGACTACCCAAAAAAAACACGGTTGGTCACCCGGGAGGTAAACGGAAGATGGGGAGACCAAGACTGAGATGGGAGGACGACATACGGAGAGATGCAGAAAAGCTCCTGCAGGTCCCTAACTGTAGAACGACGGCTGAGGATAGAAGAGGTTGGAGGCTCTTGTTGAAGGAGGCCAAGGCTCGATTTGGGCAGTAGTGCCATCGAAGAAGAAGAAGTTACAGCTTTAATTTTGCACTGTCAGTGACTGATTCAGTCGTAATTTTTGTATCCAGAATTGCTTATTGGTGTTTTATTCTTAAATAAAAGTAATTTTCTCATTACATGATTAATTTTATTTAAATAAATACATATAAAAGTAATTCATATAAGTCAATAATTCAACATGCAAGATTCGCCAAGAGAGCGGATGTCATGTGCAATATAACCTTTAGGAACTTATATTATTAAATTTATGTATAATGATGTGTTGTTTTTTGATCTGGCACATAGAACCCCAAGGTAGATACATTGTTAGTAGACCCAAACTCCGATGGCTGGATGCCGTGCAGCGAGATATAGAGGCAGTTGGTACAAGCGACTTGAACATTATACATGCCAGAAAGAGGGAGATGGCGGGGGATGCTGGAGGAGGCCAAGGGCTGTAGAGCCACTGATGATGTGTTGTTTAACATTGCGCGGTCTCGTTCTATCATGTTTATGTATGAGAAATTAAAAGAAAAGGAGTGGGTTGTGGCCAACGCTAAACTCTCCACTACACAATGAAGCTTCCCTGCTAAATATTACACTCTAATATCAATATGAAATCAAATAACTTAACATTGCCAAACATAAAAAAATTCTCTTGTTTTATATATTTTTCATACAAAAATCTATTACTTATTATGAACATAATTTTTCAAACTGTTGTATATTTTTCGTTTAACGTTGACCAACTTTGAATGCAGTTTTTTTTGTAGATTATTGGTATTGTATAAATAGTTTAAACAAAATTAAAATATTTCAAATTTCCAGGTCAAGAGAACATTTTTTCAGTTTAAACAGATGAAATCATAGAGAAACATTGAGAAAAAATGAACCATTGTCTATGGAAAACTAATCAGCTCTGAGTTTATGTACTTCACACGTATGGTATCAATACTAAGTTCAACGGCCTTATAGTTTGATTTGTACAGAGGACACAAATTTTCATATTTGTGTACAGCATATGGCATACAGGATACGGCATACACACAAATACATCACAACGAAACTCAAAGTATGCACTCTCTACATGATACCCATTGAGAAATTGATGTGAAAAAATACTCTTAAAAATTGTGAAATCATGGACTCTCCACTATACCATATTAGTGGAGAATAAAAATACCATTATGCATTTAAGTATCAATGATGATATAAAACTCAGCTGCCTAAGAACACATCAAAGAGGTAAAAAGACAAATTCATTAAAAAAATATTGTGACCTTAACATCGTGAAAAATTGTTTTCTTGTGTACAAAATAGTTAAATATAGATCGTCTCGTGATAATCATCGCAAAATAGGCCTACTGAACAAATAATTTGTATATATATTCTCGTTTAATAATAATAAGTATTATGGCTTTCAAAGTCAAACCAAAATTGTTTGGCTTTTGCGCCTGAATGCAAATGGAAATGCGTAGAAAAGCGTAGTAGGCTGTTAGTGGGGTTGGGTGGGTTTGGGTGAGGGCGGGCTGCGAGGTGTATAGGGCGGAGAATACTACAGACTCAGCAGAAAATCCCGCCCTCAGTCCCTTCCCCTTCCCTGACACCCCTTACCACTTACCCTGCTTCTGTGGCCCACACCCTACGTCCAACACTAAAAATATTTGTTGTTAGCCTTTAAATGTATAATAATTAAAAGAAACCGGTAGGCAATAATTACCTACAGATTTCACAATTATTCTGTTCATATTTATAAAAGTACCTATAACTTCAAAAAATATTTCAAACTAAATTTCACACATTTTCCAAATATTTATGTAGTTCAAAATTATGGCTTCGAACAGAGCTGATTTACCTATATGCTCATTTGTGTCAATTCTGGTTTTGATACTATATAATCCTAAAAACCTCATTTTGTAATCAAATTTCTGAAATTCGTTGAATAATGTGGTTCTAAAAAAAACCATTAGTATATTCAACAATTTTCTCGTGAATGTTCTAATTAAATATACTCAGAACAAAATAAAGTATGGGGTCACTCAATATCTATCTACTCACTGTACGTTTTTTTAATGATTAATGACCAAATGATCTACTTTTGAGTGAATTGCGATATTACTAATAATAATAATGAAAACTTTCTTGCACCCTGCGCAAGTGGCGAGTTTATTGCCGTATGGCAATTTCTTCCAAATAACCCAATGTTTCCAACCCAGAGAAGCAACATTAGCGTGAGAAATGAATTTAAATAAATTTCCCCTCTGCTGGGAATCGAATCCAGGACGCCCGCACAGAAACCGAACGGCTTACCAACTGCCATGGCGGTCCACACTAATGACTTGTCACAAAAAATTGATACCCTACAACTTTTCATATGATTAGTTATATCACAATTCACTCATACCTACTAGACCCCCAAATTAATTAATAAACACGAGTAAAGTATATGAAACGATGAAGTTGAACTCGGACACCTATGTACTATAAGCAAGAGTGTCTCCCACCCTCAACTTCTCTATAACCCCAATTCACTTCATAACATATTCATTAATCACATTATTACTTACTAAAGATGCTCTTGTATTTAGCATTTTAGATATTTAAATCATCGACATTGGATATTTACAGTGGCGCTACATCACATTTTAACATTTTTTTATTTGGTATTAGATACATCAATATACATTGAAATCCAGTCAACGAATCCTCAAAAAGGGGTGTAAATTGCATGGAGAGGAGCAAAATTATTGACTTCAGATATGGATGGATTTGGGAAATATAGGCAGTTAAACACAAATATGTCATATACTAATTTTCAACGTGCTAGCTTTACAAATATATAAAAAAACATATAATGTTGATATCTCCTGACTGGACAAAAATTCAAAATTCTGAGTATGAAAATCAATTTTGAAGACAGAATTTTTTATTTGTTCAGAAATTTTGTGCTATATGCATCAAGCGGATCAAAATTTATAAAGGGGGGGGGCAAACACTCGCAGTAAAAAATGTAGAAAATTTATTCAGTTTTATAAAATATTAGAATATTTATTTCTCTAGTAGGTATGTATTGTTTTCGAGTTATGAGCGAAAATAAGTGAAATTTTAAGGCCTTTCGGGTCTCCCCACCTTCAGTTCACCTCTAGTAGTTGGGTACTTTTGGGATATATACCTCCAAGGACCCCAAACCCATTCCTGAAGTCTGAATTTCTGCATCCCTCCGTGTACTCTATAATCATTTATTTACTGAACAACTTGACTAACCATAAAAATGGTTTATGTAAACATTACATGGAATCTAGTATGAGCAAATTCTGATATGACTTGTCACAAAAATTGTTTATATGCCCTATGTGATTTCATTGTGATCACCACCAAGTACAATTCTTTGTGTAGCCACAGGTGTGTGTATCAATTTTTATTTGTTCAATTCGATTATTTGTTAATAATGGGTGCATGCGAAAATTTCAACTGACCTAATATTTACGATACTTGCTTGAAAAGCTATTTGTTCGTTTCATTTGAGTAAAAAAGTGACTGCTACAATAATATTCAATAATCAACAAGGATAAAATATAATTGCAATAAATATACAAATCACAAAAACGAGGAAAGTATAAACGAGAATTGATAAAAATAAGAGGATTTTTTTTTGTTATTAACTTTTGATTTTATTTAAATAAATATCACGGTAGCAATTCGATTAAAACTATACCTATACTTATTTTGTTTTATATTACTTCTAGGGTAAGTAATAGGTGCTATATATGCAGAAAAATATATTATTAAATGTCAATGTTCACACTTACCCTACGAGAGGATGTTAGAATTTTAGACTTCCAATAACGAGATTAACAAGTACACAAAATAGTTTATACCATAAAGGTCTCAAAATATATAATAGTTTGCCACCAAACATAAGAAATCACAAGTCTTGTCACCTTTCGTAGGCTAGGTGATGAATGCATAGTTAAAAACTCCATATATTCTCCATAGTTTTACATCTTATTTATAATTAATTGGTCATACACTTACCATTGGTATTGTTTCAAAAAAAATATTTTAATATCTTTTGTTTATACTAGATGTATTAATTTGTGTATATGTTTTTACGTCTAAATAAAATTTACTATTATTATTATTATATCAAATATTAATTTAACACGTATCCAGTAAAAAGTTAAAAATCAATCCCGTATTTTCGGTGTAAAATAAAAGCCAAATTTTGATTTTACAATTTCATATGCTTTTTGAATTCATTTATAAACAATTTATTTATTTATTTTTCTTATGCAAATACTCACTGATATTTTTCAACTTTGGAACATGAAATACCTATCTGTTGTGATTTTTCATAGCTTATTAATGATTTTGTACTAGGTAGGTATATTAAAAAAATTAAAACGTTTGATTTTTTTAACGCCACTGACTTGTGTGAATCAATTATGGATGTTAAAGAGCTAAAGATAAGAAGTTGGAATCTATTAACCCCATACTTGGCGCTATCACCAGACCCCCATCCTATTTCATCTCTCTTCTTGTATCTTTCCCTTCAAAGGAGGTGTTTCTCATCAATCACACTGATAGCTACTACATTATTATTATTCACACCAACGAGACATTGCGAGTCATCTCGTCATACTATAGAAATCTTATTATATGCTTTTTGAAAATTTCGAAAATAAAGCTTTATACACCAATATTTATTTATACACCTATATATTTACCGCGTCTTGTCTCTGACGAGATAGGTTGAAAAAACCGAACACCATACAATCCTTGCGAATATTCATGTCTTCGTTTGCATAAATGCATCGTCTCATAAATGCTCGCCGATTGTTCAAGCTACATTTTAATATATTTTCTGTACGTGTAATACCTACACTTCTTCTATTCGGAAGTTCAAATGGACTAAAATGTTATATTATCACATTAATTAATCGTGTTATTCTGTTGTAAATAAATGATCAAATCTTAATAGTCATTAATCTGTATTTGTGACAGAATAATGTCTGCCTTTGTAGATTATCCGTAGCTCTAATAGGGCATCCTCGCTCTGATGACCACAAATTGCACTACCATTTGTCAGTAAGGGTGGTGCACAGTTCACAGCCTGATAGAGATAGGGAAACTCACATACAATCAATATTATTGTATGTACTATGTTCATGAACAATTCCTTTAATTTGCTATTGTTTTACTTAATATACGTTATACGTTCATTTGTTTCCTACATATAGGTACACAACACTACGAAAGTTTGGCACATTCGATTCTTCGAAATACTATGCATAACTTTATAATTAAAGACGAAGTTGGAACATATATGAGAACGATATATGAAAACCAGGAACTCAAGGCACCTACAGGGCTTACAACCTGTCATCGGCTGGTTTACGGGATCACTTTGTGCGCTGGCACAAAGCTCACTAATTACGCATTCTAATTGATTGTTCCCTTATCAATACAATTTTGAAAGTTCTATATGTTCTTCTAATGTTCTTTTTCTTCATAAAGTATTTTATTGTTAATCATTTATGGAAACTTTGCTGGTTGATTTGATTATTATTTTGTACCATTACAATTTACTAATAAAACTGTATGTTATCTTGATAAATAAATAAAAATAAAAAAATAAAAAATATATATTTTTAATAATGAGAAACTGATCGTTTGAAAATAAGCTGTTTTTACCATCGCCATCTATTAAGTGACGAAGAAACCTTTTTGTAACGCCATCTATTGAGAAATTATTTTTTTTTGTAAACAATGAAATCAACAGTTCTTATACATGAGGTGACAGTGTTCTCGCACATATCTCACCCCTGAACTGCCCCAGAAATATTATTTCATTTTTGGCTTGTTTACCAACTTGTACTAATGTATATGCAAATCAAAAACGCAAACATTAGATTTTTTCCCTGTCGTTGACGACTGGGAAAAAATCCAATGTTCGCGTTTATGCAACTTTATTTTTATTTATTTATTTATTTTCAGTAGCTTCTCGGGAAACTAACAGCTGTACTATGTCAAATAATTATTTAACACGCACCAAATAACAAGTTGCCATATTTTGAAGACTAACGATATCAATCTTCTCACAGATCCAGACTAAAAACACAATTAAGGGGGGGACTGCTGCCAATGTACTTATTTTACAATTTGATATACCATCATTATTTCTAATCAAATCCTTTTGAAAAAAAATATTTAGATAGTTTGTGTGTTAATAAAGAAAAATATACCTTAACTTTTTGATAGTGTTCTGTATAAATTCTTGTAGAAAAATAATGGCTTACCCCGATTTTCAACGTTTATCATATATTTTTAATAAACTATAAGGCGTAGTTCAATATATATTTTTTTAAATTAAAGAAGACATATATATCTAGATAAATATGATGTGACGTTGCATAAATGCTTCAGGTTTAGTAAATAAACCTAAAAAACACTTATATTCCATTCAGCACCATTACGAAATAAAAGTTTTTTTGGTTTATTTACTTAACCTGATGCATTAATGCAACGTCACATAATATTTTTCCAGATTTTTGTTCTTCTTAAATTTATAAAAACATATATTGCTCTATACCTTATAGTTTTTTAGAAATTGAAGATAAATGTCAAAAATCGGGGTGTATTTCTTATTTTTCTACAAGAATATATAAAGAACATAATTAAAAAGTTAAGTTATATTTATCGTTTTTAATATCCAAACTAAGTTATTTTTTCAAAATGATTAGTTTTGTAGTAATGATGCAATTTCAAATTGAAAAAATAGGTACGTCGGCAGCAGTCGCCCTCTTAAAAACTGTGTCTCCAACGGGAGTCGAACCGGGGACCCTTGGATCAGCAGTCAGATACCCAACCAACTGAGACACCAAGGCCGACAAAAATTTAATAAAATATTCGATGCATAAATTTGTTGAATATGAGTGACCCTATAAACTATCAAATACGAAAGAGATTTTTTTTTGTACTGGAGTTCTGGTATTGCAATCTCTTAACTAATAATCTAGTGGTCGTTATTTTTAATGTCAAAATTTCTAATCATATTATGTCCTATTCTGGGGGCCTAGACCGTGTCATTTAAGCTAAGCGTTATATCGCTAAGCGATAGTAAATGTATGAAATTGGTCGCTATGACAACACGTGACAGCCACAAATTTCATACATTTCTATCGCTTAGCGATATAACGCTTAGCTTTAATGGCATGTTGTCTAGGGGGGCTGATTCGTCTAAATTTATCCATAATATAATACATATAGGGAATTTTTGTTTATAAGAACCAGAGTTTTGTTAAAGAAATCGTTTTCTTGATTTTTGAACGGAAATCTGATTTTAAAATTAGTTTGCACATAATTTTATGTTTTATTACAAACTAGCTTTTATGTCCCGCCGTTGGCCAAGAATGTAAAATTGTGAAAGGAAAAGCAATCGTTTTTATAATATTGTCACCCAATTATTTTGCAATATCAGACTATGAAAATTTGATTGAGTTTAAGTATTGTAAAATGTTCAAGTGATGGCCACAACCCATTCTTTTTTATATATTGCTATAAAGTGTGAATGAAGTATAATATTTATACAATTTCTGCTCGCATGGACTATGCGTAATGGTTTTAAATATGACTGTTTATCAACGTTGTAAAGAGATTGGTTTGGCCACAACACCCATTTTTAAATATTATCATCGAAAACAAATTGTAATGTGTACCTATTGAAAATTTAGTAATTTTGGATGTTGGGATGTGGTTAAAATTTGCTTAAACAAATGTAGGTACTGAAAAGATCTAATATTGGTCACATCCCATTCGTTTTTATATTTTTTCATCAAGTGTGCATTATATTTTTGCTCAATTTGACTGAAAGTCTTCATTAACGAAGAAGAAGAAGACTTGAACTATAGTAAATAGTTTTTAATTTGAATATAAATGTTGTGAAGGGTTCAGTAATGGCCACAACCCCCATTCTTTAAATATTAGGTGTTGAAAATTATTCAAAATAGGATGATATAAATGGTTTAAATTTAATTAAACAAAAGTATTGAAAAGATTCTAGTGCAGGTTATATCGTCACATCCCATATCCCATTCATTTCATATGTATTTTCATCAAGTGTGCATATCGTTAATAATATTTCTGCACAATAGACTATTAGAATTTAAACTAACCCAAAAGACTAAATAAAAAAGAGAAAAATAAGTATAAGACTATAAGAAATAGTTTGTATAAAAAACTATTCCAATGGTCTACATAAAATAAGTAAAAATACATATACCTAATAGAAGAATTAGGCTATTGGAAATAGATTGTATAAAAGCTCACCCAAAGGTCTACAAAAAAGAAGAAGAAGAATATTTAGACTATTGGAAATAGTTTGTATAAATACTGACCAAAAGGTCTATATAAAAGAAAATGAATAAGACTATTGGAAATAGTTTGTATTAAAACTCTCACAAAAGTCTACGTACTTAAATGAAGAAGAATAATAATTAGACTAAAGGAAATAATTTTTATAAAAAAATGACCCAAATGTATACATAAAAGAAGAAGAAGATGAATTAGACAATAGGAAATAGTTTGTATAAAAACTGCCCTAAAGGTCTACATAAAATTAAGAAGAAAAAGAATTAGACTCCAGGACCCGCCGCTTCAGGCCCTTCAGTACCTCCCGTCCCTTAATCCCTCATTACGTCCCTTCCCATCAGGCCCTTCAGTACTTTCCGTCCCTTCAGGCAGTTTTATACCTCCCGTCCCTTCAGGCCCTTTAGTGCCTCCCTTCCCTTCATTACATCCCGTCCCATCAGTCGGTTAAGAAAAGTTTAAATCCAGAAACCATCCTGGAAGAACCGCGAAGAGATGAAAGAACCTTCTTTTCCCAGGATGCTCTACTTAATAGGTAAAATGACTAAATACACGAAGAAGAAGAAAAAAGTTTAAACCCAGATACCTGCGAAGAGATGGAAGGACAGTTGGACCTTCTTCTCCCAGGATTCCCCAACTTCATAGGTAAAATGACCAAAAATACACGATGAAGAAGAAGAAGAAGAAATAAGTTTAAATCCAGATACCTGCGAAGAGATGGAAGGAAAATTGGACATTCTTCTCCCAGGTTAGTCCACCTTCAAAGGTAAAATGACCAAATAGACGATGAAGAAGAAAAAGAAAAAAGTTTAAATCCAGAAACCTGCGAAGAGATGGAAGGAAAATTGGACCTTCATCTCCCAGGATAGTTCATCTTCATAGGTAAGATGACCAAGTACACGTTGAAGAAAAAGAAGAAAAAAGTTTATATGCAGAACCCGTCCTGGAAGACCTGTGAAGAGATGGAGGGACAGTCGCACCTTCTTTTCCCAGGATACTCCCCCTTCATAGGTAAAACGACCAAATACACGAAGAAGAAGAAGAATAAGAAAAAAGTTTAAATCCAAAAACCATCCTGGGCATACGCTCGACAATTCACCAAAGTTTCATTATAATCGGACAAACGGTTGATAAATAAATAAATAAAATAATTTTCCTATAGGAAATCAGTATAGGTATATTATTGTTGATTTGTAAGTAAATAGTATTAGGTAGGTACCTACCTACAACAACCTTCTAAATAAATTCGATTCCTAACCAATTTTATTTGAATATCACATTCTTTCTGTAGCCATGGAAACGATTCGAACACGTAAGTAATATCGAATGGTTCGGATACATTTTTTGAATATGTAGGTACCTACATTGGTTTGTTCGATGCCATAAAAATGAAAATTGTCAGAAAAATCTAATATTATTTACAAATTATGCAATTTTATTATGCCTATATCTTTACTAATAAATAACACATTTTTACAATATATGTCTTAAAACTTGCCGTAATGTCTTGTGTTTCATTTTATTATTTCATAATTACATTTATTTCAAAGGTTTATTATTTTCAAGAACATAATCATTCGGTGGGAAAATGAAATATTGTATGAAAAGATATTAAAATGGCGGCGTTTATGTACAAAAGGCTTACTTTAAAAATAAGTTAAACATTATAATTATACCAAATATTCACCATGTTTTTCACTTAAACGCTAAGTTATACTTCAAAATATATTTTTTTTGTGTAAATACCTACTTCTAACTTTTAAACTAACAGATATTTGCGTGCAAAATGTACACTTTTTTGACAGATACGACTTGGAAAATTTTGTATGAAAAAAATAATTATTTAAATATTTTTAAAATTCAGCATTTTTATCGCATTCTTTTTAGCGTGACACTGCATCAGGTATACTGGTACATGTTCGCACTTAAATTAGATTTTTAGATGCTCTTGGTTTTTCAGAAGGCGTGAGACAAACACACACACACACACAGACACTAACATTTTGATTGCTTTATTACTTTAGATTACAATTACTCAGAAGGGACGTATATAATACATATTATTCTCATAGTAAGTAAGCTATTTCCGATACAATTCAATTTCATATTATTTGTGGATCATTTTCACATCTGATATTTGAACATTTTACAGATCGGTAATAGTTTGATCTTTCTTTTGAACCCTCTCAACCGTCGATTCAAAACAATTAACTTTTTCACAACACCACGCCACGGTTCTCCCACGCGCCATTGATAAAGCGGTCCAACTTTTGCCGCAAGGAAAGCGCGTAAATCTCTTTTCCCACCGCTCTTCCACACCCTTCCCCTCAGCCCCTCTGTCTGCTCTAGGGTGGAGGTGGTCATGGGGTAGTTTTCGACAGACAAACGATCATTAGCGACAATAGGTCAAGTTAGAATAAGCCAAGAGTAATGTTACACAGTAACATTTATTTTACCATATTATTTTTAGTATTAGAGAAATACATGTTTTCCAACTGTCGATTCGTTCAAGAGAATGAAATTATTTTGAAGGAAGAGGCAGTTTAAATCCAAAACGCGTGTATGAAGGAATTGTATGCAGGGTCTACTTTTTTCACGGCTTTTCCAACTTTGAAGTCAAAAAACACCAATTCAGAGGCTTCGCAGCATATATGTTCCATATACGGATTTACTCAGAATGCGGAATAGAACATTTCGTGTCTGTGTGTGTGTGTGTGTGTGTGTGTCTGTGTTTGTGTGTGAGGATGTGTGTGTGTGTGTGTGTGTGTGTGTGTGTGTGTGTGTGTGTGTGTGTGTGTCTATGGGCCTACAAACTTTTATACTCAGAATTTTGAATTTTTGTTTCAGTCAGGGGTTATCAACTTTTGAATTTTTGGTTTGAATGCTGAAAATTGGTATAAACATAGACAAATACAAAATCTCAGATTAGTTTTTTCAAAAAAAAAAATCCAGGGTTTCCCAAACATTTTTTATTAAGAATAATATTTTTTTTATTATAAATTTATGAGTTTAACTGCCTATATTTCCATTTTTTTAAAAATATCGAAAAAAGCCGAAACACCCCAACAAGATAATTTATATTTCTATAAAAAATATTACTATTGTAGAAGTAAATCTCAATTTTTTTTTCAGTGACGACATCAATTCATACAATTTGTATAGCAGTCGCCTATACACAATATAATGTAAGAAGACTTAATAGTTTGATACTTAAATCTCCAAACATACATACATACATACCATCATGCTGTTTTCATATTCTGGGTAGAAAAAGGACTGACCTCCATACTATCCTATCTTGACATACCTACATGTGTTTTATAGAAAAAAATATCCTAAAATATTCAATAATTTGGATTTATGGGTTTATAGTTTGGAACTTATTCTTCAACTATAGACAGTTGGATCTCATGTGTTACATGCAACTAGTATAGCGAGAATTGATTTTGAAATCCAATTCCTTGGAGACAGTTAATAATATAGTTTTCAGTCTGAATTAATACTATAATTCTCCAAATTTCGGTGGCTAGAAAATGAATATTTAACTCAGTGCCTGTTAGCTACCCGAGTAGCAATACAAATTAGATGGGTGGTAGCAGAGCGGTTAGTGCATTGGGTTTGCAATCCAATGGTCGCGAGTTCGAATCCTGCCACGACTGATTTCGTTCACCTATAGAACAAGCATTTATGCTTAATTTAGGGAATGTATTATCCTTATGCACTTGTTACAAGGACATATTCATTCTTGTAAAAAATGCCAGTTTCCACTTTTTCATGAGTCATTTCGCGACATATTTCTGAAAAGCTTTTTGGAAAAAATATTATTAGAGTCTCGACCGGCGTGTTGAGACTAATAATATTGAAGCATTCTATGTTGTTTTGTCGGCCTTCGTGCCTCAGTTGGTTAGGTATCTGACTGCTGATCCAAACGTCCCGGGTTCGATTCCCGGTGGAGACACAGTTTTTAATTGTATTTTCAATCTGTATCTGTGAGACGATCAATATCGTAAGTCTCCATAATGTGGCAACTTGTTATTGGGTGCGTGTTAAATAAATATTTGACATAGTTTCCCGAGAAGTAATGTAACATAAAAAATAAAATACAAAATACATCTAGAGAATATACTACACAAAAATAATTATTCGTAATTGTTGAATCTTTAAGTTACGCGAGGTCCAGGTCCGTTCTATAAAATGTTCATTGTAGTCGCTTCATGTTATGGTATGGTATGCTCTTCCGAAACATGTCGGGAAATGACTCATAAAAAAAATTCTAACTAACAAATTATAGAATTCAAAAATGGTTAGTACTATAAATCTATGTTTACAGATAAAAACATATAAAAATATAGAAAATAATAGAATAGGAAAATATTTGAGGTGGTCCAAACTAACCCAATTTATTTGTTATATTTGATTATTTGTTTTTCGTTTTTCATCGTTATTTATGTATTGTGTGATTTATTTTTGCATTTTTAACATTGGAAACACATAATGAAACATTTTTGTATTTTTTTTATGTACATTGCTCATAAACTCATTCAAATATATATTCAGAATAATAATCAGAAATAAATACAATATCTTCCTCTGATACAATATCTATTTTTACGTAAATCTCATCAATCACCCACATACCATCTATACATTAACTACAAAAGTTTCCAACTAGTTCCTCTTTCTCTCTCTCTCTTGATATTTAACGCATGGAAAACAAACTTCTAAATGAACGTTAATAGCTCGTTATTCACTAAATACTTCTCATGTTGTTGATTACATTTTTTATATTGTATACTTATTGATGCGTTGCATTAAAATGATTTGATTTTTATGCATATTTTATATGTCATTTTCATAAAATGAGTTTGTTAAATTATATTTGATATAAATATTTTATTATGAAAAATTGATAAATTTTCAATGCCATTAATTTATCACAGTGTTTTATTAATTTGAAAACAAAAATATAAAATTTTATGTTTACTGAGCATGGAGTCACTTCGAAATAGTTTATAGTTTAAAAAAATGAGAAGCACTGATCAGTTATATCCTTTAAAATCTAATGGTCTAATCGAGTATTAGATATAAAAATTTGAAAAAAAATACAAAGTCTGTAGTTGATAAAGTAGAATAAAATTACAAAAATAAACACGCCGTACACAGTACACACGAATTATCTTTTTTGTGATGAAACTTTCAGAATACAATCTCAGCATGATACTATTTGATAATCTGTAATAAAAAAATAAATTTATAAAATGTGAATTCAAATTCCCCACTTGGGGTAGTGAGGAGAAAAAATAATAATTTATCCTTACTAACGTAATTGCAGATAAATGTTAATATCAAAAACCAAAATATCCAACCACATAACACCCAAATAACCATTTTTTTCACTATTATTATATTGCTTCTTGGGCTAATAACAGGTACTATGTCAAATATTAATCAACACTCACTCAATAAAATATTGTCACATTCTGGAAACATTATTTATCGTCTCACAGATCCAGATTGAAAACACAATTACAGACTGTGTCTCAACCGGGAGTCGAACCCGGGACCTTTCGCTCAGGAATCAGATATCTAATTAACTGAGCCACGGAGGCCGACATATATTTTTCTGGTTTGTTTGTACATAAACATCAAACGTAGTAAATTAAATTTACCCGTTATACTTAGACACTAAATTTCCAAACAACGCCTGCAATTTTGCAAGTTGTATAGCTGAGAAAGAAAATTTTTAAAATTTCAATAATAAACAGTTTTTGGCAAATCACGTGAGCTGCGCAAAACGCTAATTTAGAGTTATTGCTTGGTTGGTATATGTTCCAACCACGATGAAAAGTCTCATGTTATTTGCCGGAAAATATATACATGTAAATGTAATTTTTACTCAACTGGCGAAGCGTAAATGGTTAGGGGAAAATTGAAAGAAGCGTGATGCGGTGTATAAAATATTGCTAAGGTTTTGAACTTATAGAAGAAGAAAACTTAGTGAGACACTATCATTTTTTGTCTTTACACCTATAGTTTCAAATGAAGAGTTTGTAACAATCGACAATAGGTATTAAAAGAGAATTATAAAACCAAAAGCAACCATCTATTTTTTCAAATAGATTTATATAGGTACCTATTTTTAATCCTTTTGATAAGTATATATTAAACATACTTAAACATTCCCTAAATAAAGCAAAAATGCTTGTACTAGAGGCGGATGGAATCGGATTACTAAGCCAGCGCGATGCCCGCTCTGCCACCGACCCATAAATATATTGTAAATGGTTTTAATAAGTAAGGTATACATCGACATGTAATTTATTCACTTTTAAATCGTAAAGTATAAAATTTTATTCGAAATGTACCTACATTTTAATTGTATATAATTTATATAATAATATGCAAAATATTCCTCACTGGACTCTCGTAACAGCATATACATGACAGATATTAAGGTTTATAGAGGTATCAAAATCTAATCAGGTCAGTTCCAGATTGTGTGCAAATCGTTAAGTAAAATTAGTTCCACATGCTGGTCCTTTTCATATTTGTATAATGGCATTAATTGGCTACGGGGTTGCTAATGTAAACAAAACACCGTCTGATGATACCTGGATAGATATTTATGGTTTATTAAATAGAAAAATATGACACACCAAACAAATGGTCGGTTTCCCCGCTATGGCGTATTTAATAATATTTTGATATTTTTTTATGTATTAATTCGTTTCAAATAATTAAAAAAAAATACCGGTAAATAGTGCATTAACATCTAGAACACCGTACCCAATTTTGTCGAAACTTGCGCAACATAATGCACCCAAATGTATAAGTGCTGGTGAAACATGGACATGGCGTAACGCCCAGAAAAAATAGAATGAACACGGTGGAAATAATGAATATATGCAAGACTAACAAATTACGATATAATAATAAAACAGTTAAAATATAAAAGATACGAATTCTCAAGCACACAAATACTATAATAATAATAATAAACACTTCCTTGCACCCTGCCCAAGTGGCGAGTTTATTGCCAAATGGCAATTTCTTCCAACTAACCAGTGTTTCCAGCCCGGAGAAGCAATATTTGCGATAGAAATGAATTTAAATAAATTTCTCCTCTGCTGGGAATCGAACCCAGGACGCCCGCACAGAAGCCGAACGGCTTACCAACTGTGCCACGGCGGTCGGCATCACTATCAGATTATTCTAACCTTATCATTATATGTATGTATTATTTTTTTGTGAAAATCGTTACAATATTATATAAATGTATACAATTGCACGTACGTGCTTAGAACCTTCAGACTACGCAAACCCTGAAAGAAAATTGGGAAGTATCGAAAATTTAACGTTTTTTAGCATGGGTTCATCATTGATCATTTCAGTAGCTATGAAAAATATTTTTCAATCTCATGCCAAAATAATATTTACATTTTGTGGTCCTGAAAAGAACCATAACCACGTTTCAATTTCCAATCTTGTAGCATGGTTTCAATAAAACAATTGAAAAATCATTAGGTTTTGTATTAGTAATATTTTTTTTTCTTTAAAAGACAGATTTTCTAACCTGTGATTATTTATTTTTATGCATTTTTTTAAATTAATATTATATTTAAAGGCAAGCCAAGGTACTCGGCTTCTTTAAGCAATCCGCTACTGCAGTATTTTAAAATGGATTATGAATAAATAAATGAATGTATGCGGTCAGCCATAACTGGCATGAGCATGTAAATAAAATCTTGAAATATGATAATACAACAAGTATCATGGGCGTGCTCGTCTGAAAAGATACAGATACGAATGAAACCAAAATGGAATTTTTAAGTTTGTAGGTAATCAGTATTTGACTCGATTAATTATTTATATAAAGTTATTAACACCTAAAAATTATACTACAACTTAAAAACAAAAAAATACGTCAATACTCTCTCGATAGAATTGAAAACTCGTGTTTGAGCGAGGAGCATCGGAATATACATTACATAATTTATCAAAACTCAAACTCAACTAATAGCATCATGTAGGTATTGTCAAAAATATGACCTTTTATAGCTATTTCAATTTTGTTCTGATCTTTTATTATCTTATACAAGTGGCAGGTTATTGAAAAGTAATATTCCCCTATATGGCAGAAAATTCTGTGCTGCAGTGTAATTTTTCTTTGGTATGTTAATTTTAAATTTTCTTCTAGTTTTGAAGGTTCACTAGAAAAAAATAAACATTGTTCTATTCTGGACTATTTTTATAATTTAAAAAAATATGATAGTTATAATTTTGACCTTTGAATGATTTTACGTGACTTTAAAATCTCAATCCAAAGTATCAAAGTACATTAAAGGATGCGATACCTACCCATCTGTGCGAGAGTAGAAAGTAAAGTAGGGAGACGATGTGTGAATGTAGTGCGGTCAGTTATCACAATATTATGGTGGGCAGCGGGCAGCGAGCAGTGGGCAGTGACTAGCTAACATTGGGAAGTAACCAACGCACGTGACGGTCCATCCTAAGTAGACGTTTAGTATGCTAATGTTGATAATGCCCCTTGTTACATCCTAACGTTTAAATGGGATTTTTTTCGGCAAATATTGACCGAATTTTTATCGAGTTTTATGCCCTGTTTAAATTCTCCTCTGTGTATTTATGTATGAACTTTTTCATTTCTGAAATTACAAACATCACGGCCGCTTTTTTTCATTCGGTAAAATACGCAATTTATTTTTTTTATTTTGCTATCAGTTTTTTTTTATTATTCGTCTTCCATGGCTCGGGTAAAATATCTGCAGATGTTCGTACATTTTGAAAAATTCAATCAGTTTGGCATAATTTATTAAAAATATTCCACATCTATACAATATTTCAATTCGTATTTAGTTTTCCATGGGTTCCTCGGTTGCAATTTGTACTGTTCTGTAGGGTTCATAATACCACAATACATCATGTACAATATTTTCCATTTCTTTGGTAGAATTTGCACACTTGCTATCAAAAATTATTTGCCAAATTGATTTCAATAACAGACTATAGACAACATTCAAATTTAAAATGAGTCACATTCGCCTATTATTATTATTTTTTAATTTACATACATTCTTATGACAAGCATATATTGACCTTCGTGGCTCATTTGGTTAGGTACCTGACACCTGGACCTGAGCCAAATATCTTGGACTCGATTCCCGGTGGAGACACAGTTATTAATTGTGTTTTCAGTCTGGATCTGTGAGACGATTAATATTATATCTCCAGAATGTGGCAACATGTTATTGGGTACATGATAAATTAATATTTGACAAAGTAGGTACCTATTAGTTGCCCAATAAACAATTAGAAATAATAAATAAAACAATCTTATGTTACAAGTAAACGAAATTATTCATGATTCGATCCCAAATACTTCTTTATGATTAGTCACACTAATCGCTCCACCTTCGATGAGTCTTTGGACCGACATATTCAAATGTCAAATGAGAAAACAACATGAAGCATGAATAATAAATACTCCGTAAAGAAAATATATGTAAAGTCAATCGATTGTAATTTTTGTATTGAACGTAATTCACATAATGTGCCAATAAATCACCCTCAACTATAGTTATATCTAAAGTATCTCTTTTCTATGGTATATCTGCTCCGCCGCCTTCACTTGTGAGTAATTTTGACATTTTCCATTTTCCCGCCTCCGAGTTAAGACATATAGATAGAATATCCTCATAGTCTGAATGTCTACATGTATAAGCCTACAACAGTTTCCTACAAGAGAAACACGTGACCTGGTTATGAATTCATATTACCCTTTTATACTGAACATCCTAAAGAAAAAAAATACTGTAGGGGATGTCAATATTTCCACTTTGAATGTACATATCGAACATACAGTAATGAAGCTATAATGCGAACCTTCATCTTTATTCTGACATTTACTTTTGAAGATCCTAACTATTACAATACATAAATATATTTTTATTTATGTAAGACTTTCTTCATTGTTATTGTATATTATGTAGTAAACATTTACACCGGTACAGAGTTCATTGTTAAAGAAATAGATAATGAGAAGCGAAACTAGTATTGGTTATACATAAACTTCTATTTCTATATCTTTTCACTGGCATATTGCGATTGACTAGTAGATATTGGCAACTAGCAACAATTTATTTTCAATATTTATTATTACTTCCACAATATTGCCATATCTCGTGGTTCGTCGGCCTTCGTGGTTAGGTATCTGACTTCTATTTCAAAGGTCCCGGTTTCGATTCCCAGTGGAGATACAGTTTTTAATTGTGTTTTCAGTCTGGATCTGTGAGACGATTAATTTCGCAAGTCTCCAGAATGTGGCAACTTGTTATTGGGTGCGTGTTAAATTAATATTCAACATTGTATCTGTTAGTTGCTCGAGAAGTTATACATAGTAAAATAAAATAAATACCTAGCATAAAAACATGACAAACTCTCCTATATCCTCAAGTCTCCGAAATACGCCAATCGTCTTAAAAAGAAAGTCTTCGACGCTTGCGTTCTTCCGGTACTGACGTATGGCTGTGAAACTCTTGTGTTTACAAGTAGAATGCTGCATAGTCTCGCAGTAACACAGAAAGCCATGGTGAGGAGAATGCTGGGTATTTCGTTAAGAGACAGAAAAACTAACTTGTGGATAAGAGAGAAAACCAAAGTAACCGACGTTGTCCAAAAGGTTGCAAATCAGAAGTGGAGCTGGGCAGGGCATATCGCCCGAACCATGGACTCCAGATGGACTATAAAAGTGCTGGAATGGCGACTTAGAACGGGCAAGAGAAGTGTTGGAAGGCCTCTAACCAGGTGATCTGACGATATCGGAAGAGTAGCTGGAGGCGGATGGATGCGGTCTGCCCAGGATAGGGAGGCCTATGTCCATTACTCGACGAAAGAGGGCTGACGAAGAAGATAAAAACTTGTATTATTTTGAAAACAATTCACGAATAGTCTGTTTATCTTCCCAATCAATCTAATTCTGATATTCTTCTTATCAATATAAATACTATTGCCATGCTCCTTTTTTCATTGCTTCTCGGTGTAACTAACAGGTGTATTGTGTCAAATATAAATTTATCTCGCACCCAATAACTAATTTCCACATTCTGAAGACTTGTGATGATAATCGTCTCACAATAGCAGACTGACAATACTGTAAAAAACTGTGTCTCCACTGGGAATCGAACACGGGACTGATTTACGAAGGTCGGCTATTCATTTTTCTACTAATTAGAAAAAATATTGAATATTGGATATCAGAATATCAGTCATACATAGACAAGACCCTCATAGAATCAAAGCAGTAAATCGATTATTAGTTCAGTGGTTTTGTTTTGTAGTCTTCCCTCGTAGCGTCTCAATAATTTCTACGGTTCAGTTAATCTGCCACTTTAACATTATTTCTCTCTTCACCCTATGTACTTACTCAACAATACTTACCTACTACATCACTCAACAAATACATATTCCTACCTGCATACATTTGAACCATACAACATACTTTTGATACAATGTTTTTCTTTCCATTTGCGGTATATATAATAAATTTAATTTGAATTTAGGTACCTGATTGAATTCTATTTTAATTTTAATTTTGTTAATACTTTTTTAATGATTCCACTATTTTCATAGAATTCAAAGGTAATATAATCTAAGACTATTTCATTTAATTTATAACAACGATATAATAATAATAGTAACTTTTATTTAGACGTAAAAAAATATAAAAATTAATACATCTAGTATAAACAAAAAAACAAAAAGTATACATTTTTTTGATAAATTAATAAATTCTGGTACAGGTACAGGGTATGACACTAAATTATTTAAAACAATGTAAAGTATGGAGAAAATTAATAATTTTCAACTATGTGCTCAGCACCTAGCCTACGAAAGGTGGCAAGACTTGTGGTTTGTTTTATTTTTGGTGGCAAACTATTATATATTTTAAGACCCTTATGGTATAAACTATTTTGAGTGCATGTTAATCTCGTTTTTGGAAGTCTAAAATCCTGACATCCTCTCGTAGGGTAGGTGTGAACATTGGAATTGAATAATATATCCCTCTGCATATATTTTGGAAGCATATTATTTTTTAGTTTGAAAATCAAAGTTAATGTGTTGTATATAATGTATTGCTTTACTGTCATTAATTTTAGTTTATTTAACATTAGGTTTATTTTTGTATATCTGTTACATTTTAAAATTGTTCTCATTCCCATATTATGAATAATCTGTAATTTTCTATTTTGAGTTTCATTGCAGAGGAAAAGGACACTAGAACAATAATTTAAATGGGGAATTACAATTGAATTAAAAATTAATCTTGATGTGTGAAAATCTAAGTTATTTCTTATTCTTTTTAAGAAACCAATTTTTTTAGCCATTTTTTTCATAATATATTCAAAGTGTTTATCAAATTTCAATTTATCATCTATCAATATACCTAAATATTTCATACATTTGACTTTTTCAATGTTCTCATTATCAATATTTAATGTGAAGTTGTCATTTTGTCCTTGGTCACTTATAATTAGAAACTTGGTTTTGGCCACATTTAATTTTAATTTATTTTCATATAACCATAGTACCACACTATTCAAATCAATTTGAACTTCTTCTATGCCATCACCAAGATTTGATTTCGCTATATATATTAATGTGTCATCTGCGAAGAGTTTTATATCACTGAATTTTAACGTTTTCACTATGTCATTCATATATAAAATAAACAATAATGGGCCCAAAACCGAACCTTGAGGAACTCCTTTATCTATTTGCTGAGGCTCTGATGTTACATCTCCGTATTTGGTTTGCTGTTTCCTTTCTGTTAAATAATCTAAAAACCACTTATTTTCATTTCCACATATTCCAATTCTTTTTAATTTCTTGATAAGTTTATCTCTGTCAATTGTTTCAAAGGCGCGCTTTAAGTCCAAAAATACTGCAATTATGTGCTTTTTTTGATCTTTATATGTTTTCCATTGATCTATAATATTGATCTATAACGATAAGTTTCGTGCCATGCATGTTTTCAAGTAGTAACCATGAAGAATTTAACAGAATATTTATACAAAATCAAGTTAAAAATTTTCATAGATAACACACAAGTACATATGGAGCCGAATTTATATTTAATATTTCCAAATTTTGAGAGAACTTTGAAACTTTATAGCATAAAAAAGGAATAAATCAGTCTATGAAAAATCAATCAGCTCTTTATGTACTTTATTATCAAAGTATGCATTCTTTACATGATACCCATTGAGAAATTGATGAAATCATGACTCTCCCAAATATTTCCACATAATATACTATATGGAGTACTCCGTGCAATGAGTGAGTCATGATATATCGCACGTTTGATTTCTTGGTTGGCAACATATTACAGTTTTCCATACATTTCAACACTTCCTAGATAACTGTTCTCTAAATCTAAATGAACAAAGTATTGTTTTCGACAAGTAAATCCGAAAAAAATTCACTTTAGTCGTTATTCTCTATACAAAAACGATGTTTTCTGCCCACCTTGTTGTCAAAAGTCCCGCGGAAAAAATCCTCATTTCGATTCATACAAAATTTGCCAACTGCGACATATAGTACCTATATTATATGAAAATCTATGGACTCTCCGCTATTCCATAGTAGTGAAAAGAAAAAACATTCGTTAAAACTGCAAAATGATAACACTCAACTGCATGGTGAAGAGCAAAACCCATAAGGGTAGGTAATTTAAGTTATATTTAAACATGCTTATTGATAATACTGTTATATAAAATAAATTAATTTAACTACTTTTCACTACTTATTTCTACATATATAAGTTTTTCTTGTTTACACTTATTTCAGAAGTAGGTACATATCTACAATCAATGATATAACCTTACCAGTACGTATTATTCAACTCCTTTATGAAATGAGAAGCTGCCAATTTTATGGGCACGTCAAGACTACCCAATATGACTCCACTAACATATAAAATTTATTACTATGTGATTGGAATTTTAGATTTACTGTCCTTATTGACAGAAATATTTTATAGTTCAGTAAAGTTGATATTGTCCTTGCGTTTATTGCTTGTAATTTTTACCTTTCCATGTTAAATATAGTTCCTTACTATTATTATTATTATTATTAGGGGAATTATATTTGCTGACGTTTGCTGACCTCTAGACTCCAAAAACCCTCGTCAGACTTTTCACAAAAGAAGATCAATGGGCATATGTTTATATATTCTTATGTATACAAACATTATTTTTGTCAATAGAAAAAGTCCTTTTGGAACTACATACTTTTTCAGTTCAGTCCATTGAAAGAAGGAAAATCTTTCAATATTTTCTAAAAACATCAAGAGGTGTAACATGGAAAATGAATTTTATCTCAATTAAAAAGAATCGTCAGACCAAAAACTGTTGAGGGCTTTGTCTAGTTAGGTGGTGATTAAAACACATTACCGACTCTGCTTTATTTAACGCAATAGGTATATATATGCATTAAATAAAAATGAGGTACATTGCAACTTTTCGAGAAGAAAAAAGCATACACTAACACAATATGGAAAGTTCAGTGTTGTCATAACCAACTCTTTTTGTATTTAAATTACCTACATGAATAAAAAATACCCCAGAAAAATACGAATCATAAATAAAAACAATTTATATTGCCGACCGCCTTGGCACATTTGGTAAGCCGTTTGGTTTCTGTGCGGGCGTCCAGGGTTCGATTCCCAATCAATCAATCAATCAGTGGCGCTACAACCCATCGTGGGTCCTGGCCTCCTCCAGAAGCTCCCTCCACCCCTACCTGACCATCAGGTTCGATTCCCAGAAGAGGAGAAATTTATTTAAATTTATTTATCACGCAAATATTACTTCTCTGGGCTGGAAACACTAGTAAGTTGGATGAAATTGCCATACGGCATAAAACTCGCCACTTGCGAAGGGTGCAAGGAAGTTTATATTTTTTTTGTACGGCGCTGGCCGATTTACTAATGATATTAATAACAATTAAGCACTACAAATAATAACACTCATTTATTATTATTGGCATTATACACTTCCTAAAAAGAAATAGCAGATCAATGCGTAAATTGTAAATTATTTAAAAGAGCAAAATAAAATCCAACAAACGCATCACCAAGCTTTCAATTGGGAATAGTTCACCCATCCAGATACTTAACATATCAAAGGATAAGGCTCTGAGGAGGTCTCTATACTACCTATCAACCCTACTGATTCCCGAATATTAACGTTTAAAAAATCTTTGACGATTCTACATGTATTCATTATTACCGTTTTTTACATTTTTATTAATAAGTTTTTTTATAAATCTAAATTTTTTAAATTATTATTATTATTAACCTTTTTTTAATCATACAATTCATATCATATTAAAATTATACCAATATGTAAATATTTTAGTCACTATTAAGAAGTAGAAAGAACTATGGTCCATAAACAGAATTTTCTTTCATCTTTCCTCTCTAGCTATAGCTTTTGGAAATGTTTCGAGATTTTGTTGACGGCCAAAGATGGTATAATTATGCACCGATACCTAAATATTAAGTGCTAGTTATGTAAACTCTGTCAACTGTTTTTATTAAACTGTATTATCAAAAATTCATAATTTGGCGAGTGAAATGATTGGGCACGTTGTGCTCACTTTGACCGGTGGATCGGGGAATCCCTTACCGAGCTACGGTACCCCAGCCCAGATAGACAGTCTATCGGTCGAAGGGCCGGGCAAAGCTATAAAACCGGGCAGCCAAACAAACAAACGTTACGGAGACAAGATAAGGCGAACTGATGTCATAAATCAGACGATATGTCGATGTTCCAGGGTTCCACGATCCTCAATACACGACCACATTATACAGGATTAGACTTTGTATGGACGTTTCCTCTCCAACTTCCTACATATATATTTTCCATCTTACTAATATTATTTCTTGATCTTTGCCCCGACTCCCTATTTTCCTGTCTCGCATGCCTAATGTAAGTAATGGATTGCTTCATATTATTATTATTATCATTTCCGAATACATCGACAATCAATTGTTTTACTCTAATATTTTTCATAGAAAAAAAGTTCTGTAGACTCTGGTTGCACACAACATCACGACAGTTTATTGCGCTATATTCTCGTAAATACGCATTTGAAGAATGAACATCAGATATTAGTATATTTTATAATATTTTATATTAAATTGTATAACTTAAAACCGATGAAAAAGTATATTGAATCGAGAACAATCATCTTTAATTCATTTTTTCACAGATATTTTCATTCCAAGTCAACTAGCGTCCACAATCCGCATTTACCTGTTTCCGGTTTAGAAAGTCAAAGTTTCCGGCTGTCTCTCTGATTGGATGAGATCTCGTTGTATTAAGTCAAATGAGCTGTGAAATTTTATATTAAATGCGAAAATTATAAATTTAATTTATTATAATTTATAAATCAATTTATAAAGCAACTCGCTCACGCGAGTCACTATTATTGTTATAAAATATCTTATACCTAACCAATAGAAAAGAAAAGCTGGGTCTAGACGCTACTCAAAATCACACCAGTTTATTGCGTTATTTTCTCGTAAATACGCATTTAAAGAATGTGCATCAGAAGAAATATGAGTTTATTTTATATTTATTACTTAAAACCGAGGAAAACGTATAAAGAATCGAGAGTAATCATCTTTAATGTACTTTTTAACACATATATTTTCATTCAATATTTGACCGATAACTTTAATGATATTATTGATCACATCGAGCAAATAAAGAGTGCTTTAGCATTCGCGTACTCAATATTTGATTCATCAAAAATTGTTCTAAGATATTGCTAAAATATATTAATCTATTTATTTTGTATTGATTAAAACTATGAAAAAATTTTATATTTAATTTTACGTTATACTTAAATTTTTTAGCAAACGCGACTCCCATTCACCGGTATCGCTCTATGATGAGCATCGTCAGAATGGTGAACAATAATGATGAAGACCATCTATATATAGATTCACAAAGAGGATAACAACAATAGATATGGAAGGGGGCAATTCTAAGAAAAATTAAATACCCGAAAGACATTAAGGTAAATATGTATGTAGGTATAATAAAAATAAAATTGAAATGAAGGAATGAATATACAAATATTGTATTAAAAGGACAGCAATTATATTGAATAATGGCCAACAGAAAAACCCGACATTAACTATTCTAATGGTAATAATAATGGAGAAGTATTACAATCTATTTGTGCGTTGATCAAAGGAACGTTGCTGTTACATTTTACTCTATTTATCTCTGTTACATTTTACTCTATTATTCCATATCTATTGTTGTTATCCTCTTTGTGAATCTATATATAGATGGTCTTCATCATTATTGTTCACCATTCTGACGATGCTCATCATAGAGCGATACCGGTGAATGGGAGTCGCGTTTGCGAAAAAATTTAAGTAGAACGTAAAATTAAAAAATTAAATATAAAATTTTTTCATAGTTTTAATTAATTATGGAGTTCTACCACGAAGTGACAGTGTCCAATATTGAAAAAAATTATTTTGTATTGCTTCTCGGGAAATTATATTAAATTGTATGTTAATTGGTTAAGTGTTAATTGGTTCAATGTTAAATTTTAATTAAACACGCACCCATTAACAAGTTGCCACATTCCGGAGACTGATATTTATCGTCTCACAGATCCAGACTTAAAACACAACTAACAACTGTGTCTCCACAGGGAATCGAATATTAAAAAATATCACTCAAAATGTGTTTAAAATGAGTATTTCAATTTAAAAAGTCTCATGTATACCTACGAAAAATCAGGCAATGTTTTTGTTAGGCTAGAATTTTTATTGTTAGACTGTGTTATATTAAGATGGGTGGAGACAGAGCGATTAGCGCCCTGGGTTACTGTTATCCAGAGGTCGCGAGTTCAAATCTTACCACGACCGATTTCGTTCACGTATAGTACATGTATTTACGCTTAGTTTATGGAATGTATGAGGATGTATATGTACTTGTTTCATGGACACATTCATTCTTTTTTTTATAAAAATAAAAGTTTCAGAAAAGAAAAAGTAATATCGACATTAAATTGAATCTTTAGCAGTACCTATTATCTTTACACATCTGTTTAATCTCTAAAAAATCGCGATTTTTTAGTAAATTTAATTTATTTATTTAATGTAGCTTCTCAGGTAACTAACAGGTACTATCTTCTTCTTCTTCTTCTTCAGCCTGTTTTTATCCATTCTTGGACATAGGCCTCCCCCTTGATCCTCCACAACTCCCTGTCTTGGGCACACTGCATCCATCTCCCTCCGGCACATTTCTTGATGTCATCAGACCACCTTGCCTGGGGTCTGCCGACACCTCTTCGGCTACTATGTCAAATAATTAAGTATTTAAAACGCACCCAATAACAAGTTCCTAAATTCTGAAGACTTACGATATTAATCGTCTCACAGATCCAGACTGAAAACACAATTAAATACTGTGTCTCCACCGGGAATCGAACCCGGGACCCTTGGATCAGCAGTCAGATATCTAACCAACTGAACCACGAAGGCCGACATAGAGTTAATCTAATACAACTCAAACGTCTTCTTATTATAAAGTTCAATTGTATTGATATATTAAATCCAACAACAATTTGATACCTACATGTGACCCTTATTTAATGAATAAGGTGTAACAATAATACACATCTATTTTCTTATTTCATCCAACTATTACCATTATTCTTTCCGTGGAAATCTGTGATAAGTCTGTTCAATAGAAAGTAGGTACATATGTAGAATAGGGAGATAAGAATGGGGATGAAGTAAGATACGTAGATGGCCGAAGCACTTTATCAATCTGCCACATAAATCTCTATCAATCGCATTAAAGGAATCATGTCTTGTTTGTTTGCCGACCTTTTTGATTTAAATAAATCACACGACATATCGACTCCAGCGACATTAATGTAAACAGAAAATACTATTTGTGAATGGAAAGTTTACAGAAACTTTTACTATTACGTGCTCTGTCGAATATTTAAAAATATATAAAAGTAATGGATTATTTAATAAATAAATAATATCGATTAAGAAATATAGCTTTCTCTAGCCTTGTTTTTTAGCATTCTTCATTAGTAAAAATCCTGATTCAAGACATTTTTTCAGACATTAGCGCTTACCAAGTGAAGTGTTTAATTTTAAAAAAATATTATTTTGCAAAATATATTAAGAAGGTAGGTACCTTTAATTTTAAACTATTATGATATTTATTTATATCGAATTCGAATATTTGTTGCTTGACATATTTTCCTAGAAAATATCAGGTATGATATTTTTTTTGCATGACACGTGCATAAAATGATGATTTTGCATTGGAAATTGCTAGCAATGTTTTGTAAAAATGTCAAATTGCGGTCAATGTACATATTGTGCATATTATACAAAATAACAATTATTTAAGAAAAAAATCCAAAGCAGTTATCGAGTCAACGCATTGATTTTACAACTCAAGGATCAATTTGAGGGAAAATATTAAATATTGTAAAAAAATATATCGATATTTGAATTAAATTTCTTGTTTTTAATTCCTGATATACCTAATTGAAAGCAGTAGCGGAATTGCTACTGAAATAGTCAAAAATCTTGGCTTGCCTATGAATATTATGTTAAAAAATTGAAGATCTAATATTTTTTTGTCTGTTTTATTGAAACCATACTACAAGTTTAAAAATTGAACCGATTGTAGTTACGATGCTTGACAGGCCCACAAACGTAAATATTATTTTGGCATGAGATTTAAAAATATTTTCATTATTGCCATTCAAATGATCAACGATGCTAAAAAACATAAAATTTTCGACATTTCCCAATTTTCTTTCAGGGCTAGTCTGAAGGCTCTAGGCACGCCCCTGATTGAAAGATCTCTCAGTCGAAAGGTGGTATAGTATTGAATCATCATTTTACAAATTTTGTGAATGACAAAGATTACCGAATTATTGTGTAAAATTAACATTAGTAAAACTTATTCCAAAATCGTTCAAAAAACGCCGGCACAGAATCTAAAAAAATTCCGCTATACCACGGCGACGCGGCGATCGATTTTTCAAAATGATTTGAGTTTTATTTTCTCACTTTTAGTCACATTACGTTGGTTTTATCTTTAGACATCCATAATCTCGAGAATTGTTTATAAATGCTAATGTCGTGATGCAAATCCTTCTGAGGCAATCGTTCCCCTCGTATGTCCGACCCCCGTGAGTAGCCATTACTATTATGAGATTGAGATAGGACGGCCATAAAGTGGCGATGGTGGTCCAAATGCTGCGGGCCCCGATCGGACTCCGGCCCCGCTATATCACATCACTGTTCTCTGGCTGCATGCAAATAAATCTCCCGCAGACCAGCACCAATGATGTGTGGAAAATGGCCCCAGGGGTGTATATATGATACCTATCTTTGGTTACGATATGTAGGATGCAGGACGAAAATTAGGTACCGTTTTGACTTATTTAAATCATTTTAATTCGTTTATTTATAGCACGTTTCACCCTGGTGAGTGTATTGTCAAATGGCAATTTATTCTAACTAATAACTCTTCATCTTCGCGTGCAACTCCTACAGGAGTTTGACTACTGTTTGTCCTTCCAATCTTCTTTCGATTCTTGGACAGTCTAATGAGGGACAGTGCCTCGGGTATGCCGAACCACTACTCTTAAGTGTCTCCAGCTTATGTTTATAATAAAAATTAAAAAAAAAAACATTGATACTTATAGATATGCATATTATTGAATTTCGTTTCAAATCACATAGCGTTAATAATGACGAGTAGGTACCATACATATATTATTTTGATTAATTCGTTGAATTATTGTAACTATCGTTCAATAACCACCTACCTTTCTACATGTTGTAATCTTTTTATTATATTTATTTACAATTTAAACAATTTTTTTAGAAAAATTCCATAAATGAAGCAACATTCAAAAATAATAATTATCACAATACATAAGCTCACTGAACTCTGCCGTACAAGTTTACAAATTGCTGACCAAAAATATTTTGTAAAAAAATTTTATGAGTAAAATAATGTGACATTGTTATTTTTAATGTCAACATTACAAAATAATATTAAATATCGTACCTTCTCATACGTATTTATAGTCAATGTTTTAGAAATTTCATTTCATTTTACCTGTACGTATTTTTTTATTTTAGAGAATGCGTGTGGTTGTATTAGTGATGAGAAAATCTTGCATTCTCAGTCTTGGTCTTGCATATTCAGGTTTGCAAGTTTTTCAATGTGGTTAATACAAAGACGATACATAGGTTTGTCCTAGTGAGGTTGAATACATAATTATGAAATATTTATTTAATTGTAAGCAATGTGAGATAATTTAAAAAAAAAAATAATATTAAAAATGTTTAGGAACTTAGTAAAAAAATATTATTTTACTGTCAATAATAGAGATCTCAACTCTTGCATTCATGTTTATCAATATTCTCGGTATTCGAAACAACGTCATGGTCTTGGTATTATAGTGATTCCTGCATTATTGATCTTGGTCATGGTCTTGCATGTTATGTTGTGCAATACATTGAAGAGTTTTGCTCATCACTACGATGACGGCTTGGATACTAAAACCCCGTGACTTAGATCTCTCGGGTAAATGATTTGCATGTGATACATGGGTTACATCACATCAATTGTCCCTAGGTAGGTAATACTAAAGCAGGTCCGATATGGCGCAGCGCAATGGTCTAATCATAACTGCTTCTGTCTGACTGAACTCACATTACATATATGGGGCGCATACAAACCCTCGGTCTAATTTTTAACTGGACACAACCTCCTTCCACAATCTAGTGGGGATATATGTATGTATTAACTCTTTGCCTGCATTTGTTTACATTAATGTGATTAATAGAGTATGTATAATTTTTGTTCGACAAGATACCAGAGCGCTGAGTGATTTTTATTGTGACAATTACCTTACAAATGCACACAAAATTCGGCGCTCGTTCGCATGCAACGTCAGTATTCCTCAGTATAGACTTTTTTGATCTTGATGTTGGCTTTTTTAAGAGGAAAATGCAAAACCCTGTTTAACAATATGTGATTTCTACTGCTATTTTTTGTAATTAAAGTACCTTTTTTTATTTAATGACATTTAATGTCATTTAATATATTATTTTTTTAATGGTAAATATCTTTTTTTATTTAATGTACCTACTGGTTATATTTTTTACCCCCTAGATATTTTTTTGTTTTGTTGCTTTTTTGTTTTTATGTAGGTTTTTGTTTTTATCTAATGTATAATTACTTTATTTCTTTATTCTATGATGCTATTTCAATATGTGTATTTTTTATGTTTTTAAGTATGAAAAAAGCAGTTTGTAACGTGAATTAGCAAATAAATATTTATTGTTATATACCTACTTACTACAAAATAATTAATGAAGCAAATTTTATTCTTCGTAGCCTGGTTGATGGCCGTTGTAGGGTCTGTTTACGCAGATTTGCTACCTCTTGTGATCTGGAATTCCAGATGTCTTTTCATATTTTGGGGTTTTACAGACATTCTTCTTCCTTCTAATGTTTCATGTAATTCAGTTGTGGTATTCCTTTCTTTTTACATGAATCCTAACAATTTATTGAAATACGGTGCCTGGCTATATTGGAGTATACAGATATACCGATATCGTTATACGACGAATTACTTCATTCACAATGCATTCACCATCTCATAATTTTTCCCGCAGTTCAGGTTTCTTTTATTCTCTTAATCCATTGATTATCTTCAACATATTAAATTTTAAAATTCATGCTAATGATTATCTCAAACATTCATAAATAAAAAAATGTATAAAGCATGATTATCTGAAACATTGATAGTTAAAAATGTATGTCTGCGCTTGATTATCTCAAACATTAATTAGTTAAAAATTTATTGGTACCTACTTTTGATTGTCTTAAACATTCACGGCCCTATTTATTAGATTTCGTCAATAGCTTACTTAACGGGCAACTAGATAAGTAAGGTATTAAAAAATCTTACTTATAAACGTATACTTAGATATGACTTACTAGTTCACTAAATTGTTTACTAACACCCTCATTTATTTTTTTCATATGACCGCATTGGCTTCACAGATGTCAAAAAATAGGAAAATGCATGTAATTTTTGGATAGCTGACATCAAAAAAAGAAAACAAACACCGCGTTGTGAGATGGTATAGTGTATGTTTCGGTGTCATGTGTAATTTATTGCTTCCAAATGTTGTCAGTTCAATACATCGATATAGTAGTGATTTTTTGTTAAGCCTCAGTGACCGCTCTAGACAAATTAGTCCCACACTCATACTATTGCACTCTTTAGCCACACACGGCATTCTTAGAACTACGCACAAAAAAACGCACCGGGGTTGTAGAGGAGGTCGGCGTGTGAAAAAAATACTCATAAATAAATTAGACGACGCATCTGCAAGGAACAATATCACTAACGGTCGTCATAGTGTGTTTGCTTCTCAAATAACCATAGGAGTATGGAATGCTCGTTCAATCAACAACAAAGTGGATGATATCGATGAATTGTTTGCTTCAAAACGTTTAGATATCCTAGCACTATCAGAGACCTGGCATGAGGACAGCAATGCCACCAGTCTGAAACTACTAGCAGCAAATGGTTACAAAATAGTTGAAAAGGCCCGGGAAATTACTCCAAACCAGGAATCTAACATCAACTTTGTAAACCATGGTGGAGTAGCTGTACTAGCCAAACAAAACTTCATGTTGAATCCCGTTGTCCCTCGTAAATTTCAGACCTTTGAAATAATAGGTACCAAAATTAAACAAAACAGCTCAGAACTCATCATATTCTCTGTCTACCGCCCGAGATCAGATCCCCTTAGTTCAAAATTCTTTGAGGAATTCAACACCTTGATACAACAAATATCATCATACTCGTGTCCTGTCTTACTTGCTGGTGATCTTAATATAAGATTAGAAAAATATCGGGACCAATCTACTGTTAAACTCAATAAAATCTGCAAAGAACATCTATTCAAACAGTAAGTTAACGAGCCGACTCATGATGCGGGAGGAACTCTGGATGTCGTCGTATTAAGGGAGAATGTCTCTCCAATTTCTCTACGAGTGGAAGATATGGTCTATCGGACCATTCCTTAATAAGTCTTACTCTAGATTTTTCCCCTTCTCCGCTGATTTACAAGGAAATAGTTAGCAGAAACTGGAACCAGCTAGATATAATTGTATTTAAAAAGCTGCTTACAAATTCAAACCTTAACCTTAACGGGATCTTGCCTTCGATTGATGTACATGATGCAGTAGAAAATTACTGCACCATAATTACTGATATCCTCGATACTCTGGTGCCAAAAACGACGAAAGTTTGCAGGCAAAGAAAACCAGGAGCACATATCTGGTTTAATGAAGAGTGCAAACAACTTAAGAAGAGTACCAGAAAATTTGAAAGAATTTTCAGGAACTCGAAAGATTCACTGCACCGCCAGAAATGGAAAGACTCTCTTTTCAAATACAGAGATGAAATAAAAAGGAAGAAAGCCTCTTATTGGAACAAAAAACTTGAATTCAATAAGAATGATCCGAAATTGTTATGGCAGGATATGCACCGCATTTGCGGAGAAGCACAGAAATCAGCTGATTCATCACTTAATGCTGAAGAACTTGCCAATAAATTCAAAACAAAAGTGGAAAATATAAGATCTGAGGCAGAACTCCTAGATTCCAACCAAGGCTCATACAATAATTCTCAGACTTCCCGACACACTAGAATATTAAATAATTTTCAAAAAGTAGATGCTGTGTCTCTTTAAAAAATCATAATCTCTCAACCAAATAAACAATGTCTCTTAGATCCGTTACCAACTTGGTTACTAAAAAGCTGTGTAAATGAACTTCTAAACTACATTTTATATATTATTAATCAATCAATAGAGTTAAGGGTAGTTCCTAATTTGTTAAAACAATCGATAATCACACCGATTTTGAAAAATAATAATCTGGATCCGAATTCTACGGAAAACTATCGTCCGATCTCGAATATACCGTTTTTGTCAAAAATTTTAGAAAAAGTTATATCCTCTCAACTGACCAACTTCTTGGATTCTGATAAGTTTCTGGCCAGAAATCAATCTGCCTATAGAAAATTCCACTCTACGGAAACGGCCACAGTAAGAATTTTGTCTGACTTAATCATTCAAGCTGAATCAGGTAAGATTATCCTAATTTCATTTTTAGACATGAGCGCTGCTTTCGATACTGTAGACCATAATATTCTCTTTTCTAAACTTAGACATGAATTTGGCTTGGGTAATGACTGCATTGCATGGCTGTCTTCCTACTTAGTAGACCGTAAATACAAAGTTGTATTTAAAGATAGTACCACAAATAATATTACCTCCTTATACGGGGTCCCACAAGGTTCTGTACTTGGTTCAATTCTCTTTAATTTATATACCAATCAGTTGGAAAATCTTGTTCAAAATCTTGGTTTCAACACACATGCCTATGCAGATGACCGCATACTGTTCAAGTCCTGTTCACCTGAATTTAAATATCATTTAACACACGAGGTATCCACATGCATAAATCAGATATCCACCTGGATGTGTAAGAACAAGCTAAAACTGAACCCAACAAAAACTGAGTTCCTTTGGCTTGCCTCGCCTCGCAGGCAACAATACATAAATAATGACCCCATTGTAATTCAAAATGTCGAAATTACTCCTTCTAACTGCGTAAAATTTCTTGGTATACATATCGACAGTGCACTCTCTATGGATAAACACATTTCTTCCATAGTCAGACAAAGTTGTTACTTTCTCAGACAACTTAGACCTATTCGAAGGTGTCTCTCGACAAATGCTGCTAAGGTCCTTATAAATTCTTTAATAGTTTCCCGTGTAGATTATTGTAACGCCATATTAGCACACCTACCGCAATACCAAATCCATAGAATACAACTCATCCTCAATGCAGCAGCCCGTTATATTTACCAGATTGATCGTTTCTCGCATATCTCACCAACACTTCACAAACTTCATTGGCTGAAGAGCCCAGAACGTATAAAATTTAAAACATGTTTCCTTGTCTTTAAAGCACTCAATAGCATGGCCCCGGAATATATATCAGAACTTTGTGTTCCATTTTCACCTAACAATAAACAAAGTACGCTAAGATCAATGACCCAATCCAATAAAAAACTAGTAGAAACCAATCTCACAAATAAGCCAAAATACCTATATCGATCTTTTGGCGTTTCTGGACCAAAGTCATGGAACAATCTTCCAATGGATATAAGATGTGCCGAAAATATCAATGAATTCAAGAAGAAATTAAAAACTCATCTTTTCCGCAAGTCGTATCCAGATTGTCCTTCATCCGTTCAATAATATTATGTGTACTAAATATTATGCCAGTTTACTTTGAATCGACTATTTTTTATAATTAATTTCATCTGGATTATGTAACAAGATTAATTTGTGATTTCTATGTATTTTTTTAAGTTTTATATTTCTCCATTTTCAATGTGTTAGCTATAGGACTAATTTTAACTTATTGTATTTTTTTAAGTTTCCATTTTCAATGTGTTAGCTATAGGACTAATTTTAAATTATTTTTTTGCAAACTGAAAGCGCCCTTGAGGTGACCACGGTTGTCACTAAACGGCGCTTTATAAATTGTCCTTATTATTATTATTATTATTGTGCCGTGCTGAGTCAATTTAAACACGATTGCGATGAAGACTAACAGGGAAAAACGTTATGAGATTAAATTTAACTGTAAATCTCAAATATGCGTCGCATCATATGTGTGAAAGAACCTCCATTTTGAAATACTTGGTATGACGCGTTAGTCAAGCGTTAAACAAACAACCTCGACCTGTCCTAACTTGGCGTCTATAAAATAAAGGTGTTATAAAGATAGTCACCGTTTATATGTAAAATTTCAGTTAATCACGCTCTATTACAGGGTACTATGGATAGTTTACGTTTATAAGACGGTCAGTATTTAACAATGCATACAGATGATTACCTCAAACATACAAAATTTATGCATCCATTTGATTATCTTAATCTTTCATGAATTAAAAAAAACATTCATAAATAAAAACTGTTTGTATTATATTGTATCTGTATGTACAAATGATGAAATAAAATGGATTTTACAATAAAAAAATATTAAAAAAAACGTTAAAATTTTCAGGGTGCATACCGAGTATTATCTCAAACATTCATTAATAAAAAAACATTCATTATTATGAACCTATTGTTTCGAATCTCATTTTGTTATTCAATAACTTTCATATAAAATAATCCTCCACAAAAAAGCTCATATCGTTTTGATCTTAATGACAAAGAAGTGCACCATAAACCAACTATGAGATACACTTCATATTTCTGGAAGCGGTTTCTGAAATTGGTGTCGCGAAGAAAGATATTATACAATATATTTACATAGGAGGATGTATCCATTTTTTGTCTCGATTCAGCGACGGAATTATCAAGCGGATGGCGGATGTCTGATAAGTGTGACGCGGAGAAGCAATTCAAAAAGCAATAAAATAAAAGAGATCCGACCCGATTCAAGTGTAACAGTAAATACAGTAACAAAATAGAGAATACACCAAACCTAAGTATGTAGGTACTGTACCGCCCACTGGGAAAATACCAAATAAGAGTCCATCCAAGATACATTCGAGGGGGGAGAAATGAAAACCAGCTGCGGCACTTTGACATTTGCATATTTTGTCGTATTCACCTTTTTTTTTAAGAAATAATTTCAATCAACTCAATGTTCTCGCTTTAAAATAGTTTTTGACAACTTGTCAAATTTTATAAATCACTAGCGAAACCCGGCAAACGATGTAATGCCTATGTATAATTAAAAATGGTCGATCTTTATGTGATCTTAAATTTCAAATTATTATTTCGTCACTTCAGTCCCTTCCGTCTCTTCATTCCCTCCCGTCGCTTCAACACCCTTCATATCCTTCAATGATATCTTTAAAAAGTAAACAAAATATATATTAGGTATGCAAACTGTATAGCATAAGTAAGTAATTTAGTTTCAAAATATGGTATTGTTTGTTATTGTAGGAAAAAAATTCTACAACAAACGTCAAATACCATACAAAAAATAGCGTTTGGCGATATCGTTACAAGATAACGACAAGTGATCACCACTAGATCACGCGACATTTTGTCGGACCTAACACACGACAAATGGGACCGAGCCGTGACGGGTTTATTGCCAAATGGGAATTTCTCCCAAACAACCAGTTGATGATAATATATACAAAGCAATGTGTACTATGGCAAAAAGGTTATGACATGCCAAAAATAAAAATATAAATAATAAAGATAAAAGAAGAAAAGCAAAAAAAAAAGATTGAATATAATAACAGTTCCTACATAGCAAAGACAGAAAAACAAAAGGGTGGGGAGAGGAAGAAGAAATCAGGTATTATCAGATAGATATTTTTACTCTATCGTTAAAGTACGCCACTGACATCAGTGGTCCCTGGTTACTTATTTAGTCCACACCCCTTCCCCCCGCACCCTGAGAATGCAGACGTGTTTGATATTTATTTTATTGTCCACATTTTTGTTTTCCCACACCACGAAAAAACCATCGAGAGGATTGTGTTTTACAGCCCAATAGCTGAATTTTAAGTACCCACAAGTCGGAACCCCAAGAAAATGCATTTATTTTTGTATACTAAATCCTTAAAACCCGACACAATTCTTTGGTTAATCATATTGGATTATTTAATCGATTTTTATTTTCGTAAATAAATTTAATAAATTGAACGGAACAGCACAATTTGTCAAATATTATGAGTATTAAGTTACTTTTAAGTGTCCATGGAATCATAAAACGGCACAATATGCATTATTATAATAATTACTATTTAATTAATAAAACACTATTTTTAAGAATATGTGTACCAAATTATAACCTACAGTTGATAAATAAATACCTACTTACTTGCTAATATTATTGTAATGATGATCAACTTGTAATATGTCGAAGAAAACATTATCTCGTTTTCCCCAATAAAGATGATTATCATATTTTATACTCAAACCGAAAACTCGTTTACGATTCCAATATAATTTCATTTACCTTACAGCACAAGCATTTGCTTAGTTTAAGGAATATATGATCCAAGATCTTCAAGCCTAACACGTTCATCTTCTATGCCCCAGTCCTCGGCGATTGAGCTATCAGCATCACTCAACTCATCTTCAAGTACCAGCGAACTTAAAGAAGTAATCCTTAGTGTCCATGCTGAGATGGTGGAAATACGCAGAGACATCAATGATTTCAAATCTTCGATAAATTTCTACATGAGCCAAATGGACGACATCAAAAATCAAATAACAAAACTAGATAATAACATGAAACGACTTGACAAAATGGAAATTGAAATGAATAACATACAAACAAGATTGGAATCTATTGAAAAAAAACAAAATGAACAGGATCAATTACAACGTATAGAAGAAATAAAAAACTTAAAATTAAAAATTGAGGAAATGGAATCGCAGAACAACCATTCCATTCAGCAATCCCGATCTGCTAACATGGAAATATCCGGTATTCCTGTAAAAAATAATGAGAATCTTCTCACATATTTGAAGAACATCTTCGAAATTCTTGAGATCAAATTTGAACCCCATCAAATTGACTATATCAGTCGCACCAAACCTCATCAATCAACAAGCAAACAGAAATACAGGCCAATTGTCGTCCGATTGTCAAATGTTGCTCTTAAAAGAGAAATTATTGCAGCCATTCGCAAACGTAAAGGGCTAACAACGAAGGAACTAAAAATCCCCGGTGAAGAGAGCAACATATATATAAATGACCATCTAACACTACTTAATAAAATGATATTTCGAGATGTCAGGATCAAAGCAAAAGAATTTGGTTGGCGCTATACGTGGATACATGGTGGAGAAATCCTAGCGAGGAAATCGGACGTGAGCCCAGCTGTTAAAATTAGAACCAAAAACGACATTAACAAGTTTTTTCAATCCTCTCAACATAAAATCTAGGTCCTGTAACTTGGTTTTCATTTTTATTATCTTGAGCTTCTATAAACGAGGTGCTACATATCTCTATTCACTTGGAACTGTTATTTGGATATTTCTTTCGGTGTGTCTGAATCTACTTCCTTTTTTCCCCTACCTTACCTTATTCTTATTTTTCTTCATGGTTAATTATGGTGTGGCATGTTGCAGTATGATGGGAGTTCCATTCGTAAAACACGCAATTAATGTGAACACAAGTCAAATATTTTCATTTATTATGTTAAAAAAAATGTTAATTACTTATTGTTATCTTTGTTGTCATGAATAATCTTACTGCATATTATCAAAATGTACGTGGTCTCCGAACCAAAACACATGATTTTTTTGATAATGTTTTGAGTTCTGAATATGATATAATTTGTATAACTGAATCCTGGCTCTTACCACAAATCGACAGCGGTGAACTATTTGATAATCGTTATAATATATATCGAAGAGATAGAGGATATGACACAAATTCAGTGAGATGTCCCGAAAGTCATGCTCCTGAATCTACCTTAGGTGGAGGAGTATTAATCGCAGTTAAATCTTTATACCAATGTATGTTACGCAGCACTTGGTCTACATCAGGTGAAGATATCTGGGTAAGTCTACAATGTAAGAAACTCAACGTAAATATCAATATATCTTGTGCCTATTTTCCTCACAACAATAATCACAAGCAACTTGTAATGAATTATTTTAACAAAGTATCTGATTTAATGACTGCACATCCAGATGATATATTTATACTAACTGGAGACTTCAATATGAGTAATATTGAATGGACTATAAACGCAGACCATAATTATCTAACAGCGGCTTTAAACAGTGATCCATTTAGGACCATCTCAACTGAATTTCTTGCCTTCAATAACATGTGTCAATATAATCCTTGCTATAATGTAAATAATCGTATACTGGACTTGATTATCTCAAATAAATCATGTGAAGTTACTCGCTGCGATTTTCCCCTTATAAGAGAAGACACTCATCATGTCGCAATTAACATTGAAATTCCCATGACACACGATATAAAAACAGTAACATCTTCAATTGAGGTAAAATTGTTTTCCCGAGCTAATTACTCTCAAATCTGTTCCGCGCTAAGCACAGTTGACTGGAATAATACTTTGTCCAATCTTAATATGGAAGAAGCTACACGAAAATTCTATGATATCTTAAATGATACCATTAATGAATTCGTACCCAAGCGCACTTTTAAAAATAATAATAAAAGCCCACCATGGTTTACTGTTCCCTTAATAAAAATCATATCTGAAAAACGTAAGATCCACAGAAAATGGAAAAAATATGGTAACCCACTTGATTATGCTAGCTTTTCCTGCCTCAGAGCACGTCAAAAAGCTATTGAAAAAAAATGCTACAAAGATTATATATATAACGCAGAGCAAAATATTAATGTAAACCCGAAGAAAATATTCACTTTTATAAACTCCAAACGTGCTGCTGGATCAATCCCCAACGAAATGGTCAGTAATAACACTACTATTTCAGGTGGTAAACAGATCTGTGATGCTTTCAATAGCTATTTCAACTCAATATTTATCGAAGACAGGCAAGTCTCCCCTCAAGTTAATGTCCCTATAGACTTAACAAAAGAGCTTTTTCATCTCTCATCGATTGAATTGCAAGAGAATACCGTTCTTAAATATCTACTTTCAATTGACGTTAAAAAATCTCAGGGATCGGATGGAATCCATCCATTATTTATTCGAAACTGCGCGAGACAGCTATGCACACCACTTAATATCCTCTTTAATCTTTCCTTTACTGAGGGCTCTTTTCCTACAATATGGAAACAAGCTTTGATTTCTCCTATTTACAAAAATGGTGATAGACGAGACATGGTAAATTATAGACCAATTTCTAAATTGTCAGTCGTTAGTAAAATCTTTGAAAAAATTGTCTATGATCAAATTCTTGCCGTTGCCCGACAACATATTATCCAAAGTCAACATGGTTTCGTGAACATGAAATCTACTGAATCAAATCTTTGTGAGTTTACCGATCGTGTAGTTAATACAATGAATGAAGGATTTCAAACGGATGCAATCTATACAGATTTTTCCAAGGCTTTTGATAAAATAAGTCACAAAATTCTTCTCAGAAAGCTCGAAGAGATGGGTATTCATGGCGATCTTTTGCGTTGGTTGAAATCTTATGTAAGTAATCGATCCCAAGCTGTTGCTCTGAGGGGCTATTGTTCAAATTATATGTCGATACCTTCAGGCGTTCCTCAGGGATCACACTTGGGTCCCTTATTATTTTTACTTTACATCAACGATATTGAGATGGTTATCGAAAATTCAACAATTATTTTATATGCTGACGACGCAAAGATTTTCAAGCAGATAAAAACGAGTAATGATTGTGAACTACTACAAAGTGACATTTTACGTCTAAGTAATTACTGCATTCAAAATCAATTGTATCTTAATGTAGATAAATGTTTAGTTATCACTTTCACCCGTAAAAATCAAACAATTCAATTTAATTACTTACTTAATCAATCGATAATTCGTCGAACAAACATAGTTAAAGATTTAGGTTTGATGTTAGATTCTAAATTATTATACCGTGAGCATGTTGAATGCATCACCAACAAAGCACTCAAAATGCTAGGGTTCTTAATCAGAGTGTGTAAACCATTTAAATCAATTTTCACCCTCAAAGTCACATATCTGTCATATGTAAGAAGCCTGGTTGAATACGCTAGTACAGTTTGGAATCCACAATACTTAGTGTATAATGATCAAATTGAAAGAGTACAAAAAAGATTTCTTAGACATTTAGATTATAAAACAAATATACATTGTCCCAACTATTCTGCTCGCTGTAAACATTATATGCTCCATCCACTACAAGAACGTCGATCAATAAGAGACATTATGTATCTGCACAATATCCTAAATTATCGCGTTGACTCCCCATATTTACTGGGAAAAATAAATCTAAGAGTTCCTACGCGATTTACCAGAAATAATGATCTCTTCAGTATTCCGGCAGTACGTAATAATTACACGAAAAATTTGTTTATCACAAGAGCTTGCTCCAATTTTAATTCACACTATGAAAATATCGACATTTTTTTTGAATCTTCAAGGGCAATTAAGCGATGTCTACAAAGCAATTTAACGATGTAATAAACTTACTTCTAATGTATGTGTGTGTGTGTGTTTGCGTTTGTATGTCAATAATGTAATTATTATGATAAATCGTTACGGGGAAATCGAGTTCTCATCGTGGTGGCATGTCACATATAGTAATATTGAAATATTGTTAATCTTCCCTTTTAATCCTCTCCTAGATCCATTTGATTCAGATGCACCATCACTCACATGTTTTTATCAACTATGTATTATTGGTGTTACATATTCTGGTCCTTATATGGGTAATTGTCTTATTTAATATATTTTTGTAATTGTGACTGTTTGTAACCATAATAAATAAATAAATAAATAAATAAATAAATAAATGAGGATATAGCTATAATCATATTTGAATATTTTCTTGTTTTTTGTTTTATTTATTTATTGTTGTTGTTGTTGTTTTTTGCTTTTTGATTTTTTCAACAAGTAAATATGCTTATTGGTTATACTAGATGTAAGAAAATTCATTTATTTTTTACATCTAAATAAAACATACATACATACATATATACATATGTACATACATAACTATGTTCTTGTTTGAACTGTCTTGGGAGTCTGTTGGGGTTTTTATTGTTTAATAGGGCATATTACGCTAAATCTAGTAATGAAAACATGATATATTAAAACCGCTTATTACACTATGAAGGTACGTATTCATAAGGGCAACAATCGCGTGCGTTAAAATGGGTTTATACGTGATTTAAATTATCGGAAACCATTTTTTTTTATTTTTTGTTTAATAACCAACCTGGGTTAAAATGAAAATACTATCAGTAACATTCACTTTGATTTTATATATTTTTAAGCACATAAAATAATTATTTTTCGACTACATATAGTTATAGAGTAATGCCCGATTTCCCCAAGGCTCCTTAACTTAAAAAATCACATTTATGAACCACTTAGCGCAAAATTGCATTTCACCAAACAATCTTAGCCTCGCTTAGCGACGTCGGCGCATAAAATTTTAAGTGGCGGTCTCTAGTGGATTAACCGTCATAAGCGTCACTTAACGCGTTTGACAGATAGATATTTGGGTTACGATTTCGTCGCAGAGTTGTTTTATTATTGAATTTATCTTTTTTTTTGTAAAATTTAAGTTACCTATATTTTGTTTATTATCATCTTGGAAGATGGCTGGATTCGTGAAATCGTTGAATAGACATGCTCCATCCGTTTGTTTTGAAGTAATTGCCGTGTTTTTTGAAACTAATTCAATTAATTTAGTTTTTTCACTGGGGGTAAAATTTGTAGAACGTTTCCTTGGTTTATCCATAATTATACTCTGCTAAATATTATACTCTGATAAATATGCGCGTCCCGTGTCGAACAATCTCAACAATCAACAAGTGCGAAGCGAATAAACAGCCATGACAGCGAGTATATCCTAGGATGTACACCGATTTTTTAAACCAAACCTACAAAAGTTTGGTAAAAATAGATTGGTTAGGTTTGTCTGTAGTTATAATTGCGGCTGGCATGAGCCAGTTGCATTGTATATTAAAAAAAGTAACAAATATTAAAATAAAATAACTAAATTGGTGTGAATACTAAATAAACTGTCTGTACATGATGTGTCAAAAACAAAAACTGGTGTACAAACAAGGCTGCCCTGACAGCGAGCGCCGCTAGCGCCATCTGTTGGCGCCAGCGGCAATTACCTGTACTCATGAGATCAAAATAGTACTTTTTTATAATTAATTTATATATAGAGTAAAAATCGTGAAATTCACACGTTAGAATATTTTAATGATATTTTTATAGTTTATTATGTATTTCTTATTTGCATATTTTTTAAAGTAACGTTATCTTGAGTCCATATTCATGTTCACCGGAAACATAACAAAAACTAATCCTAACCTTAGCTTAGTGTGGCTGTTATTTGTTGGTAAAATGCCAATTTATTAAGTAAGCCACGATTTAAGTTTCGAATGGGTACTTAGCTGATGTTCGATTTTGAGGGACCTTGGAGAAAGCGGCCGTTAGTGTTATAAAAATGCTGTAAAAAAGGAAAATGTTTATATTTTTTATTTGGGAATACCTATATGCTGAATTTTAAAATTGTGTGACGAACATTCACTAAAGAAATGTAGAAAATACTCTTGTTGAGGTTTATTTATTTATTTAAAGAAACAATTCACAATATTACAATATTTACAGATCATAAATAATGATTAATACATATTTATATATAACTCAACTTCAAAAAGAAAATTTCTCGTGCTTTGAAGTGAGTCACATTTCATAAAACATACAAACTAACAAAAACTACCTATATAAATCTTAACCTAGGTATCAATATATGCCCTCTTAAGTTGTATGTATTCCAAATAAAATAAATTAGACGTAATAAACAAATATTTATTTTCAAAAATGTGTTCAGTTAGTATAATAATTTGAAATGTTCCATAATAAGGGACGATAGTGTTATATATTCTTTACAAAATATGACATCAGTCCCTGTAATGAGCGACGACGAGCCAGTTAGTGGGTATACAAGATAAAGTGACATTTACACAATTCCCCGATCGGAAATCTGTCTCTGGTTCGGTCACAAGAAAAAAAGGTTTCTTGTCTATTTGTCGCCAGGGGTCATTAAGGTCCCCCGAGTCTACCCTCCCCGCCCCCAGGGGCTCGTCACCGCGATTACCTCAGCCCCCGGGCTCGGCCCCCCCAGGGGCGCAGGGAGTAATCCAATCATGGAAAACGAGTGACCAGCCCTGCCTCCACCACCTCCAATAGGTATCTCCCTGTGTTGCGATTGACCGAATTGGACACACGTATATATTGTCTTCTGCACTCACGAAACTAATAAAATGACACTTTTTGTTGTCAATTCGTGTCCAATGAAGATTGCAACATAATAAAAAGTAGATACATGATACATTCTATGATTTTTTTGTCTTTTTACCGCTATATTTAAATTTTATTCAATAAAAATTTCTCATCACTTCACAGTGTATGTATTATTTATTTTCTTTTTATCACACCATATTTATTTATTTATTTATTTGTTCATTGTATTTTATCCCCCCTAGGTTATTTACAGAAAACTTGGGTTCATCGTTACATGGTTCACAATTTACAATATTATGGTCACAATAATTGATGTAATACATTGAGATAACATGACATCATGGTTTAACAGAGAACAGATATAGGCCCGGTATTACAGATAGTATATTGAAGAGTAAATAAAAAAAATAAAGAATATAGAGAAATAAAAAATATGTATACAAAATAAGCAATTCGGAAAAAAAAGAAAAGAAAAATTGAGTGCTAGAAGGATGTAAAGGGTCCTACTAGCACCATGTCCAATAAACAGTTATTTAAGATAAAAATAAGGTACATAGCATTGAAAAAGCAGAAATAATACAAGAACAAAGTCATAGACGACAAATCAAACAAATACACATATATAATAGTTAATTAATTAGTATGTTAGTGTTCATAAATATCACAGATTAGTTGGATTGAGGTTTGGTATCTCGTCAGTAGAGTAATGACAACAATAAGACGATTACTGCTGCCCAACTAAGAAATGCTGTTCTAGGGCAAGTGTGTATGTATTCAACGTAATATCTGTAATAAAGTTCACTATATTTTGAAGTAATTATTATACATATTTATTATATCGCTTATTATTGTATTTTACTGCTATCCACTCGTCTGCGAGTGATCCTTGATTATCCTTATCGCTTTTCCGTGTCTCTTTTTTCGGGAAACAACTATAACAGATATCAATGGTACATATCAACAATTTGGTATAAAAGTATGACATATATATTTTCTTGTCAGAAATAAACTTCCCGAATCAATTTATTTCAAAGATCTTTATCACACTTTTCCGATGGACATATGAACATTTGACTTCGAAGATAGTTCAACGATTGGTCGTTTTGTTCCTCGGTGCCAATTTTTTTTTATATATACAGGGCAAACGTGGGGTGGAAGTTGATTTTACTGAAAATTCTAAGTACTTATGTTCCATTTTAAATCTAAGGAATTAAAAAAAATCACACACCTACCACCTTACAAACATTAATGTTTAACATCGATTATTTTACAATAATTTTATCTAAATCCTTATAAAGTTCTACAAGTCGACCACACGACTTATCGTCTTACATCGATAATAATGCCGTTTTTAAATTACTGTGATACTGTGAAGTCATACCTGTGTTTATATGTTAAATAACGCGATAATAATAGTCTTAGGCGTAAATGTAACCCTACCATAAGAAAACGAGTGGGTTGTGGCCAACACTAAACTCCTCACTAGCAAGTAATTCTATAAAGTATTCATATTTTGTATGGAAAAAATGAGTTCATGAAATGAGTTTGTTAAATTATTGTGATGAAAATGATTTCATGAAATGAATTTGTTAATTTTTTTTTTATTTAAATATTTTATTATGAAAACATGATGATTCTCCAATGCCATTTTATGAAAGTGATGTGCCTTTTATCATTTTGAAAATAAAAGTTTCAAATATTACGATTCATTAGCTTGAGGTCACTTTGAAATATTTGAGTTAAAAAAATGAGTAGCACCATTCAGATCTATTTCAAAATCTAATAGGGTCTAAGCGAGTATTAGATTATACAAATTCGCAAAATTTGAAAGGAGTCGAATGAGTATATTAGTCTATAATCGATAAAGTAAAATGAACACGCCGTACATAGTACATAGCACATAGTACATAGCACACACACACAGATACATTGTGATTAAACTTTCAGAATACAATCTCAGCATGATACTAGTTGATAATCTGCAATAAAAAAATTCCCTTAAAAATTACGAAATCATAACTCCCCGCTATATCCCTTTGAGTTAGTGAGAAGTAAAAAGTCGTATTATGGTCACAGAGGGTGTGGTCAAACTAATCCAACTGTCGATTTGTTCAGGAGAACTTTGTTCTCTTAACATATCGACAATGTATCAAGCCAGAATACGCGAGAATTGTATGGAGAGGTCTACTTTTTTCACGGCTTTTCCAACTTTGAAGTCAAAAAACACCAACTTAGAGGCTTCACAGCATATATGTTCCATACACGGATTTACTCAGAATTCGGAGTAGAACATTTCGTGTGTCTGTGTGTGTGTGTGTCTGTGTGTGTGTCTGTGTGTGTGTCTGTGTGTGTGTGTGTCTGTGTGTCCGTCCCCCCCTTATAACTTTTGATCCGCTCAATTTACAGAGCCTAAAATTTCAGAATATATAAATAGTTACAGGCCTACAAAACTTTTATACTCGGAATTTTGAATTTTTGTTTCAGTCAGGGGTTATCAACTTTTGAATTTTTATTTTATTTTTCCATATATCTCAGAAACCATAAACGGTAGAACGCTGAAAATTGGTACAAACATAGACAAATACAAAATCTCAAATTAGTTTTTTCAAAAAAATTCCAGGGTTTCTCGAACATTTTTTATTAAGAAAAATATTTTTTTTATGATAAATTTATGAGTTTAACTGCCTATATTTCCAAAACTTTTACAATTATCGAAAAAAGCCGAAACACCCCAACTAGATAATTTAATTTTCTATAAAAAATATTAACATTGTAGCAGAAGATCTCAATTTTTTTTTAACAATTTTTTTAAAAATTGAATTTAGTGACGACATCGCTTCATACATTTTGTATGGCAGTCGCCTATACACAATATGTAAGAAGACTTAATAGTTTGATACTTCATCTCCAAACATACATACATACCATCATGCTATTTGCATATTCTGGGTAGGAAAAAGAATCTTCCTCCATACTATCCTATCTTGACATACATACCTACATATGTTGTATAGAAAACAAAATATCTGAAAATATTCAATAATTTGTATCTATGGGTTTATAGTTTGGTACATATTCTTCAACTATACATACTATCGCTATCGACAGTTGGATCTCATGTGTTACATGCAACTAGTAGTATATTAATCGTACCTACTTACATTGCATATTTTATACATCAAACTAAATAATTTAAGTAGAAAAGTTTTTTATTCGATTTTTTAGCATTAAAAATATAGGTTTGTTATAAAAAGTCGAATGTATTCTACATTATTTAATTTAATTTACCATCACTATCGTCTAGACGAATAACTGCAGACTCACTATTTCTGTATAAACTATTTCATAACATTATTGATTGTCCAAATTTATTAGAAAATATCTCACTTCACATTCCAAACCGCAATGTCAGATCAAAACCTACTTTCTCTATGTCACACTCTAAAACTAATCTTAGGAAAAATTTCTTTACTAGTCGGGCCACCTCCAATTTTAACAACCTGCTCAATAACATTGACTTTTTTCATATCCAATCTCTAGTCTCGTTCAAAATTGCGATAAAGCGCCAACTTTGCACTGATAACATAACTCAAAATTCCACTCTCTAGTATATACATGAATATATGTATGTGTCACCATAATGGTTGCAACACCTTCTTCGTTGATCCTTAAGTACGTTAGAATCCCATGTTATGATTCTAGAGTAATATAATCCTCTTTGTACTATTCCTTGTATGTTTCAGGCGTGATCCTATAATTTTGTTTTTTCTCATTTGTCGTAAATTGTATGTTAAGCTTTAAAAAATACTTGATATGATGTCCTATTATCATGTACCGTAGTCTACATTTACTTGTTTTTTTGTCATTGTTTTTAATATCATTATACTCTACTGTACTGTTGGATATCCAAAATAAATAAAATAAAATAAAAATAAAAATTATTGTTCAAGTATCTATTTTCGCATTAAAGAGGCCATGGTCCGAAGCGGACTGTAGCACCAGTAATGATGATCTATTTTCGCAAAGTGTAATATATTGTTATGAGAAAAACATCCAACTAATTACATCTACATACTTCTATCTTATGTCGATTTTTATTTATTTGTTTTGCATCATTCCCTCGCTCTGCGTATGATTAAGATGCATCGTTTTAATTTGACAAAGTAGTTCTCTTTATTATCAGTTAAGTACAGTACTATGCCATTTCTCACCCACAGTTCCATAGTTAAAGGTTAATTAATTGTCAGCGCATAAGCCACTTACTCGCGTATCACAATAAAACAAGAAACTCTCCCCAGCCGTTCAAACGATCTCTGCAGCAAGCCATTTTGAATATTCCGCCCTCTAGTATAGGGGTTGTTTTTCAGTTCCAATTTGAACATTTGAATATAAACCTTCGCGCCTGTAATGCTAATTTGAAACACGGTCTTACTGTCTACTTATTATTTAGCTAACTTTCTTAAACAATTTAGTGGCATTTCAACGATAAAATATTTATACTATCAAATTTAATTATATTTTCAATTACGAAACCGAAAAACTGTAAAAAAAATATTTATTGATCGCGCATATATTTATTTTTACAAAAATTCATAATAATGATCTATTTTACTAAGTACAGCAGGACTACCCATGAAGTAAATTAATATTAGATTCAGACGTCTTTTGTATTAAAATGAATAATCATAATAGTAACGATTTCATATAAAAATTTTGATTTTCACGAATTTTTATGATTGATTTAGATTAAATAAAATTATGATCTAGTTGTGATTTAAACTTTTTTTAGATATGAACGTGTCGAGATCATGTCATGAAAAGCCCTACAGGTGTATAATAAAATCAAAAAGTGAGGATACTCCTTTCAAAGTTTTATTCACATTGAAATGTTAGTGTCATAAGACATTCTTAAAAATACTCCTGGTTTTATGCAATATTGTTTACTTCGTATGAAAAGCTTGGAAAATGGTTCAATTTTATCAAATAAATCAAGCTATTTTAACATGCATTGTCATCGGGAATTCACAAATTCTGAAAGTTTCAGAGCTTTAACGGGACAGAAAAAAAGTTGAAAAAAAACACAAATTCCAGTACCTACAGAGATTTAAAGATAATTAAAATAGTGTAAAAAACTTCGCTCTTTTTATTTAAAATCATTTTAGGTACATAAAAACCTACAAAAGCTTTGATTAAGGTTATTATAAAAAAACCATTTACATATCCAACAGTTCAATTATTTAATGATTTTCCAGTTTTCAACATTCCACAGTTATATATCAAAATTATTTCTATACATTTTCATAAAGATAAAACAATTCACATCACACCGCAACACAATTACGAGACGACACGCAGGAATTTTCTCATGACTCCAAAGACAAACACGACATTCGGACAAAGACATTACTATTATTTAGCTCCAAAAATTTTTAATAAGATAAAAAGTGAAATAACGGACATACAGTTGATGAATAATTTGAAACACAAGAAAACAATAGAAACATGGATTAGAAACAAGGGCATTATATACTGCGGAAACATGATCAAGTTACAATAGTTTATATTTTATTTTTATAAAAGGTATATTTTATAACAAGTTTTAGTTAAATACAAGTTTAATATTTTTCTGTCAGATATAACGCAAAAAAAAAAAAAATCTGCCACCTCGGTACAGGCTCAGCCTAGTGAGGTGGTAGGTATATACCAAATAATCCTATAAAAAAAAAATGTTTCATATAACTTATTTAAATTGTACTTTTTTGTAATATTTTTATTGTTTGTAACTATATTGTTATATTTTGTTTGGTTTCAATAATAAAAAAAAAAAAAAAACCGTACTTCGATAGCAAAAATATGATTTAAAATTATTCAACAAACCTTTGATATATTTTTCTAATAATTTTCTTAAATATTACTGCGTCAGATGTATAAACACTACTTACGAATAATTTATATCTGACTATATTAATTTACATTTTGGGGAATAAGAAATATACAAAAAAAAAAAATATTCATTTGTAGATATATTACAAATATAAAAAAATACTTGGTTATAGTTCTATTGAAATTTATTTGACTATCGACGCGTTTCGTGCAAGGCACATCGTCATAATTTCTTTTTTTATTTGCAATATATCTACATACAATGAAGTTCTATCAAGAATTATCGATCGACAAACTAAACATTCATTTTTTTAATAAGCCTATATTTGAAGTGATAACTCTAGGTATTCGAAAAAATACAATATGAATTATCTAAATATTTCATCTTCCGTTACGTGTTTCGGGGTATCCCAGTCTGTCGGTAGGATAGGTGGATCCATAGAATAGGTGGATTGATATCTATCTATTTGGATTGCCTTCTATATTTCATTTTCCCTTTCTTGGGTAGGCACAAGGTGGCTGGTGGCTGGTGGCTGTTAGCTGTGTTCCATGTAGCCAGTAGCCACCTACGCCACTAACTACGACACACACACAAGTAAATCAAAGAAAAGAATTGGAAAAGGAAATACGGGTCGTATTGCAACGGGAAACCTGATTATTTGCCAGAAATATCGACCCTACCGATATATGTACTACACATGAACATACCTACCTATACCTCTACCTATACTTACCTCTTTTACCTTTAACTTTTATTTCTCTCCTTTATGAATTGAACACAAAAATAATATTATTTTTTATTCACTGTATTAAATTATATAATTATTTTTGATATAAAATCAAAACACATTATTTTAAGGGGATTTTTTTAAAACTTTGAATTGGTAAAAATAAAAGAAAAAAGAATCTAACGAAACCAATCGATCTAAATTTGTGCTCATTTTCAATATTGCCTGAATTTTACATTTATCAACTGAAAAGGCAGTATAATGACATATCGTCGTTACATATCAAAAATAAGTAATGTGACAAAATATTGTGAAAAAAACAATTGGTTCTGATAAAAATATATTGTGTGTAAATATTATCAAACAAAGTTTTTTTTTATGACAAATATTCAATGTTATTTATTAAATAAAAAGAATCATTAAATAAAAAACTTATAATGTGACTTGCATTGTACAATAATTAGAAGGTTATTCAATTTTCTCCTAATTTTGCTGCTGTCACATGACTCGTTTTTTATTAACAATAAATGAACCAAATCGAGATTTAGATATATTATATTTAAATCTAGATTAACAAATCTTGAACAGAAAGAACAAATCTTGAACACTGGCTACATAAAATATTTTTTGGTTCGTAGTATATCTGTAAATAAGGAATTGTGAATCTACTCTCGATAGTTGATCAGTATTCTAGTCTTGTGTCACTAACAGTATTTTGGATCCGGTAACTAGCGTGTCCGGCTTATCGTGGTGTGGTGTGTGGATCTGATGCTATTATCGCGGACACCGCCAATTTAAGACAAAATATACCCGAGGTTTGGTCACCCTATTCACCAAACCCACTCTCATAGGGGGTCCATTGATTGGCGGGACATGAAATAAAGTTAAACGCTTCAAAATACGTGACAGATTTTTCTTAACGCTCAAGGTAAAACAAAATCGGCGAAATATATTATGTCTTTGTATCAATATCGGATTGAATATCCATATATTTTAAGTAGGAATGTAAACCATGTATATCGTTTTTTATTGCATAAGATAACAAGGTAATTCGATAGCAAGTCCTATCACACAGTTAAAGATTCGCGAATTGAAAACTATACCATCATGCTTCATGTTCTTATATACGTACTTTCTAAATCTGTTTTGCTCCGTGAATTGAAAAGATTGAACACATTTACTGTTCGAAAGAGCGTAGGTACATAATATGGGATAAAATGTTGTTTTTAGAACCTTTAACAGAACTCTGGTTTTAACTTTTACTTTTTTACTCAGAACATCTGGATTTTTTTTTAAATTAATATGTCCTTGTAAAACAAGTAGGTACACATCTTCCTACATTCCCTAAATAAAGCATAAATGCTTGTTCTATAGGTGAACGAAATCGATCGAGGCAGGATTCGATCTCGCGACCACTGGACAACTAGCCCAGCGCGCTAACCGCTCTGCCATCGACCCATCTGATTTATATGTATTGTAAATATTATTTAATTACCAATAAATATCATTTAATTAATAGATGGGTCGATGGCAGAGCGGTTAGCGCAATTAGGTTAGTAATCCAGTGTTCGCGAGTTCGAATCCTGCGTCGACCGATTTTGATCACCAGCACAAGCATTTATGCTTAATTTAGGGAACGTAGGAAGATGTATATGTACTTGTTTTACAAGGACATATTCATTTTTTTTTTATATTTTTTTGAAAAGCATAACAATGAATTCATAAGAATCCGGGAAAGTTATCTTAATCGATTATATTTCGATTTTCCGTAACTCAATCTGATACAATTTAAAACATATGTTTTAAAGTGAATCATTCTTAAATTGTGTTATATAATATTTCAATATTACGACATAAAGGTACATACTATTTAAAAATTCAAAGTCGCACGTACAAATTTTCCTTCCATACCTTCACTTCATATTGAAGAAACTAAAATAGCAAAACTATTTTCTAGTTGAAAACGAAGCCTGTTACGTCAGATCACCACAGTGATGAATTCCTCGTACGATTTTACCCCATTGGGTTTTAAATAAATAAAAAGTGGCACATTTTCCCGGATAGCGCAGCTGTGTGACGTTGACGTTATAAATAAAGAGATCGGAGGAAATATCTCGAGTCTTTAGTTTTTCTTGTGCATTTAAAGGGGGTAGAACCGAGATCGTTTGACTGCGAATGGCCCACTTAACCACGGCTTCCTCTCACCAGACATCACTGGGATTGTTACCAGACTCCGCTGGGATTGTTAACGACTAAAAAATATCGACAAGAGAAACAAAATCGTGCGTCAGAGGCCTGAACAGGTATTTATGCCACACATTTCACCAAGACGAAATATTGTATTTTTTAAATGATAAAAAAGTATATTCGTGGAAATTCAAAGATTAGAATTCTTCATAGAAAATATAAATTAAAACGATACATACGACTCCTGCTATAGAGAACACAAAGAAAATGAAAAAAATATTAATACTGAACTTAATAAATAATATTTTAACTTAATATTTTTGATAAGAAAATATAGTTTTTCATAAGATAATATTATTTTTTTCAAAATAGTAGGTAGGTATTTACTTAAGCGTATAATATCAAAGAAATTTATACCGAAAAACTATTTCAAAATTACATAATATGTCATTGGCAGAGCAGTTAGTGCGCTGAATTAATTTTTTTAATAATAATAATAATAATAGTGAACATTTCCTTGCACCCTGTGCAAGTGTCGAGTTTGTTGCCGTATGGCAATTTCTTCCAACTAACCAGTGTTTCCAGCCCAGAGAAGCAATATTTGCGTGAGAAATAAATTTAAATAAATTTCTCCTCTGCCGGGAATCGAGCCTAGGACGTCCGCGCAGAAACCAAACGTTATAATAATAATAATCAAACCTTTACAATTATTTTTAAAGCATATATAAGTATCATATTTAATTAGTAGTTAGTTAAATTATTGTTCAGTATTTAAACTTATTTCTTCTTCTTCTTCTTCGATGGCGCTACAGCCCAAGTCGAGCCTTGGCCTCCTTCAACTTCTGCCTCCAACCCCGTCTGTCCTCAGCTGCCGTCCTCCAGTTTGTAATGCTTAGGAGCTGTACCGCATCCCTCCTCACCTCGTCCTGCCATCGCAACCTGGGTCTTCCTATCTTCCTTTTTCCTCCTGGATGATCAGTCATCATTCTCTTGGGAATTCGCATATTTGGCATTCTCTGAACATGTCCAGCCCATCTCAATCTCGATAGTACATCTCGACAAACTTATTTCTACTTTGTCTTTTTTGTATGTATGTATGTATAAAAGTATTTACCCAAGAGGGATCCAAAAATTATAAAAAATCAATATTATTTGAATGATTTCTCACGCAATTCTTGTTAGGAAGATTTCCCATACGGCATCAACCTCGCCACTTACAGTGGATGGTGTAAAGTAGTGATTATTATTTTTTTTACTTGCATCAATTTGAAATGAACTCTTACCAATTTGAAAAAGTGTTGTTTGAAATTATGAATATAGTCAAATTATATAACCATAAAGCACACCCTTGTGCCTCGCGGTAAATATTACGCAGATTTAAACTACTCCTTCCCCTAACAAACTCAATTAAGTTTCCGACTGTCAATAAAAATAATAAATTATTTATTACAATAAGGGATACTCAACCCTTTCATCTGTTCCGTTTCAAAATAGTATTTCACAAGAAGTACCTATTAAATGTATTTTTAACGAGCTTTTTTGAGCAGTGTATCTTATCATAAATTATAAAAACCGCTAATATCTATTAGAATTGTTTTTAAATTTTTTTTTCTTTAACCGCAATCCGTGCATGAAAGTGTAATTGATTTTTTTTTCATTATATAATATATAATTATATCCTAATAAATTATTAATCTTAATGATTTTTTTGTATTCATTTTATTGCGTAAATAAAATCCAAAATTGTTTTTCTAAATCCTATACACGTGGTACGAAGTTCGCCGGGTCTGCTAGTATTAATATATTATGATATAATATAGACACCCAACACGGCTGTTTGCCTGCCTGACGGGAGAAACTATTATATATAATTAAATTAATAAATAATTAAAAATAAATAAATAAAGAAGAACATAAACATTCTCATCCAGATGGGTGGAGGCAGAGCGGTTAGCGCGCTGGATCAGTAATCCAGTGGTCGTGAGTTCGAATCCTGCCACGACCGATTTCGTTCACCTAAGTAAAATGGTGGTGCTATACTTATTAGGTGAACGAAATCGCTCAGTACTAGATTCGAACCCGCATCGATCCACTGATCCAGTAACGATAATAAGTTTAATGCTTTATTGTTATTTTTTTTCCTTTATTCCAACTGTCGATTTGTTCAGGAGAACTTTGTTCCCTTAACATATCGACAATGTTTCAAGCCAGGATACGCGTGAATTGTATGCAGAGGTCTACTTTTTTCACGGCTTTTCCAACTTTGAAGTCAAAAAACACCAACTTAGAGGCTTCGCAGCATATATGTTCCATACACGGATTTACTCAGAATTCTAAGTAGAACATTTCGTGTGTCTGTGTGTGTGTGTCTGTGTGTCTGTGTGTGTGTGTGTGTGTGTGTCTGTGTGTGTGTGTGTGTGTGTGTCCCCTTATAACTTTTGATCCGCTCAATTTACAGAGCCTAATATCTCCACAACACTACTCGCGAAGTTGATCGAAGATAGGCGAATACGATAGTGTGGAGAGGCACTTCGCCTTACTTCGTCCAACCTCGGCTCGCCTCGGGCGACCTCCGTTTGTTGTCGGTTTTTGCGCCCGAGTCAAAGGACTCGAAGTTGCACGAAGTGCTGACACGAGGTGCTTCTCTACACTACTCGGCTAACTTCGCTCGATTATGAGTGGTAAACAGTGGTTGCTGGAGCAAATTCTGTTGTTCCTGGAAACATTGCAAGTAGAGCCAATTATTTGGAACCAAAATGAAAGTGGTCACAAGGACAAGGAGAAAATTAATGATGCTTGGGTGCGTATCCAGGACACCTTATACCCGTACCCGTAGAAGAATTATATATACCCGTAGAAGAATTGAAGAAAAAGAAAGATTCGCTTTTTGCTACATACAGGGGCTACTGTAAAAAAAAGAAGCTTTAAACAGTTACAGGCCTACAAAACTTTTATACTCGGAATTTTGAATTTTTGTTTCAGTCAGGGGTTATCAACTTTTGAATTTTTATTTTATTTTTCCATATATCTCAGAAACCATAAAAGCTAGAACGCTGAAAATTGGTACAAACATAGACGAATACAAAATCTCAAATTATTTTTTTCAAAAAAATTCCAGGGTTTCTCAAACATTTTTTATTAAGAAAAGTATTTTTTTTATGATAAATTTATGAGTTTAACTGCCTATATTTCCATTTTTTTTTAAATATCGATAAAAGCCGAAACACCCCAACTAGATAATTTAATTTTATATAAAAAATATTAACATTGTAGTAGTACATCTCAATTTTTTTTTAACAATTTTTATTTAAATTGAATTTAGTGACGACATCGCTTCATACAATTTGTATGGTAGTCACCTATACACAATATCAAAGAAGACTTAATAGTTTGATACTTCATCTCTAAACATACAATATACATATACCATCATGCTGTTTTCATATTCCGGGTAGGAAAAAAAGACTGACCTCCATACTATCCTATCTTGACTACCTAGGTACATGTGTTGTATAGAAAACTAAATATCATAAAATAATAAATAATTTGTATTTATGGGTTTGGTACTTATTCTTCAACTATACATACTATCGCTGTCGACAGTTGGATCTCATGTGTTACATGCAACTAGTTTATATCCAATATATTATTAGTCATTTATTGTAAAAGTGTATGTGTGTTCTAAATAATAATAATAAGTTAGCATGCTCAATAAATTTAGGGAGCGAAGTCACCGTTTGGGGAAAAAAAGTTATCCGGCCGATTTCGGAAACCGGGGAAATAATTGAAACAGGTTAAAAGTGATTCCGGGAGTTTTTGTACCATCCCTGCCATAAAACATCTCTCAGTGTTCACCTTTCCCCCCCCGCACGCGGTCCGCCCACTCCGCGAATGTCTCTCTCTCATAGAAAAACAGGATGATATCAATTTAATAAAAAATAACAAAGTGTCTGGTGTAACAGTAGGGGAGGGGCGGCGCACGATACGGGGGATGATTTTAAACTTTAACTTTTATAGAAAAGTAATTGTCGTGGACACTCGCACCCTCCGTATGAAGCTGCGTGCTACGCCACTGATATATACAGGGGGATAAGAAATACAAAATATCTATTAAATATTTTATAAGTACCTACTTTCCACTCACATATTTTCTGTAATACCCAAATTAGGATATCTAATTTTGATTCACTAAGAAAAAAAGATTCATCAACCACTATCCCGCCAAAAAAAATATTCTTTTTTTTCGTTTATTTTTTTAAATTGAATTCTTTCTTTGAATTGATATTTTTTAATATTCATTTTAATATTTTTTTAACATGTCCACGTAGGGGACGCCAGCTATTAGGATTTGGGTCCATTTTACTCTTCCGAAGAAGCGCACTACGTAGCGTTGGGAGGGGTTTGCAATCTAGAAAAGAGTTTATCAATTCGGATTCTAAAAAGACCCGGGTTGTACGAAGGCGGAAACACAGAATTCGGAAGATCGTTCCACAGTCGGGCTGCTGTATTAATAAAGGAGTTCGAGAAGCGACTTGTTTGTATATGTTGAAGGTCCACTGTGAATGGGTGCTGCGATTGAGTGAAGCGAGTGACTCTGTTGCGAGTGGGTGGAGGAGGGACCAAAGATGCAAGATCTTCTGAGCAATTCCCGTGGTAGTATCTATAGAATAAACTTAAAATACCGACTCTGCGTCTGTGTTTTAGTGATTGCAATCCATCAGTCAGTGATGGATCATCAATCAGACGTATAGCACGCCTTTGGACAGCGTCGAGGGTATTCAGTAGGTATTGGGGGGCGCCACTCCAGAGGTGACTGCCATATTCAATAATTGGACGTATTTGCGCTTTGTAGAGTATACAGATCTGGGTCTTAGTAAAATATCTACGCGCTCTATATAGTACGCTCATTTTTTTGGAGGCGAGCTTCACCTTAGCTTCGATGGAACCCTTGTAGTGTAACTGGTTCGTTATAGATACTCCAAGCAGGTCAATAGAGCTGCTGTTAGGTAGGGTGCTTCCGTTGAAAGACACTTGCAATTCATTGGGGTTTCTCTTCGCAGAAATTAGACAGGCTTGGGTTTTTGAGACGTTAAATGAAACAAGATTACTTTCACCCCAGGTATTGATTGAATGGAGGTAGCTATTTATTTTTTGATGAAGGTCTTTCCGGGCTTCTGAAATTTCACTCTGTTTAGGAGGTTTGTCAAAAGAGAAATTGTCATGGACTGTGCTATCATCAGCGTAACAGTGGATGGGGGCGCGTAAGAGCAAGTCATTGATATGTAGGAGGAATAAGGTTGGAGATAGAATGGACACTTGAGGGACTCCCGCATTGATGGAATGGGGAGAAGAAGAGCAACCGTCCACTATAGTTATGACTTCGCTATAATATCGTGGAAAGTTGTGATTGACTGAATAACACCCAGTTACTACATCGTTATTCAAGCTTCATTTCGTCAAAATTCTTGGAAAACGTGAAATTCTTCATCCTTAGACATATCTATTATCTCCATTGATTTAATATCAGTTTCTAACATGAACAAGACGTTCAGTTTTCATCAAGGGAAATTTATTTTAAAATATAACTCGCGAAAGTGATGCTTCTGTGAGATGAAACTATTTATTTATCTTTTTGTACATAATATAAACAAATATAATGCACATTAGCGGGTTTATTGCCATTGTGCAATCTTTTTCAACCAACCAGATTACAAAATATAACATGAACGAAGCGAATAACATGAATGAAGCGAAATATAACATGAATGAAGCGAAAAATCAAAGAAAATATAATACGTACATTAGGTAAATATACGTACACTAAGGTAAATATTAAAAAAAAAACTTCAAGTTTGATAGAAGAAATTTATATATTTTTAATTCAAAATTATAAAATGAACTTTATATAGAATGTGTGGCACTAGCTAAGAATAGTGCTTCCACTATTTTCCATTATCATCGTTTTCATATTATGTCCCGTAAGAGTCGGGTAATCGAAAATACAACTGACAAAATTTCATCTTACATTGTTCAACAATGAGGTTCACCACCCATTCTGAGGTGTGTGGAGATACACGTATGTGTCTTTCTTCCTTTTACAAGGTAATTCACACACCCGCAAACCTGTCGCTGGTTAACCCACATTGCGGGATATACTGTGATGTATGAATAAATCTCCCAACGAAAATACATAGCAATCAAGTTTAAAATATTAAAATGAAATTAATATAAACCACGTTTTCTTATGAAACTCAACTATAGTATATTGTGCGTGTTAGTATCAGGGTATAAGAAAAGGCAAAGAGGAGAAGCGGTGGCGTAACAAACTGCCTCTATAATACAATAACGGCCGGAACAAACTAGGCCATAAAATATCGGCAGTGCATAAATCAGTTATGCGGCAGTTACTCTTCTATGGGAATATCACTGTAATCTCACACTCCCTTCAGAAATACAACCGTCCCTTTCTTACCAAATCATTCCTCGAAACGAACGAAAGGAATACGTCCCCACCCTCGACCGGAGATCACTTTGTTCGGGGGTGAGATACGAATATTGAAAATTATTATAAAGCTCTCTCAGATAGGCTTTAAAGGTATATAGCTTCGCGCCCATAACTTGTATGACAAACTCTGAACTCCCAAGTATAATATAATTTTATTTGACGCGAAGTATTTTAGATATGTGACATATTTCATACAAAAAACATACTAATAAATTTACCAGTTTTAGCTTTATGGGGGCTTTCCGCGAACCCTTCTCGAGGGAAAATGACATTTGGATTCTCGCAGTTTTTAAAATTGGCTTGCAAATATCATTTCAATATAAAATAAAAATTGTTCATTTTTGTGTTAATGAAAAGACTTTCAATCTCGATGAGCCTTATAAATAAAGTAAAAAACAAACATATCAGACATTCAACAAAAGTCACGAATATCATGGATCGTGTTGCTAACTGAAATGGCAATGTGCAGGACATGTGGCAAGACAGAGTTTTGAGAGATAGACACTTAAATCTTATAATGGCGACCTCGGGACATGAAAAGGACCACAGAAAAATGGGCAGACGACATGATCCATGTCGCGGGACGAAGATGCATATACATACCGAGACCACAATACACATAAAGAAGAATAGAGAAACATAAAAGTGGCCTATATCAATCAGCCAATAAATGGTTGAAGAGAAAAATTAAGCCTATTTACTTCAAACAATAAACTTCAGATTTTATGAAGAATGAAACAAAAAAAGAATGTCATGACCAAGCCGAATGGAAAAATAGTAACATCTTAAAAGCTACAAAAATTCGACTAACGAGGGCACAGATCTTCCCAATATTTCTGTATGGGGGAAAATCTCGGTCCAAAAGGCCGCGAAAGGTAATGACGATGATGATGCTTTCGATATGTGGTGTTAGAGACATATGCTAAACACATATGCCAGGCTCTCCACCATATGTTTGAATAATGTCCTTCAGTTATTCGGTCACATCGCCAGACGTGACGACAGCAGCCTTGAAAAATTTATTGTTGTGGGAATAGTCGAAGGAAGTAGAGGAAGAAGAACATCCCTTGATATATGGACTGATCAAATCAAGGCTGCCTCGAGAACATCGAGAACTCGAGGTGGTTTGAGCCATGAGGACGGCGCCAGCGCGGCGGTGTGTCAGATAGTTAGATTGAATTTCGCAGTCTTCTACCCCACTCCATTGGGAACGTTTCAAAGCTTGTAGCTCTATTCATCCCAGGAGCGGGTGCTCATCAGACGAAACAAGGAACTACTATCAAGCATATTTCATACCACTACCCCTAAGAGTCCAACCATAAGCGTGGATGCCCATCAGGCATGGCGAGGGTCTCCCGTCCCAACAGTGCTCGATAACAGGCGACTCAACAATAACAGAATTTCACAGTCTCCTACCCCACTCCATAGCTAACGCTTCTCAACATGTAGTTCTATTCATCCCCGGAGTGGTCGCTCGTCGGACAAAACAAGAAACTACCACTAAGAGTCCAACCACAAACGTGGAGGTCCGTCAATCATGGCGAGGGTTTCCCACCCAACAGTACACGGTAACACGTGAACCTTCACCACGGATTGTAGTACTTTCAGTTCATCAGCATTATCGCCGAGCGGTAGATGGCCCACTAGTCACGTCGGGGGGCTCCTGCACCCCTTAGTTCACAACTCAACAGCGAGCCTTCACCACACTTTGACAGTACTTTCAGTTCTTCGATTTCAACGCCAAGCTCGATGTCGGCTACACTGAATCATCAGCGGCGGTGTGACGGAAGAGGTGGACGACAATACACAATGTGTTGAGCATAAAGATAAGAAGGGAAAATGGTCACGACCCTCAATGAGAAAACAACGCAGAGAGAGAATGTTTTTTTAGCCTTTCATACACTGAATTTATTTAAGGTTAAGACTCGTATTTAATAAAATCGAAAAGTATATAAATCAACGTTGTATTGATAAGGCTGTCTAGTATTTTTGTGAATCTAAGAAAGTGAATAATATCCACAGTATTTTGGGGCTCGTTTTTTTAATGTTTTGTTAGGGATGTATAATGGGCGGTCAGCGGACAACCGGACGTTTTCACGCCATAAATGTCAATGACAGGGCCGGGGCCGGATGTTAGGGAAATATATTGGAAACGTCTAACCTCCTACCAATTCTGTATATACCAATAATGATAATATACCCATTACAAAAGTAAAAAAATACTTTGAGTTGGTACCTACAAATAAATCACTGTTTATTTTCTATGCCGAAAATTCTTGGATCTAGATTTTTTTCATTTTTTTAGGATTAAATTGGGAACTTCGAAATATAAACCACAAAATAAACTGGTTATTTTGAATTGTTGTTACATAAAACTACATTTTCCATTTTTTTTTCTCCTGTGCTTACGCCGTTTCAATTGCGCCTTTATTAAAAAGTGTCAGTGGAAGAATATATATAGGTATATGTAGGTATTTTAATTTTGTTTTGTAGATACCATACTGATATAATTTTTTTATTTATTCCAACTGTCAATTTGTTCAAGAGAAATTATTTCTCTTAACAGATAGAAAAACTCCTCTCCTCTTCCTTTCCTTATCCCTTAGTCTTCCTATCATTGCTATGATTTGTTTTTATATGCTTTCTTCTTTGTTTTTGTGTTTTGTTTTTTTATTACTTTTCTTCTGCTATCTTTATTTATTTTGTAATGTGATTAACTTATTGCCATAGTACACATTGTTTTGTATATTTAACATTTACTCTGGTTGGTTGGAAGAAATTGACAATAGGCAAAAGGCCCGCCAGTGTACTAATTATATGTACAAGAAGATTAAATAAATAAATAAATAAACAAAGTTTCAATCCAAGAATTTCGTATGGTCAGGTCTATATTTTTCATGGTTTATCCGACTTTAGAGTCAAAAAACACCAACTTAGAGGATTCGCAGCATATATGTTCCATAAATGGATTTACTCAGAATTTGGAGTAGAAAATTTAGTGTGTCTGTGTGTGTGTGTCCTTCCCCTTTATAACTTTTGACCTGCTTGATTCACAGAGCCAAGTATAAAAAAATTTAAGCCTGCAATACTTTTTCTCAGAATTTCGAATTTTCGTTTCAGTCAGAGGTTATCAAATTTTTAATTTTCGCTTTATTTTTCCATATACCTCAAAAACCATAAAAACTAACACGCTGAAAAATTGGTATAAATATAGAAAAATACAAAATCTCAAATACTTTTTTAAGAATAAAATTTTTTAAAAAAAATCTTCAACATTTTTTTATGATAAATTTAACTTTAAGTTTAGCTGCCTATGTACAAACTATCGATATATATATATATATATATATATATATATATATATATATATATATATATATATATATATATATATATATATATATATATATATATATATATATATATATATATATATATATATATATATATATATATATATATATATATATATATATATATATATATATATATATATATATATATATATATATATATATATATATATATATATATATATATATATATATATACATACATACTATATCGCTATCGACAGTTGAATCTCAAGCGTTACATGCAACTAATTCATATCTACATTTTATATTCCTGCCAGCTTGAATTTTAGTAGTGTTCTATAAAAAATAAATTCAAAAAGAGATTCGTTTCGAAAAAATATATGGAACTACTGTTTCAAAGATTTTTATGCCGACGACCCATCTACGTGTACCTACTAACAAATACCTATTGTTTTACGATATATTTATTTTCTTACCGAATATCCAACCTAATTTCCTTAACATTAATTTGTTTTTCCTAGCAAAAATTTCAATAAAACAAGTTTCATGTAACAGAACATGTAGTTCTATTATATACATATGAGATCCAACTGTCGATAGCGATAGTGTGTAAAGTTGAATCATAAGTACCAAACCCATATATCTAAATTATTGAATATTTTAAGATATTTTGTTTTCTACACAACACTTGTAGTTATATATGTCAAGATAGGACAGTATGGAGGTCAGTCCTTTTTTCCTACCCAGAATATGTAAACAGGGTGATGTATGTTTCTAAGGTAAGTAGGTATCAAACTATTGAGTGAGATATTGTGTAGCGTTCACTGCCTTACAAATTGAATAAAAGGATGTCGTCACTAAAATCAATTTTTGTCAAAATTATTAAAAAAAAATTGAGATATACTACTACAATGCTGATATTTTTATAGACAGTTAAATTATGTAGTTGGGGTATTTCGGCTTTTTTCGGTATGTTTAAAAATTTGGAAATATTGGCTCAAAAAGACATAAATTTATCTTAAAAAAAAAATCTTATTGAAAAATGTTTGACTTTGGAACATTTTTATTTTGAAAAATTCTAAATTTGTTAACCCCTGACTGAAAGAAAAATTCTGTAAAAAAGTATAAAAGTTTTGTAGGTCTATATCTATCTACATATTCTGAAATTTTGGGCTTTGTAAATTCAGCGGATCAAAAGATGTAAGGGGACACACACACACACTAACGGTGTTATTTATAAAAATAAATTTGGTTCAATTGAACCCGGTTCAAAGTCTTATTCTGAAATTCAAATATTCTCATATAAGAATAAATAATTCTTGTATGAGAATATTTGAATTTCAGAATAAGACTGAACCGGGTTCAATTGAACCAAATTTATTTTTATAAATAACACTGTATGTTCAACTCCGAATTCTGAGTAAATCCATATAATATTATAGAACATATATTTATAAACTTGGTGTTTTTTGGCTTCAAAGTTGGAAAAACCGTGAAAAATATAGAAGCTGGATACAAATCTCGCGTATCTTAGCTTGATATTATTTTGTCAATATGTTAAGAGAATAAATTTCTCTTGAAAAAATCGACAATTGGATAAAAAGATCCAATAAGATTTTTGTTATTAAATAAACAATGTAAATGCACGTGGAAATGATATAAAATATTATAACTTATATTATTTCTAGTACAATGCACCTATTCTTATCATCCAATATATTAGTATTTATAATAAAATACAACAATGTTGCTTTCTGAATATATTAATCACTACTTATGTATACATATTTACACATCTGAAATCTTGACACTGTTGATAAATAACATGATTGTTAAAAGGTTACCATAACAATATAATATCTAGACAAAGATGTTGTATCTTTTATTTTACAATATAAGAAATTCTAGCTCGTGTAAGAATAAAAGATAAATAGATGGTGTTAAATAAAAAGGTAAATTTTTATCCAATTCTGAGAGAATATTTTTTTCATTTATTTTCTTATTAATTAATTTATATATTTATTCATTAATTAATAAATAAATAAAATAATTAATTAATTTATTTTTTTATTATTTATTATTTATTAACTTATTTACTTATGTATTTATTTATTTAATTATATATTTATTTATTTTTATATATTTATTATTTATTTCTTTATTTATTTATTTATTTATTTAGTTATTTATTTATTTATTTATTTATTTATTTATTTATTTATTTTTATTTATTAATTTATTTATTTTTATTTATTAATTTATTTATTTATTTATTTTAATATTTTTATTTATTTATTTATTTTTTTATTTAAATATTTTTATTTATGTATTTATTTATTTATTTATTTTTTTATCTATTTATTTATTTATTTATTAATTAATTTATTTATTTATTTATTTATTTATTTATTTATTTATTTATTTATTTATTTATTTATTTATTTATTTATTTATTTATTTATTTATTTATTTATTTATTTATTTATTTATTTATTTATTTATTTATTTATTTATTTATTTATTTAATTTATTTTTTGTATACATTAGCTTATATAGTTTTTAAAAAAACTAAGTAAATACAATAATTATAATTAATTTCGAAATATAGTGAAACCCAAACACTGGTAACAGTATCTATGTAGGTACAAATTTCCGACAGAAAATGCAATTAGAAAAAATGATAATGAATCTAAAGGCATTATATTTTATACTGCGTAAATTTTGTTCTATTGTTGGTATCCCATTGGGTAATGTCTTTTCTCTAACTCAAGCCACATAAAGCCTTTGTCAATTCAAAACGGTTTTTCTAAAAAAACAAAAATTGTATATAAGTATGTCTGTAAGTTACTATAAGATATGTGAGTTTTATAATATATGTATATTACTAAAATATATGTTTTTTTTATTTTTTTATAAAAATAATTTATTTCCAAAACAAATGTATTATGAGTTTTTAAAGTTGCTTTTTTGCATCAGAATTTATAAGAATGGGAATTAAAAAATATTGAACAATATTCGAATATTTATATTAAATGTAGATATTGTTTTTTGAAAAGAAACAACATTTCTAAATAAACACAAAATATTAATATGTCCATTAACGTGTACCTATTACCCGTGAGAATTTCCTACTCGATTTGATTTCCGAGTAAAATTAATGCAATTCTGTTGTGGTACCCACAAGTGTAAGGAATGAAAAAGTATTATGTACCTACCTCTAATAATAAATTGCTTAGTGATACTGGTAAAATTTGGTCACCCCACTGAATAATAATTAAGATTAATATTATTTAAAGTAATCTGTTGAGGTTATCTCCTGCATGGTGTGGAAGGTTTGTTATGGTATAAATGGAAGTTAATGTACTGTAAATGTTAATGAAGTTGATCACTACAGAAATAGAAAAAAATCACAGCGGTTTAAAACACTTCTCTAGATTTATATTTTAAAATTCACTTCATTCTGTGTGAGATCTTGACAAAAAATATATTAATAAAGATAGTAAAAAATCAAGGGAACAATAATAACATAATAACTGATTTTCAGAATGAAAAAAAAACATTAAATAAATATTTAAGATATGCCATGAATAACATAAGATATGCCGACGACACTGTCATTATAGCCGACAGTGCCGAGCATCTGCACTGGTAAATTTGATCAATGAATCTAGAATTTGGCCTAAAAATGAATGCTCTCAAAACAAAATGTCGGCAAGCAAACGGAGATCCAACAACATAAGCCTCTCTATTGATGGCTATGTAACAGAACAGGTGTCCTGTTTTAAATACTTGGGGTGCTGGTTGAATGCTGAGTGGATCCCTGCAGATTTCGAAATCAAGACCAGGATTGAGATGGCGAGAAATCCACCAACTACAAAATGCAAAAACTGCTATGTACCGAGATCTAAAACTAAGTACAAGATGGAGAGCTGCTAAAGTATACGCGTTGCCGATACTGTTGTATGGAGTGGAAGGTTGGACTCTCAAAATCTAATAACTGAAAAAGTAAAACATTCGAGATGTGGCTTTACAGAAGGCAAATGCGCATCTCATGGGTCGATAGAGTCTCCAATGAAAGAGTTCTTAATACGATGGAGAAAGAGAGATAGAGTTGTTGGCCACTGTCAAGAGACTCAAAGCCGCATATTTTGGCCACATATTCTATGGTGATAGATGAAAGATACGCCTTTCTGCAACTTATAGTGGAGGGAAAGATAGAGGGAAGACGGACTATGAGACGTAAAAGAAAATCATGGCTAAACAATCTCAATCAATGGTTAGGGATTCCAATGCGCCGTCACTTATTAGGTAGGCGCTGGATCTGGATGAGTTTAGTGTGATGGTCGCCAAAAAAGATGAAGAAATAAATATACAAAAATTAAAACAAGTACATAAAAATATACATTTTTACAAAGACTCATTAAATGACTTTCCACTATTCCATAGTAGTGTAGAGTAAAAGTTGACATTATGACTCATATATTTTTTTAATAAAAATGAATATGTTCTTGTTAAACAAGTACATATACATCTTCCTAGGTTCCCTAAATTAAGAATAAATGCTTGTGGTATAGGTGAACGAAATCGATCGAGGCATGCAGGATTCGAACTCGCGACCACTGGATTACTAGCCAAGTGCGCTAACCGCTCTGCCATCGACCCATCTATAAAAAGTGTTTATGAGTATGAAATTGTTTTTTTTCGATGCCGACCGACGTGGCACAATTGGTAAGCCGTTTGGTTTCTGTGCGGGCGTCCTGGGTTCGATTCCCAGCAGAGGAGAAATTTATTTAAATTTATTTCTCACTCAAATATTGCTTCTCTGGGCTGAAAACACTGGTTAGTTGGAAGAAATTGCCATACGTCTATAAACTCGCCACTTGCGTAGGGTGCAAGGAAGTGTTCATTATTATTATTATTAAAAGACTATTGTTTGAATACGAAAACCTGAATAAATATATTAGTTTGCCAATAAAATATATAACCCCATTCACGTGTTTTCTTCTGGATTAATGTAATAAACAAGATTTGACGTAAGATAAAGAAATCTCCAATAAAATTGTCTATAAATATAGTAAATAGTATCGGTCAATATCAGTTAATTGATCGAATTTCGTTTAGGTCATTGGTTCCCCTCATTGGTCAACCAAATTCATTGCAATCCCATCTTATTGTCCTATCTCCTTCTCCTTAATGCCCTCAGTTATACTTCCTCAAATAATTCTATATTCCATATTATGTATTTTTCAACCAATGATAATGTGACGCACAATTCAAATTCATAAATAATTCATTTTTATTTACTAAAAGGCGAATACACATACTACATAATAATAAAACAAACACTTTTTTATACCCAACTCGACTCACCATTGAATATCATTATGTAAAATATTCCTTATTTTAATTGCAACAAAAATTGAAGAAAAAACTGGATAGTCAGTAAGAAACGAGGAAGAAGGGAAACAAGGAGGAAGATTGTATGTGTGTATATGTGTATGTTTGTGAGTAGTATGTACGCGAGAGTGAGTATATGTAAGAAGCGTGAAATAGTAGCACAAGCAAAAAAGAAATCGTTATTGAGATATAAAAAATAAATAAAAGTAAAATTACAAAATAAAAACAATGTCATAGTTGTCGCCAAATAACTTGAACTTTAAGTCAATAAGGTGGGCGATTTGCACGTAATCCATCGAAGCAATAAGACACAAATTTGCGCTCTGCGCAAACGGAAGCTCGTTCAAGATGTTTGGCGAAAATCATACAAAAATATAAAAAAATGAGAAAAACAAATACTTCCGATTGCGCAGAGTGCAAATTTGTGTATTTTTGCTTCGTTGGTTTACGTGCAAGTCGCCCCCCTTCTCGACTAAAAGTTCAAGATGTTTGGCTACAACTCTATACACCTGTACAATTACAAATATTTTTTTTGAAAATACCGTTTCTATCATTGAACTATATGTATGTACTATGTACACATATAAATCAATGGTTTTGATAGTTATTTTATTCCTAAGACCAAATTATTATCTGAAATTTATTTCATAAGTATTTCTCATTATCGTTCTCATTTGAAATACGACACAAAATCATTTTTTTAAAATATCATTTAAAAAACAAAGAAATAAAATAACTATTTGAAATGTTCGCCAAGTTTAAGTATGAAAATAATAACGATTTATAAATAAAATATTTAATATTGTTTTACGATTTCAAAAAAAAATCACTAACAAAATGTACCCCACTCTATTTATTTTAAATAAAACAATATAATATGTGATATTACTTGCATAAAATATTTTGATTCATTTATTATGTTTTTCCCTAAATATTAATTTAAACAGGAAAACTTAGATGACAGATACCTAAGTATAGATTATACGAACATATTTCATAAATAAATCAAAATGTAGGGCTTACAGATTTTTTATTTTACCTTTTTACTACTCACTACCCCAAGGGGATATTGTGGAAGGGTATAAATTAAGGATATTTTTTTTATTGAAGATTATCAACTAGTATCATGCTGATATTGTATTCTGAAAGTTTCATCACAATGTATCTTCGTGTGTGTGTGTGCTGTATACTATATGCTATGCTTTATCAATTTATCTATTCTTTTAAAAAATTCAAGTTAGCATATCTTATGCTCGCTTAGACTCCATCAAATTTTGAAGGACATCTGATCAGAGCTTCTCAGAGGTCAGGAAAATAAAAATTTGATATTTTTATTTTCAAATTGCTAAAAAGGCACATCACTTTCATAAAGTGACATTGGAGGTTTATCATGTTTTCATAATAAAATATTTTATCAAAAATAATTTAGCAAATTCATTTCAGGAAAATGCTGAATATTTTCCATACAATATTTAAATACTTTGTGGGGTGATTTGGTAGTGACGAGTATGGCGTTGGCCACAGCGCACTCGTTTTTTTTCTGTGTAGCCAAATTATTTCAAATATAACACAAATTAAAGTATCTATATATCTATTTGTTTTCAAATTAGATGAGATTATTTTAAGTTCTTGTTGTACTCTGTATAAGTGTACATATACATACAAAGTTTGATGTTTTAGATTATTTGTAAACTTGTATTATTTTTTCCTAAATAACAACGACAAAATGTAATAGGCCTTAATACTTGATGTCATTATTATGTTGTTTATGTCTTAACGCTGTATTTTGTCTAAATTTAACCCAAAAAAATGCATCCGATATCAAAGAAACGTGGTAATAATTAACTTCGGAGAAATGCATGGAATAAGATAAAAGCTGCGGGTTCTTTAACGACCTCCGCCACTACATTGATCTGCAATCGTTGAACTCAGACATGTATTGGGGAAGAATATTGCACATCATGTAATACAACTATCACAAATTCTTGCTTTATCCAAAACATTAACCGGAACATATTTTCCAATGGTCCAATTGTCCAGCCAAGTAAAATATTGATATGTACATATTCGGTATTTGGAAACAATCTTACAACGGATGACCTTATTTGTATAATAAAATCATATAGAAACATTCAATATATAAAAATATTTTTTATTACGATGAAAGCTGATCTAAAATTTTTAAAAAATGCTGAAAAAATTTAAACCAGAATTCCGTTGAAAAATCAAGAATGAATATTATTTGACGGAATCCTTTTTTAAATATCTTTTTCTCATTGCAGTAGTTCCCTGGAAATTCGTTTATTACTAGGGAATATACATTCCCTAGTAATAAAAGAATTTCCAGCGATTATTCAATCCTTGTGAATCCTATTCTTCAGTCGTTTATCACGCAATGTTTTAATATGGCTAAAACTCCTCATTTTCATCTAAAAATGGAGTCTCATTTCTAAATTAGTCGTATATAGGTACATACCTACTTAAATTGTTTTGTTACGCATTCTCAATGATAAGATTTTTTTATACATTGGCATTCAATAGCTATGATATTTTATTTATTTTTTTATACATTAGCATTTTGTGTATTTTATTTATTTTTTTATACATTGTTAATCCTCCCTCCTCCCTCTATACAAGCTATAGCTTTAAGAGGGAGGTGATATTGTATGTAAATAAATTAATGTATTAAACTATGTATTGTATTGTATATTATGAATATTATGTTTTTGAAAATTTTAAAATAAAAAAAAATAATCAATAGCTATGATATATTATTCATTTTTTATACATTCAAATTCAACTGCTATGATATATTATTATTTTTTATGTATTGGCACTCAATAGCTATGATATTTTACTATTGTTTTTATATATTGGCATTGAATAGCTATAATATTTTATTTTATATATATATATATATATATATATATATATATATATATATATATATATATATATATATATATATATATATATATATATATATATATATATATATATATATATTGGCATGCAGTTATCCATTTTTTGAACAAAGACTAAAGTAAAAGTATACATAGTTTGATATTTTTGTTGAATCGATCCAATAAGTAATAGGACACTTCGAAAACGGTTACGAATCGACCAAAAAAACTTTGTTATTAATACTCAAAAATTGAAACACGTTTTTAAACAGTCGAAAAACTATAAAAATATAAAATCCTGCGCTGAAATTGCCCGCATAATGACTGAACCTGATAATAAATAAAGGTGAGAAAGCAACTGCACTTACTACCCCAAAATTCGTTTATTTTTCTATTGTAGGTATGTTCAATTATTTGGACCGATTATTTTATTTTGTAAACAATGTTCATAGGTATTCAAAAATATACATTAATCAAATATTCTTGTATCATCAACAGAAATAGATTATTTTCAAAAAATTTAATTAATGAATAATCAAAATAAACCCAATAGTTTTACAAAACTACGTATTTATTTTTCAAAAATACCTACTTTCATAAAATTAACGTTTTATTAACATTATAGAAAATTTTCAAATTATGTTCTTTCATTATATTAAATATTTTTTTTATTTATTCAAACGGATTGCTAAGATTATCCGTATTAAAATATTAATACATTAAATAGCTTTGACGAATTTAAATTACAATAAAATATGTCTTCGGGTAGGTACTTGCCTAAATATGTCCTTCAAAGCTATGAAGTTGTTTTTAATTGAAATTTTCTTAAGCCAACATGATAATCCCATAGAGATAATGACGTCTACTGTACGTTATGATAGACTCCTTTGAAGTTTAAGTATGAAAGTTTTGAACTATACAAAATATATATTTACCTACTATTAAAGATATGAAAGTAGATATATGTATGTACATAAAGTTGTTACCGTTTGATAATTCTATAAAGACCCCCCTCAATATCGATAATACCATCTTACTCCGCTTCACTTCATTCAAATCTTCAGATTTTCCGTCTTATTTCTCCTAAAAGATTTGTGTGTTCCTATATGAATCGAGAATGTAATATTATGTTTTGAGGAACATTGTAAGAAATAATTGATTTATTTATTGTTGCGTGTGTATAATATGTACTGTAATTATTCACAAAAAACATAAGTAAATGAAATCTATCTTTATTCAAGATGACCATTGTCAAATTGAATCATGTACATATGATTCTCAACGAAAAGTCCACCTATTAAACCTTAGCTTATGTTCTGGAACGTTCTGTACATACTTACATCTAGGTAAATAAAAAAGCACTTGTATCAAACTATTAGATATTCGGAAAAAATCACTCATTACATTACAGATGCCTTCAATACATATAAAGAAAACACTCTTATTAAGTAATTTATATTTAAATTTAAATTAATTTACCCTAACACTGTTCTGATTCTTACGATGTTAATGTGTAAAGAGCTATTTTCAATACATAATTAAATCATAGTATTGATTAAGTAGGTAGGTAAATTTAATTAAAAATTGCATAATATTATACAAATCTATTATTTTAATTTAAAAAAATCTTAATATACATAATAATATTTTTTTTTAGTTTTTTATATTTATTCGTTTACTTGAAACCTTCGGTACACATAATTTTTACACTGGCGGACTTACTGCCAAACTGCAATTTCTTCTAACCAACAAGAGCTGATGTTAGTTAAACCATTCAGTGTGTACTATGGCAAAGAGTGTGTATAATAATTTTAAAATAAACATGCTAAAATGTAAGTATTCTTCATATAATCAACAATGCACGTTGTCAGTACATATAAAATGATATTTAAGACGACAAAAGGATTTTAGAAATGTGCTCCTGCATAAAAAATAAGGAAATAGAAAAATGCGATTTAAAGTACAAGAAATCCAATAGAAATATGATAGGATCTAGTGCCGGTGAACCGTACATTTTTACTGGCGCTTTTCCATTTTCCTCCACCTTTTAGAATGACCTGACAATCGATTGAGATGGAATAATATTTTTACAGATATAAAAAATGAGACAAGAATATAATAACAGGTTTAATTGTGTCATGAAATTGATGAATGAGTATAGTAAATAAGAAAGAAATAAAAGAAATGAGCTGATGTGCGTCATGCTCTCATGATGAGCTGTATAATTTTATAGGGTAATAAAGTTTCAGAAGATAGGAGGAAAATCTTTAAAGGGAGGAAGATGCACTTACATAAAAAACATTCAATCGAACGTCGGCCGTTGCTTTATGCAATTGACAAAATAAGTTACAAAACTGTCAAATACCATATTATATCAGACCTAAAAAGGAACTAAAATAATCTGCTTTTTAATATAATGCATAACAAACTTTAGCTTATAATGGACATGAAAATAAAATATCTTAATTCTTAAAACTTTGCGTGAGCAACTCTGTAGACGTTCATTTAAAAAAAATATATAACAAACTTTGTAATACTTCTACATTACAACTTACGAATAAGTTATGGCGATTTCGAGCTTGCGCTCATCATAAGTATAACCTTTTATTAGTAATAAAAGGTATGAAATTGTCATTGTGACCTTTTATTAGTAATTAAAAGTATTAAATTGTGTACTGGTTCCATAGCCATAATACATAGTCAATATATCAACAAAAAAAATTTACTGTAGGCCAGTATTTTCAGAAATAAATTATTGATTTTTGCAATAATACCACAAGTAGATAGGTACCTACATTATACGTACTGAGGTCATTTATACAAAATGGAAACGGTCAAATATAATAATAATACCTGTGTGAAGTGGGATTAAAGGAAAAGTTATAAAAAATCTAATTTAGCTTCCTCCGGGGTTGAACAACAAACCCAGTCCAGCTTTATGAATGGTCTTGAGAGTGCATAACGCTTAGTGATGGGGTATTTTATGGTCTGGGCAGGGGTGAGTAGTGAGGGGGCGCCGATCATGTTAGATAATAACGAATGTCCGCCAGAGGGTGACATTTGCACGAAACGGCCTCGGACGGTGGTTTTTTGCCATTTTTATTATAATGCGGAAATAGTAAAAAAAAACAGCTGCCGCCCTACGAAGTGTCCGTTATTGCTTCAATCTCGACCATTCTTGGTTTTGTTCAAACATAAAAGAATATGATATGAACGCACACTGAACGATTAGATACATATTATATTTGACACACCGTCTACGACGAGAAACGTTTTATCAATACTATAAATCTTATTTTTGATAACAAACCATATAAGGTATCAATCGCCAAACAGAACAAAAGAATAAAAGATCTCCAACATATTTTTTAAGAACAATTCGTTATACATAAGTAGTACCCACGTATCATTTTTATTTTTTATTCATTTCTAACTAAAAAAAAATACATAAGCCATAAAAATACATAGCAATATTAATACAAATAAAATATATTTCAACTTTTAGGTACTTGGATATATTGCCTCACTAGGCAAAAGCCTGTTCCGAGGCAATACCTATTTAAAATGAGTAGCTGTGCAAGTATTTAGTCAAATTTAGTCCGTACTACGTTTTGTGTGCACATGTGTTGGTTGGTAAATTGTAAGTTGATATTAGGACACGAGTGAGATCCGTCATTTCAAAACACACTCTTCTGTACCCCTGTCCCTTAACCACTTTGTTACTAATTTGTTTATATTGCAATTGTTTGGTAGGAGTAATTGCGCTACAACCCTGTGTGGGCCATGACCTCTTCCAGAATCCTTCTCCAGCCATCCCTCTACTACGCCGCTGTCCTGCAGTTTTCTATTTCGATCGCCGATTTAATTCCGCAGTTTGCTATTCCGATTGCCGATCGCTGATGATCCAAAGGTCCTGGGTTTGATTCCTAGTAGAGACACAGTTTTTAATTGTGTTTTCAGTCTGGATCTGTGAGACGATTAATATCGTAAGTCTCCATAATGTGGCAATTTGTTATTGGGTGCGTATTAAATTAATATTTGACATAGTACCTATTAGTTGCCCGAGAAATAATATAAAATAAAATAAATAGATACGGATTCACCAGCAATCTGAATGAAGGGCCTTTTTAGGTAAGACGAGATTGGTGTGTAGAGACGCACGCATGTGTCGTGTTTCCATTTATGAGCTATGATAGACCCGCACACTTGTCGCTGGTTAACCCACATTGTTGGGTATACCGCGATGTTACGAACGAATGAATGAATGAAAAGTATAAGGATGATTAGAACCTTGATGTTTTACTCAAAAAATCTTCCAATGCAGTGTAACTTGCCTCATTTGTAAAATGCACCCAGCGGAACGATTTGTATAGACTGGATCGTCCTACAAATGAGAAGTAGGTAAGTACCAGCTCCCCTGATCAGCGATCAGTTTTATGCAGGTCCGCCACTCTGTGAAGTCATTTTCCGACTGACGGTAATAATAGAAATCAAATATCCGATTGACGGTAATAATAGAAATCAAATATCCGATTGACGGTAATAATTGAAATCAAATATCCGATTGACGGTAATAATAGAAATCAAATATCCGATTGACGGTAATAATATAATCAAATAAATAAAAAAAATCGGGAGTGAAGAATTGAGTTATTCATATGTATAAATATACCTACCTACATTAAATATCTTGAGAAAAATTGACAAATACTAAACAAAAAAGATATACCTACCTAAGTAGGTACCTACTCAGAGAAACAATAATTACATAAAATGATTAAAATAACAATATGAATTATAAAATAATGAATACCTACACGACCAAACAATGATTATATTAAGAAGAATGAAAAATTCAATTTAAAATCATACAATTTAAAATCTAAAAAAAGATAGGTATCTTCTTAATATTTATTACCTAAATATTTGATTTTGTAAATGAATAGATTCACAGTTCTTTGTAAAACTCTGCAATTAATACAATAGAAAATGCCACGATCCTTTCCTGCCTAACATTCATCAATTTATTATACATGTCATTGTTACAAGCAAATACAATACAAATTTTGTTTTAGTTTCAGTATCTCACCAAATAAGTTAAATTTATCTAGTTTATAAAAAAAATCGACATAGTAGACGCAATGCCTCATATTTTGGCCGCATATTTCGTGGTGATAGATACGCCCTTCTACAACTTACAGTGGCGGGTAAGATAGAGGGAAGACTTAGTATGAGACGTAAAAGAATATCGTGGCTTAAAAATATCAGGCTGTAAATCGGGATTCCAGGAGTTGGCGCAGGATGTGGATGAGCTTGGTGTGATGGTCGCCAAAAAGAAGAATAAACTTAGTACAAGATCCCCGTACAATTTTTGCGAGCAAATGACGTATTAAATTTTAAACTTTCTAGTTCAATGTTTTCATTTATTAAGTTTAGTTTGTCGATCGATTTTTTTTTAATATATGTAATTAATCTACATTTTCATTTATTGTTTAACTATGATTAATTGTTTTTCCTTACATTTTTCAGAGTTCTTGTGGTCTCTTAAAATCTGCAAATAAACTTACAAAATTAAATTAATCCAAGCCTGCTATATTACCTTCAAAACAAATTCACTTATTTATCCAATCATGGACTTCCACGCCGATCTGCTGAACGTACGACACTATCCATCCCTGCCCAAAACACATAATTTTTCAGCTCGTCGTTCTAAGTACAATCAGCAAGACTATGGAATATTCTAAGTCCGGATATTATAATAGTCTAACATTGTAGTTTTAAGAAAAAAACTGAAGAAAGAATATTTATCCCTAAATCCTTTAGATGGGTCAATGGCAGAGCGGTTAGCTCATTGGGTTAGTAATCCAGTGGTTGCGAGTTCGAATCATGCCTCGACCGATTTCGTTCACATATAACACAAGCATTTATGCTTATTTTAGGGAACGTAGGAAGATGTATATGTACTTGTTTAACAAGGACATATTCATTTAAAAAAAATAATAAAAAAAACACCTGATCCCGATTTCCTCTCCTTGTTCTTTCCCAACCCTTTTTTGTTATGATTTTTTTTTTCGATTTCATTCTTTTTTTGATATGGGTACATATATAATTTTGTCATACTTTGTAATCTGATTGATTGGAAGAAATTTATAAGCCCGCCGGTGTGCATTTTATTTGTTTATATTACCTACAAAAAATATAAATAATAAAATAAATTGAAATTTCCTGAGCAAATTCACTGTCTTGCATAGTTGGACAATGGGATAGATAGAGCTGTTTCCTTTTGATTTTAACGATTGAACTTTCGTATAAATTTAACCTTGGTTATAAAACACAACTCCACAAATTTGGTCTCAATGATCAATACCGTAATAAGTGTTATTTCTAGTGGCGGCCCATGTCGGTTTTTCCGTACAGGGATGTCTGAGATGAAATCTCCCCCTCCCCTAAGTACAGTAAGGTCTAGGGCGCCGTCACACATTCTGGACTGATGTATCTTCACATGGAATCTATCGATCTTCCCTTTAACATCATAATTCTTTCATACCTCTTGCAGGTGAATCTTCATTGTTTTTTTTAACATACCTACTATCCAAATCTTGTCATAGGTAGGTACCTACTTTTATAAAATCTAGGACAATAAAATATATCAAGCATAAATTAAATTATTCTAAATAATTTATAAAAAATATAATATTATGATTTCCTCTGTTTTGCCTCCCTTAAAGCTTTTATTGAAAAATCATATAATTCAGCAGCAAGTTTCATTACCCATTCTGAATATTAGTGATGAGCAAAATTCCTGCGAGACTTGCAAGACCAATAACAAAACCGCATGTGTCGCTGCAATACCATCCAGTCTTGCGGTTTGCAAAATTTTATTGAATAATTAATTTTTGATTAAAACGTCAGCGATTAACTACGTGTTATCGACATAATACTATGAGTTGATGTTTTTTGTTATATTATATTGTAATAAATTACTGAATTTCAATATAAAAATAGATTTTTGTAAAAGTTGCAAGACTTGCAACACCAACACTAAGACCGTGAGTATACGCAAAACCACATCTGTAAATGGAAGACCATGACCGGGGATGCAAGACCAAGATTACCCGGTCTTTGTCTTGCATTTGCTCATCACTACTGAATGTACAATTATTATTTTCATTTCCAATATTCTTCCAATATTGATTCCGATTTTCCACATTTATGCTCTCATGGCAATCAATTTTGGAAGAGAAATATCCTGCCTTTCAATTTCAAATGTAGTTTTAGTCGCAAAATGTTTAAATACTTTACAATATACAATGGCATGGAAAAGGGTAATTCACGCAGACCAGAGAATTGTCTTATCTTATCGCTGCGCGCTGACTGGAATACTTGCGCAAGTTCGACCTGAAAAATCCCACAGTTAGTATACATTTTACCTTAAATAATATTCCTCCGTGTTTCCATCTATTTAAAACCATTCAAACTAATAGATGAACATTGAATATTTTGATTTGCATTGTGGTTTGTGCCATGAAATTCCATATATCACAAAAATGCTTTATCGGATTTTAGAATTGCCAAGAATTACATTCAAATATATATTTGTTCGTATATGTAGCTTCGTTATAACCAACTGAAATACGTCACTTTATTGTACATCAATTACAGTGAAACCTAATCCTTCATCGCCCTCTAGGGGATGTCCAACGCCCTACAGCCTCTAGTGTACCCTGTGCCCCGCATCTTGTAATGTTTCCTAAACGCCTCGTCTCATAACTCGATTTAAATTCTCCAAGTGACTGGAGGCGGCGACCTTTGAAGGGAAACGGAGCAAACGAAACCAATTTGTCAGTCAAAAGGCCTATCGCCTGTATGACTGACGGATTTCTGACACTATTGCATCCCTCCAAATACCCGATACTTACAAATTATATCATACATATTATTGCGTGCGTTGAATACAATTTTTAAGTATCAAACAACACTAAATCCATAATACCAATAACTTAGGTATGTAGTACAAAGGCACTAATGTGCCACAAATCTTAATATTGAATGGATATGAGCAAACGATGAGAGTGAAACTTTTTTCAATAACAATTCAGTTCTATTAATAAATAACACCAAATAGACAACGACAACTGTAGAGTCCTTCAAAACGATGGCGAGAAAGCTGGAGTTAGACTCAATTAGACTCACAGCAGACTCCCCCCTTCTTAAACAACAGACTTTAGAGTTTAGTGTCTAAAAAAATAAAAAGTACAAGAAGAATTTAGTTGTAAATATAAACCAAAAAGTACTCAATAAAATTATCTTCTCACTTTTAAACGTATGCATGACATGTTCCACCTCAGACCTCAACCTCAAGCTTAACTTCACCCCTGTCAGTGGTGGTTGGTGGCGACCCGACACGACACAGTGAGTCTGAGCGGGTCAAGTGCGCTGTCTTATCGGATTTCGTGCTAAAGTTGGTATCCCTGCGGGGCACACGCTATTAATTCAGGACAGTGTCAATGAAAATCGTGGTTAAGTGCACTTTTTACTCTAAACCGCGCCACATCATTATCTTATGTTATTGTTCCAATACCTATTTATGTTTCATAAAGAGAGACGCACTCCGACAATTGCAACACTAGACAATTACATACCTACATAGTATTATGTAGGTTCAATCCAATCATACTTTGACAGATTAATTTTTATAGTGATCACTTAATAACATAATATTAATAAGCAAAACTACAGATGATGGTAAAAGGAATGCGAAAAGATATTTTGAATAGGAAAGAACGATATAGGAATTCATTCTTCGATTCTCTCCATAGAAAAATATATCACATTGCTTTCCACTTACCTATTATTGAGTTTATCAAACTAATAACATATTTCATCCTATTTTTTGTTTAATTATTTATTTTATTTATTGTCAACAACTTTGTATTATACTTAGTACAGTAGAGATAACATTTAAATAAGCCAATTATAGACAAACATATTTCAAATTATAAAATACGCTGATAGGGTACATAAATAAATTGATTGAAATTGATTCTTAGATTATAATATTTTATTTATATAATTGATTTAAACCAAATTTCATAATCATAATATAAGTACAAGCAATAAATATAAAAAAAAATTACAACTCAAAATATACTTTTTTATGAACACTTCCCTTGCACGCTGCGCAAGTGGTGAGTTTATTGCCGTGTGGCAATTTCTTCCAACTAACCAAAGTTTCCAGCTCAGAGAAGCAAGATTTGCGTGAGAAATGAATTGGAATAAATTTCTCCTGTGTTGGGAATCGAACTCAGGACGCCCGCACAGAAACCGAACGACTTACCAACTGTGCCACGGCGGCGGTCGGCATTTAAAGTTTTATATAATATTTTTATTTTTTGGCATAAACCATCTCACTAGGCTGAGTCTGTTCCGAGGATACAGAAAATTTCTTGCATTATATATCACAGAAAAAACATTTTGAAATTGTTACATTTTTACTCTCCACACTATGGAATAGGGGAGAGTCATGATTTCGCAAAATTTAAGCGTATTTTTTTTACATCAATTTCTCAATGGGTATCATGTAGAGAATGCACACTATGAGTTTCGTCGTGATGTGTTTGTGTGTATGGCGTATACGCCGTACGCCGTAGCATTTATCTTTTTTGTGTCCTCTCTACAGCCCAAACTATAAGTCTGATCGACTTCATATTAACATCATATGTGTAAAGTGCAAAGACCTAGAGCTGATTAGCTTTCCATAGACAACTTTTGATTTCTTCTCTATGAATTCATCATTTACGTTGTTTTTTTTTGTGTCCTCTCTGCAGCCCAAACTATAAGTCCGATTGACTTCATATTGATATCACATGTGTTAAGTCCATAAATTTAGAGCTGATTAGTTTTCCATAGACAAAGGTTCATTTTTTCCCAATGTTTCTTTATGATTTCATCTATTAAAACTGAAAAAATGCTCTCACGACCTGGAAATTAGAGATATTTTAATTTGGTTTCAACTATTTATACAACACCAAGAATCTTCATAAAATTGTATTCAAAGTTGGTCAATGTTAAAAGAAAAATATTCAACGGTTTCAAAAATTATATTTTATTGAATGGATATTTGTATGAAACTTATATGTAACAAGAGAATTTTTACTCTCCACACTATGGAATAGGGGAGAGTCATGATTTCGCAAAATTTAAGCGTATTTTTTTTACATCAATTTCTCAATGGGTATCATGTAGAGAATGCACACTATGAGTTTCGTCGTGATGTGTTTGTGTGTATGGCGTACACGCCGTACGCCGTACGCCGTAGCATTTATCTTTTTTGTGTCCTCTCTACAGCCCAAACTATAAGTCCGATCAACTTCATATTAACATCATATGTGTAAAGTGCAAAGACCTAGAGCTGATTAGTTTTCCATAGACAACTTTTGATTTCTTCTCTATGAATTCATCATTTACGTTGTTTTTTTTTGTGTCCTCTCTGCAGCCCAAACTATAAGTCCGATTGACTTCATATTGATATCACATGTGTTAAGTCCATTAACTTAGAGCTGATTAGTTTTCCATAGACAACGGTTCATTTTTTTCCAATGTTTCTTTATGATTTCATCTATTAAAACTGAAAAAATGCTCTCACGACCTGGAAATTAGAGATATTTTAATTTGGTTTCAACTATTTATACAACACCAAGAATCTTCATAAAATTTTATTCAAAGTTGGTCAATGTTAAAAGAAAATATTCAACGGTTTCAAAAATTATATTTTATTTAATGGATATTTGTATGAAACTTATATGTAACAAGAGAATTTTTTATATTTGGCAATGTTCAGTTCATTGATTTCATATTGATATAAGAATATTAATAGCTTGAACTTAGAACTGATTAGCTTTTCATAGATATCATAAAATTTCTTCATTTGATATCACGTGTCAACATTGTCAAAATGCTCTAACGCTCTTTGAAACAAAATTTATCTGCTTTTTTTTAAATATTTCATACAACATAAGCATTATTCACTATACTGCATTAATAGTTTGTTTATCTTAACATAAAAATATACTATCGGAAGAAAATTTATATTCCTGATAGTAACATTTAGTATGAATAAAAATGTAATTAGATAAATTTCTATGTATGGAAAAGTTCAGTAATTTGATTTCATGTTATAATGTAAAGAGCTTGAACATAGAACTGATTAGCTTTCCATAAATAACAAAAAAAATCTTCATATGATATCACGTGTCAAAATTTTGAAAATGCTCTCGCGTTCTTTAAAACAAAATTTATCTGCTTTTTTTAAAATATTTCATACAACATAAGCATTCTTCACTATACTGCATTAATAGTTTGTCTATCTTAACATAAAAATATACTATCGGAAAAAATTTATATTCCTGATAGTAACATTTAGTATGAATAAAAATGTAATTAGATAAATTTCTATGTATGGAAACGTTCAATAATTTGATTTCATGTTATAATGTAAAGAGCTTGAACATAGAACTGATTAGCTTTCCATAAATAACAAAAAAAATCTTCATATGATATCACGTGTCAAAATTTTGAAAATGCTCTCGCGTTCTTTAAAACAAAATTTATCTGCTTTTTTTAAAATATTTCATACAACATAAGCATTCTTCACTATACTGCATTAATAGTTTGTTTATCTTAATATAAAAATATACTATCGGAAGAAAATTTATATTCCTGGTAGTAACATTTAGTATGAATAAAAATGTAATAAGATAAATTTCTATGTATGGAAATGTTCAGTAATTTGATTTCATGTTATAATGTAAAGAGCTTGAACATAGAACTGATTAGCTTTCCATAAATAACAAAAAAAATCTTCATATGATATCACGTGTCAAAATTTGGAAAATGCTCTCGCGTTCTTTAAAACAAAATTTATCTGCTTTTTTTAAAATATTTCATACAACATAAGCATTCTTCACTATACTGCATTAATAGTTTGTCTATCTTAACATAAAAATATACTATCGGAAGAAAATTTATATTCCTGGTAGTAACATTTAGTATGAATAAAAATGTAATTAGATAAATTTCTATGTATGGAAAAGTTCAGTAATTGATTTCATGTTATAATGTAAAGAGCTTGAACATAGAACTGATTAGCTTTCCATAAATAACAAAAAAATTCTTCATATGATATCACCTGTAAAAATTTGGAAAATGCTCTCGCGTTCTTTAAAACAAAATTTATCTGCTTTTTACTCTCCACACTATGGAATAGGGGAGAGTCATGATTTCGCAAAATTTAAGCGTATTTTTTTTACATCAATTTCTCAATGGGTATCATGAAGAGAATGCACACTATGAGTTTCGTCGTGATGTGTTTGTGTGTATGGCGTATACGCTGTACGCCGTACGCCGTAGCATTTATCTTTTTTGTGTCCTGTCAAAATTTGGAAAATGCTCTCGCGTTCTTTAAAACAAAATTTATCTGCTTTTTTTAAAATATTTCATACAACATAAGCATTCTTCACTATACTGCATTTATAGTTTGTCTATCTTAACATAAAAATATACTATCGGAAGAAAATTTATATTCCTGATAGTAACATTTAGTATGAATAAAAATGTAATTAGATAAATTTCTATGTATGGAAACGTTCAGTAATTTGATTTCATGTTATAATGTAAAGAGCTTGAACATATAACTGATTAGCTTTCCATAAATAACAAAAAAAATCTTCATATGATATCACGTGTCAAAATTTTGAAATGCTCTCGCGTTCTTTAAAACAAAATTTATCTGCTTTTTTTAAAATATTTCATACAACATAAGCATTCTTCACTATACTGCATTAATAGTTTGTTTATCTTAACATAAAAATATACTATCGGAAGAAAATTTATATTCCTGGTAGTAACATTTAGTATGAATAAAAATGTAATTAGATAAATTTCTATGTATGGAAAAGTTCAGTAATTTGATTTCATGTTATAATGTAAAGAGCTTGAACATAGAACTGATTAGCTTTCCATAAATAACAAAAAAAGTCTTCATATGATATCACGTGTCAAAATTTTGAAAATGCTCTCGCGTTCTTTAAAACAAAATTTATCTGCTTTTTTTAAAATATTTCATACAACATAAGCATTCTTCACTATACTGCATTAATAGTTTGTTTATCTTAACATAAAAATATACTATCGGAAGAAAATTTATATTCCTGGTAGTAACATTTAGTATGAATAAAAATGTAATTAGATAAATTTCTATGTATGGAAAAGTTCAGTAATTTGATTTCATGTTATAATGTAAAGAGCTTGAACATAGAACTGATTAGCTTTCCATAAATAACAAAAAAATTCTTCATATGATATCACGTGTCAAAATTTTGAAAATGCTCTCGCGTTCTTTAAAACAAAATTTAACTGCTTTTTTTAAAATATTTCATACAACATAAGCATTCTTCACTATACTGCATTAATAGTTTGTCTATCTTAACATAAAAATATACTATCGGAAGAAAATTTATATTCCTGATAGTAACATTTAGTATGAATAGCGTAGCTCAAATATTTAAACAGATTGATGCTGGAGAAGATTATAAAATTAATAAATTATACAGATTAGGATCAAAATCAAATGGCAAGATGAGGCCTGTTAAAATTGAATTTCAGGATGCTTCACATGCCAAATCTATATTAGTGAAGAAAATAAATCTAGCAGGCGGTATTAAGCTGAAACGAGATATGACACCTTTGCAGAGAAGCGAGCTCAAAAACTTATGGAATGAACTGGACTTGAGGAAGAAGAACGGCGAAGAAAATATTTCTATTAAATTTGTAAATTCAATACCTAAGATAGTCCAGTTTCGAAAAAACTAAATTCTTTTCAGTGTAATGTGTATTATCAGAATGTGCGCGGTCTAAATACAAAATTGGAATATCTCTCAGCTCTCATTCCAAGTGTTGATTATGATGTTATGATATTGACAGAAACTTGGTTAAATTCAAATATTAAAAATGGTGAACTTGGATTTAAAAATTATGTTATATATAGGTGTGATCGTAGTTCAATAACTTCTATCACAAAAAACAGAGGAGGTGGAGTATTGATTGCTGTATAGCAAAAATATAGATCAAGTACTATAAAATGTACTGGCAACAATGTTGAGCATTTATTTGTAAAAATTTCTTTTCCTTTTTATTGTTTAATCTTGTGTGCAGTCTATATTCCCCCTTGTTCTGATAGTTTAGTATATAAAAACCACTGTGATGCATTAGAAAGTATTAGATTTAAATATCCCGAAGCTAAAATGCTAGTTGTTGGCGATTATAATATGCCAAATTTGAAATGGAAAAGTGATGGGGAGGACGGTTGTGTCACTAATCCATCTGATAATGTAAACGAAATTGAAATTGTAAATATGGCATCCTTTCTTGGTCTTAAACAATACAATAAAATTCAAAATAAGAATCAACGCATACTGGACTTAGTATTTGGTAACATTAATCAACTAAACGTTAACCTGTCTGTAGAAGAATTGTTGCCAATTGATCTTCATCATCCACCGTTGGATGTGACCTTTAATCTAAAATCTGATGTCAATAGTATTGGTGATACATACAAGCGTAATTTTATAAACTGTAATTATAATAAAATCACACGTATTCTTGATAATGTGGACTGGAACTTAATTTTCATAAGTGGTGACGTGAATAGTCAAGTAGAAGATTTTTATTCTATAATTTATGAAGTTTTTGATGATTACGTGCCATTCCAGAAGTTTAAGACTTCGAGGTATCCCATCTGGTTTTCTAAAGAGCTCATTAGTTTGGTTGCTTTGAAAAAGCGGTACCATAAAACCTTTAAAGATACTCGATCGGTGAATGATTATATGTTATTCAATAGAACTCGAAATATGTGCAGTAAATTATCAAAACAATTACGTAAAAAATACCTTTCTAAAATTGAAGAGTTAATCCCAGAAAACTCTTGTAGTTTTTATAAATATGTTAAATCACTAAATAGTGATTACTATGATTTGCCTAAATCCATGTTCTTAAATAATAAGTGGGCTGACTCACCTCAAAGAATTGTTAACCTCTTTATGGAGTTTTTCAAATCTGTTTATGATAATTCAACACAAGAACCTCATACTTTTGACCTATCAACTTTGCATAATGAACTTAATATTCCTAATATTGTTTTTGATGAACAAGAAGTGGAAAAGGCACTTAAATCATTGGATACAAATAAATCACCAGGACCGGACAGAGTTCCAAATACCTTTCTATTAAATTGTTCTAAAGAACTGTCATTTGTTTTATGCAAAAATTTTAATTTATCTCTGAACACTGGGATTTTTCCTAAGTCGTGGAAATCGAACTATTTAATTCCTATTTTTAAAAAAGGAAACCACTCAGACATAATGAATTACCGTCCAATTTGCATCCAATCAGCTATACCAAAGTTATTTGAATTATTGCTGCTTAATAGAATTAATAGATACCTATTCAGTATTATATCACCTTTGCAACATGGATTTATGCCAAATAGGTCCACTCAGACTAACTTACTGATTCTACAGCTTGATGTTTTGAATGCGTTTAAAGACCACCGTCAACTTGATATACACCGATTTTTCCAAGGCATTTGACCGTGTCTCTCATAGTCTTTTACTTTGTAAACTCGAAGCTTTGGGAATTACAGGAAATTTGTGGTCATGGTTTTGTAGCTATCTGCATGAGAGGATAATGATTGTTAAAATTAGTCAGTTAGAGTCTGACCATTTCTGTGCCATAAGTGGAGTACCACAAGGCTCCCATTTAGGTCCTATTTTGTTTAATATTTTTATAAATGATCTAATAAGTATGCTTTATGATGTAAAATGTTTGGTGTTTGCTGATGACATGAAAATATACAAGACGATCGAGACCTTGCATGACTGTACAATACTCCAAAATGCATTAGACATCTTACAAAAATGGTGTATGGTTAACAAATTGTTTTTGAATGTATCTAAATGTCAAGTTATAAAATTTCATCGTATCAAAAACATAATTCATTTTGAGTATAAGATCAATGGATCAACTTTAAGCATAGTCGACGAAATTAAAGACTTGGGTGTAATAGTTGACAGTAAATTTTGTCTCATCTCTCATGTCAACCAAACTGTAAACAGAGCTCTTATAACCTTGGGTTTTGTACTTAGATTGAGTAGGGATTTCAAGAATATTAATACATTTATATTATTATTCAAAAATTTAATTAGACCAATACTAGAATATAACTCAATTGTTTGGAGTCCGTGTTATACTGTTCATATTTATAACGTTGAGAGAGTTCAAAACAAGTTTTTGAGGTACATCAATTTTAAGATGGGAATTCAGTCTACTGACATCAATTATGTATTTTTGAGATCATTTTGCTCTCTTGATGCGCTGGAGATAAGGAGAGTAATAGCTGATCTTGCATTTTTTCATAGATTACTGAATGGTGTTGTAGATTGTCCTCGTCTTTTGTCACAGATTCACTTACGTGTACCCTCAAGACTCACTCGCAATAGTGAATGTTTCGCCTTACAAAATGTCTACACAAATTATTTGTTTGGCTCACCAATGCAGAGACTTCCAAGACTTGCAAATAAGTTTGAGCATATCGATGTCTTTGCATTGGGTTATGGTGCATACAAGAGTTTGTTGTTACATATAATGAAATGATTATATTATGTAATGAATGAATCTTGACAATCTATGTAATATTATTTTTCATTTGTAAATATTACTGTAAACAAATGTATTTTTAAGTTGCACTGTTTTCTCTGCTGATTTGTGTTCAAATTTTATTTCTATATACCTATCTTTTTTTATATTTAGTTGCTTCACATATTGTTTTATTAACTTTTTTAGTATGTTTTCTTTTTTGTTTCCTTTTACTTAATGTATTATTGTTTTTAGTCTCTATGTTTTTTCTCAGTACCTATGTATATTTTAATGTATGTTTTAAAAGGCAATACATGCCGTATGTGAAATAAATAAATAAATGAGTAAAAATGTAATTAGATGAATTTCTATGTATGGAAACGTTCAGTAATTTGATTTCATGTTATAATGTAAAGAGCTTGAACATAGAACTGATAAGCTTTCCATAAATAACAAAAAAAATCTGCATATGATATCACGTGTCAAAATTTTGAAAATGCTCTCGCGTTCTTTAAAACAAAATTTATCTGCTTTTTTTAAAATATTTCATACAACATAAGCATTCTTCACTATACTGCATTAATAGTTTGTTTATCTTAACATAAAAATATACTATCGGAAGAAAATTTATATTCCTGGTAGTAACATTTAGTATGAATAAAAATGTAATTAGATAAATTTCTATGTATGGAAAAGTTCAGTAATTTGATTTCATGTTATAATGTAAAGAGCTTGAACATAGAACTGATTAGCTTTCCATAAATAACAAAAAAATTCTTCATATGATATCACGTGTCAAAATTTTGAAAATGCTCTTGCGTTCTTTAAAACAAAATTTAACTGCTTTTTTTAAAATATTTCATACAACATAAGCATTCTTCACTATACTGCATTAATAGTTTGTCTATCTTAACATAAAAATATACTATCGGAAGAAAATTTATATTCCTGGTAGTAACATTTAGTATGAATAAAAATGTAATTAGATAAATTTCTATGTATGGAAACGTTCAGTAATTTGATTTCATGTTATAATGTAAAGAGCTTGAACATAGAACTGATTAGCTTTCCATAAATAACAAAAAATTTCTTCATATGATATCACGTGTCAAAATTTTGAAAATGCTTTCGCGTCCTTTAAAACAAAATTTATCTGCTTTTATTATAATATTTCATACAACATTAGAATTCTACACCATACTGCATTAATAGTTTGTCTATCTTAACATGAAAATATACTATCGTTAGAAAATTTATATTCCTGGTAGTAAAATTTAGAATGAATAAAATATTTCATTGTCAATATTTGTGGTGTGGAGAGTTTAGTGTTGGCCACAACCCACTCGTTTTTCTTAAATATTATACCTATTTAAAAATAAAAAATTAAGCTATGTTAGATCGTGTTTCCGCAGTTTATTTTGCCCTTGTATCCGTGTATCTATAGTTTTCTTAAGTACCAAATGAATGTCCTTCGTTTCTTTTTTATCGATTGATAGTAATAGTAATAATAGTATTAAAAAAATTTTGGAGCTAAATAGTAGTACCTAGTGTCTTTTTTAGAATGTCGTGTTGTCTTTGGAGTCATGAAAAGATGCCTAATGCATATGTGTCGTCGTCAATTTATTGTGTTGCGATGTAATATGATTAATTGTGTCTTTATGAATTATATAGTAATAATATGATCCTGTTATATAACAGTTACCATGATACAAATATTTATTTATGTTACATACATACATTCCATCACGCCATGTCCCTCGTGGGGTAGGCAGAGAGAACAGACGCCACTGATTTCTATCTTGACATATTTACATGTTCGTCCGTTGTTCACGCTTCTAACATTTCCAAGACTTCTAACTGTCTTTCAAAATACCGTTCACATGGACGTGCCATCCCTTCCTTGAGCGACCCGGACCTCTCATTCCATTCCTGTCCGCAATGTATATTTTCTTCGTCAGGCGTTACTCATTCATTCTCCGCATGTGGCCAAACAATCTCAATGTGTTCACTTTCATTCTATTAATAACATCTTTCTTTATCTTACATTCTTCTGACATTTCTGACCCTGTCATACATCTTTCTGTTGAATAATTAATAATACCTATTAAGTAATACTCGTATAACTACATTCAAATTTCCATGTTAAAATTTCAGTGTTTAAAAAAATAGCAAATTAAACAAATTTTTTTGTTAATTTTTTGTAATAATTTTATGCGAATTATTTATTTAATTTAAAAAAATCTCCCACTAGTAATCAGATTAAATAATGTGTGTTGGTAAATAGATTCTAAGTTGGATTACAATCGAATATCAAATCCAATTCACAATGATTCGTACATTTACAACAAATTAGTGTCGGTGTCAAAAATAAAAGTTGGTCTATCGCGCTCCCCACGACTGAGGAGGATTTAGATTATTAAGGCTTCATCATTGAGTATAGGGCTTCAAACTAGCAGTGGATAATCGCAGGATTTAGGGGATGAGGCACTACCCTCCTAGCCCCCACACCATGCATATCTACTATCTGTATACTGTTACACATTAAACAATTGGATACTAATGGCTCCGACCGGATCCTATTTAACCCCTCAACCCCAACACCCTCCGACCTCATATTAACAACTTTCAGTTTTACTTGATTTCATGATAATTATTACTATTGATTTTAGTGTAGATACCTACTTTATTTATTTATTTAACTACATTTTGTAATTTTATGTTGTGGGGCTCCTAGACTTTTTTTTTATTTTTATTTCCATAATATAGTACAATAATTTCAATACAACAAAAATCTTTTTTCTTTTTTCGATTCATTTTTTATTTTTGCTTAATCCTTTGCTTGTTTTTTTCTTTAATTTTATTTTAATTGTACGTTATTGTATTTTGGAAATTTATACAGTTTTTTCTTGATATTTTTTTGTTGTTATATATACCTACCTATTTATTATTATGTGTGTATGTATTTTTTTCGTGGTTCATGAACATATTATGTTTACTGATTTGTAATTGTGTATGTAAAAGCCCATTTAGGGCGTTCATATAAATAAATAAATAAATAAATAAATAAATAAATAAATAAATAAATAAATAAATAAATAAATAAATAAATAAATAAATAAATATAAAAAAATATATAAATAAATAAATAAATAAATTAATTAATTAATTAATTAATTGATAAATAAATAAATAAATAAATATTAAATAAATAAATAAATAAACAAATAAATAAATAAATAAAAAATAAATATTACCATGGAATTTATTACCTCACTAGACAAAGCCTGTTCTGAGGTAATACTAACAATAATTATGAAATACATTTTTGCTTCATAATTTTTTTTATAGTATAAAATTAAAGTGTAAAATTATAAAAAAGTAATAAAAATATATATAAAGAACTATAACTACACAAGTGGACCAAAAAAACAAGTGTATTTATGAAGGTAAGGGTGTGTTTACATAATGTAAGAGGACAATGTCCGCCCTTGCGTCCGTCAGCGCCCTTGGAGTGTTCTTGTATCACTAAACGGCGCTTTATAAATTTTTATTATTATTATTAATGTGGAATAAGGATGTTTGATGGCGTAAAAAAAAATTCGGAGTGGAAAAATCATCTTAGAACAAACGTCAATTCTCTCTCTGACTCTTGCCTTCCTCTCTGAATCAACCAATCAGTAACCAGCTTTCCAAAATTATGTCCACTCGGCTGGACTAGGTCCAAGATATCAGATACAACTATATTATATATTTTGTGTAGTGTAGTGTGTAGTGTCTCTGAGCAAAAGTAGTCTGTGTATGTGTCGGTTGCAGCAAATGTCCATTTCGTGTTTTGAAAGTCAGGGTATATTGTAGTATATATTTTGCTGGGTTTTTAGGCAGTTGTACTTAGAATTGTGCTTTCACACTTTTATATTGCAACGTACAAAAATAAAAATTTAACAATATAATAAATAAGAATAGGTAAAAAAAGTTATTGCAACTTAACCAGCCCACCATTGATTTCATGTTACATGTACTCACTGCTAATAACAAAACAATGAATTATTCCTGTCTAATGTGGCTCCTGAAAAGGGTCCTGGACATACAGAATATGTATACGGATCGGATCTTTTCCAAATTATTATATGTGGTAAGGCATCGATACAATGGCGAATTTTTTTATCTAAAAAGAACGTTGAGGTGTGCCTTGTTCATCTGTTTGGTATGTTGAAGTTATTAATTTTCAGAAAGTTTGTACAGTCAACATAGGAGTTTATTATGTCATAAAGGTACATTAAGTCTGGGGTGCTTCGTCTTGTCTGTAAAGTCTCTAATTCAAACGCATCCGTTTTATGTAAAAAAATAAATCTAAATTCAAATACAGAATGTGTTAAAGAAAACATATAATCTTCCGTGATACAATAATTACACTTTGCAATTGTGAAAAGAAAACTTTATATCCCTTGATGAATTCATAATGTTATTTATCATAAATCAGGTTTATTGATTTATTAAACTTAAAAATTTAATGAAACACGGGCAAATTTCAACCAATGAACGATCACTAGTGACAATAAATATTTTATAGAATATCTTCGTTATGTACTAAATTACAATAACGTAAAACATTTCATTCTAATAAATTATTAAAATTATAGTTATTACAAATTATATCATAGTCATAAAAAATAAAATATAGGTAATTAGCAAGTCAGGTTATCAATTTATTTTATAAACAAACAATATACTTACTGTTTACCTACAACATTGTATGCCAGTGTATGTATTAGGTATAATAAATTATTCTTGGTTGATAATTATTTTATTGAGACCAATGTCGCATCTTATGATTATTAATGTTTATTAAACATTATTGACATAACCTCAAATACCCACGCATTAAAATATTTAAAATGTATGTTATCAAATTAAAATATATAAAAAAAATCTTCTTCTATAACGATACGTTATCTCTTATATTAGGACTCTAATGTTTGGGGCCCTTAATTGGTTGATTTGTATTGTGCAATGCTGTAATGTTCAAGACATAATTGACAAAAAAAAATCTAAAATTATTTCAATCTTGGAGACTGATAGGCAGCAAAGCGATGCATTTATTCCTCCACTCTGCTTGGTCTTCACTCTCTTCATCTCTTACACAGAGACGAAGAGAATCCACTTCATGTCGTGGCACATCTGTTCTAGATACTCCCGGCGGGGATGCCCCGTGCCTGTTGTTTCTCAACCATTCCCTCCAAGAAGAATGCAAATATATTTATGTTAAAAATACATATCCACAATTTCGCAGGAGTATATCGGCAATGACGCAGTGATACGAGGCACAGAATAACTACTTTATCCCTTCCCACTCCCCACTCCCCCCAATTCATAATTATCATTATCATTTGTATGTTTAATTTTTTCCCTGTATTTTATACATCTTGTTACAATTGATTACATATTCATTTCAAACTTACTCTGTTAATTTACTATGTCTTTTGTAATTTTATTTTTATATTATGTCAAATGTAATATATGATGATGAGGTAACTATTTTGCCAAATTTTAACTTTCATAGCTGTCTTTTGTAATTTGCAAATTGCTTTAGGTTTCCCATTAATTTAAATAAATAAATATATAAAAAATGTGTCTTTAAACATTTTAACCATAGAAAAAAGCATTAGTATAATTATCGTAAAACAAATTGAGTCAGACTTCCGGGTGCGTAGAGCGCAAATTTGTGTCATTTTACTTGGTTGGTATATTTGCAAATCGCCCCCCTTCTCGGCGAAATGGCTCAAGATATTTTGGAGTCAACTATATTTAATAACTTTTTACATAATTGTAAATCAGTATGACTTTGTAAACTTAGAAATTCAAAAATCTTACTTACAACTTAGATCTCTTGAATTATGTAACTATATAAATCCGTGGATGGTGTATATTTGGATGAGAACATTGCTGTAGATAATATGTTATTGAAAACCTTATAAAATTGTATCAACCCTTCAGAACCTTAAATGACTGCATATTGAAAGCTTTTTTTTAATCAAACCCACAATTTCTTGTAATGAATTGAATAGTCTTTAAATTTGGACCGAAAGGAGTAATCTCATGCCGTCTTTGGAAGAAACAAAAATTGATATATATTCAATATGATCAGAATCATTCAGAAACTCACGACATTTTTTTTTATTTTTTTTTATATAATTTATAATAACCCTCTTTAATTGAGATAAAATCTCGTGTTAAAAGAGGGGAGTATCTATTTAATATTGTTACATTTGCCAAAACATTGTACATCTACTAAAAAATATGAAGCTACACAAAACAAGAATGAAATAACAAAAAATAAATAAATAAATCAGTAAAAAAAAATTTATTTTATTTTTAAATATATTATAATTTTTTTCGAGTCTAAGACTCAAAGGGAGTTCATTAAACCACTTAGTACCTTTATACTTATAGAAATGTTGTGAGGCAGTTGTACGTAAAAGAGGAATGGTAATACATCCTTGTGAATTTATTCTGCTGCTTATAGAAAATGACAATTATACATTATACAAGTAGGTAGGTATCCTAAATTCTAGTCATGATTGTCATATAATCGTTGTGTTATAATGTGCCCCAGTTTGATACCCATATCTCTAATCAGTGTGCAATATCATATTCTCTTGATTATTCTCATATTGTGCACGAAAACGAGGTTTCAACACTATCTTAATATTTCAATATACGAACACAACTTAATGACGTTATAAGAATATTAACAATAATTCATCAGAGTTTTTTGTGTAATAAACGAGGAATCTTTTATTATTTATACTTGTTTAAGTACAGAATAAATGCATATTAAGAAAAAAAATATTAGTAGGTTTATTAGTATAAAAAAATGTATACGTAAAACAAATTATATAAGTAGGAATAGCAAAAATACATTGTTAAACGAGTTGGTTGTGGCCAACGGTAAACTCCTCACTAACAAGTAGGATAAAGTATTCAAATTTTGTATGGAAAATCTTCAGCATTTTCATGAAATGAATTTTTTCAATAATTTTTTTATTTAAATATTTCATTACGAAAATTTGATAATTCTTCTATGGCATTTAATGAATGTGATGAGCCTTTTTATTACCAATTTGAAAATAAAAATTTCAAATATTGAGTTTCCTGAGCTTGGGGTTACTTTGAAATATTTGATAGTAAAAAATTGAGAAGAACTATTCAGATATTCTTCAAAATCTAATGGGGTCTAAGCGAGTATTAGGTATACATATTTGCAAAATTTGAAAAGAATCGAATGAGTACTTTTGTCTATAATCGATAAAGTAAAATGAACACGCCGTACATAGCACATAGTACACAGCACCCAGCACATAACACACACACACACACACACACACACACACACACACACACACACACACACACACACACACACACACACACACACACAGATAGGTAGGTACATTGTGACAAAACTTTCAGAATACAATCTCAGCATGATACTAGTTGATAATCTGCAATAAAAAAATAGCCTTAAAAATTGCGAAATCATAGTTCCCTACTATATCCCCTTGGGTTAGTGAGAAGTAAAAATATACCTATCGATAGCGAAAATACAATATAAGAAGTATTGATGTGGGTAAATACAACAACAAATTAATAAATAATTCAATTAGATTTATTTATGTTGACTTCATATATAATTTTCATCCAATTGAATTAAATATTTATTCAAATTTTAATAATTTTAAAGATCTACATATGCTGTTCACAATTTACCATACGATTAATGTTTTATTATGTATTTGTAAATAAGTTCAAGATGTTACAATATTTAGTTTGTGTATTGAAAACATATCATGTTATAATATTTCAAATAATAGAATCGGAAGAGTTTCAGCTTTCAGTGTCGACTGTGAGAGAATGTCGGTGGGACTATAAATCATAAATAAATTATGAATATTATGTTGCAAATGGATCTTCCTCATATGATGTTATTATTACAACAGAATGAAAAATATATCATGAGAAAATAAATACCGCCTTTGATATAAATATCTAGCTGCGGTCTTCGAATGAAAGTAGACACCTAGAATACAAACCATTTTTCAAGAATTAAGAAGGAAGGTACCTATAATTGTAATACTACAGCGGTCTGTTTTGATTAAACAGCAAAATATCAAAGTGAAGAAAATAATAGCGACATTTTTGCAAGCCGACAAAGAACTTGTGTGTTCTTTCGATATTCTAAATGAAATATTAGTTTCAACTAGGTATTGCAATTGCTGGATCCCGCATCCAGCAATCCAGCATATATTTTGGCTTGCTGGATCCAGCGCTGCGGATCCGCAATGAATTCATTTTCCAAATAATGACGTAAAAGACTGTGTAGTTTAATTAAAACGTAAAAATTCCATGGTCAATTTTAATTACTCTTCTGTACATAGAATCTTCATTTTTGTAAAAAAGTTATAATGCGAGCATCCAAGAAAACAATTGGAGATTTTTTTGCTTAATGTACAAAAACATTATAATAATTTTACACAACAAAATAAAAACAATGAAAGAGAGATATGACTTGTTCATACTATTTTCAATTGAATTAAATAATATGATTATAAATTCGAATATAACTAAGTCGTGCTGGATCCAGTAATTTAAGAAAATTCGCAAAACTATATTCTGCTGGATTGAAACGCTGCTGGAATGCAATCCCTAATTTTCAATTACATTTTTATGATATTTCACAAATTATTCAAGTATATTGGCACAGTTGATAAGCCGTTTGATTTTTGTGCGGGCATCCTAGGTTCGATCCCCAGCAGATGATAATTTAATTTAAATTAATTTCTCACGATTATATTGCTTCTCTGAGCTAGATAAACAGGTTAGTTAGAATAAATTGGCATATGGCAATAAACTCACCACTTGCGCAGGAGGCACCACCACCAGCTCCACATACTATCTGTACATCAAATATTTATAAATAAATAAAAACACTATTGCACCCTATGCTTAGTGACTTTTAGTTTATTGGAAATTAATTTCTCCTTATTAACCAGAACTTATAGTGTAAGAGCCTGCGGCTGGTAACTTATTACGTCATTCTGCAGTGTAGTAGCTCATACAAAATTTATACTTACCTATACTTAAATATTGGTATAAAGACCGATTATTTTCTGTCAGAGGATTCAACAGCAGGTAACAACGATTGAATAGTATGAACGCAAAGTAGTGGTGGCTTTCGAAGATATCAAAAGTGTTGAAAATTATAGAAAATTGCTTTTAAAACGTCAGTAATAGTATGAAGCGTTATAGTATAAATATTATAGTATAGACTTTGAAATCACGCCTTCCATTGACAGATACATTGGTTGGTGGAAACCCCTGTTAAAGAAACATAACAATTTATTAAACTTCCAAGGTGTCTGTTAGGGAGTTCCCGCCAAAGTGTCTGTCAATGAAAAGTGTGTCTGTCGAAAAAAAGTGTTCGAATAATCTTCCGTAGTAGATATATAAATAAAAATTATGTTGTATTATATAACACTTCATCCCTACAAAAAACTAATTTTCAACACTTTGAAGACTATTTTATCTCCGATAGCTACCACCACTCCGGGTTCATATTATCCAATCATTGTTGTTGTGTTATACATTTGCAGAAAAAAATAGCCTTTATACCATGACGTAGGTAAATTTGGCTGACGCTAGCTCTTGGTCTATTACTTCGTCCAATAAATCAGTGCCTAGATCAATAATTCAATAGAAGTAATTTTTAAAAGTCAGATATTATTTTTTTTTAAATGTCCTACCTACGCTAGTTTTGCAATCCAATACGGGATCATACATAATATATTGATCGATTCTATTTGCCAATGCACAAGTATTTTCCTTCATTTCAATTGGGAAATAAATTAAATTAGGATACACTAATTTCAACGAAAACATAATGTGAATTATTATTTTTTTTTAATATTTATTTATATCCATAATACATAAAATAATAGAATATAACTAAACTTAAATATTACGATGGAATTTATTACCTCACTACATAATTCTCGACAAACTTAAAGATTTAAAGTGTAAAAAATTATAAATATGCAAAGTATAAAGCACTAAACTCTCAAAAAAACAAGTGTATTTGTGAGGGTGTGTTTGCATGTGTAAGTGGGCGATGTGGGTATATGTGTAATAAAGGATGTATGAAGGCGTAAGAAAAGATTTATTTAAAGAAGTTATATGTATAAAATTTAAAAATAAAAAAAGCAAATATGTTTTTGCGTAGCAATGTTCTGTCTATTTTTAATCTTTAACATACAAGTTTACATTACTGTTTTTATAATCTGGTCAATGAAACTATTAATGACAATAGGTACGCAAGGTCGTATTTTTAACATTTCTTTTATAATTTATTCAAATTGAAAAATCACGGTAAAATTGCATTATTATGAACGACGATGAAAAAATTTAATCCCTCGATTAAAATTAATAAGAGCATCACAAACCATTTAAGGGTGTTCAGTGTTTAGTGGCAGCTCAACAACCCCTCACCACTGCTGAGGGTGATATTCTCAACCCTACACCCTTTCTCATTCATCCCCTCTCAGTGTCATGTCACCTTCTTTCTTTTTCAGTGTATCCTATTTCATTGACATATTCAAAGTTTACTACAATGTATTTTTATTAAATTAACAACAGTTTATGTAAATAGCACCTTTTGTTATTACAACCTTTATTTTACAACCAAAAATCTAATTGTATTATTGTACTTTAATTTATCTAATATACATTTTCACGTAATTTTTATGTAATTAAATCGTTCTATATTTAGGTACTCACTTTCTCGGCACAAGCATTTTATGCTTTGTGAGAAAGGGAAGGAGAAAAAAACAGTGTGTAAATTCAAATAATTTTAATATAATATATTGTTATATTGAATAAAAAAAAATATATGTTGTAAAAAAATCCTTGTTTAATTTTACCTGTCTTTAAATTTTCATGTAGAATAAACTTATTTTCTTACAAATTAAATTTTAAATATCACTGGACAAGTCCTACGAAGCATGGAATAGAGCGAAAAGTAAAGGATATTAAAGAGTAAAGCAAAAGTAAAACATATTATAGAGTAAAGCGAAAAGTAAAGGATATTTAACAGTAAAACAAAAGTAAAAGTTAATAAAGAGTAAAGCGTATTAAAGACTTAAGTGAAAAGTAAAGGATATTAAAGAGTAAAGCAAAAGTAAAGTGAGGAGCTGTTCCCGTCAGATCAGAATAGATATGCCAGAGTAATAACCGACGTCAGAAAGGGAGCCTCCAATGGTCCAGAGAGAAGAGAAAGAATCTTGAAGATGTCTCTACACATTTATCTGGACGAACAAAGCTCTGAAGCAACAATTATATTTTTAATGTGCGTTTTAAAAATAAAATATCCCGTATAAATTAATTTGAGATGTGGTGTTGGTGAAGTATGCTGCGAATACCATGAACTGCTAGATGGACCAATGTGTCCTTACAAAATGAACAGCAGATAAAGGATTGACTGTCGAATATGCGCCTACAGCAAATCCTTCCCCAGATAAAGCGCCTACAGCAAATCCCCCCAGTAGAAAAGATCCAGAAGATGCTCACCGACCTTGTCAAGTACGCTACAGGATCTTCTATCACTGAACTTCTTCGTTCTGCCAAGATCGTCCTACGTGGAGGTGGACCATTCATCGGTTGATTGAGTGTAACCGCCATCCTCAGACATGAAGGCAAGGGAAGGATTAATTACTTACCTACAATGAATAAATCCAAAAAAATTAACCCTTTTTATCTGAAGAAGTAATTTATTTATTTATTTATTTTATTTCAGAAAACTACTGTTTTGTAAATTGTGTAGTTACATATTGTGCTGTAGAATTTAGTACTGGCCAATAATGTTTTCTTCTAATTAAAAATAAGTATGCTGAGCAGTAGGTAAATGAATAACAATAATAAGAGAAAAAGTACGATTGATAAAAAAAACAAGACATATGAGAATAAAATGAAGAAAAGGAGAGATTATTGGTGTGAAGGAAAGAACTTGTTTGAAGAACTTAGGGAACTGGGTTGAAAAATATCTTTATTTTCTTACGGTAAGTTTCTAAAGAGTCATGGAAAATGTCTCTGTGTTTAAATTTTAGATTGTTGTTACGTTGAATTCTGTAAATAGTCGAGTGATATAATTTTTTAAAAGGGTGTACCTGTTTGGTACGTGGAGTGATATAGTATTTGGTGGACAACAATACAAAAAAATCATGTAATAGCCAATATGAAAAATTATTTGAAATATCTAAAATACTACCAATACAAAATAAAGTAAAACAGTGCATCATTTTGGAAGAGTATGCAAATGAATCTTTTAAAACAGAAATAAGTCACATATATGGGACAAGGCTGGCGATGGAGCGCGCCCTGCAGGTACCCAAGACAAACAACGTGTATGGAGATCGTACTAGGAAACATCTTGTACCGCATATTATTAACGCGTTGCCGATTAGGATAAGAAATATTATAAAGTCTGACGAAACGAAAATAGTTACTATAAAAAATACTCTTAAACATCTGTATCTGAATTCAAGCGTTCGTTAGACTTTGAATTATTATTGTTGATTAATTATAGGTATATCTAATGTATATTATGTGTAAGGTTTATTTAACTTTTTTTTTCTTTCGAATTTTCAAGTTTTTTTTTCTTTCAGATTTTTGTTTGGTCTCTGTATCTTTAATATTTGAGATTAGTTTATTGAAATAATTATATGTGAAATTTATAATATTATGTGAAAGAGAGAATCTGCTCTGCCAAAAAACTGCTTTACAGTTTGGCGGGAAAATAAGAATGTATTACTTTTTATTAAAAAATAAATATCTTAAAAAAAAAGTAAATCCGAGGAGTCAATTAGGTTTTTGCATATAGAGTAATGCTTTATAGTCTTGAATACTAGTTGATGAATACAAATTCCAGTTAACATCTTTATCTTGTGAAACAATGAACTGTGTGAATTTGTACGCCATTTGAAATTTAATTGTAATCCCTCTTAATATTTTTATTTTGTACTTTACTTTCAATTTGTGAGACTCTCTTTCTCCCTCAATCTCTCCATTCTGATTACAGCGAGGAGAAAAATTAAACGATATCATTATATTATAATATTTTCTTGGGGAGAGTGTCACCAAGAGATACCGACTTAATATCGCGCTTTTATTTTCCGTTAATCGATTCTTATTTTCGCATTTAACTAACTGTAATACTTAAAAAAAAACTTATTTTTTATTTGAAAATAATGAATCAATTTTGTGTGTTCCCATCTCCTAGTTTTGATACACAAATAATATTCATATAAAAATAAAATAATATTTATGTAAAGATTACTTTGTTTTTTTTTTTTTTTAATAAATTTCCACAACGTCAACATCTCTTCCTTAAAATAAAAAAAAACAACCCTAACCACATTTTTTTTTATATTTTGTTCACCTTATATAAGTTAATTTTTGTAGTTCAAATATGCAAATGATAAAATCAGTGACTATGGTAGGTATCTATTATAATGAGTTAACACATATTCCACTGTCGATTCGTTTAAGAGAATTAATTTATTTCTCTCAATGAATCGACAGAATTAATGTAAGCCCGTGCGAGAGAATTGTATGCAACAATTAAGTTTTTACAAGGTTTTTCCAACTTTGAAGTAAAAAATACCAACTTAGAGGCTTTGTAGTATATATGTTCCAAAGTAAACTTGTAAATTATTTATTTAAATTTAATAAATTCCAGAGTTTCACAAACATTTTTATTTAACAAAAACATTTCTTTTAGGATATTTTTTTTAAATATCGAAAACTATCACATTTAGTGTGTCTGTGTGTCCTCTTATAACTTTTAATCCGCTCAATGCACAGAGCCTAAAATTTCAGAATGTATAGATAAAATTATAGGCCTACAAAAATTTTTGAATTTTGAATATTTATCAGGGGTTATCAACTTTTGAATTTTTAATTTATTTTTCCATATATCTCAAAAACCACATAAGCTAGAACGCTAAAAATTTCTTTAAATACAGAGTAAATGTAAAAACTCTAAATAATTTTTTTATGCAGAATTTCTCAAACATTTTTTAATTATAAAAATATTTTTTTTATATTACCATTTGTTTTTAAAATATCGAAAAACGCCGTAACACGCCAACTAGATAAATTAATTTTCCATAAAATATGCACATTATAGCAGTACATATGATTTTTTTAAACCATTTCTGTAAAATTTAATTTATTGACGACATCGTTTCATACAATTGGTATAGCAGTATACTCAATACACAATATTTACGGGGACTCAATAGTTTGATACTCAATCTCCAAACATACATACATACCATAATGCTTTTTCATATTTTTGGTAAGAAAAAGGACTGACCTCCATACTATCCTATCCTTCCATATATACCTACATGTTTTGTATAGAAAACAAAATATCTTAAGTATTCTAAATTTTTTATAGTTTGGTACGTATTCTTCAACTTTACACACTATTGCTATCGACAGTTGGATATCATGTGTTACATGCAACTAGTTACTTATTCTATATGTGACTTCTTGTTTATGGTAATTTTATTTTATTTGCCTTTTAGAAAACTAACAGGTACTACATCAAATATTTATTTAAACAACCACTCGTTAACAAGTTGCCACACTTGTCAGACTAATGCTATTGATCTTAATTACTTTTTTGAAATCATCGAACGAATCGAAGCGAATCGAACCTGAGGCAGAATCGATCATGATCTAATATTCATATTTTATTCCCTACGTGATCATCGTAATATTAACTTTGAAAACTTGGTGTGGGTCATTTTTTGTTAATCCAATATCAGAAAAATAGATTGTAATGTTGTGTTTACTACAGATATAAAATTTAAAAAAAACTCATCGTTTGATGCCATCAAAAAAAAATCATTGAAGTTGTTCATTGATTTTTTGCAATCTGAAATGGCGACAATATCAAACGTTAAATTCCTTCGATGGAACAAGTCATAGGGATTAGACGTAGCTGTAGAGGTGCGTCGCGGCGCTCGTGTTGAGGCGTCATCGTTAACGCGTTTAACGGCGCCGCTGAGGCAAACCACGCGCAACAAATGCGATTGAGAATAAACGAAGCTGGTATAATGCGACATTCTCCTCTCCATTCCTCACCCCAACCCTCCCCAAACACTCACCACCGTCACATCAAATACTAGACACACGCACAATTGGAACAAGAATCGGAAATAATACATTTTATAACATCAAGATATATTTTATGTCAGATATTTTATTATATTTAATTGTATGTTGCCGTTTGCCGTCGCACAATTGGTAAGCCATTCGGTTACAGTGCGGGCGTCATGGATTCTATTCCCAGCAGAGGAGAAATTTATTTAAATTCATTTCTCACTTCTCTGGGCCGGAAAAAATGGTTAGTTGTAAGAAATTCATATAAAGTCGCCACTTGTGCAGGGTGCAAGGAAGTGTTCATTAAATTAAATTAAATTATTGTCATTCAAAAATCGTAGTAAGTAACGGAACAAAACTGTAACGCGACGTCCTACGTAGGCGATTCAAAGCGAATGCGAAGCGGCGCGGCGCGGCACGAAAATAACAAACAGTCGGTAACTATGGAAGTGTCCTACGTTACCGACCGCGAGTTGGTTTCGATGCGGCGCGGCGCGATACGAAGCGAACGCGATCAGTTGGTTTGATATTTTCGCGCGAATTGATAGCGGCGCTATTGTTTTTTGACATGTCAGAAACAGAAATTTTAATTTCTGTCCATGAACGTCCCATATTATGGGACAAAAGAATTATTATTATCGAACCGTGAATTTTAGGATTTGGCAAAAATAAATGGGACTACAAGTAAACACATTTATTTATTATTGCTATTTTACACTAGGATGTTGTTCAAAACACACAAAGTTTTCTCTCGCTTGCACGAAACCAACTCGCTAGCGACGGGGGAAAATGAGTGATCCGTATTATTTGACAGGATCATTAAATTGAATCGGTGACTCACGGTTCACGTTGCCACAACGATCCGCTCATGACCCAGACATCACTCTCACACTTTCTATCTCATAGAAAATATATCGTTAGAATGCGATACACATACCGACTCATGGCAATCATCGATTCACAACTAATTCATTATGGTTCATAAAATCTAATTCATGGCGGTTCTTAAATATGTTAAGCAATTTTGACCGCAACATACGTATACGTAACGTCTATAATTGAATATACTATTTTGAAGGCGATCTTCGATTCACAACTAATTCATTATGGTTCATAAAATATTTAAGCAATATTGACCATTAAGTACATTGAATTGCAAACATTTTAACGCCTACATTTGCATATCATATTTTGAATCGGTTTTGTTTTCTCTGTCATACTACGTACATGTTATGTACGATAGATAAGGATAGCTATATTTGAATCATATTGAATCGAAGAGCGAATTGATGATCCGCATAAATTTCATGAATCGATTTTAAAAGACAGGATCATACAAAAATATCGAACTTTGCACCACTACAACTCGCGGTCGGTAACGTAGGACACTACCATAGTTACCGACTGTTTGTTATTTTCGAGCCGCGCCGCGCCGCGCCGCTTCGCATTCGCATTGAATCGCCTACGTAGGACGTCGCGTAAGTCAATTAATTTCTTTTATTAGTCAATTTTTCTATACTCCAGACATTCTTGTTTTTACGTTGCAGGCATTCATTAAGCTTTGTTTGGTGTGGTAAGTGTTCCTCGTTTAATTCACTTTTAATAATTACGTAGAGACATATAATGGTGTATCGTCTTTACATTAATTAACTTAACAGGCATAATACACCAACCAAAAACCTTACAAAACTTTGAAACGACTTTATCACATAAAAATTTAAATCACCTTGAAGCATCCTTTAAATACTATGAAACAAAAAAAGTTTTTGAAAAAAAAAGCTGACAGATGCATATGTACATATATGAGTGTTTTTGTTGTCTGTTATATATATTTTTTTCTTATTCTCATTTTAAATTTTTTTTAAATTGTTTTTTTTTATTTATATAAAATTGAAAATAGGTTTTTATTTTATTTTTATATTCTTTAATATTAACACTCTGATAAGCATAAATACAACAATAAATAAATATGTATGTATTTTAAGAAACATTTACAAGAACTTTATTTTCACACAAATGCTCCATCCCACCATGTCCTCTACTACATAATAAACAAAAAAAAACGTATCGTCACACATCCCTGCAAATATTATTAAACAGATTCAGTTTCGAAATGTTCTCACACTCCGTATACTTAAATTACACCTGATAGATACCTGACTACGAAGTCAAAGGTTTCGTATTCGGTTTCCAGTGAATAAATAGTTAATCACCGTATTTACAGTCTGGATTTGAGAGACGTTTTACATTATAAATCTCCAAAACTTGGTCCTTGTATACGTGTGTGCTAAATTGATATTTGAAATAGTACCTACCTATTAGTTATTGCCCAAGAAGTAGGTAATATACAATAAAAAAGTATAAGTGGAAAAAAAGTTAAAAATTTGTCTTTACTTATTTTTAAGTAATTTTATATAATTGATAATGGAATTCCATCAAGATTTAGCAGTCATAAAATTATAAATAAAAGTATATGTTATTATTTGTGTGACTGTTGATTTGCAAAGAAGTTGCGTCCGTGAAAATATCTATAGAATAAAATTTTGTATACGTCATTAATGAGAATGTGCAGAAGCTCGTTTATCCGTCTATTGGATGTGGTTTTTTGGTGAAGGGTGTTCGGTGAATCGAGTGATCACATCAGGTTTTAATTCCACTGCTACGTGCACCAATACTCAATCTCAGAGTCTTTTCCAGATCCAATCCCTTTAGGGACATATACTTAGGTACATATCTACATACTGTCTTATATCAAATTTGGTTTTCTCTTTTCACAGTATCTACTTCAATGGAATCTCATAGACGCTCACACTAACCTCGAATTTCGCAATCTCCAACACCCACTCCATTTGAAATTTTACAATTTTATTTAAAAAATATCTCAATCGCAATTAATGCTTTCTTGACATGAAACACAGGTTAGTTGGGAAAAAATTACAATTGGCTCTGAACTCCCTACTTGTATAAAGTGCAAGGAAATGTTCTAACAACGAAAAAAATCTGTTTGACTTCAAATATCTCACAATCGTCATATACCTCTATGTCTTTCTTCTTACTTGATTGCATGACTGATGATGGCGACTAGACTCACAATCTTGGTCTCTCTCAATGAAGGACGGTCTTTGACATATTGAATTGTTTTGGTAATTGAAGATCCTGTAACAGACTTAACAAGATCACTCAATCATATCAGTGAGGGACCTCACTGATATGATTCCTCTCTCTCAATGAAGGACGGTCTTTGACATATTGAATTGTTTTGGTAATTGAAGATCCTGTAACGGACTTAACAAGATCACTCAATCATATCAGTGAGGGACCTCACTGATATGATTCCTCTCTCTCAATGAAGGACGGTCTTTGACATATTGAATTGTTTTGGTAATTGAAGATCCTGTAACGGACTTAACAAGATCACTCAATCATATCATTGAGGGACCTCAGTATCTTCTACCTTCCCATTACGAAGAGTTTCTCGATGTTATCAGATGCCTTCCTAAGAATGTGACAATAAATATTGAAAAATCTGCGTTAACAGACTGACGACAGACAGTTCATTTATCTACCCACAACTATTGATGTCGTCATTCGTGACTCAGTTAGTTAGGTATCTGACTGCTGATCCAAAGGTCCCGGGTTCGATTCCCGGTGGAGATACAGTTTTTAATTGTGTTTTCAGTCTGGAACTGAGAGACGATTAATATCGTAAGTCTCCAGTATGTGGCAACTTGTTTTTGGGTGCTTGCTAAATTAATATTTGACATAGTACCTACCTGTCAGTTGTCCGAGAAATAATTTTATATTTTTACTTTATAATAACATAAAAAAAATACAATACAATCATTTTATCAAAAAGAAATTTTACAAAATATGACAGGCTTATTTTCCGTAAGCATTTCTTGCAGTTAACCACACTTCTAAAACAAAAACAGTACGTAATATTCTTCTTTTCCCTTAGCACTTTTGTCCCGTTTCTATCGGGGTAAAAACAGTATGTAATAAAAAATAATAATAAACATCAATCAACAATGAAAAACAAAAGGATAGGATGCAAAGTGATGAAGTATAAAATAATTATAGGTATATGGATAAGAAGTCTGACTTCAGAAGTTTTTTGAACACCGCCAAGCAAAGTGAAATAGAATTACTGCGAAAAAATGCAAACCCGTCTGTCCGTTATTGAATAATGGGTATGAGTTGAAAATATCTTTTATGAAATATATACAATTCGAATCATGACTGTGTCATCAATTTGTTGTTTACTTATTTAAGTATGTACTTATAATAATATATCATATGATGGGGTTTGAGTGTAATAGAAACGCCACGCCGTGCCGCGGTTGAAATGCTAAACGAGTGTGTTAACTGAATCTCGTGATGGGGAAATCGCATTTAAGTTAACCCCCAGCGGTGAGAGTAAATTTGCCCACCGACATTCTTTATTCAAATGATTCCACGTAGGGATGGGCTGGTGATGTTCACGTATCATCTCGTCTCAATTATGTACGCATCCGGCGGGAAACTTGAAAGATTCAAATCGACGCCACTTGCCTTACGTTACATAGCGACGAACGCCGACGGGAACAGTGATACACAACCATATAATAAAATTAAACCATTATATTTTAAGTAAATAATTTATCAATGTCGTTTCAAATATGTTATACCATGCACCAACTTTATATCAATCATCAAAAAATGTACGAGATTTTTTTCACAATAACGGCGTTGACTATGTGGAATTCCACTTTAAAAATTTAACACTGTTTATTCTTCTACAATTATTTTATTTCTGTCCAGGATTACCGTTTCGCCTGTTGAAGGCCTTTTCAACATTATCAAATGCCTTTTCAAAGTATATGTTATGTTTTTTTTTCTTATAAAGGTACTACCTATTACATTGAATAAAAATTTGACCAAGTTAGAGGGATGGGTGGTTGTCATCGTTAAAATGTTATATCTCGTCCTAATCTCTAAAACCACACCAGTTGAAACGTCCTTCACCAGGCGAAACAGTCGTCCTGGATAAGAATAAAATAATTGCTGAAGAAAAAACAGTGTTAAATTTTTATAAAAAATGTATCTTTGTGTTAAGTACCTACACAGCGATGGAATAATGACAAAGTGGATTGGTAAAAGTTTACTTTGTTGAAAGAATCATGATCAAACTCCTTGATGACGTAGAATAAAACACTAAAGTTAAATTGAATATTTTTTGATATATATACACATATTGGATAAGATGCCTCCGTGGCTCAATTGATTGGATAACTAACTGCTGATCCAAAAGTCCCGGGTTCGATTCCCAGTGGAGCCACATTTTTTAATTTGTGTTTTCAGTCTGGAACAGTGAGAGGATAAATATCACAAGTATCCAGATTGTGGCAACTTGTTATTGGAAATGTTAATATTTTACATAAAACCTGTTAGGTGTCCGATAAGTAGGTACCTACCTAAATCAATAAAATCTTTGCTGGGAGTCAATGAAATTTTTTGAAAATAGAGACGAAGTTGAATTTTTTTTTTGTAAGGCAGCCAGTCCCTATACAGGACTATTTGTCCCAAAAAAGTTAGAATATTATAGGATAGGTATAATTAGTGAACTTATCGTACTCGTTTTTATTACAGAATCAATCAAGAATTTGTTTTAATTTTATTTTTTTCCTTAGAATTACTAAGCTTTTGTGATTATTTTATCTTTTTTTTTAATTTTTATATTATTATTTATGATTTTCATAAATATTTTCTTGGGTTGCAAGTTTTTGCATTTTTTTTTTGTTTTTTAGTCAGTGTAAATATTATGTATATTCCTTGATACCTAGATTAAGATTTATATAGTTAGTTTTAGTAAATATAAAGGTATGTTTTTTGAAATGTGACTCACTTCAAAACACGCGAAATTCTCTTTTTTAATTTAAGTCATACATAAATATGTATTAATCATTATATAATCTGTAAATATTGTGTATTGTCTTTTTTAATAATAAATAAATAAAATTAATAAACAGGTACCTAACATTATGTAAAGTTCTTTTAATCTACACCCCTGAAAAAATCAAGGTTTACAATGTAAGTAAGTATATACAATTTAAGTTATGCAGTTCTGTGAAGATGAGGGTTTTGTAAATAAACGCGAAGAAAATTTCAATAACTACCCGCACCCTTCCGATGACTGATCTGTGGAAAGATGTCACAATGTGCACCCCAGGGGTGCAGGAGTGTGGGGGGGATGGATGTAGGAACAAGTCATGGAGAATAATTCTCTGCAGGTACTGATATACATACCAATACTGTCTATCATTCATTCATCCATACTATCACGGCATATCCAACAGTGCGAGGTAACACGAGACAGGTGTACGGGTGTGCACCACCCCCATAAAAGGAAGCACGATACACGCATGCACCCCCGCACACCAGTCTCGTCTCGCCCAAAATGCAACATTCGCAATGATAGATTGTATTTCACCTGTATTTTCGATTACCCGTCGCTTACGGGACAACCTAAAACGATGATGATTGAAAACAATGGAAGCACTATTCTAAGCCGGTACTTCACAGCAAAGTATCTGTCTATCATTCCCCGAAATAGTGAAATTTCCTAGTGAGGTTGAGGACTATAAGTTTTGAATTTAAATTTAAAGTAGGTATATAATATAATACTAGCAGACCCACCAGACGTAGTCTTGCCCGAACTATTTGTGAAACAAAAAAATATATGTATCATAATATGTATTTTAATCATATGGATGTTATTATTCGCTGAGCAAACTTACATTTTCTTGTTCGATGAGCCGCTTAACACTTTGAGGTTAGATTGATTGTCATTTCATATATAATTGCAATACAACATATAATATGGTCTGGACAGATTTCTTAGTGTTGTCAGATGGAAAATATTGAACATTGCCAATTCGACATTAGCGCCACCTATTATAATTTATTGTTATAAAAAATCATGTTTTTTATTTTTCTTTTATTGTATTAATGTTTAAAATTCCATTTTGTGAATCTAAACCATTCAGGGACTCACACAAACACACACAAAAAATTTCATCAAAATCGGTTCTGCAGTTTAGGAAGAGTTCAGTGACATACACACGGACAAAAGAATTATATATAGGTATAAAGATAGATCCATGAGAATTGTTTCTTCGCTGGGAATCGAACCCGGTACTTTTGATTCGTGAGTCATATATCTAACTTACTGAGTCATAAAACGCTAATAAAATGTACAATAATAAAAAAAATCATTTAAGATTTGGAACATTTAAAAAATATGCATACAACTCAATAAAAAAACTAAAGAAGATTTTTAACTGAAGGCTTATTTTTTTAATAAATTCAGATGAATTTATTCATCAGTAAGTATAAATAAATTATAAATTGTGGTATGGCTATCCAAAATGAATCATTAACCACTATTATCCACAAGGAAATACCAAAACTAGGAAATACCTTGAATATTATGTACTGTAAATATTTGGTTATTGTAACAGTATTCAAAACTGTAAATAAATACCAACAATTTACCCATATGACAAGGTACTCGATACGGAAGGTATTTCATCAAATTTATTGTATTTCTTGTTACTTCACATGATATATCTGCTTCCTGCAAAACAAACTTTAAATTATTAATCAATTTAGGGTATATTTTACATTGTTTGATTTTTTAAACTTGGTTTTATACTATCAATTTATAATAATATTTTTATTTAAATTGAGACATACCTACCTTAATAAATTTTATTTTAGTAGGTACCTATTACAATATATCGACATTTAGCACACTTCTTATACCTATGATTTTTTTAATCCATTTTAGAAATCAAACGATACAATGTTGTAAGTAAAGAATATAATATGAGAACATAATAAATATAATTAGTGCATTGTATCCCAATAATATATTTTCACATAGAATTTACTTTTATTATTGTTGTCAAACCTCTCTTTTTGTTTAAAATCATTTTTATTATAATATAAATAAGATATCATGTGTACTTCACCTATTCAATTTGTTATATAATCGTATCAAATATAATACTATATGACGTAACATATTATATTATGTAAGTGTATATGTGTTATATGGTATTATGTAGATATGTTTTATATTGTATGCGTAGGTATATGCGAGATAGATTATGGAAGAATGTGACTGTAGTATATACTGTTTATCGAATTGTTTTAATATGTATGTTTTGAAATCTGCTAGGGATTTATGTATTATATTATCAGAATGTTTAAAGTATGTACTGTAGCTGGAGCAACACAGTCCAGTATAATTGTTTTGTGAGTAGTCTGTGTAACGTCGATAGACATAGAACAAAAACTGAGATCTGATATTGTGTGATATTCTCAAGTAGCATATGATCATAGAATAATAATAAAACTATAGAATACTCATTCCCATTCAATACCTCGCTGAAACAGTGAAGCCGTTTTATTGGCCGGCTATTGTCAATATATGTATGACTGCTATAATTTAGCAAGTTATTTTGCTATTTTGCTAACTATTCCGTAAATAATTTTGCAAGCAGTTAAAAATTCCCTATTTGGAGAACGTATCACGCAGACGGCCAAATGATTACTGAAAGCTCGTAGCAAAATGTTGACCAAATTAGTCAACATAAAGCAGTCTCATTTACTGCAGGCTAAAGAGTATTCTATACTATTATAATTATATGCATATGATATAACTATTTTTTTTATAATTATAAATCATGGAGTAAGGAATTCATTGTTCCGTGTTATAAATTAATATTTCTTTTTCATTACCTACTTCGTGTACTCGACATCAATTCCTTGATGACCCTGAACAGTGTCCTTGCGATTATGTATTACCAGGAGAGCCGATCACTTCTAAGACGGAAAAAAGCGAAGAAGAAAAAAACTACATGTGATTACTCGGCAAATAAATTATTTATTTATTTTATAAACTTTTTAATCATAATAAAAACAAATTCACTACACACTGGCGGGCTTATTACCACTAGGTAATTTCTTCCAACCAACCTTATTATTAAATCTTAAACGTAAAACTTTATAAAGTTATCTCCAAATGGTTTTTGTACTCACGTTTTTAAACCATACATACCATCACGGCATATATCCCAAAATGTGGGGAGAACCAGCGATAGGTGTGAGGGTGTGCATTACCTTGTAAAAGAAAGCACGACACCTGCGTGTAATCCTATACTGTACTGTTAGGCAAATTGTTTTTAAGTAATGCAACGTTGTTCTTATAAATATGACAATAAAAACACTGAAAAAGGCGGGAAAACATCAACATGGAAATAACACAATGACAATAAAAACATAAAAAGGCGGGATAAAATCACCATAGAAATAGCACTTAAAAAAGCACAAAAAAGGCGAGCACCTAAAACTGAAAATAATGCCAACTTCAAGATATTAAAATAATATAATTTCCAAGAAATATCAATACTTATATTTTCCAAATGGTGACATTCGTGACTGAGTGGAAAACGATAGGGACAGGTATGTACATAGGTACATAAAAGGATGAACAATAGAATGGGAGGAAAATAAATGACATAACTAGGGATGTCTGTCACTGATCCCTGTCTATTTGCTCTATGGCTTTATGACTTCATTAAATACGCATTTGGAGAGGAGCGACACACTCATTAAATGATCGTTTCTATACAATGCATTATTGCATATCATATAGATTCCTTCATACATTATCTCTACCTACCTACATTATCTCTATACCTACAACTACTTTAATAACTTATTCATTTTATTTTTCCTTTTTATATGTAACATGATATACCTATATTATGCTACAAAATATTATACATACAAATTATTGTCATATTTCTTCTTCTTCTTTTTTCAATTAATTAATATAATTTGATATCCCTCTATTTATTTAGAGAAATTTATTTATTTGGGGTAATTCAAAAAAATTATGGATAGTGAATATTTACGGAATATTATTATCGTATTCACGATAATTTCCTTTTCATTTTTTTAAATGAATCACTACAAAAATAGTATCATTATAATCCCGAACTTTGCCAACTCAATCTCCCCAAGTGAGAAAAATTTGGCAAAATTGGTAACCAAGTGGCTCATTGATAGAGGAAGAAACAAATCAGAAAAAGACTTGTCCTACATCATAAATTAACAAAAAAAAAATTAAAAAAAAAAATTAATATTACGATAGGTAACTAATATTATTAATATTATTAGGCAACTTACGCTAACACACCTGTTTTTCACATTCCTTTGCATATTATTACTTATTACATTCAATATATACATCATGACATACATCATGACAAAAATTAATATAAATAGTATCACCTCAGCTAGTGAGGTGATATATTCCATATAACTTTATTATACTGTTCATAATGTAATACCAAATGTTTATTTTAAATGTTTATTTAGTAATGTGTAATTTTTCGGAAATAATAAAAAAAACATTTATTTTTTGTACAAATCTATATTTAAAAAAAACAAGTAGTAATAAATGCTCTATCATAAAAATATTTATTAACGCAAATTGTCATTGAACATTCTTAAAAATTAATATTAAAATCAATCAAAAAAATATATCATCAAATTTAAAGTAAAATCACATTATTTTCAAAGTGACTCATTATAAAGGTGTGGTACTCAAAAAATATTTCAGTACCTAACCGAGTTATTATATTTAAATGTTAAATGAATATAATATACGATAATATCTACTTATATAATATATCGTCGGTCGATATAAAATGAGAACGTGTGTGAAAAAGACCTTGAACTGAAATCACCTTCGGTAAGCTCGTAGTCTATATATAAACCTTGCAATCGAATGAACTTTCTCCGACGAGGAATCCGCTTAAAAAGCTCAAAGACAATTTGCCAACCATGCAATCTCCTCAGTCCACGCACAGCAGCTATCGGTTTCTATTTCAGTCTGAGCTGAACCCGTTCATTCTTATATAACGGGGCTATTGATTGGGGGTTGGCTGCGAGGGTTGTCGTGGGGGATGAGAAGGGTGGCAACAGTTTCTGTTGGTAAAGCGACGACCTTGTCACTACAAAAATCTGCCGACGTATCATCACAAAGCCAGCAAAAGGTAAAGTGTTAGTAATAGTGAAGTTGTGCACCCCCAAACTTTCTTCACGTAAGCGGTTTTGTTGGCGTAAGCGTCTGTCTGGTGACATCATAATCAACAACCTGCATATTATTATGCATTGCACTTTTTATATTAAATTTTAGATATTTGTTTTTAAAAATACATAAATGTGTTTAAAGTGATCTTTAGAATCAACATCATTTCTATAGAAATGAGAAACGGGAAAATCAAGGCATTTAGAGAATTCACGATATTTAATTAGATGGTTGCAATAAATCTTATAAGGTGTCTAGAAATTTATGTTAACAATATATGACCCACTATTTATTTATTCTATGACCCACTATTTATTTATTCTATGACCCACTATTTATTTATTCTTACAAATATAACAATATTCCGGAAAAAACTGAGAACTTTGCTTTCTATCTGATTTGTACCGAATAAAAAAAATAATACAAAAAAGAAGACCAAATATTTTATCTATTCAAAGTTCGTCAAAAAATACAAAATTAAATCGAATTATTTATGTTATTTGTGACACGGAGAGAAATGTATTTAAATTAATTACTCACCTTAATATTGCTTCTCTGGGGTGGAAACACTGGTTAGTTGGAAGAAATAAAATCGCCACTTGCGCGGGGTGCAAGAAAATGAAGTTATCACACTTAACCAATATAATATTATATAACAAATACAAAATAATGAATCAATAAAACGATATTATTTACATCATTATAAAATACCTACCACAATTTAATTAGTAATTGGATTAATATTTGCTTATGAGCTAATTTTTGTTGCGAAATAAATATGAAATGTTTCTCCCATAAATCGTATACCTACGTAATGGAATTGTGTTTAATGAAATAACGATAAACGAGAAGATGAAGGCAAAACAGGATATCAAATATAAAACAACAACAATAATAGATTTATACCTAGGTAGATAATATAATGGTTTTGTTGTGAGAGAGAGGAATGAAGAGGCATGGTATCGGGAGGAATGGGGTGATGGGCGTGGCGGCGCCCGTTAGCCCTGACCAATGAGCGCCACGACGCTGGCGTCGAGACGCCACACTCCCACTCTCAACTGCTCTTTAAGTGCCACTAAGATTAAAGGCCAATTTAAACGCTATTCAGAAGGAATATAAAAGAGAATATTAATACATGTTAAAACCATTTATATTTTGATAAAATTCAGCGAATATTGTATAGTTTGTTTCTAAGAAACCCTATCGTGTATGTATCTATAAGTCCTATAATATATTAATCTTTTGGTATACCTACCTACATGTTATTTTATATGAAACTTTTTATAACCTAAATGAATAAAAATAACATCAACACAAAGTTGTTTGTAAAAATTGATTGGATTTTATTGTGAATATTTTTTTTATATTTATGTATATTTTTTATCACATTATTTATTTATATTTATAAATACTGTGTACTCAACTATTATACATGTTTATTTTTATTGTAAAACACTTAAATAAATACGAAAACATATATCTTAATACCAAATATAAATTATATTATCCACTGCACATAAAAACCATTTAAAGTAATCAGTGTGTCTACATAAAACTGCATTAAAATTGTTTTATGTTGATCTTGAAATATAACTAAGATATTTTTTTTATTTTATTTTATATTTTTTTAAGTTAATACTGAAATGTATCAAATATTTGTGAAATAAGATAGACTTCCCTTGACCAAACAATGAAATTAATATATTATTTTTTTTTAAATCATGCAGAATCCAAATGCCATAAACAGTGGAGATTAATTAAAAAAATAGGAAAATCATTGGTCCACTGAAATAAAGCACCTACCTACTATATTCGTATCATTCGTACATATCTTTAGATTAATACGATATCTAAACATGAAGCACAATACATATCAACTTATATTCATTTTTTCTTACCTAAGTTGCCAAATGAAAATTTCTTCCTACTAAATATTGCAGTGTTTATAATCCAGACAAGCAAGGATTGCGTGAGAAATAATTTAAAGTAAATTTCTCCTTTGATGAAAATTCCTTTCTCCTATAAAAATATCATTTATTATTGCTACAGGGCTACTCAGGGCATTGATTAAAATAAGACTAAGACCAGCTTCAGACTTAAGCAATCTTTGAGGTAAATCTTAAGCAATATTGAAAATTAATCTAAAGGTCAATCTTATCTTCAATCTTAAGCAATCTATTTTTTTTTAATTCAATAATAATATTAATTTAAACAAAAATTAATGATAATTGCATACTAAACATTGATCTCAAATTGTTGTTATGTTTAAATGTAGATTAAGATTAAGATAGACTATGATTTATACATTTTTACAAGAAAAAGCCAAGACAAGAATGTATTATAATATCGTGTCCTGAGTAGATCCCAGTGGGGGCTATTGTTTGAAGAAGAAGCTACTTCGCCCTGCTAAATTAATCTAAAGTAATAAAGCAATCAAAATGTTAGTGTTTGTGTGTGTGTGTGTGTGTGTGTATGTGTGTGTGTGTGTGTTTGTCTCACGCCTTCTGAAAAACCAAGAGCATCTAAAAATCTAATTTATGTGCGAACGTGTACCTGTATACCTGATGCAGTGTCACGCTAAAAATAATGCGATAAAAATGCTGAATTTTAAAAATATTTCAATAATTATTTTTTTCATACAAAATTTTCCAAGTCGTATCTGTCAAAAAAGTGTACATTTTGCACGCAAATATCTGTTAGTTTAAAAGTTAGAAGTACGTATTTACACGAAGAAAATATATTTTCAAGTATAACTTAGCGTTTAAGTGAAAAACATGGTGAATATTTTGTATAATTATAATGTTTAACTTATTTTTAAAGTAAGCGTTTTGTACATAAACGCCGCCATTTTAATATCTTTTCATACAATATTTCATTTTCCTACCGAATGAATATGTTATTGAAAATAATAAACCTTTGAAATAAATGTAATTATGAAATAATAAAATGAAACACAAGACATTACAGCAAGTTTTAAGACATATATTGTAAAAATGTGTTTATTATTAGTAAAGATATAGGCATAATAAAATTGCATAATTTGTAAATAATATTTGATTTTTCTGACAATTTTCATTTTTATGGCATCGAACAAACCAATGTAGGTACCTACCTACATATCCAAAAAAATGTATCGAGCCCATTTGATAGTAATATTTTATATGTTCGATGGTTACTATGGTTACGGAAAGATTCTGATATTCAAATAAAATTTGTTATGAATCGAATTTATTTAGAACATTGTTGTAGGTAGGTACCTACCTAATACTATTTACTTACAAATCAAGAATATACTGATTTCCTATAGGAAAATTATTTTATTTATTTATTAATGTATGGATGCATGTATGCTATGTGCTCCTAAACCGTTTGTCCGATTACAATGAAACTTTGGTGAATTGTCGAGCGTATGCCCGGGATGGTTTCTGGATTTAATTTTTTTTCTTATTCTTCTTCTTCTTTGTGTATTTGGTCATTTTACCAATGAAAGCGGAATATCCTGGGAAACGAAGGTCCGACTGTCTCTCCATCTTTTCGCAGGTCTTCCAGGTCGGTTCCTGGATTTAAACTTTTTTCTTCTTCTTCTTCATCGTGTATTTGATCATTTTACCTATGAAGGTGGACTAACCTGGGAGAAGAAGGTCCAATTGTCCTTCCATCTCTTCACAGGTTTCTGGATTTAAGCTTTTTTCTTCTTCTTCTTCTTCTTCGTGTATTTTTGGTCATTTTACCTATGAAGTTGGAGAATCCTGGGAGAAGAAGGTCCAACTGTTCTTCCAACTCTTCGCAAGACGGTTTTTGGATATAAACTTTTTTCTTCTTCTTCTTTTTCTTCTTCATCGTGCATTTGGTCATTTTACCTATGAAGGTGGACTATCCTGGGAGAAGAAGGTCCAATTTTCCTTCCATATCTTCGCAGGTATCTGGATTTAAACTTTTTTCTTCTTCTTCTTCGTGTATTTAGTCATTTTACCTTTGAAGGTGGAGTATCCTGGGAAAAGAAGGTCCTTTCATCTCTTCGCGGTTCTTCCAGGATGGTTTCTGGATTTAAACTTTTCTTAAGCGGCTGAAGGGACGGGATGTAATGAAGGGAAGGGATGCACTAAAGGGCCTGAAGGGATGGGAGGTATAAAAGGGCCTGAAGGGACGGGAGGTACTGAAGGGCCTGATTGAAAGGGACGTAATGAAGGATTGAAGGGACGGGAGGTACTGAAGGGTCTGAAGCGACGGTTCATGGAGTCTAATTCTTTTTCTTCTTAATTTTATGTAGACTTTACAGTTTTTACACAAACTATTTCCTTTAGTCTTTTTCTTCGTTTTCTTATTTTATGTAGAACTTTGGTGAATTTTATACAAAACTATTTCCTATGGATTAATCTTCTTCTTCTTTTATGTAGACCTTTTAGTCAGTTTTTATACAATCTATTTCCAATAGTCTAATTCTTCTATTTTATGTATTTTTTCTTATTTTATGTAGACCATTGAAATAGTTTTTTATACAAACTATTTCTTTTAGTCTTATACTTATTCTTCTCTTTTTTATTTAGACTTTTGGGTTAGTTTTAAGTCTAATAGTCTATTGTGCAGAAATATTATTAACGATATGCACACTTGATGAAAATACATATTATGTACGAATGGGATGTGGGATGTGACGATGTAATCTGCACTAAAATCTTTTCAATACTTTTGTTTAATCAAATTTAAACCATTTATATCATCCTATTTTGAATAATTTTCAACACCTTCATATTTGATTTCGTTGACGATATTTAAATAATGGGGGTTGTGGCCATTACTGAACTCTTCACAACGTTTATATTCAAATTAAAAACTATTTACTATAGTTTAAGTCTTTTTCTTATTCGTTAATGTAGACTTTTATGTCTATTTTAAGTCTATCAGTCTAATTGTGCAAAAATATAATGCACACTTGATGAAAAAATATAAAAACGAATGGGATGTGACCAACACTAGATCTTTTCAGTACATTATTTAATCAAATTTTAACCACATTCCAACATCCAAAATTACTAAATTTTCAATAGGTATATATTACAATTTGTTTTCGATGATAATATTTAAAAATGGGGGTTGTGGCCAAACCAATCTCTTTACAACGTTGATAAACATTCATATTTAAAACCATTTCGCGTAGTCCATGCGTGCAGAAATTGTATATTATACTTCATTCACACTTTATAGCAATATATAAAAAAGAATGGGTTGTGGCCATCACTTGAACATTTTACAATGCTTATACTCGATCAAATTTCAAACCACTTTTCATAGTCCGATATTGCAAAATAATTGGGTGACAATATTATAAAAACGATTGCTTATTCCTTCACAGTTTTACATTCTTGGCCAACGGCGGGACATAAAGGCTAGTTCATAATATATTTTTCATCGTCGCAGTAACTTTTGTTACATCAAAACTTTCACTGTGAGTCTACATCGATGTCAACGTAACAAAAAAGGATTCTTTTGTAATGAATTTACGTAAACTGAACTCAGTCTTTATTCAGAAAAGTTAAGGTATTAATAAATAAACATAACGAATACTCTAATCAATATATTAATACCTCTTGTTATAGAATAACCGTTAGGTATATTTTAAAACCAACGGCTCTTTAAAAAAGTACTTCCTCTTCCTGTTTCTATAATATTTGTTAATTGTATATTAATTTCAATGAAATAACGGAATTTATTTGTTTATCATTTATGACATATGTAGTTACCTACTTAATTAAGGTAATCACCATACAGCAATAGAATGTATATTTTGGGCTAAGCAAGTAAAGTCATTCAATTGAATTATCTACAATTTCTTATGCCCAATAAATAGAGAAATATAACTTTGGCTAAAATGTTTGAAGTTAAAATATCAATTGAAAAACATTATAAAACCTAGTTTATTTTATTTTAATCAAACATGAAGAAAAAATGGTATCTGCATTTATAATTTTTTTTTGGATATTTTCATAATATTCATGTACCTACTTAGGTATGTATGATGCTGTATATATTTTTTTTGTTTCACAATAACCTAACACCAAATTCCTAATTAGTTCATAATAATTATAGCAGTTCAGGGGGGCAAGTCTGGTCCAACCGGCGAAATCAAAACCCTCACGATTACCCATATCATGGATATAATTATTACATGGAGTTTTATAATATCATTAGATATCATAGAACTCCATATGATAATTATATCCATGTAATGGGTAATCACGAGGGTTTTGATTTCGCCAGTTGGACCAGACTAGCCCCCCAGGTTGTAGAACCGGAATCTGAAAACCTATGTTTACCTATACCTTAAGTTAATGTAAATATCTCTTAAAATTAATGAACAAAATATACTTAGGTAAGTATTTTGCCACAAAAAAATCGATTAATTTTAAAATGGATTTCCACTCAGTTAACACAAAAAACATTAGATTCACTAAATATGTCTTAAATTTATTGTTTTTTAGTGACTGAGTAATATATAATAATAACTCGAGTCCAATGGATACAAAATTTATAAGACAATATTTTTATGAAAATAAAATCATTGCAAGCAGACAATTGGTTTCTTATAAATGATGCAACATATGCATTCGTATTAGTTGATTAAGCAATTTGAACTATATTTCAATACAATTGCTTATTAATTGAAAAGAACAAAACATCAAGGAATGTAACTTTCCAGGAATTTTCTTATTTTTTTGAATGACCGATTCCCACGCAGCGCGTCCTCTAATTGCCCTTACCTATAAACCTGCTGATTTATTTTTATACTTATCAATTAGTTTATGGAATAATATTTAATTTGTAACTGCGATTAATCATAATTTTAATATAGAAGTATTTTCTCTTCAATATAAAGAAGCTAAAACGAAAAACGTAGATACACTACTTTTATGTGCATCCAAATATGATACATATTCATAATGATTTACATATTTATATTGATTCATAAAATAAAATAATAAAACTTCTTCTCGTTCGTTTTCTTCATTGCTGAAGGTTATCGTGTCCATTTTGATGAGATATTATTGACTCCCTGACAAAACTTCCCCAGACGCTTCTGTTCTTTTATTTTCATAACTTTTATATACCTATATTACTTGTGTTTATTTTTCTGTCAGATTCCAATAAATTTTGACTATTGAAAATAAAAAATCACTACTTAACTTATAAAAATAAAAAAAAAGTTAAGCGGCTTAATATTTTTTTATTTTGTCAATGTTAATCTTGTTATAAATTTATTTGTTATTTATGATTGACATAGGCTCATCTAACATTTATTTTTTCACATAACGAGGTCCTTATCAACTGATCAGTTTTGTAACTTTAAACTGAGCTAAATCATCCCATCATATCTCTATTAGGTAGGTACTGTAATTTATTTATTTTTTACCTATAGACTATGTATACATCACTAATTATATTTTTACCTATAGACTATGTATACATCACTAATTATATTTTTACCTATAGACTATGTATACATCACTAATTATATTTTTTCAAAGTATTTTGGTACCTAGGTACTTCATAACGATAGTCGTAAATAAAAATAAGCATAATTAATGCTTATTTACAATAAGAATGCTATTTTTTACACTTTTTTTTATTTTTTATTACGTTGATGAATATGAAAAAAAAACATCAAAACTAAACTCATAGTATGCATAAGTCTTCTTTATAATATTTATGATATAAAAATGCAAAATCATAAATCTTCACTAAGATAAACTATTAATTATAACGCCGAACATTTTGTTTTATTACGCTTCGGGTGCCGGGTCCCCAAAATTTATCAGCATAGAAAAAATAAATATTTTAATAATTTTCATAAAAAAGAATCTTTCTGTTAAAGTGCTTGGTGTATCCGTGTATGGACAATTAGGTATCCTCGTTATAGTCAAACCAAAGATGTTTAATATATAGTTTTGTCCTATTGTTTTGTCCAAATTAATGCAAAACTCAATTATTCTACTCTACTTGAGTAGAAAGGAAAATAAGAAAATAAGTTTTCGGAGTATAAACGAATGAAATATTTGAAACAAGTGTTGTAAAATAGCTTGTAAATAACATGGTTTAAACAAAGTCAACTATAATTAAACAAAACTAAAAATAATATGAATTGTTGCATTATCTCTTTATATATTTATTAGGGTCGTATTACGGTAGTTATTTAAAAAAATTGTAGAAAAAGTTGAGGTCCCGTACCTAAGCAGTATTCTCGCAGTACGGGACCTTACCTTTTTCTTACATTTTTCTCAAATAACTCTTGTAATACGACCCTTAGCTCTAATATAATAATATAAAAAATATCTTCCTGCCTGCAAGATTATAAACAAAATGAAAATTTACTTTGAACTTGAAAATGCACCGCTACTTACGTATGCGTATTATAAAATAGGTAAGGTATAACTTTCATTCGCTGAATCGTATCATTTAGATACAATTTTGCTGAGTTAACTTTTTCGCCAGCTTCTGTTACAGCATTTTGTCTGTCAGCATTTACTATCTGCTATCAAACTTTGTGAAATATCAAATCAATACAATATTATACTTTACAATACTTGTATGAAGACTTATTTGAATAGATATTAGGTACCTACATAGATATGTTTTATATTTCTATACTATTTAATTTTCTTTATAATTTAACTAAGGAGTAATTTAAGTATTTCTTTACAAATTTATAAAAATAAAACAATAGGTATATGTAATTATCGTCTCCGAGGATGGTGTCATCACCATCGAAATTGCTCAAGTTTATATTGTTAAAAATTCATTCGTGGATTAAAAATGTGTATTTTATTATGTGTAATTTTTATCTTGAAATTCCACTCCCTAAACGAAATAACATTATAAACTTATAAATAAAATAAAAGTTTTTTTTTTTCCTCTAAACATTTTAATTTTGACTACGAATGGTTTTATCTTATGCAAATATTCAATTAGAATATTCTTTATATTTTTTATGATGAAAAATTTCAGTAAAAAAGCTGAATTTCATAACTTTTTTCTACCTTCTAAATTTACAAAAAAAAAACATTTTTAACAGTCATGAAACTGTCAGGAATATTGTTGAAATAATTGATATGTTATTTCCAATTCTTTTATTAAGATATATTTTAAAGTTTTTTTGTGATTTTTAACTAATTTTTAATATTAATTTACAGTAATTTATAATAATTGTGACTTGAAAATCATAAATTAACTATCTTTTCAAAATCAGATTCAAAGCACTGTAAAAATAATTAATATAGTGAAACACACTCACGCGAGTCACGGAGATCATAAAAATTATACAACCTTTTAAATGAAAATACAGTAGGTATATCTACAACATTGAGGAAAATATAAAATATTACCAAACTAATTACCCAAAACCATTCATTTATAACTATTAAAAAGATGTTATTTTTATCAAAATATATTTTTTACTAGGTATTATGTATGTACCTACAGAGGTAAATTTTAATTCATTATGTTACAAAAAACCAATTTATTATTTTCCCATAAGTTGAAACAAGTACCTACCTATTATTCATTAGATAAAAAACTATGTACCTACATAATATGCTATCTTCTTTGTTTTTGTGTTTTTTTTTCCTTTTTTTTATTACTATTCTTCTGCTATCTTTATTTATTTTGTAATCTGATTAACTTATTGCCATAGTACACATTGTTTTGTATATTTAACATTTACTCTGGTTGGTTGGACGAAATTGCCATTAGGCAATAAGCCCGTCAGTGTACTAATTATATGTATATGAAGATTAAATAAATAAATAAAATAAATAAAATAAATAAAATAAATAAAATAAATAAAATAAATAAAATAAATAAAATAAATAAAATAAATAATATAAATAAAATAAATAAAATAAATAAAATAAATAAAATAAATAAAATAAATAAAATAAATAAAATAAATAATATAAATAAAATAAATAAAATAAATAAAATAAATAAAATAAATAAAATAAATAAAATAAATAATATAAATAAAATAAATAAAATAAATAAAATAAATAAAATAAATAAAATAAATAAAATAAATAAAATAAATAAAATAAATAAAATAAATAAAATAAATAATATAAATAAAATAAATAAAATAAATAAAATAAATAAAATAAATAAAATAAATAAAATAAATAAAATAAATAAAATAAATAAAATAAATAATAGGTATAAATAAAATAAATAAAATTAATATAATAAATCATATAAATAAAATAAATAAAATAATATATAAATACGTATAAACTTGAGAATTTTCGCCGCAGAGGGGGGGCGATATGCACATAATATACCAACCAAGCAAAATAAATACAAAATTGCGCTCCACGTGACATACTCATATTATTTGCTGCTAACTGTATCTAATATGTATTATTTATTCAAAGATCAATTTAATAAAGTAAATAATATGTACTTATTATATTTTATGAAGTAAACATTTAAATTATATCAAATGAATAGGTACATAGCCCCTGAATAGGTACATAGCCCCTGAATTATGTTTATAAAATCTAAAGTGCATATAAAATATACATCTGATGTTATTATATAATGACAAATTAAAGGTATTTCATTTTATTGGTTCATCATGCCATACCTACCTATTAGTGTCTAACAAGATTCTGTTGTACCTTTCCTAATGTTCAAACTTCATATTTAATACCCCACCCCGTTATAATTAGATAAATATCTATAATACCATTTCAGTTAAAGAAATATAAAGTTGGAAATAAATTTTACCATGGCAAATCTATATAAATGTCTAATCTAGTTAGAATTTGCATAACATAATATTCAACTAATTGGATCTACCTTCCCGTTATCCTTCTGTTGAATAAATTAACTGATTCATAGAGCATTGAGGCTGGATCAAAAATTCAAATAAATTGTATAATTTTTTTATTGCCTGATTATGTTATATTTTTAAGTAACACAATCCACACTCTACACTAAATTAAACACAGTGGACTTTTTAGTGATGAACCAACAAAACATACGTCTCTCATACAGTAAAATAACTAATAATAACAATTCACATATATAGGTATAATATTTTTTCTATGTTTTATTTATAGGTTGGTACATATATTACAAACACAAAATTAGCGAAGTTATGAAAATGTATTTACATACGATTTACACCAAATATATCTATACACCTAAGTACTTTACTAAACATTATGTCTGAATCATTAGTCTGTTTTTATCAAAATGTTCGCGGTCTCAAATCAAAAACTCAAGAATTTTACCAAAATGTATTGTGTAACGACTATGACGTCATATTCCTAGTTGAAACATGGTTAAATGACGGCGTCAGTAGCAGTGAAATTTTTGACATTAGGTACGATGTATTTAGAAGGGATAGAGATACCGCGTTAACGGGTAAATCAATAGGTGGCGGTGTAGCCATTGCAATAAAAAATATCTACAATGCTAAGATACAAACGACTTGGAATTCCAATGCTGAAGATATTTGGATTACCTTTTGTACCCCCGATAAAAATACCAAAAATAATTTAATACACATGTGCTGCTCTTATATCCCAGGAATCGGACCCAAGCTGTCATCCTCAGATAGAATGGTATTAATATCTGAACACACAGAAAAAATTAATAATTTATCTACCCAATATCCGGAAGATACCTTCCTGATTGTTGGTGACTATAACATGCCAGGCATTCAATGGGATTCCTTTAACTCACATGAACACCAAAATTACAACAATGACCCATGTATATCAACCTTTCTTAATAATATCGCATTTTCTGATCTCCTACAATATAATAATATTCCCAACAGCCATGAACGAATTCTTGATCTCGTACTTTCTAATATCCCAATCAATGTGAGTAGTTCTGACGATCATCTAGTGACGGAAGATGCGCACCATAAATCCCTACTAATTGAATTAAACTTTTCTTCTCTGCAACGCATCAAACACAGAGAACATATAATAAAGTTATTTGACCAAGCGAATTACGATGTTATAAATGACACTTTAAGCAATACTGATTGGTCATCAATTCTTAATACATTAGATGTAAACCTTGCCCTACAAAATTTTTACTCAACCGTAGAATCGATCATAGAAGATTACGTTCCTAAGGTAGAAAAACGAGTAAAGAAATTTCCAATCTGGTACACACGTGCCCTAATTAAGGTTACAAAAGAAAAACTTAAATACTTCAAACTATGGAAGCAGTTAAAAAATCCACTAGACTATCACACGTTCTCATTGCTACGCAGGAGACAAAAAAAACTCTCTAATATAGCATTCAAAAACTATATTGTTTTTATAGAGAATGGAATACAAAGCAACATAAAAAAACTTTGGTCTTATGTAAAAGCTAATAAACAAACTCCAAATATACCAGACTCTGTAACTCTAGACTCTGAGTCTACAAATGAACCTCAAGGTGTCGCAAATCTTTTTTCAAAATTTTTTGCATCAGTTTTTGTACCGGATACAACTATCAATGCGGATTACCCCAATTCAACGACTCATCAACTTGACACCGCACTGATCCATACAGTTAACATTAACGAAGAAGTAACATATAAATATATTTCCCAAACTGACATTAACAAAGGGCCAGGATGCGACAACATACCGGGTATCTTCCTAAAAAAATGCGCTAAAACCCTAGCACTCCCAATATCAAACATATTTTCCAAATCTATAGATCAGGGAATATTTCCAGTTAAATGGAAAACTGCTCTAGTAACACCTATACATAAATCAGGAGACAAACATGACGTGACAAACTACCGGCCTATCTCTAAACTTCCAATACTCAGTAAAATCTATGAGAAAATCGTATACGACCAATTATATCCTACCATAGCACCCTTCATTTCAAATAAACAACACGGTTTCATGAAAAAAAGATCCACTATCTCGAATTTAACCGTCTTCATACAATTCCTACACGAAACGATGGATAAAAATATTCAAACTGATTGTGTATATACTGACTACTCCAAGGCGTTCGACCGTGTGAATCATAATACTCTATTTAAAAAACTACTTCATATGGGCATTTGCGGAAACCTATTTAATCTACTCCATTCTTACTTAAGCCAACGATACCAAACAACTGTTGTTAAAGGGTTTTCCTCATTGCCAGTTAATGTTACATCAGGTGTACCCCAGGGCTCTCATCTCGGTCCATTGCTTTTCCTTGTGTACATAAATGACATTGGGAAATGCTTCAAACATTGCAAATTCTCTGTGTTTGCAGATGATATGAAAATATACAAAGAAATTAAGTCGGGTGCCGATTGTTGCGCTCTTCAATCAGATCTAGACAGACTTATGATTTACTGTAAAAATAACTACCTCTCTCTAAATGCTTCTAAATGTTTTGTCATATCGTACACAAGAAAAAGGAATAAAATTTGCCACAATTACAATCTAGATAATGTGAACATAAAACATAAAAATGAATGTAAAGACCTTGGAGTGCACCTTGATGCAAAACTTACCTTTACTCAACATATAAACACTGTTATTACAAAATCATACAAACTTCTTGGATTCATATTTAGAATAGGTAAATCTTTTAAAAATCCGCAAACCTTAAAAATATTATATTTCTCACTTGTCAGAAGTACACTGGAGTTTGCATCATTTATTTGGAACCCGCTGTATAAAATCCATATAAAAAATATTGAAAACATCCAACGCAAATTTTTCAAACGACTCAACTATAAATACAACAATAATACAACGGTTAATAATATTCAAAGTTTAGCGAACCGACGAACAATGACTGATTTATCTTTTATTTATAATGTTTTAAATAACCATATAGACTCCGCCGATATACTCACACTTATTGACTTTAATATACCTATAAGACGTACAAGACATACACCATTATTTAAATGCAAATATTATAAAACAAATGCTGCAATAAATTCACCAATCAATAGGGCCATGGATGCTTACTCAAGGTATGTGGATATTTTAAACTTGGACATTTTTTACGACTCCCCAAACGAATATCGACGGAAAATATCCCAAATAGATAAATTAGAAAACAATAGCTAACCATGGCCCATCACTCTTAAGTCCACATACTCTCTTTTACACACACACACACACCCTCACACACCCTCACACACCCTCACACACACACACACACACACACACACACACACACACACACACACACACACACACACCCTCACACACACACACACACCCTCACACACACATACATATACACACCCTCTCTCTTACATAAGCGGAATAATAATTAAATAAATAAATAATAAAAATACTTTACTACTTACACTACACACACAAACCAAAATGTATTTGACACATGTAACTGACATTAGATTTAGATAATTGATGTATCATATGTATTAATCCATGTAATAAACTATCTAATGTTGTATGTGTTAATTAAAAAATAAAATAAAATAAAATAAAATAAAAAATAAGTAAAACGAGTGGGTTGTGGACAACGCTATACTCCTCACTACCAAGTCACTCCACCAAGTATTCAAATTTTATATGGAAAATTTTCAGCATTGTCATGAAATGAGTCTGTTAAATTATTTTTAATATAAATGTTTTATTATGAAAACTTGATAATTCTTCAATGCCATTTTATAAAAACATCAAATTTTTAAAATTCCTGAGCTTGGGGTCACTTTGAAATACTTGACAGTCAAAAAAATTGAGAAGCACTGATCAAATATAAGTAGGTACCTATACCTACCCTTTAAAATCTAATGGGGTCTAAGCGAGTATTAGATAATATACAAATTTGAAAATAATCGAATGAGTACCTACTTTAGTCTATAATCGATAAACTAGAATAAACACGCCGTACATAGCACATAGCATTGTGATGAAACTTTCAGAATACAATCTCAGCAAGATACTATTTCATAACTCACTACCTACATACTATATCCCCTTGGGGTAGTGAGAAGTAAAAAGATCAAAATAAAACATTATAACATCCAAAAAAAATATAAAATATTAATAATACTTACCTACCTATCGACTTATTGATATTAGGATAGTTTTATTTACTTTTTACATATGTAATTATTCTTACGTATTTTAATGCATTCCATTTTTTAATGTCCTTGAAACATGTGCATAAACATCTTCATTCGTTCCCTAAACAAGCAAAATGCCAGTAAAAATGCTTGATATGTGAACCAAATAGGTCGAGACAGGATATGCACTCGAGACCACTGGATTATTAACCCAGCACGCTAACCGCTCTGCCACCAACTCATATATTTGTGTGTTATATAGGCATTTTAATATAAGAGATATAAAATTCTATAGTACCTAATTAGCTATCAAAAATCTATTAAATCTATTCTATATACCTATTGTAAGAGCTTATATTAATTTTATGTGTAATAATGTTTCAATATAATACCTATGTAATATAGTGCTTTAATATGATAAAGGAAAATAGAAAAAAAAAGCTTGTTAAATCATGTTTTTTTTATTTAGTATCAATGCAATATAAGTACATCTTGGAAAATAAAATATTAATACTTATTGCAAAACCTTATGTGAAATCTGAGAAAGAGTAAAAGTAAAGTTGTTTTATTATTTCAATGATTGAAATCATAATTTCTCGTCTTATTTGTATATGTACATAAGAATATTTGTTTTCTGTTCTTTTTAAATAATTTTCTTATATGTATAGGTAAAAATGAAATAAAGTATTTAAGAAAAATTTAACATATTCATATATTTAAACACAACCTTATTATTTATGTTTAATCAAGAACATATTATATGTATATATCCCATAGTTCTCGATGTACCTATTTCTTTGTTTTCACAAAAGTCATCATACTTATTCACTTATCACAAATAGATTCCTGATCGTAGAACAAACAGAAAATATAATAATATATACTTTATATAAATTCGAGTAAACCAGAAAGCTTCGTGAGCTTCACCAGTCTGTTATAATATCTATACGATAAGAACTAGACAAGTTTAAAGAAAATTAATATCAAACATAACAAAACTTAACAGTCAACGATCGGATCGGAAGGAAGACAAATAGTACACCGACCGACGTCATTATTAATGATAAGACACACCTCACCATTAGGTATATTGTCTTTAGGTAGTTATAACACTAGAGCACTATAACTTCACATACTTATTATGCTTTGAGTCAATACCGCGACCAGGTGCACGAAGCTCTCTGCGCAGATGGAAGCTGCCGTCACAGGTAATAGTCGGGAGCTCCTTGCGTCTCAGGGGGCAGAGCACCGGGCCTGCCGCCCAATAGACGCTGCTTTAGGAGGTCCCTCTCCTGCGCTACACGCGCCAGTTCCATCTTCAATCGCTGCAAGTCGCCGTGTAAGGAACGATTTGTCATCTCTAGATCTTGTCGTTGTTGTAGCCTTTTGCTGCGACAATTTTGCGCATATCCTCGATTTTTCAGTGTGCGACGTTTCTGCTTCAAGCGGACAACTTCCTCCCTCGGACATCCGTGAAGCCGCTTGTTTAGTTCGCGAACAGACAGCGACATGAGAAGATCGTCGTTGAGCAGATCGTCACTTCCGCAAGTGGAATATCCGCTGGACAGATTGTGCATGTGTCTAGGTGAGACGGCGCTACCTCCCGAGCAGGCGCTCAACGGCCGCATCATGTGTTGACCTCCGTCGTGTGGCAGGTACTCCCGTCTCTCCCACTCGTCCGGCAGACAGTGCAGTGGCCTCAGGTCCAGAGGCTGCGGTTCCTGACGGAGAGACTGCGGCAGCCACATCATGTCCTCCATGAGGCCGGGCTGTCTGCACACTGGACTGCGCCCCCCGGGCGGAGAATCTGGTGGAGAGCCTGCCATGGCGGGTATTCCTCCCAGACTGGCGGCCAGCGGCACGGGCACCGGCTGTTGGGATCCGAAAGTTGCGGGTTCACATGCCGGAGACATGCAAGGTTGACGGCGTGGATCCATCCATCCTCCCATCCTGGCCACGCGGGGATCTTCCTCTTGCCACATCTGGACGTGTCTGTGTGGCTCTCGTTTAACACTATCTTCCAAATGATCCAAAACAAAATCTTGAACGTATTCGTCGGCGTCAGCAAGATTGGAATCGTCTAACTTACGATCGTCGACTTCGGAGTCGCAGCGTATCGCGGGAACCACCGTCTGCATGGCGGACACTATAATAATATGATGCGCTGATGCGGTTCTAGGACCGATGCGGCTAAAGCCGCTGTACACTCGATGACAATCTGGCGGCTACTGAACGTTAACACGGAGGGCTGTGGGTCGTAAGGTGGCCCTCTCCCTCCTCCCACTCCCGCGATGGGAGGGGACGAGGCGAGCCACGCCCCCGCCATTTCTCATTGGAGGAACGCCTCTCAAGCTTTTCATCTATAAAGTCTCCGAGAAAAATAAGGTTTTATTTTACTATAAAATCCTCACCAAACAAACCTTTACGTGTTGTATTTATCCTTTTGATTTTAAACATGACCTTTGTACCTATATTGTCCCAACTAAGTACCTTTACATGATAGGAAAAAAACTGAATTGGTAATAGAAAAGTATCTAGCTATTATATTTAATACAAAATTAATTCCATTATACATATGTACATTTTAAACCCCTTTAATCCTTTTGAAAAATGAATAAGTATTCCATTATGTACCTATTTTAAAATTAATTATAATTAAGTATTTATGAAATTTACAATAATTGATTTATTGTGTAAGTATTGTTTTATCATTTATTTTATTTGTGTATATTTTCTGTTTATTTTATTTAACTTTTTCATTATTTCGTAACGACATTTTTTTATAAAATAACAATTTCACAAAGATTGGTACGTAAATGTATATCATGACACCTTATTCACGTCTTTGCAAACATTCCTCGCCTCAATCACATTTATGCACAAACAAGTGGGTTGTGGCCAACGCTATACTCTCACTACCAAGTCACTCCACAATGTATTCAAATTTTGTATGGAAATTTTTCAGGGTTGTCATGAAATGAGTGTACCTACCTACCTAAATTAATTTTAATTTAAATATTTTATTATGAGAACTCAATGATTCTACAATACCATTTTATGAAAATGATATGCTTTTTTAGAAATTTGAAAATAAAAATATCAAATTTTAACTTTCCTGAGATAGGTTGAAGCATGCAATCTAGAAACAATATAATCAATGAAAAAAAACAATAAAAATAAAGTGAAAATATTCATCCAACTGTCGATTTGTTCAAGAGAATTTATTTCTCTTAACATATCGACAAAGTATCAAGCCAAGATACGCGAGATTTGTATGCAGGGTCTATATTTTTCACGGTTTTTCCAAGTAAAAAACACCAACGAGGCTTCGCAGAATTTGTGTTCCATATACCTATGTAATTACTCAGAATTCGTATTAGAACATTTAGCGTGTCTGTCCCCATATAACTTTTGATCCGCTCGATTCACAGAGCTCAAATTTTCAGAATATATAAATTGATAGAGGCCTACAAAACTTTTTTACTCAGAATTTTGAATTTTTGTTTCAGTCAGGGGTCATCAACTTTTGAATTTTTACTTTATTTTTCCATATATCTCAAAAACCATATAAGCTAGAACCCTATAAATTGGTATAGGTATATAGAAAAATACAATCTCAAATTTATTTTTTTAAAAAATTCCTTAGTTTCTCAAAAAAAAAAATTATTAAGAAAAAATTTTTTTTATAATAAATTTATGTGTTTAACTGCCTATATTACCAAACATTTTTTTTAATAATATCGAAAAAATATGAAACACCCCAGCTAGATAATTTAATTTACTATAAAAATATGAACATTGTAGCAGTAGGTACCTACATCTCAAACTTTTTTTAACAATATTGATAAAAATTGAATTTAGTGACGACATCGTTTCATACTATTAGTAAGACAGTAAACACTACCTACCCAATATCTCACTCAATAGTTTGTTTTTAAACACTACACAATATCTCACTCACCTACTTAATCTACAAACATACATCTTTAGTTGTATATGGAAAACAAGTGTTTATAGTTTGGTAGGTACCTACGTATTCTTCAATTATGCATACTATTGCAATCCACAGTTGGATCTCATGTATAACATGCAACTAGTTAGTTAAAATATTGTATACCCAGGTATTTATAGTGATGTTAGGCGTGCGTCTTGTTACATTTCGGTATCATCATATTTCCTATGAGATGCCGTCTCTATGCAATCACATTATAACAATAAAAATAAGAAATGTGCAATATAAATATTATATAGGTACTTAGGTACGTTATTTTTTATTATAATAACTAGGTACTTCACAAGACCGTTCTGAGGTTGCAAAAAAATAACTTGTATTACATCTCACAGAAAACATTCACATTAAATATAAACCTACTAAGTTCCTATCAAATTATTTACAATAAAATAAATACTTACGTAATCTATCTCCCCTCGTTACATAATCAGTAAGCTGTGATTATTAACTAAGTAGTTCATGGCTACCTAAGTTTTGTTAGAAGATAATTGATCTCATGTTGTACCTAATTGAAAATGGTAGGTACAACAATATGAGGAAAAGCACAGGTTTGATGTTCCTCCCTTATATTAATATTACTGCCATACCAAGTAAGTAAGTATTATAGGGTATGTAGTATATTATTTTAATCCTTGACTAACACTGATAGATTGGAAGGTCGGTACCTACATCAACCCACTCGTAGTCAAACATCCCATCATATTTATTCACAATTAAACCGTCAAATCTCCACAGATTCAATTTGTACACTTGTATAACACTTACATCCACGGGCGGTACTAAATAATACTAGACATTATAAATATATGTTTTTGTTTTGACAAAAAAAAAGAATTGGTAAAATTTCATTATGACATTGATAAAAACACGTTTCTATAAATCTATGTCATATTTTTACTAAATATTTATCAAATAACTTTACCTGTAATAACTTTATTTGTTTAATTATTTTATCTACCTATAACTATTATGCATAGAATATTTCGACATTCTTGTCTGTATCTATGCTAAATAAAACTTTTTATTTATTTATTAAGGAAACATGCATTGTACATTGTATTTGCAAAAATACATTGTATTAGTAAGTATAAAAAATAAAAAAAAACAGCAAAGTTTCCATAGATTGTAAACAATAAGTTACTTAATTACAAAACATTGGTTATACCAAAAGGAAGAATAAACAAGAGTAAAATAAAACAGAAAAAAAACAATGTTACAGATATTACGTACCTACCCACATAAAAGTGCTCAAACAACACAAAATAGTTATCTTTTCAAAGCAGCAAGATTGTTATTTAGAATATCGATTGTAGATTTTTCGATGGAAATGTATAATTTACAACTACGTCTGACAAACGAGTTTTGCGCATAGTTAATTTTACATATAGGAATTCATTCGATCTGGTAATGCGTAAAGAGCAACGAAAGGCCATTTTCTCCAATAGATACATATGCGGAATCCACTATGCAATTCACTGTTTTAAATAAAAATATCAAATCTAACATCTTTCTATGCTTAAGTCTACATTGATTTTCCAGGATACGTTAAATAATTGAAAAAAAATATTTTGAAAACACTCAATCAGGGCCGGATAAACGTATTTTTGCGCCCGTAGCAATATATTTGAATCCCCCCCCTCCCTCCCCAATTTTTGTGAATCTTAAATATAGAACAATTTAAAATTATGTAAAATTACATCGGGTCTAAAATGACGAATCATAAAAAGCGGGATTTTTTTACAATACACACCATCATGCCGAGCCTCTATCCGGGTACGCAAAGAAAACCGAGCGCCATACTTGCGGATTTTTTATTTATATGACTAACATTTTATAATTTTAAGCGCCCTTTTTAACACAACCGCCCTGACTTATTGTTCCTGATTGTTCTATGATTTATCCGGCCCTGCACTCAATGCGATTAATATAAGTATGTTCGATATTATGGATCCTTTGCAGAAGGCGCATGAAATTAATTAATAAACTTCCTATGGAATATCTATTCATGAGATTTGATAATTAGAAAGTGGATACTTGATATAACGAACTTTGTATAAATTATGTGATTAATAAGAAGGATTTCATTGTCCTTAGGTGTCTAGTAAGAGCTGGATTATCGAAAATACAACAGGCAACAATAACATCTCCCATAATTAATTCAGTAATGAGGTTCATCAACCATTCTGAATATAGTGCTATTTTAGATGAGACGAGGCTGGTGTGTGGAGATACACGATACACGAAAGTGTCATGCTTCTTTTTATAATGTAATAATAACAACAGACGCCCGTGATGAGCAAATGCATGAACATGATCCAAGATCGGGATGGTCTTCGTCTTGCACTCTCGGTCTTGACTTGGTCTTGCAACTTTTAATAGTAAATATATATATTTTTTTTAATTCAGTACCTAATTACATTGAAATATAACAAAAGATCACCAATTTGTGCATAGTGAAATGCTTACTTTTAATATAAATTAAATAAGTTTTAAAATGTTGCGAGACCGTATAGTGAATAACACGTTCCGCCCCTGTATTAACCCTTGTGTGGTAGCTATCCTAACCCTTAACATTGCGGCACGGCACGGCGGTGGCTAACCTCCCCCCAGTGGCGGTGTGCGGCATGCACCAGGTCTACCGTGAAATCACATTGTTGTATACAATTAGACATACCTACGAACTTCCATCATTTCGTTAAAAGCTGGCTGGATTGTTTCCTAAGCATTTTTGTTACCAAATATAAAGGGTGCGATACTATTTATTCATTCTAGAGTTAATTAATTAGGCACTTCCCTAACTACCATGTGAAGAAAATATAATAAAATAACCGAACGTCATTTTTTTACATAAAAAACTCATTTCGATTTTGTGTGAATATTAAATACGTACCTATTAGGTATCTTTGAAACATAAACATAATATATATTTATCTCTGTATTTACTAGTTGCATGTAACATATGAGATCCAACTGTCGATAGTGATAGTACCTATGTATATTTTAAGAATACCTACGTACCAAACTATAAACCCATAAATCCAAATTATTTTATGATATTTTGTTTTCTATACAGAACACATAGGTATGTATGTCAAGATAGGATAGTATAGAGGTCAGTCTTTTTTCCTACCCAGAATAGTAAAACAGCATGATGGTATGTATGTATATTTAGAGGTTAAGTATCAAACTATTAAGTCCACGTAGATATTGTGTAGTGTAGTGCTTCTGTGCGGGCGTCCTGGGTTTGAACCGCAGCAGAGGAGAAATTCATTGAAATTTATTTCTCACGCAATTCTTGCGTCTCTGGGTTGGAAACGTTGGTTAGTTGGAAGAAATGGCAATGTGGCAATAAACTCGCCCCTTGCGCAGGGTGATAGGAAGTGTTTATTATTATTATACCTTACAAATTGTATGAAACGATGTCGTCACAAAATTATATTTTTATAAAAATTGTTAAAAAAGTTTGAGAGGCACTACTACAATGTTCATTTAATGAAAGAAAATTAATTATCTAGCTGGGGTGTTCAGCTTTTTTCGATATCTTAAAAAAATTAAATATTGGCCGCTAAACACATAAATTTATCATAAAAATATGTTTGATAAACTCTGGGACTATTAAAAGAAAAAAAATTAGATTTTGTACTTGTCTATATTTATAGCGATTTTCAGCGTTCTAGCTTTTATGGTTTTTGGTTTTAAGATATATGGAAATTAAAGCAAAAATTCAAAAGCTGATAACTCCTGACTGAAGCAAAAAACAAAAGTTTTATATGCTTAAAATTTTCTATATTTTCTGAAATTTTGGTCTCTGTGAATCAAGCAAATCAAAAGTTACAAATGTTCTACTCAGAATTCTGATAGTCTCTAAGTTGGTGTTTTTTGACTTCAAAGTTGAAGAAACCATGAAAAATATAGACCTTTCCATACAAATCTCGCGTAGCTTGGCTTGATACTTTGTCGATCTGTTAAGAGAAATAAATTCTCTTGAACAAATCGACAGTTGTAGGAGTTGTTTGTCTAATGAAATAATAGAAAATTTTAGGATAACGCCTGATTTTATGTTACCTGTATAGTACATCAACAAAAATAGGCACAACTTAAAAATGACGTACGGCGTTCGCTGTACGGATTATCCTTTTTGTATCCTCTCTACAGCCCAAATTATAAGTCCGATCGACTTCATATTAACATCATATATGTAAAGTGCATAGACCTAGAGCTGATTAGTTTTCCATAGATATCCGTTAATTTTTTTTTATGATTTCATTTGTCCAAATTGTCAAAATGCTCTCACGGACTGGAAAATCAAGGTATTTTTATACTGTTTGAAATTTAGATACAATAAAAATACACTCATCAAAAATGCATTGAAGGATTTTCAAAATTTAGAGAAAAAAATCTATGGTTTGCCATATCAATGTGAAATAAATTTCATATTTGTATAAAAAATGTATATAGGTAACAGAAGTAAAATAACTTCTGTAAGGGAAAATTGAGTGATAAACTTCATATTGATATTATATGTGTCTCTAAAGACAAATGTATATTTTACTCTCCACTTCTATCTTCCTCAAAAGGTAGGCAGTGAGAACCGAACACCGCATTCTTCTATCTATACACATACATGTCTTCATCAACATTGATACACTGTCTCATACAATAATATTTGATATTTCGGACAATTTTCATTTTTATGGCATCGAACAAACCAATGTAGGTACCTACATATTATTCAAAAAATGTCTACAAACCATTTGATATTTTTTACATGTTCTATGGTTACTATGGTAACGGACACATTCTGATATTCAAATAAAATCGAATTCGAATTAATTTAGAACATCATTGTAGGTAGGTACCTACATACCTAATACTACTTAAAAACCAACAATATACTAATTTCGTATAGGAAAATTATTAAACTATCTTAGGTTAACTACAATACACATGTCATTCAATCTACAAACTATTTCCTATAGTGAAATTCTTCTTTTATTTAAGTAGACCTTTGGGTGATTTTTTATACAAACTATTTCTTGGAATTTAATTCTTCTTCCTCTTCTTTTGTGAAGTCATTTGGGACAGTTCATAAATAAACTATTTCCTATAGTCTAATTTTTCTTTTTCTTAATTTATGTAGACCTTGGGTGAGTTTTTATACAAACTATTTCCTATAGTCTAATTCATCTTCTTTTATGTAGCCCTTTGGGTGAGTTTTTATACAAACTTATTCCTATTATCTAATTCTTTTTCTTCTTATTTTATGTAGACCTCTGGGCCAGTTTTGATACCAACTATTTCTTTTAACGTAATTCTTCTTTTTCTAATTTTATGTAGACCTTTGTTGAATTTTGTATAAACTAACTTCCTATAGTCTAATTTTTCCTCTTTTATGTAGACCAAGGGAGAGTTTTCATACAAACTTTTCCTTTAGTCTAATTCTTCTTCGTCTTCTTTTATGTTGACCTTTGCGTTAGTTTTTATACAATCTATTTCCTGACGTATAATTATTCTTCTAATATGTAGACCTTTGGGTCAGTTTTTATAGTAACTACTTTCTATAGTCTAATTCTTCTTTTTTGTAGATCTTTTGGTTAGTTTTTATGCAAACTATTTCCTTTTGTCTAATTCTTCGTTTTCTTATTTAATGTAGACGTTGGGTGAATTTTATATAAAATATTTCCTATAGTTCAATTCATCTTCTTCTTCTTTTATGAAGACCATTTGGTCAGTTTTTTATATAATACATTTACTATTGTGTAATTCTTCTATTGCATCTTTTATGTAGACCATTGGGTCAGTTTTTATTACAAACTATTTGTTATAGTCTTATACTTATTCTTTTTTTTCATTTAGTCTTTTGGGTTAGTTTTAAGTCTTATAGTCTATTGTATAGAAATATTATAAACAACATGCACACTTGACGAAAATACATAAAACGAATGGGATGTGACCATCACTAGAATCTTCTCAATACTTTTTTTCAATCGAAATTTACACCATTTATTATATCATCATATATTGCTTAATTTTCAATAACTTCACATTTGATTTTGATGACAATATAATAAAAAATCGGGGTTGTGGCCATTACTGGACTCTTCACAACGTTTATATTCAAATTAAAAAATATTTAAGTCTTCTTCTGTAATGTAGATCAGTTTTATTGTGCAAAAATATAATAATCTATAGGTATGCACACTTGACGAAAAATATAAAAACGAATGGGATGTGACCAACACTAGAATCTTTTCAGTACTTTTGTTTATTTAATTTTTAAGCCATTTCGCATCATCCAAAATTACTAAATATTTAAAACACATTTGCGTTCGATGACAGTATATAAAAATAGGGGTTGTGGCCAAATCCAAACTCTTTACAACGTTGTCTCTTTATAATCAGTCATATTTAAAACCATTTACCATAGTCCATGCGTGCAGAAATTGTATGTACCTACTTATATATAAAAACAAATGGGTTGTGGCCATCACTTGAACATTTTACATCGCTTAAACTCAATTAAATTTCAAACTACTTTTCATACTACGAATTAGCAAATATTTTTTGTGACAATATTATATAAACGATTGCTTATTCCTTCACGAATTTACATTCTTGGCCAACGGCGGGACATAAAAGCTAGTCAGCAATAATTCTTTATCACGTCGTCCTAATTCGATTATTCCTTTATCATTAAAAAGAGATTACTTCTGGAGTGGTTCCATTCCAACTATGCCAGGAGATTCAATGATAGGAATCATGAGAAATCATGAAACTCGTCAATTTGAGAATTATTGTATATGCGAATTGTATAAAAACTATTACTGCATACCTACATACCACCACGCCATGTCTTTCATGGGGTAGGCAGAGTGAACCGAACACTAAATTTTTTTCTATCAAGACATGTATTCATTTTGAAGGTCATTTTTTTATATGAAAGATTATTTTAATAAAAATCATATAATATAAAAATTTTAATTTATCAAATAAAAAAATAAGTTGTTTTTTTAAAGACATTATTTATTATATCTTTGGATTTTGAACATGTATAAAAATATAAAGAGTTGTAGAAAATACATATAAAATACAAATTCCAAAATAAAAATATGTCACAAAAATATATACAAATATTACTAATTAATTTACTAAAAATTTAATCAATATTCAAATTAATTCATGTGATGATTGAATTTAAAAATCCCTCCATTATAAATAAAAATGTCGTAAAATATATCACGTGTTTAGTTAACCAGTTATTATAGAGCCGGGGCGAATGGATGATTCGACTCAATCTCGAAATAATGGCAAAAATTGATAAAAAATGTCAATGCAAATAATGGAATAAAAAAATTGCGAAAATGTCAATGAAGATAATAAAAACAAACTAGAATCACTCGTAAACGAGTGGATAGCTGCAAAACAAAATATAATGTATAGAATTAAAATAAATTTCAACTCACAGCAAACAAGATATATTTAATGATGGAATCATTTCACTTAAGATATTTTTAATAATAAAGGGTAAAAATTAAGAAACCTAAGAATTTAGAATATAATTGTAAAAAATTAAGAATATAATTGTACAAAAAATATAACATTACAAATATATTTCATTGATAGTAACTATCAATGAAATATAATAACTGTAAAATAAACTTTAATATCAATGACATTTTGGTTAATTAAACAAAACAATAAAACAACGAAATTAAATTAAGTAGTAAAAAAGTAAAAATTGTGATTAAGTTAAACCATTTAAAACTGGTTTAGCTACAAAAATATGTATATTCTAATATAAATATATCCCGGCTCCACAATGGCCCATAATGATAGATGATATATTTTTATTACATTTTAATATATTAGCCATACTAAATAAAAAAAATAACAAATTATAAAATAAATAAAAAATTATGAACAATATTTACTTAATGACTAAAATATATTAAAATATATAAAAATAACAAGTGTTTGTCAAAAACATTATTCAATTAAACAATTCATACAAACCGTAATAAAAATTTTTTTTGTTTATTAAATTTATAAGAAATTATTATAAAATGACAATATAATTTCAAAAATATTAAAAACATATGTTCATTTTCTTGTTTTATAATGAACTTATCATTTATTGGTAACATAGTAAAAATTTGGTTAATATATAATATATTTTCATTTTTATCACAAAATATTGCACAAAATAAATTTACGATAAATATACATATTAATAATTATAATCAGTGTGTACTGAACATCTATAAATATATATTAAATCATATTTACTAAGTAAAAGGTGCTAAACCAAATGCCCCCAATAAATACAAAATATTAAAAAATATAGAATTATATTTATTATATACACAGTATAATTCTATATTACTAGTTGAATGTAACACGTGAGATCCAACTGTCGATAGAGATAGTATGTATAGTTAAAGAATATGTACCAAACTATAAACCCATAAATCCAAATTATTGAATATTTTAAGATATTTTGTTTTCTATACAACACATGTAGGTATGTACAGACGGTGGCCAAATTAATACAATCAAATGAATTTATAGCAGTTTTTAGACTTCGAATCATTGAAAATTATTATTTTTTTATTTTATTTCGATCTTTCTAGAATATTATGGGAGATTTAATATATTTTTATAAAATAAAATGCATTTACTATGAATATATAATAGTTTATTGATAATAAAATACGTTTTATGGTAAAATGATCAATATTTAGTAAATCCTCCCTTAGCTTTAATTACTGCTGATATTCTTCTGGGCATGCTGGAGATACATTTAATTGAGATATTTTTTAATTCTGGCGTGTTGTGCCATGCCTCAATTATGTTTTCTATTAGTTGTCTTTTGTTGGTGATGACACCTTTTTTTACAATTGCCCTTTTCAGAGCCTCCCAAACGTTTTCAATTGGATTTAGATCCGGTGAATTTCCTGGCCAATCTAATACCTTTATTTTTTCTCCTTCTAGAAATTTAGTAACGGTTTTCGCTTTGTGGCAGGGTGCAGAATCATGCATAAATACATATTTTCCATTTGGAAACCATTCGGCCACTTGAGGCTTTAGTCTCCCTTTTAAAACTTCTATATACTGGTCCTGGCGCATTGTGCCATTCACAATATACAGCCTTCCCATACCCACCCCACTAATCACTGACCAGATCATTATTGACTGAGGGTGCTTCACTCTTTGGACCACACATTCCTCATTATATTTTTCACCTGGCCTTCTTCTCACATATTGAGTTTTGTCCTGCAGTATTTGGATTGAAGATTCATCAGAAAAACAAACCTGAAAGAACACGAGAAGTTTTCACTAGTCAATTTTATTTAATACAGAAAGTTTCATAAAAACTTATTTTACATTCTAATACCTTGCTCCAATCGTCTTCGTTCCAATTTTGGTGTTTTAGTGCCCATTCTAGTCGCTTTTTACGCATTTCAGGTATTAGTTTTGGCTTTTTCACTGGGCGATAACATTTGAGGTCCATTTCCACCAATCTTCGTCTCAATGTACGATCAGATATATTGACTCCTGTGGTCTGCAAAATAGATTTTATTACTTTTCGAGGCTTCTGTCTATTTTCTAGAGCAACATTTCTGATTTTTCTTTCTGTTTGCGGAGTAGTAATGCGCTTTCGTCCACATTTTCCTATTCGAGATGGTTCAAGGGGTACATTTCCTTTCATTTGCCTACTTATTTTGTGCACAGAATATTGAGAAACATTGGTAAGTGTGGCAATTTCTCGTTGACTGTATTCACAGTGACCAAGAAGGGTTGCAATTTTAGATTTTTTTCTTGGAGTGAGGTCACAAGATCTTCCCATTTCTAAAATAAACCAAAAAATTCTGAAATTCAGCATACATTTAGAAAATAATTTATCAAAATCGTAATAATTTGATAAGTAGTATAATTGTGATAAATATTTAGTAATAAATATTAGGTTTACCTGTTATTTAAAAAAAATGTAAGAAACACTCAAACACTGTCTCAAATAAACACAAAATCAATGGGCAAAATATTCCATTAACACCCGCACACTCTGTGAAGACCAATACTAAACTGACATTATCGTATCTTGTATGTGACAAACTTCATGTTGATGCTTAAAAAGTGTTGCAAGTACGATAACAATAATGAAGGGAGTTGCCACAATTAAAATATACTGATGTGATTCGATTTTGCTGGATAACAGCTAAAAATACAATTATTTTTGCATTTTTTTCCTTTGATTGTATTAATTTGGCCACCGTCTGTATATCAGGATATGATAGTATGGAGGTCAGTCCATTTATATCCAGAATATGAAAACAGCATGGTGGTATGTATGTATGTTTGGATTTTATGTATCAAAATATTAAGTCTTCTTAGATATTGTGTATAGGCAACTGCCATACAAATTGTATGAAGCGATGTCATCACTCAATTCAATTTTTATTAAAATTGTTTAAAAAAAATTGAGATGTACTTCTACAATTCTAATATTTTTATAGAAAATTAAATTATCTAGTTAGGGTGTTTCGGCTATTTTTGATATTTTAAAAAATTTAGAAATATAGGCAGTTAAACACATAACTTTATCATAAAAAAATATTTTTCTTAATGAAAAATGTTTGAGAAACTCTGAAATTTTTTTGAAAAAATAAATTTTAGATTTTGTATTTGTCTAAATTCATTCCAATTTTCAACATTCTAGCTTTTATGGTTTCTGAGATATATGGAAAAATAAAGTATAATTCAAAAGTTGATAAACCCTGATTGAAACAAAAATTCAAAATTCTGAGTATAAAAGTTTTGTTGGCCTATAACTATTTATATATTCCGAAATTATGGGCTCTTTAAATTGAGCGGATCAAAAGTTATAAGGGACACACACACAGAGACAGACACACTAAATGTTCTACTCCGAATTCTGAGTAAATCCATTATATATAACATATATGCTGCGAAGCCTCTAAGTTGGTGTTTTTTGACTTTAAAGTTGAAAAAGCCATGAAAAATATAGACCATGCATACAAATCTCGCGATCTTGGGTTGAAACTTTGTCGATAGGTTAAGAGAATAAAATTCTCTTGAACAAATCGATAGTTGGATAAATAGAAAAATGGTATAGTAAAAACTTCAATATTCAATAAATTTGAGAAAAAAATAGATGGATGTATAGGTACATAAATAATATATTTTATAGATTTATAAATAAATGCTAAATAGTTTTTTTTTTAATGGAAAACATATATAGGTAAATTAAGCCTCTACTAAAACATAAAAATGAAAATCGTAAAAAAAAACATACTATGCTGCATGACAAAAGAATCAGCTGTATTGCAAAGAAACGGAAAGCTGGGTGATTCAACACAGTCAATGGACTAGTGAATCATCCAGGTGTCATCAATAAGAAAAACATACCAGTTACTACTATTATTTTTAAGATTTTACCTTTATTATATTCTAGAAACTTTTGTACTATTTTTGTTTTTGATTATATTAATTATGGTAAGGCAAACATATTCGTGAAGAATAAAATATACCTACAGAAATAATATCAGACTATGTACCAATAATGAATTACACAACTTTAAATAAATAATATAAAACTAAATACTTTATATCATAAGCATTTATATTTTTAGTTAAATCCATTTTATAGTTCAAAATAAGGGTATAAATTGTTTTTACATAATACATGAACAAATATATATTTCAGTTTTGTGATTAATATAATAAGTAATACATAGCAACAATATGTAACAATTTTATTTTTTTTACATATACATACCTACTATTTAAAGACAATACCATGTAATTTTGACTAATTTCAATTTGCACATTACATTAGTGATCACCTACTGACTAAAAAAACGTAATTACTATTATTTTTCTAAAACCATAAATTATACTTTTACGCCATTCGTAAAATAATTTTTACTTCATTCAAGTATATATTTCATTGTTTAAAATAATTTATATTTATTCTCTTAACTAAATAAGTCAAAAGTTTAGTAGTATATAGGTATTAATTACATAGTTATTCAAAAACAACTATGAATTTTAAAAATATTTTAATGCAACCTTCCACCATATATCAATCTTACAATAGGTTACTATTAAATAAGGCACATTGATTCTGGCAGACGAGTGGATAGCCGTAAATCATTATAGAATTATTATGATTTTGGCATATCACAACCAAAAACATATTTTTTGGTCATTTAATATAGAATACAGGAAGTTATTGATAAGATTAACCGACAGGACGATTTCCATCGCAAAATCTGAGTTCCAGACTCGTTAAGAAAGTAAGTATTGATAAATATATCAGTAAAAGTTTCTTAAATGAAACTATTATTTAAAATAATCTCAGACAATACTCATCAATAAATCAGACAAATAAATTTGTACCTAAGAAAACATGCCTCAATAACACAAAAAATATATATATAAATTTAAAATATGATAATAAACACTTTTGATCAATTTTGTAATAAAATAAGTGCAATTATTTTATAAAGATGTAAAAAAAAACACAAACAATACATTTCCATACACTGATTCCTAGTATTTTATTGAATGCATGTAATCACAATTAATTTTTATAATTGTCTACCCCTAAATACATTTTTGTAAATGCATATCTTTGCTTCTAAATTTTAAACCAACTTTGGTCTATGTATCATTTTAAATTATAATTCTAAAATAAGAATATGAATACCATTAACATTTTTATTTGATAAAAATAATTTAATTGTTATTTTTTAACTTTTAATTGCATATCATCATTTACATAATTTTTTAAATGTTTTACTGTTTTTATTTTTGATTTTCTTTTGATGTTTTTGATTTGATATAACCTAATTTATTAATAATTTTAATTTAAAAAATGTAGGTATCCTAAAAATTACATACACTAAAAATAATTAACATTTTGTAAAAATTGAGCAAGAACGCTTCAGCTACATAAAGGTAAATGGAACAGGCCAAGTTGTTTTAAACTCAGAGTCACTAGTCCAGTGTGCCTCAGACACATTAATATAATAATCTTTATGACATTTTTAAGCAATATTTTTTATATTCAAAACATAATTAAACATTTTTTCAATATTCCTAACATTCAATTAAATATTTACAAATGAAATTTTCCAAAAAATTCATGGTATAATTACCATTATAAAATATTTTTTCAAATTGTACAACAAATAATAATAAAATCCATAGATATTTCATAAAATATGTATGAAACAATTAGTTATCCTGCACATAATGAGTAATTACATAGTCATGATAATACATCATAATAGCAAGCGGTTGACCAAGTATGATAGAACTCCATACAATAATATTACCCCATCTAGAACCAAAGTTTTTTTCAGCAAATCTTGATAATACAGAGAGCGGAATCTGCGCCATCATGCCCATGAATGCCCAAATACGATAAGTTTGTAATGGAACACTCACCTGAAACATTATAATTATCAATCCATCACAATGCATAACAAATTAAAGAAGATAAAATTCATGGACATAATATGTTCCTGGAGCTTGGTTGTTAACTGAATTAGTGATGAATATTAAGAATATTTCTTCTTCAAATTATTGTAAACACTGAATCCTATGAACTCCAAGTAGTTATAAAGCACAGGACAAAAGGAAAAATAGGCACAAACCAGCCACCATAAACACAGCATATGTATTTACAAAATGTAACAGAAAAATTGAATAATCACTTACTAAATATTCATGAAACAGTGCAGATATCAAAAAAACAATAAGGCTTGCGACAAATTTACTATATCCAAACTCTACTACTGGCTTATAGACATGTCTAACAGCCCAACGATGAACGGGCATATTCCAAGTCCTCCAGAATATATCAATGTTATTGGCGTTCCACCAATCGTTGTAAAAATTTCGATCAGCAAAATGCATGAGTTCACCCATCAAGTTAAGGAACGAATGAAAATTCAAATAAAAAAAACAAAGCCAGATAAGATGATTGGGGACCTGAAATTAAAAAACATAATTTGTTAACAAAACTTTAATAAATAATAATATGATTGACAAATGAATGTATTAGACTAAAAAATAAAATAGTTCTTACTGCCAGTTTCAAAAGTCTCTCGGTTAAAAGCATGTAATCCATTTGTGAAAATGGCACAAGAGCATTTTTAACAGAAGGAATCATCCATTGTTGAAATAAAGCCATCACTAAATGGGCCCCTATGACAACCTCCAAAATTCTCTTCACCAAAAAACGTTTCCGAATTCTATAAAGAAAAATCAATTTATTATTTGCCTATGATATTTATGCCAAAATTACATATATTATTGCAATATCTAATAAGACTCTTAAATTATAAAATTAGTTGCAAATTGATAGACTAAATTAAAATAAAATTAAAGTTAACATCAATTTATAAAACAACTTAATTTATACATTTCCATACATACTTCATCAGATTTCAAGAGAAAATTCCCAGTTTTTTTGAGTTATAGAAAAACCAAAAACAGTATTCCAACTGTCAATTCGTTCATGAGAATTCAATTCTCTGAATGAATCGACATTATTAAGCCAAGATGAGTGTACGAAGGAACATTTTGTATGGCGTAGTGGACTTTGCATGCTAATAACACTAACTAGAGGCCTCGCAGCATATATGTTCCCATACATGGATTTACTCAGAATTCGGAGTAGAATATTTTATGTGAGTTTTGTGTGTCTGTGTGTCCGTCCGTCCCTTATAACTTTTGATCCGCTCAATTTACAGAGCCCAAAATTTCAGAATATATAAACAGTTATAGGCCTACAAAACATTTATACTCAGAATTGTGAATTTTTGTTTCATTCAGGGTTTATCAACTTTTGAAATTTTGGTTTATTTTTCCATATATCTCAAACCATAAAAGCTAGAATGCTGAAAATTGGTATAAGCATAGACAAATACAAAATCTCAAATTGGTTTTTTCGAAAAAATTCCAGGGTTTCTCAAACATTATATATTAAGAAAAATAATTTTTTTATGATAAATTTATGAGTTTAACTGCCTATATTTCCATTTTTTTTTAAATATCGAAAAAAGCCAAAACACCCCAACTAGATAATTTAATTTTCTATAAAAAATATTAACATTGTATTAGCACATCCCAAATTTTTTTTAACAATTTTTATAAAAATTGAATTTAGTGACGACATTGCTTCATACAATTTGTATGGCAGTCGCTTATACACAATATGTAAGAAGACCTAATAGTTTGATAGGTACCTACTTAATATCCAAACATACATACAGAACCATCATCAACCATCATGCTGTTTTCATATTCCGGGTAGGAAAAGAGGACTGACCTCCATACTGTCCTATCTTGACATACATAGGTACCAACATGTGTTAATATTTTCAATAATTTGGATTTAAAGGTTTATAGTTTGATTCTTATTCTTCAACTATACATACTATCGCTATCGACAGTTGGATCTCATGTGTTACATGCAACTAGTATTAATTACAAGTGCTCTTATATTATTATTTGAGACCAATAATAAAGATGCATAATAAAACATACCTACCAATTTATTTTTTTTCAATCATTTATGAAATTGTCACTCACCAATTAAAACTTGCTAAATTATACCTTAGCATTCATTTTTACACTACGTGATATATATTACACTGTACATTGTGTAAAAATAAAAATTACTATATGTTTATATACATATTCAAACTTCAGGTCACCATAAACATACTCTGATCTTTATTCTACAACTTTTAAAACTTTGACTAAAAAAATTCTACAAGGACAAGAATAATTTCTCTTATATAATAATAAAGTAAATATACATGCATTAAATATTTACATTTATACATCCTTGCTTATAAATTTGTTTTTAGTATATAACAGGGAATAATTAATTATACGTGTTTTGTTCAAAAGATTTATGCCAAATTCAAACAAAACAAATAATAATTTTAAAATCACATAATATGTAATAAAGTTCAATTTATGTACAAGAACATCTGAAAATATAAGCAACTAGGTATATTAAATTTTCTAATTGAAAGGTATTTCAATATCTATATAAATATTCTAGAAACATAATAGGTACCTTGTTGTTTTAGGAAAATTCAATTCGTAACAAAGTGTTGGAGCCATAATGAAATAAAAAATATCTTTAATAGACAAGTTATCAGGATATCTCACAACGGTTTCATCAATGTCATTATTGTTGCCATTTCTAACTTCATCATATATCTCTAGAAAGACATAATCATATTACAAATAGTAAAAAAACAAAATATACAAACCGACACCAATAGAATACAAATAAAAGAAGGAAAGGGTATTCAGAACAAACTTAAATTAAACATAAATTAAAGTTATAATAATCTGGATTCATAAAGTAATCTAATGTCTGGTGCAAAATCAAACAACATGCCATGATAGAAAAATAAAATATTTTTTTTTAATGAATATGTCCTTAAATATGATCAATCATAATACAGGGTGCGGCAAAATAAACAGTGCAGTTGCAATGGGCGACTACATCCGCTGTGGTGGGGAAGGGAACCTAGGAGGGGACTCATTGTGTCCAGTCACTCACCCCGTTTTCAGTCGTAGCAATTGTTTGGAGGGGAGAGTATCACGGCTTTGCCGTTCATGTTTTTTGAAAACTGTTGTTCTTTCGTCATCACTCAGCGGACCTTCCGAAAGGCGCTTTATCATTCCATGTTGTGATGATTTGAGTATTTGCGATTTTTTCCTGTGAGGTTACTTCAAGGAAAAGATTTTAAGCATTGTCTACACGATTTGGAAGAACTGAAGATCCAGATTAGACAGGAAATTGTCGCCATTCCAATCAATATGTTCCATAACGCAGATGAAAACTTCAGAAATCGCCTACATCAATGCATCGCTTCTGGAGGACATCACCTTACTGATGTGATGTTTAAAACTTAAGTGAAAAAAAGAGTGTACTGACTCAAGCAGAATAAACCACTTTTTCGTAAATTGTATCAATTTCTGTTTGTATTGCCGCACCTGCATTATAATAATCATATACCATATTATAATTACATACAGTACAATGTTATATAATACAATATTAGTAATATTAGTTGAAAGCACAACAAAAGATTCTGATAAACAAAAGTCTACAACAATAATTAATTTATAAAACCATCAACCAAGAATAAATACATTTCAATAAAAAACTAATTCTATATTCTATTCTTAAATGTATTGAAAGCAATGATGATGGGGAAAAGATGGGTTGGTGGCAGAACAATTAGTGCACTGGACAGTTTGAATCCTGATTTGACTAATTTGACTGATGGGAATGTTGAAAATTTATAACAAGTATTTCATCTCATTTTTTTTAAGAAATGTAATATGAGATGCAATTCAACTTTATAAAATTAGATATTACCTACATAGATGTGCTTGATATAAGACATGTTCTCGTTGTATAAGAATTCTAACAGAAGTACATAGTCTGATATTCCTATAGTAATATTTCTCAACTAAAACCTCAAAACAGCTTCAAACTACACAAAATAATTTGAGAACTTGTCTATGATTCAAATAAATGTAATTATGAAACTAAACAATCGATAACATTTTTGCATAATGTTCATATAATTATGTTAGAAGAGTTACATGTTTCATTACTTTTAAAAATGAATATATTGTCAATATCTATACAACAATATAAAGAGATTGTATCTTTAGTTATATAATATACAAAACACACACACACACATAATGTTATATACAATATGAATTGAAATTATTCATTAATGTGCATTTTAAAATAGAACAAAAGACATTACAAACACTTACGATCAAAATTTTCATCTATCCAGTCTGAAATAACTGAAATACAAAATGGAACTTTCACAAAAGCTTACACAGTTAAAATTAAGTAAAACAAATATATTTTAGATAAATAATTTACATAAAATAACTACGGAATAAAACATAAAATTTATTATGCAGGATAAAACAATTTGAAAAAAAGGGTAAAGATTTCAGAAATCTTTCATAGAGAGATTTAAAATATGTCTTAGTTACAACCATCGCCATTTATTTAATGTACTCGTGATAGAAGACTATTGTGTTGTACTTAGAGCTTGTTTCATACTAAAATATTGTCATTATACTCTTAAAAGAAATTTCACCGGGCTTGTCACGTATAACGAATGTGATAATAAATGGGTAAAGGTTAGCTATATAGGTCAAATTTCTTCCAAAATAGGGAGCATAATTAACAAATCTGGAAAAAAAGTAGCATACTCTAACCCAAAGTCAATGGGAAAGATTCTAATCAACAACAAAGACAGGATAAATAATTTGGATAAAAGTGGTATTTATGAGTTGTTATGTAACTCATGCCCAGGTTCATATATTGGTTAACACAATATTATACTCTTGACAATAACTTTTTGTAGGCCTTCAGAAGGTGCCACAACTAATAAGTCAACTAAGATACTCGATATTAAGTTAATTATCTTGGAACTATAAACTTTGATACATACCTCATGGTACATAAAAAAACTCTTTCAACATTATCCTCCAACAATAAACAACATATTTAAATATGATTATAAATAATTGGTAGTTTTCAATTTAAAATTCCCCACAAATAATCAACAAACAAATAAAAGTCAAATACACTTACTCCAATTAGGCGCAGACAAACTTTGCCGTCTCAATATACTTTTAGAAGAAATTTTTACTTGTACAGCTTGTCTACACCATAAATTAACATGAACATAGCTCCACAGCTTCAAAGATATAACAAGGTATAACATGCTCACACTCATGGCACCAACTAACAAAAACATATTGAATATTAGTTTTATAAAATAAATATACCTACTAATAAAAAACTAACAGTAGAAATAAAAAGAAATTGAAACTATAGAAAAAGTTATGCAGAATAAGCCATGCATGAATTATTTACATAATAACATATTCAGTGTATCAGCGTGTTTTTTAAGTAAGTACCGTTTTGCCACACCGCTGCCGCAAAGCTGCAATCGGCGTTATTTGCATATGCACTGGGTACCTACATCTGTTGTCTACGCACTGACGCCATTACAGTCTGATCCTTCCTTGTTTACGTTGTGTACTGAGTGTTTAAGATGCCTCCGATAATCGTGAGTCCCGCCGACTGTGAAGTACGGGCTGTTATAAGATTTCTTAGTGTTAAAGGCCTAAAAGCGATCGATATTCATCGTGAGATCTGTGCAGTTTACGGAGAAAACATTATGAGTGATGGAATGGTAAGAAAGTGAGTGAAAGCATTTAAAGATGGCTAACAACGAAGCAAAACAACGGAGTGGGCGTCCTTCGGTCGTTAATGAAAGTTTGGTGCAGGAAGTGGACAATAAGGTGAGAGAAAACACACATCTTTTCGATGGGAAACTCTAGATCATCCTCCGTACAGCCCTGATCTGGCGCCCAGTGACTAACATCTATTCCTGCACTTGAAGAAACACCTGGGCGGTCAGCGTCTTCGAGATGATGACAAAGTCAAAACAGTTGTGATGCAGTGGTTAACAAGTCAGGCGGCAGACTTCTATGAGGAGGGTCTTCAAAAACTGATACGTTATGACAAGTGCCTCAATACTGACGGAAATTATGTAGAAAAGTAGACTAAGGTACAGGCTTTCATGTAAAAAGAAAATTATTGAGATATCTTTGCACGTCTTTTTTTAATTTCAAAACGGTACTTACTTAAAAAACACAGTGATATTTTAATAATTTCAAATTTTTAAGTAAAATCATAACACTTACCTAAGCTAAATTGACTTTCTTTAAAATGTAATGCTATCACAGGTAAAAATACTACAATGATTATATTTATTACGTGGATCCACAATCCCACTTTAGCAGTTAATATACCCTAAAATAAATTAATATTAATAAAATGTACATTTTGTACAGAAAATAATGTGAAACATAGTTTTATTATACAAAATCTAGAGCAAATAAAACATTCATACTTTTATTTCATAAATTTTTGCTACTTCATTTGATAAATAGACAGTTTTTTTTAAATTAAGGCAATAAAATTATTTATGTCTTTTTTCATAAAAATTAAGAAATTTATTAAAGTTAAAATTTAAACAAATGTTGACAATAAAATAATATATTACTATGAACATTGTTTCGAAAACAAAAATTGAGATTTAGAAATGTTTATATATGAAAATGAAACTTAGCAAAATACACAGAAAAGTAGAAGACATATTAATTATACATGAAATGACACGTTCTAGTAAAAAAATAAAATATTAATAGTGAAATTATTATCACTAAGAAAAAAGACACATGTTTCTTACCACAGACAATCCTTTCTCAATAAGTAAACTCATGACAATGGGTATCACTGAAACTAAATAAAACAAAAAAATTAATATCTGGTTTTATAACAATCAACAAAAAAGCATTCAGATATTATAATTTAATAAAAGTACTCCAATTAAAAAAAAACTGACTCCAAAAACAGTTGAAATTAAAAATAAATTAAAAAATGCACTAAAACATATCTATAAAATAATTGCATAATTTAATTTAAAAAAAAACACGTTAATTTTACATTTATCATAACACATATGACTAAAAAACACAGGTCGCAAAATATTTATTTACGTCAAATCACTTTTTGAAGTTGACGCCAAATACAAACATACCTACGATCAGTATAGTGAGTCCCATTATATGTTTGTTTGCCAAGGTATTTTTTTTTAAGTTTTTATGTTATGGCAGATCACCTTCTAGATATACTTTCTCGCACGCCTGGTGATAGCAAAAATATTGTTTAACACTAGGCCGAGTTTATCGCTCTCGGTACCAAACGAGTAATAAAACTCTACAGAAGCGATGTCAGTGCCGGCAATATTTCGAGAAAGATAGCGGGCAATGAACTTATCACCCTTGATGCGAGGCCTATATAAGGGCGTGTAAGCCTGTAAACGTCGTTCAATCGCTTACCTTCGGCTCATTCGGTTCATTCGACTCTTTCCTCGCTGTCTCACTGAGATATAAACAGAATCGACTTATCTACCATTACTACCCATAGTGATTGTTTTCCCACGCTTTTTATTTGTAAACGGTTGTAAATTTTCTGTGTGTGATTTGTAAAAATTTAATTGTGAACAATAATACATTACTGTATTGTTCACAATTGAATTATTGTTCAAGTTGAAAACCATTCTTTCTTTTATCAAACCACTGTCTGGCTTACTTAATTTAAGCTGTATCAATCTTGAGTATCTTGATATTCACCTTTTGTGTTATCTAGACTTGTTAATGTGACCTGCTACGGAAGGAACACTTGATTACGTCAAGCAAGGCTTAATTTTGTCTGATGACCCTTTAAATTAAATCAACTATTGTTTCTGTAGCACCTCACATTGAGAAGCTACTCACAATACAGATTACGGGCTATTCCCCTTCCCGAGTCAGCTCAGCTTAGTATATATTGGACAACACGGAGGGGAGCTCACATTAAAGTATAACACTGTTATACTAGCATCAGTCTCGACCTAACACCGGTTATCGTACCGAGTGGTGTCGGTTAACTGATACCAGTTATCTAGGGATACCGGTAGACTGAGACATAAAGGAACACAGTTCCAACTGAGCTTCAAACTTAAATTGGGACACCTCAAAACTGGTCACTCCCAAAATGTTTTCATTGTAGGTGTTTTTGGAGTTGCTTTTTAAAAATACTTTTATTTTTCCCTTCTTTCTTTTTCATTCTTTTTACAGTGATGTTGAAGATATATTTGACTGTGTCACCTAGTTAAGTGACTAATTATTTTCAAATATAGTGTAATTAGTTTTTGCAAGTGTGAATTTTGACAAGAACAAATCTCTAACGTTCCTTATTTGATATCTATACATTCAAAACTACCACTAAAATATTGAAAACACTGTAACTTCATAACAATTAATATAGCTGCCCAAGCGGATCATTCAACGGGTGATTGAATGTAGTAACCACCCTCAGTCATGAGATCAAGGAAGAAGACGAAATACTCTTTTCCAACATAAAAACCTAAAACAGTTGGCGTAGTAATGAATTATTCACCCATATAATCGTAATCTGTAAAAAATGTTTGTCGTATAAATTATAGGCGCCTTTGCAAATTGAAGATTTTGATGATTTTTGAAGTTCCATCATCAGAACTCAATGAAATTTATATGTGTGATCACCTCTGAAGCACTCCCTTCCTATTAAAAAGAAATCATTAAAATTGGACAAAGTTGTAAAGAGTTCTTATCGCTGAAGTGCAAATTGAAAAGATTGATGATTTTCTCATGGACGCCATTATCAGATCTTGAACATATTGAAATGGGATCAATCGGAAGATACCCCTTTTCTAATAAAAAAAGAATCCTCGAAATCAGAAACATTGTAAAAAGTAATCGCTAAATGCACATAAAAAAAAATAATTTCGTTAAATTGACAACCTCTTTGATTATGTAGGTTGGTTAAAATGTAAATAAATCTTCTTCTTTTTCATTTGTGTCCATTTTATTTTTATTTTAAAATAAAATCAACTCTTAAGAGGGCATATGACGCTAAATCTAGTGACTAAAAACATGGTATATCAAAACTGCCTAATGCACTATGAAGTAACGTGTTAGTAAGGGTAACTATTGCGTATGTTATAAAGGGTTAATACGAGATTGAAATTATCGGAAGCCCAAAATTTGTTGATTTTTTGAACCTGACTAGAAATGAAAAAAATATCACGAACATTCACTTTGATTTTATGCACTCTTTAAGCACATAAAATATTTATTTCTCTATGACACATAGTTATGGAGTAATTTTAAAAAATGTGTGGCAAAAATTCGATAAAAAGAGAACTATTAAAAATACTAAGGGTCGTATTACAAGAGTTATTTGAGAATAATGTCAGAAAAATTTGAGGTCCCGTAAGCAGTATTCTCGCAATACGGGACCTTACCTTTTTCTCAAATAACTCTTGTAATATGACCCTAATGGTATGTTTTTAGAAACACACTAACATATTTGATAAATTTAATTTGAAATTGAGGTGTTTAGGTCTATATGCACCTTTAATATTTTTTGTGCTAGTAACAACGTATTTATGACTATGCCAGTTACAGAGAATGAATAATTTAGTAAAATGTTCAATTGAATTTTAAAGTCTTCTAGAAGCAGTTAAGTTACATACTATTTAGTTCATATTCAATGTTAAACCATGATACAGGAAAAAAACCATATCATGTTATGGTTCACATCAGGATTCCTCCAGAAGCATGTATAGGACATTTGCAAAACAACATTTTGAAGTATTTGTAAATACATAAAACATTAAAATAAAACATTACATGAACTATGTATAGAACTACATAACAAAGAAAAAAATAATATAATTCTAAATATACGAAGAAAAAAAATAACTTATAAATTTAAATAAATATGCTTGGTAAATATGTTTTATTTTTTTGTCATACTGCTAATGAAGAAGAGTGGGTAGTACATCAAAATGGATTTTTAAAGAACAGGTCACACAATTAGAACCTGAAGTTACAGCAAACTATTGTTATAGGCAAATAACCTAAAACGTGGAATGCACAGAGTACAAATTTGGGTTTTTTGCTAGGTTGGCATCTCCAAAATATGTCATAATCTGCTATGATAATTATACCGATACCCCCACACGTTATGATATATTTCAAATTAGGAATGAAAAAGTATATAAATTCAAATTAAACACGCATATGTCTAAAGGATGGGGCAAATACATTTTAGGCTTACTGGAATTCTTATTAAACACGTCATGAGATATTGATAAAAGTTATAAGGTATATTATATAGCTTGAGGTATCAAATAATAGTTTGTAACATAAGAAATTACAGCATATAGTTCATTGCTTAATTATGAAAATTGTAGCATAGAGTTAATTGCTTTTACAATAAACAAATTTTAATGTTTTGTTAAATTAGGGAATTTGATTCGTAAAATGAGATATTATTAAATTATAAAAGTAGAGTCAGACACTTTGGCAAAATGACCAAATATATGGCAGTTTTCTATGGTCATAGCGTGTGACTAGAGCTATGACAGTATGAGAGTCAACATTGGCAACATATTTTTATCACTGTTGTCATAGAACTATGGCAACACTATTGTACCGGTGTTAGTGAACACTCGTATGCAGTGCCATAGAATATGGTTGGCTATGGCATAGCAAAAAATATTTCCAACTTGTTGGATCTATATTTATCTATGTCGTTGATTCCTGCCATTCTGACAATTCAGTATCAGTCGTGTTTTGCAATTTTATCCAAAATATCCGGAAAAGTGCAACTGGTTGTAGTTATTGCTTCATATTTAGTTGCTATGAGGCAAAATATTAGAGCGTGACTGGATATGAAGGCGAGATGTTTTGGGTTGACGTCGTACAATGGATTGTATAATTGTCATTCAAATTACAACTTGCTTTCGGCATATTGCAAAGTCTATGTCATACAAATATATGTTCGTTTGCCATAGCGTCTGACTGTACCTTAAGAAATGGAAGACAAAATATATACATATACTTAATAATAATTTCCCAAAAAAAAAAAATAATAACTTACACAATATCAGAATTATGGATGGGTGTTCTGAACTTTGAATATTCTGTCCAGTGAGAACATTAAACCATTGCATGGGATCAACCATAATTCCATATCTAAATAATATACAAAAAATAAAATCATATATGTACATAAATTAACATAAAAACTATTCACTTTTATCTCTTAAAAAAATAATTTAAATATTGAAAAAGATAAAATTATTTTTACTGTGTCATGGATATAAAAACATTTATAATCGAAAAAATACAACACATTCTATCTATCAATCCATGTCTGCACCCTGAGTGGAGCATGTGGCCATCAGAATATATACATAGATACGTATAGAAACCCAGCAATAATAACAATAAATAATACAACACATTCTATCTATCAATCCATGTCTGCACCCTGAGTGGAGCATGTGGCCATCAGAATATATACATAGATACGTATAGAAACCCAGCAATAATAACAATAAATAATACAACACATTCTATCTATCAATCCATGTCTGCACCCTGAGTGGAGCATGTGGCCATCAGAATATATACATAGATACGTATAGAAACCCAGCAATAATAACAATAAATAATACAACACATTCTATCTATCAATCCATGTCTGCACCCTGAGTGGAGCATGTGGCCATCAGAATATATACATAGATACGTATAGAAACCCAGCAATAATAACAATAAATAATACAACACATTCTATCTATCAATCCATGTCTGCACCCTGAGTGGAGCATGTGGCCATCAGAATATATACATAGATACGTATAGAAACCCAGCAATAATAACAATAAATAATACAACACATTCTATCTATCAATCCATGTCTGCACCCTGAGTGGAGCATGTGGCCATCAGAATATATACATAGATACGTATAGAAACCCAGCAATAATAACAATAAATAATACAACACATTCTATCTATCAATCCATGTCTGCACCCTGAGTGGAGCATGTGGCCATCAGAATATATACATAGATACGTATAGAAACCCAGCAATAATAACAATAAATAATACAACACATTCTATCTATCAATCCATGTCTGCACCCTGAGTGGAGCATGTGGCCATCAGAATATATACATAGATACGTATAGAAACCCAGCAATAATAACAATAAATAATACAACACATTCTATCTATCAATCCATGTCTGCACCCTGAGTGGAGCATGTGGCCATCAGAATATATACATAGATACGTATAGAAACCCAGCAATAATAACAATAAATAATACAACACATTCTATCTATCAATCCATGTCTGCACCCTGAGTGGAGCATGTGGCCATCAGAATATATACATAGATACGTATAGAAACCCAGCAATAATAACAATAAATAATACAACACATTCTATCTATCAATCCATGTCTGCACCCTGAGTGGAGCATGTGGCCATCAGAATATATACATAGATACGTATAGAAACCCAGCAATAATAACAATAAATAATACAACACATTCTATCTATCAATCCATGTCTGCACCCTGAGTGGAGCATGTGGCCATCAGAATATATACATAGATACGTATAGAAACCCAGCAATAATAACAATAAATAATACAACACATTCTATCTATCAATCCATGTCTGCACCCTGAGTGGAGCATGTGGCCATCAGAATATATACATAGATACGTATAGAAACCCAGCAATAATAACAATAAATAATACAACACATTCTATCTATCAATCCATGTCTGCACCCTGAGTGGAGCATGTGGCCATCAGAATATATACATAGATACGTATAGAAACCCAGCAATAATAACAATAAATAATACAACACATTCTATCTATCAATCCATGTCTGCACCCTGAGTGGAGCATGTGGCCATCAGAATATATACATAGATACGTATAGAAACCCAGCAATAATAACAATAAATAATACAACACATTCTATCTATCAATCCATGTCTGCACCCTGAGTGGAGCATGTGGCCATCAGAATATATACATAGATACGTATAGAAACCCAGCAATAATAACAATAAATAATACAACACATTCTATCTATCAATCCATGTCTGCACCCTGAGTGGAGCATGTGGCCATCAGAATATATACATAGATACGTATAGAAACCCAGCAATAATAACAATAAATAATACAACACATTCTATCTATCAATCCATGTCTGCACCCTGAGTGGAGCATGTGGCCATCAGAATATATACATAGATACATATAGAAACCCAGCAATAATAACAATAAATAACATAGCAATGAAATTTTGAATATATAAAACAATGTGTCTGTCAGTTTGCTCGTCTGTGCCCTCGTAGCAACAAAATTACAATACAATTACAATAGAATGATTTAAAAAAATATATGAAGCATGCTTCGGCACCACCGTTACAAAATGGTGATAGGTGCTTTACAGATTTTTGATAAAAGAGGATGCATAAACAACGCCATGTAGATCTGCCAGTTTCAGAAAATAGAAATGTCACATAAATGTATTGCATTAGCAACTAAAAAATAATTGAATAAAAATATATGTGATACTTCGTTACATTATAATACACTATAATATTGAACATTATAATATTGAATTGTACATTATAATATTGAATTTTGAAAGACTAATAAACATAGTAGAACTCAATATATATTTAATTTTACTTTAAACAATCTATATTTTTTTAAACAATCCATAATCAAATATTATTTATATTTACATCAGATCAAAGTTTGTATTTAATGAAAAAGAAAGATGTAAATACTGATAAAATATATATGTTATGGACATAATCGTCAACTTATAAAATTAAAAAAGAGTGAAACTTTTGAAAATATAAAATTTTTAAACAATTTTTATATATTAAAAAAGGATCACTTAATCAATGTGAGGCTACTGCACTTAAAAATAAAAGTTTTTAAAATATGATACCTACTTATTAATATTTTCAAGGAACAATCTGAGACCTCCGATAGAAAGCAAAAGAAAACCCCAATTGACTAATCCTGTGAAATTGTCGAACCCAGAACTCCACGAAAACAAAGAATCTTGTGGTCTGTGACATCTGAAAAACATCAAAAATTCATAGTGATTAATAATTTGATTAACTGAATTACATATAATTATTTTATACAAAGAGCATACAACAATAATCTTGAAAATAGTATTGCAATATCATTTGACAGAAAATCCTTCATTATTACAGAAATTCACTAAACAGTAATGATTGGCATTCAAAATATATTGAATCAACTAAAAAATTTCCAACATCTATGAAATTATAGTCATTATATTTTCATCATCATTTTGGTTGTTTCTTTTTTTGGGAAAAATGTAATACCTATTGAGATTTTATAACAACTTATATAACTTGATCACATTTCTAAACAAAAATCTTTTTATTGAAAAAAAAATTAACGAATATGTCCTTGCAACAAGTTCATATGTACACAGTGATACATTCAATAAAATAAGAATATTCATGTACTATATGTGAACGAAATCAGTTGAGGCAGGTTTCTTGGGTATAATTTAACATCATGCCAAAATATTGATCCTGACATTAATTTTACTATACAAGATAATATAACTCTTGCCACTGATAACTTTAAATATAAATTTATTCTACTAAAGAAATTATAAAATAAATAATAAACACATACTTAACTTTAAGACTCAGATACAATAGCAATGCAAATAATTATAAAAAATAATTATTTTTAGTTTTTATATATATATACCTACTTTCTTCCAGCTTGATTATTTTTTTTATTTATTTTGTTATTTCTACTTTTTGCCTTTATAACTTTAGCTCTTACCAGAATAATTTGATGTTGAACTTATCTCTTAGGCTGTGTTTCTCGAACAAAGATTAAAGTAAAAGTATAGTTAAAATACTTTGATTTCATAAAATTGTTCAAAGCTTTTGGTTGTTTCATTGAAACCTAATGCTATAGAACGACGCATTTTGAATAATTTTATGAAATCAAAGTATTTTAACAATACTATTATTGATACTTTTGTTGAAACAACCTAGCCTTAAAATTTTAATTTTAACACTAGTTTGTGCATTTTAATTGTAACCAGAATAATTTAAAAATGTTTATTTTTTATCGTTTGCTTGTTCTTTTTACTTTTGCTATTAGAATTACAAATTTTAGCCAGAGTAATGTTTGATGTTCCTTTTCTCATTGTGTTTCGAATGTACCCACCCAATGATATTGAAAGAAAAATAAATAATGAATAAATAGAATAAATAAAAAATATGTTTAGGTATTACTACTTTTATATGAGTGAAAACATGTTACTTAGGCATGAAATTGTATGTAAGTATCATTTTTGTTTTTATTATTGTTATTATGTATGCTGTATGTTTTCCAAATAAAATAAAATAATTATTTGCATTGCTATTTTGTAGTGTTATTTTATATATTGATAAACATTTCTGAAAAAGTTTGTGTTTTTCTGTCAGGACATGTTAAAAAGTGGAAAAATCAGTCATTTTATAGCATTTATGACTATTTTTATATTGCTAAAAATTATTGTTGTCAAATTATGATCAAAGATTTGTCATTTTTTTAATTACAGGTAAATAAGTACCTACTTCGTAAATAATACTTTTGTACATATTTGTTCATATATTAATCATACCTTCATGATATTAATATTACAAAATAGCATCTATAATCCTGTTATGACATTCCATGACATACCTTTGATAAAATTGTAAAATATAAATGTACATTCAACATATCAGAAGTAGTATCAGTATTGATAAAAAATGAAGATAAGAAAATTATGACATTATTAGTAAGGTTTAAAACAGAAAATCGTTTATGTTAGATAATAAAAAGACCACATTGCTAACGTTGAAATTGAATAATTTAATGATTACACATTATAATGTTATGATTACGATATAATATCCTTGACTTTCTTTCGTCGAGTGTAAAAATACTTACGGTTTATCGTTTTGAGATTTCCTAATTCGTTTTTCTTTTTCTGTTATTTGTTCAGCTCTAGTAACACTCTGAGCCCTTCTGTATTTTAAAGATTTTTCTTCTGCATCAGTGGTCATTTTTTATTTGTTTAAAAGCACTAACAACAAATAATATTTTAATACAACCGCAAGCATAACTCGTAGGCAATTTAATCAGCAAACTTGCAGACCTTGCAGGTTAAAATGTCAAAAGATGAAAGTAAACAGGGCCGCGTTCTAAATCAGAGTGAATCGCCGAGTGAATCGCTCTACCGGTGCGACCTGAAGTTGCAAAGAGAGCGACATTAGGGCGATGTTTAATCCGAACGGTACTGAGCGATGTTGGGGTGACTTAAAATTACGCGGGCGCGGGAAATTTAAAATTACGAGTTTGGTGTTACTTCAGTTGTGTCACTTTGGTCAAAAATTATAATAAAATAGAGGTTGTAATTTTTGTTTTGGTGTTTATCGGATGTTTTCATTATAATAACGAGGTAATAATTTATTAATTTTAAAAGTAGTAAACGTGTTGTGACAAGTTTTTCGTATTATTCGTAAGAATTTAAGATTTTTTCTTGCGAACATATTTACATCAAAAAGTGATATTCGTTAAAAATGCGACTTATAATAGTTCTGCATCCACCCAACGAACATATCTCATAAAGTTCAGCAATATTGAGGTTCCCTGTCACCCATTGTGAATGTTATGAAAAAATAATTTGACAAACTCATTTCATGAAATTGGTGAAAATTTTCGATACAAAATTTGAACACTTTATAAAATGACTTGTTAGTGAGGAGTTTAGCGTTGGCCACAACACACTCATTTATATAACTGTCTGTTCCCAGAATAAAATAAAATAAATGTCAGGTTTGTCATAAAAAGGGATACAAGTGTTGGATCAAAGACGTACATACATACCATCACGCCATGTCCCTCACGGGGTAGACAGAGAGAACTGAACGCCACTCACTTCTATCTTGACACACATAGTTTTCACGAACTTTTCGTGTTTTGGGCATTCAAAAATTGTTTATTTCCCTTAAAATGATAACCACTCATTAAAAAATAAATTATTTTCATAAAACAAAATACACTTACTGTTGATGTTTACTATTAAATAATGGCCTTCCACATTTCTTTGTGGTTGACCATTATTATCCATGGTAAATTTGTATGAATTTACATCCATTGGATTTATTTTGTATTAATTTACATTTTTGTAAATTATAATTAATAAATAATTCAATAAATTAAATTATAAATACAAATAAAACCAACTAAAACCATACCAAACTAAAAGTGTTGACGACTATGTGAAAAATTATAAATTGCCGCCAAATAAAATGTCACTTTGACTATGAGAAAATTCATAAATCCCGCCAAAAAATTTAAAAATTTGACAGGAGCGTCATTCACTCTACTATTTCATCGAGCGACTTGGGCGACTTTGGTGCGAGTCAACCGTGATTCCGAACGGGCAGAGTGAATCGCCGCGCGAATCGCTCGATGAATTCCGAACGCTTAGGATGACGCTCTAACATCGCCGAGCGTCTTTCCGAACGCTACCCAGAACTAAATGCAGTAAGGGTTACAAGGATAAAAAATATGGTTAAGATATTTTATTTCTAAATTAACGTTAGTGCGATCCATGCATATTCTGTCATTCGTTCCGCACAATCAGAAAATAATGGAACCTATTTAGAAAAATAGCAGATATCAATGAAATTATTTACATATGCTTTTATTGCAAAAACTAACTCCGATTTGTTCAAATATTTGATTTTTTGTAACGCTAGCTAGGATAGGCTAGCACATTGAAGTGGAAACAATACCGCAATCGATATTATGTATGTTGTGAAATTAATACAGCACGCACGTACACCTTCATCACATCTCATCATCAGCCATCATTATTCAGCCGATTCGTGAGCTAACCAGCAAAGTTCACGCCTTATATCTCCATAAGCTACTGAAAATTGACATCTAACTACTCAATGGATCGTTATCGTTTTTGTGTAGTTAATTATACTTTAATAAGTTAATTAGATTTATTTTTATAGAGTTTGAATTCTGGATACGACAATCCACTAGGACATTTCCTTTGTTAGAATGCCATTATGCTTATAGTTGATCAGTGTTAAATTCCTGCCAGTTTGAATAAAGTCTCTATAAATCTATTCCTGCTAGAAGGTAGTATAATTGTAAAAGATATTTGTTCAGTTCACTACGAGTAATAATCTCTCGCTCTTTTGTCTGTCTTTAATTTAATTTACTTTCCACTAATTTTAATCGTTGTGACGAGATATATGTAATACGAGACGCGGCCCAAATCCGTTCAGTCATTTCATTCTAATCTTAACTTTGCTAAATATAGTCGGGCCGTGATTTGCGATGACTGCGATGAGAGATGATATTACGATGAGTTTTATGTGAACATTTTTTGTAACCAGATTTTGACCTTAAAAGTAAGTTCGTCCTTCAACTTCTTGGGAGGAAGGTATCAGAACCCTTACGATTTTTTTATTAAAAAAATATAAAACTTGTTTTACATTCCTTCAGAATATTCAGAAGCCTACATGTTACAAATAATCACGTAAGTCTCGAATAGTGTGGACGCGGCATGACATTTAGACATGTCATGAAACATTTCTAAATGGCATTACCGTCGTTTAGAAATTTTGTATACTGGTAACATCTTTCAAACTGTCAAACATGCGTTATCTAAGACCCTTTTCGTTTTTTCCTTCTTTTCGTGATCGAATTCGATTATCAGCTCAATCAGCTGACGTTTAGATGTTTCTTCTGATTTATTCATTTTGATATCAAAACTTTCACTCAAAATGCGCATCTGGACTTCAGAACACACTTTCCAGTGAGTATTTTCATTAACTTTGCAATGAATTACTATAATTGACTATGAATGATGAAACACTTTTTGTCCTAACAGCCACCCATGGGAAACTGTAGCCCAAGCAGCTTGGAGAAAATACCCCAATCCAATGAATCCTGCTGTAATTGGCACCGATGTGGTTGAACGTGATGTTATCAATGGAGTTTTACATACTCACAGACTAGTTAGTTCGAAATGGTATTTTCCTAAATGGGCACAAGCAGTAAGTATTTTTTTTACTATTTTTAAAATATTCATTGTTTATGTGATCAATGGACGTTTAAATAATTATTTTATAAAATAATATAATAATTTGTATATTGTGTATACTTACATTTTTTATATTATTAATTTGTTTGTAACATTGAAATATTCAAGGTCATCAATGTTTCCTTATACATTAATGTTTATCAATTTAGTTTCATTCTACATTTCTTGGCTATTTTGTGACTAATATAAAACATATAGACATAACATCTAATAACCAAGTATATTTTGTTCAAATTGAAATGAAATGTTACATTGAAATACCTATCAATAATATCCAAAACTTTGAACTATGATTAATTTTAATCATTATATATATTTTTTTATTATAGTAGCATCTTGATAATTCAAACTTAAATTATTATTTGCATATGCTAATAATACATAAATGATTAATCTTCCCCGAGAATTCTTATTCTGTAATCAATCAGATATAAGTTCAATATTATTTATACCTACATTATTCTATTGATGAACTTTGAAACTAATACCAGTGTTCAGATTATATAAATTATAATGGAGATATTTTAGTTTCATTTTTTAATATACCTACATAGTGTAATGTTTTCGAAAATAATAGTCATATTTATTATAGTGTATTGAATTTTATTGAATTTTCAACTTTTCAATAAAACATTCAAGTATTTTAGTAAATTCAATATGGGTATGGAAATTCAATGGATATCATTGAATTGTATGGATATCCATACACAAGCACAATTTAATATATATTTTTTTTAAATGAATATGTCCTTGTTAAACAAGTACATATACATACATCTTCCTACGTTCCCTAAAATAAGCAAATAAAGGTTGTACTTGGGTGAACGAAATCGGTCGAGGCAGGATTCGAACTCACGACCACTGGATTACTAGCCCAGCGCGCTAACCGCTCTGCCACCGACCCATTTACATATATCACAGCAATTTAATGATAGTTTTTATTGTACCAGATTAATCTTCGTCAATTTTTATTTTTTGAAGAATGAATAGGTATGTCCTTGTAGTAACAAGTACATTATACATCTTCATACGTTCACTAAATTAGTGTAAATGTTTATGGTATAGGTGAACAAAATTGGATTACAAACCCAACGTGCTAACTGCTCTGCCATCACCCATCCCTTTTGAGCCAATTCAAATTTTTTCTTCTATTTACACAAGTAGTTTTTATTCATTATAAGGGGTGATATCATGCACTGCGACCTTTGAGGTCTATTGTGCTCCCCCTACTTGCCAGGTTTTCGGTTACAGTGACCCCTCAGTCTCAAACCTCTTAGGAAGAACCCATAGAAGACTCGCTGAGGATAACTTTTTGATCCACTTTGCAGCTTGAGTATGCTGGGATTTCTCCAGCTTCCTCACCACTGCTTTCTTACATGTTTCTTGGGGTGTTAAGTGTTAAAATGGCACAATATGTTGTTTTGCAGCTTAACAGATACCTATTTATCTTGATATACTACAATATTATAATGTGGTAATTACATAAGTCATTCAACAAATAACAAATGTAGTAAAATTATTTGGGAAGTAAAGTTCATGAAAACTTCCTATATCTACAGGTAAGCCAACATACATTGGAAAACTGCCACAACTAATCACATGGCATGTCATTTTAAGTAATTGGCAACTGTTCAATGTTTATAATTTTTTATGTATGTTCTGTTTCCTTTGTGATTAATAATAACAAAGTCTTCCTAAAAATGTTAATATTTAATTGATTTTGTTCAGTTATATTATTTGATTTCTTTAATTTATGTACCATACTCACAGCAAATAAACTCAAACATTGTATTCCATAATTGCATGTTTTGATTGGTTGTACCTACAGAAGGCCAAAAACATATAATTTCATGCAAGATTGTTGTGTAATTATATATAAAAACAAGACAATGTAAACTTTACACTTCTTTAATTACAATACCAATTTTAATAATATCAACATACCACAATTATACAAATAAAAATGAATGACTGGAGAAATTTGATAATCAGTTCTCAAATAAGGATAAAAATCAAAATTGTTTGCCGTCCAAAAATAGGTATTTTGCTGCAAAAAAATTAATTTGAAATAAGTTGTAATTTATGTGAAATAAGCTATAAATAATTTTTGGGCAATGAGAAATTCATACGCATTGCATTTATATACTCAAAAGTTAGATATAAATTATATAACTAGTTCATCTTATAGTTTTGTTTATCATTTTAGCTAATTGGAAGTGCAAAAGTTTGCTACGCCAGTGAAAAGTCTGTTGTTAACCCATATAACAGAGAGATGACATTGAACACTATTAACCTTTCTTTCTGTCGATACATAGCAGTTAATGAAACACTTCGATATATTCCTCACCCCACAGACTCCTCTAAAACTTTATTGAAACAAGAAGCTGTAGTCACCGTACAGGTATGCTTACATTTTGATATTCATTTTTACTCCTCACTAACCCAAAAGGATATAGTGGGGAGTTATGATTTCGCAATTTTTAATGCTATTTTTTTGCAGATTATCAACTAGTATCATGCTGAGATTGTATTCTGAAAGTTTCATCACAATGTATCTGTGTGTGTGTGCTATGTGCTATGTACGGCGTGTTCGTTTTTACTTTATCGATTATAGACTAAAGTACTCATTCAATTCTATTCAAATTTTGCAAATATATATATATCCAATACTCGCTTAGACCCCATTAGATTTTGAACGATATATGAATAGTGCTTCTCAATTTTTTTAACTGTCAAATATTTCAAAGTGACCCCAAACTCAGGAAACTTAAAAATTGAAATTTATATTATCAAATTGATAAAAAGGCACATCTCTTACATAAAATGGCATTGAAGAGTTATCAAGTTTTCATACTAAAATATTTAAATAAAAAATTATTTAACAAACTCATTTCATGAAAATGCTGAAAATTTTCCATACAGAATTTGAATACTTTATAGAATGACTTGTTAGTGAGGAGTTTAGCATTGGCCACAACCCACTCGTTTTATATATTTTCACAAAATCAACAACATAAAAAAATACAAAATAAATAAGACATATTACCCTTTACCAGAGTACAAGCACTTGTATGTGTAGGAGGTAATTAATACAAAAAATTAAATAGTTGATAACTATAGAATTTTTATAATATAAATTTGTATAATGGAGTGAATCAGATTATAATTAATATATGTACTTTTTAAATTACATATTGAAGTCAGTTACCATATTTTTTCAATTTCATCTTGTTTGCCAAACATTTTAATGCTATTTTATTTCAAAATCTACAGCCAATTGTCTAATATTATTCTTAAGTTCCCTCTATCTACTGACTTGTATAGTTAAGTCAATGTCCACATGTCAAGTTTTGAATTTATTAAGATCATTTTTTTTTGCAGGGAGTACCACTAACTCATTATATGGAAGATGTTTTAACAAATTGCATATCATCTAATGCTGGTAAAGGTAGACAAGCTATTGAATGGGTTATTGGGAAAATTGATACAGAAGTAAAAGAAATTGCATCATCTGCGCTAAAAAGTACCGATGAAATTCTCAGCCATACTATGAAATCACTCGATGGTATAACTACTAATGCCCGAAAGTCCATGGACGATATATCCTTAAAGACCAAGAAATCTCTCGATGATATCCATAGTCTAACAAACAATAATGGAATTCCAGGAAATTTACCAGAATTTTAGCCAGATTTCTGTGATTAGTGAAATTTAAAAACAAAAATGTGTTAGTAAACATTATGTTTGTTTGAGTTTTTGTCTGTTACATTAATTTGTAAAGTATTTTTTGTGATATTCATAATATTTATAATTACCCTCTAACAGGAAATAGTCAAAGTATGCATTAGTTCATTTATTTTTGCTTCACGTCACCATTTTAAGATATTTTGATAAATCAAGTAGATAATATATAATAGTATATAGCACAACAAAGAATTTTCGAAATGTTAAAAAATAAAACCACAGAAAATATTTGGACATTCCTTAAGTTCGAATGGAGATGTTACGGGTTTCATTGCTGTATGAATGGTTTGCAAGGTTAATGCTAGAAAACTACATTTAATTTATTTTTATAATCCTCTTGCAAATTTTATTGCTCTCATAAAAAATATGTCTAGGTATGTAATTATTTAAAAATTAAAAGTTATCTAAAAATAATAATAATATCAATAAATAATGCTAACAACTTTTTACTTTTGAGTTTTCTTTAAAAAGATGCTTAGTACCACAATCCAATTCATGCATAAAGGTAATTTTTATACATTAATGTTGCTTCCTAGACAAGAGGGTCTCTGACAGAATATAACTGAGGGAAGAAATCTCAGGATGTGGCTTCATCAGAAGTATCTGGAGGATCTATGACTATTTGAGTTGCAACATCTACGAGGAGCTAAAAAGGAAGTAAATATTTGTTCTTTCACAAATCCATCCTGTGATCACAGAAAATAAACTGGCCATACTGTGAAAACCCTGAGTCTGTAGTAAACATTTTTCTTCACTAGAGACTCAGTAAATATTTCACTACTAATTTTCTATGTGGGAGAATTTGAAATTCTGACCAAATAATGTATGTACCACAAAGAATATTATATATCACGGGCATCAAGCCAGAAGGGCAATACTGCGATTTTCATTTTTTATATACTATTTGATACTTTAGTAAAACCCCCCAATCACTCCTAAAAAACACAGTTTTCCATTCCGTATTTTGGAAGATATTTTAAAAAAAATTGGGTGTATGCTATGGATTGTCGAGCTATGAACATATCGCTTCACTCAATCGCAGCACCCATTCACAGTGGACCTTCAACATATACGAACAAGTCGCTTCTCGAACTCCTTTATTAATACAGCAGCCCGACTGTGGAACGATCTTCCGAATTCTGTGTTTCCACCTTCGTACAACCCGGGTCTTTTTAAAATCCGAATTAATAAACTCTTTTCTAGATTGAAAACCCCTCCCAACGCTACGTAGTGCGCTTCTTCGGAAGAGTAAAATGGACCCAAATCCTAATAGCTGGCGTCCCCTACGTGGACATATTAAAAAAAAAATATATATATCTTAAGACTTGACAGATATCTTTGTGAAGTATTATGGAAACAGATGGGCAAATCTGCATACTCTGAACATTTCACAGATATTATTAAGAAACAATGATGAACCAAATGGGCGAACATATACCATATGATTACGATTCGTTGTGTGAAATTTATAACATAATCAACTGAATGTATAGGTATAGGCAAATATATTTATAATTTGCAGTGGAGAAGGGGAAAATTTGTGAATCATCTTACAAGCAAAAAATCCAAAATTTGTTTACCGCCCAGCCCATGTGATTTTTCAAGATATTAACTAATAGTTCTTCACACAGCAAAGTGGATGTGTTTATTTTAAGTTTATTTGTTTATCTTTTTGTACACTGGCAGGTTTATTGCCAAACAGCAATATCTTCCAACCAACCAGAGTTGATGATAACATACAATACAATGACTATGGCAATAATAATAAAAAAGATTGAATATAATAACAGTTCATAGCAATGATGGGTAAACAAAAGTATAAGGAGAGGAAAAATAAATCAGGTATTATTAGATAAATATTTTTGCTTTAGTCTTTTTTTGAATGTGTTCAATGAGATAGCCGACGTAATATCAGGACTTAGACTATTCCATAGCCTTGCTGATTGTACATCAAATGAAGAGTTAAAAAATTCAGTACTATGAATTGGAATAGAGAGTAATGTATGTTCAGCAGATCAGTGTTATTGAAATATTATTTTTTTTTATATGAATCATGGTAAACAACTTTGTAAGCATTGAATAATGCAAAATGTGATAGTATTAATGTATATAATAAATTTACTCTTAAACTCTACAATACATTATTTTTTTATTTGGCACTGCACCATTTCATCGGTGTTGCAAAGATAATAATAAAATGTATTTAGAACATTCTCTTGATAGAGAAAAATGTAAAATTTGTAACTATAAAATTTATTGCGAAGAGAACATGGAAGAACCCATTAGCACAATCTTAATATATAAAAAAACCCACGTAACAATATAAGTACACGCTAATCTCCAAAACAACCCAACTGATTTAAATTAAATTTTGTATGGTTGGTTCCGAATTGAAATATAGGATAGTTTTGGAACCGATAGATGGCGCTGTTATTGAAAAATAAATATTTTTATTTTTTATCTTTTTTAGATTTTTCATTCAAAAATACATATAACCACAAATTTTGACTTCCTACACCACCCCAAAAAGTTTTATAGGAAAAAAGGGTCGTTATTCATTTTTAAGTTGTTTTAACTTTCAATAGATGGCGGGTATGACCAAATCTATTGACATATCTGTATTACACATCTAGAGGATACTCAGATGTTTGAAAACAAAAATTAGAAGGGAAAAATACATGAAATGAGGTCTTACTTGCTTTACTATAAAATGTGGTCTTACTTGATTTACTATAAAATCTGTGTTCTTACTTGCTTTACTATAAAATCTGTGGTCTTACTTGCTTTACTATAAAATGTGGTCTTACTTACTTTACTATAAAATGTGGTCTTACTTGCTTTACTATAAAATCTGTGGTCTACATAGAAGGCGGTATGTGGCACAGCATCTGCCCAGACGCACTGGTAGCTTATAAAGAAATACACCTACTAATGAAAAACATTGACACTACCCTTGAAAAAATCAATGTTGGTAACATAGATTCGAAAAATTGCCTGAATAATATAAAAGGGTCAAACAAATACAATATTATGATGCATCATATTCACATTCGAAATAAAGAGGCTGTATAAAGAATGACACGGAATTATCTAAGTGTGACTATACATCGTAAGTTGAAACCTCGCCCGAGTTCATTCACTTGTAGTACAAGCATTATTAATTATGCTTAATTTAGTGAATGTATGAGGGTGAATGCCTACTTTTCACAATGACATGTTCATACAAAAACATGTACCTTTAAAGTTGTTAAATTAGAGGGAAGTTTTTATTGAATAATGTTTGCATAATAAATCCATTATTTTTATGTTTTGTATGTACATATCGTCGCACCATGTACCGCACGGGGTTGGCAAAGAGAGCCTAATACCACATTTTTCTATCTTGACACATTCATCGCCTCATCAACATTCATGCATATTCTCATACATGGTTAGTTGTTCACGCTTCTTTCAGAATATCGGTCACATGGTCCTGCAATGTTGACTTCATTTAATTCCTTGTTAAATTTGAATGTATTTTAAAAAAGTGGTCCTGTTCAAGTAATTTTGTTTATTAATTTTCTTGCTGATATATTGCAAATAAATTTACTGATGGTGCAAATAAATTTACTTGTATTCATTAAATTATGTAAAATCATAAAATATATAGTACATTAATTTACTTAATACCCTCCATGTAGTTTAAACATTAAACGCATTTATAGGTACCATAATGAAAAGAAAATAATATTATACGACTAATGGAACGGGAGGGACTGTTGGGACGGTAGGTACTGAGGAGACGGGGTGGAATGGAAGGAACTAATGATACAGGATGAACCTATGGGACGGAAGGGTCTGTTGGAACGAAAGGATTGATGGTGGGAAAGAAGGGTTTGATATGGCTCAGAAAGGCCTAATTTAGTGAATTGTTTTACCTATATTGAGCTACCTCCCTTTATTTAATGGAGGGTCTGACACTGGCACTGATTGTGGCATGAGGAACTGTTGAGACTGAAGGGACGGGGACTGATTGATGGGGCGGAAAGGATTTGAAACTGAAAGGACTTAAGGATAATATAAAACAGCATCTTACTTACCTATATCTATTGGAGGTAGCTCAATATGGCAGTCATGAGTGACTTGCCAAATTATTTATCAGAGTATGCACCTAGGATCAAGTAGAATCCATTTTATAAAAAAATTCATAGGTCACTCATGTCCATAGAAAAGGAACATATTATGCTCATGAATTATGAAGTTTAATTGTCGCCAAATATCTTGAGCCATTACGCAGGAGGGTAGCAATTTATTATTATTATTAGGTAACAGGCAGGCAGCTATTGGTGATGGGCCTGTATAATGTGCTCCTTTGTGTAATGTGCATCTAATCTGTTTTTAAATTGATTGAGTATTCCAGCACTTACAACTTTATCCGGTAAACTGTTCCAGGCATCCACAACCCATGCTTCCTTGTCAGGAAGGAAGTGCTTCCTTGGATTCAGGCAAAAGGATGTTTTATTCAACTTTAAGTGATAGCCCCTCAGTTGTGTGGGGGAATTTGCACATATACCAACGAAGCAGACACAAATTTGCACTTGGTGCACCAGCCCCCCTAGACAACATGCCATTTAAGCTAAGCGTTATCTCGCTAAGCGATAGTAAATGTGTGCAATTGGTAGCTGTGACGTCACGTGACAGCCACCAATTCCATACATTTACTATCGCTTAGCGAGATAACACTAAGCTTGAATGGCATGTTGTCTAGGGGGGCTGGAAACCTAGTTCAAAATATTTGGCAAAAACTATAAACATAAGTGACACCCAATTATTTAAGATAGTATGTGTTATGCCCCAAAAAAAAACATTAATTTTCTTTCCATGGCAACATTCCTGGAAAGCAACTAGCGGTGTTTGCGTGCAGCTAGCGCGCTTTTCTCGGCACTCGACATTTGAGGTGGAAGGAATTTTTTGGCATTCACTCTGGTGGGAGACGGATGGTTTGTTGTGATGCCCTCATCGGTCATCAACAGGGCGGTGTTGGGCCACAGCAGGGGCTCGAAGATTGGACCACAAGGGCTTCATGTGTCGTCGGTTCGCCTCCCAGCTGACCTGTCACTGAGGTGAGATACGCCATCATAGCGTTACCATGTGGCATGGAGCCAGTCATGGGTGACTGTCTGGAAGAGGAGGAAACTATGCCGGGTATGACAAGGATCTGCCAGCCTGACGCAGAGGCTGGGCCCCACCAGACTTATTGCCACTACGTGGACATGCCTGGAGAAAGGATTTTGCTGTATCCTAGGGCTGCACCTTCTGGTCAGCGTCTCTTCGTGTTCGGTTATATGCCATGCGTTATTCTTTGTACTCCGTAATAAATGCAACATACTAAAAGATTTTCATGTCACCATCATGGAACAAATTGCCCCCTGATATACGTGGACCTCAGAGCGTTGACACCTTCAGTAAATTACTTGACTGCTTTGTTTAGTAGAGCCAACAAATAAGCCACAGCGCCCTTGGAGTGATCTTGTATCACTAAACAGCGCTTTATAAATTCTAATTATTATAATTTGTCGCCCTTTCATCCTCACATCGACTTTGAAAGAGAGGGTTCATCATATGAACCTAGTATCACTCATGGCTTTAGAAGTAAACAATTTCTTTCAAATACTCTATTCAAGGTCTACTAAGCATCCAACTTTAAAAAATATAACCCATTTTCTTTTTAACATTTCCTTGCTTCCTGCTAAACACAATATTTCAATAAATTCCATCAATAAGGAATCAAACCAAAAACACCAGCGTCAAACAACTCATCACCATGTCACAGAGGCTATGAACTTTCTAGTACAAGATGTAAATATTATGCTATGTAGCATTCTGAAATAGTTTTTTCAATATATTGCCTTTAGACTTATTTTTTTTGTGAAAGAAATGAAGTAATCAGTAAGGGTTAAGTTTAAAACAAATAAAAAAGTTTCACAATAATTTATTTAATGAAAAATAATCATTAAATTTATGATTGTGTGGGTGCAGCAGTAGCAGCCGTCTCTTCCTTGAGTCTGTCTTTCTTGAAAGTTCCCATGAAGGAAGATTTGTCTGCAGGTGTCTGGAAGCGTCCATGACCAAACTTGGATGACGTGTCAATGAACTTGAGGTTTATCTTTTCCAATGCTGCCTTCTTGGTGTGAATTCGCAACGACTGAAAGAAAAATATATATTTTAATTTTAAAATTTCCATCAATCCATTTAATCAAATAAAAGTTTTTTTCAAAACTTGTTCAGCTTTGACACACTCCTGGAATCATCATACCAAATGAATGGTTGCACTTGCAAGCCATCTCATTTTTTCTTGTGTAGGTACATATTATGTAAATTCACAAACATGAGTGACAAAAATAAACAAGCTGCATATTTCTCGCCAAATTACTTAAACTTTTAGCAGCGAAGGGGAGCGATTTGCATGTAAATCAACGACACAAAAAGATGTCAGGCGAATATTACACTACACAAAACATATCCTGCGCGATGGAAACGGTGTTACCTGTATACATTATTTACTTTTTGAAGATATATATAAATCCTCATATCTCCTTGATTTGTAATAAATGATAGGATATTGGAGGTAAGGTTGGAACCAGATCCACCAGATTTGTTAGTCTAGTATACAAATGCTCTACTATGATAATTCGGGTATTCTATGAAATAGTTCATAAAACAATACCTTTCTCAATGTAATAACACGCTTCTTCGGTCCCATACAGCAACCCTTAATCATTATAAAATCATTGTTAACTTCGCCGTAGTGGGGGAATCCGCCCATTGGTGTAATTGACTTCTCCGATAAATCATACTCAGTTGAAGCATTGTTCTTAATGACTTTCCCGTCCTTGGTGTGGATACCTGTCAAAAAATTGATAGTTAGAAGTCACTTAATTTATAGATCACCCGGCTGTGCTAAATATCACAATTAATTATTGTTTCGTTTTAGTTACATTTTCACTTTTAATGTAAATTATATAAAAATAAATCCCTCAAAACAAATAGGGATAACAATCAAAAATAAATTTTCAGCGGTTATATACTGAATATTGGTAAAGCTTTTTTTACTATCAATCAACATTATTTATATGTTTTGTAAACACAAAAAAAGTACTGTATTGAGCAGTAAACTGATTTATTTCCATTTCAAAAAATATTTAATCTGTAAAATATAACAATACCTTGTCCAATACGATAAATTTTCTTATTCATCTCAGTACGATGATGGTATCCTTTTTGTCCAGCCCTGGCAACGGTGAAGGACACTCTAGATGGATGCCATGCTCCAATACAGGCTACCTTCCTCAAACCCTTGTGGGTCTTTCTGGGCAGCTTCTTGGTGTGCCAACGGGAAGTCACACCTACAAAATATATTTTGTATAAAATCTTTTGCCAATTTTTTTGCTGTATAAAAAACAATATACTATTTATATATTCATGCAGAATATGTATATATATAGGCTGTAGCCTATACTTAGTATGTACATAACGGTAGGGAAATACAACAAAAATAATAAATAGATTTAAATTATAACATACCCTTGTATCCTTTTCCTTTGGTGACACCAATACAGTCTATCATCTCATCAGAAGCAAAAACATTGTTTACTTGAATGGGTTTCTCAAAATGTTCTCTTGCCCATTTCACTTTATCTTCAATAGTACCACCGTTCAACTGAATCTCCATCACGTGAGCTTTCTTCTGACGTTGTTTCAACAATTTCATCTGGGTGTGCGCAATTACACGGATAACAGTGCAATACTTGATGATTTTCTTGAAGTCTTTCTCAATAGACTTACGTCCAAGGTCGTCTTGCCACTTCTTGCATGATTTTGTGAATGCCTTCTTCTTTGACTTGTACCTAATTTAGATGAAATTTGTTCCAACCAATTAAAATGATTCAAAACTGGCTCAACTGAAAATCAAAAAAGGAGGCAGTCTCATCGTTGAGCGGAGACCACACTCCCTACTGACTTGTTCAACAGTCAGTTATTAACTCTCATGCAGCCATAGGAGAGCTATAAGGTTTCACAATTAGATAACGGGTTATATAAAATATACTTATTCAAGTGAAATTAAATAGAAAAAATCAGTAAGCAAAAATCAATAGATAAATAATGATAATAAAATGTTACCAATTCTTGTAGAATCGTCTGCGACAATCTTCGGACATGTGCTCAGCCCACACGGTACACAGGGACCTTAATCCATGAGGAGTCTCAATGTAGCCGACTACACCAACGACCACCATGGGTGGCGTTTCCAGTATAGTCACAGCTTCTACGATCTCTTTCTTATTGATCTCTAGAAAAGTATGAGTTAATTATGATTAAAATCATGCAAATATAGTTGTCAAATATCTAGAATCATTCCACCGAGAAGGCGGGGTGATTTGCATGTAAACCAACGAAGCAGACACAAATTTGCGGTCTGCGTACCCAGAAGCCTGGTTCAAGATATTAATTTATTTATTTAAATCTTTCAGTGCATATAGCTGAATAAAGATACCCAACTGTGTAAATTAGGTCCCAGAACAGGCTTTTGCCTAGTGGGGAGTTATTAGTCAGCTTACATGTCATATTTACGGTGTAATAATATAGTTAGTACACTGACGGGCTTATTGCCTAATAGCAATTTCTTCCAACCAACCTGAGTTAATGTTAAATGTACAGTGTGTGTATAAATATTTGGCGATATTTATACAGAAAGATTAATTTATAATTTAAATAATGTACAAGACATGGCCGTTCCCCCGTGTCACAATCCAATGGACTACAGGACGAAAATGGAATATGCCTTCTTAACGCCAGCCACGAAGGCGGCGAATTTAATTTTCGACACGGTGTACTAGTCACTGCATTAAGGGCAGCTTTGTACACAAGAAAGCTAGCTAGGCAGTAAAACCACGAAGCGAACAATCACTTGTCGGTGTAACGTAATTGTTATTCCAAATACTCACTTGATCCTGGTCTGTCAGCCTCTCGGACAACATGGGTCATGCCAGCTTTATATCCGATGAATGCAGTAAGATGCACTGGTTTTGACGGGTCATCTTTGGGGAAGGCCTTCACCTTACCACGATGACGACGGGACCTCTTCTTGGGGTAGAAACCCATGGACCCATGACGAGGCGCTGAAAACTTGCGATGAGACTGGAAATAATGAAACGATATTAATTGGACGTATAATATAGGCGAAAAAATTAAATAAAAACACAAGACATGAAAGCGATTCACATAAAATAATCAGATTTCTCTAGTATTGCACAAGACCGACACTCACCATGTCAGCGGAAACGACAAAATGAACGAGAAATGCGCAGATGTGCGCAGACAAATGTGTTTTGTCCAAGTCAAAGAAAAATAAAGATAAGTAGAGATAGCGTTAGTGTTTTCAGATAAAAAAATGTTAATACATATTATTTATTTATTTATTTATTCATCTTACTGTACATAAATAGCCATCAAGAGTATGAAAAACAACAAATTTCCTGACAGTGACAACATACAGAGTGAACTGATATAGAGTGGTGGAGACCTTTTACAATCATGTATACAGGTATAAAAGTGTGGAATTCACAATCATTGCCAATTGACTGGAATGAGGGTCTTGTATGTCCGCTTCACAAAAAGGGAGACCAACTACTCTGTAGTGATTATAGGGGTATCACGTTGTTGAACACAGCATACAAAATCCTCTCTATGATTCTGTTTAAGAGGCTGGAACCTTTTGTGGAGAAAACGCTTGGACCGTACCAGTGTGGTTTCCGCCGAGGAAAATCATGTTCTGATCAAATATTCACTCTACGACAGATCCTGCAAAAGACACTTGAATACAACATTGACACCTTCCATCTTTTAATCGATTTTCGAGTGGCATATGACAGCATAAATAAAGGGAATGCAGCAATGCGAGAGTTTCACTTGAAATGGTAAAATTAACAAGAGATAGTGTACAATGTCGTGTAAAGATACAAAGTGATCTTTCTTCATCATTCCAGACATTGAATGGGCAGCAACAGGGGAATACTCTGGCATGCCTCCTATTAATTGTTGCTTTAGAAAAAGTCAGCAGGGATGCTAAAATAGAAACAAGTGATACTATATTAAATTATATCTATAATACGTGCGATACGTGATATTATGTGCGATAGGCCTATTTCGTCTTGTTAGGGCATTTACGCCTTGTTAGGGCTAGTACATGCCCTAACAAGGCGAAATCGACCTATCGCACACAGTAAAATTCATGTAGAATAAAAAAGATTACATGAAAATTCTTCGAAACACAATTGTTCGAATGCGCAATTGTACGAATAACAATTTTTCGAAAATCAGTTATCAGAATTACAATTGTCCGAAAGCAAATTATTCGAACTAACATTTGTTGGAAAACCAATTAACCGAATTTAATATATTTTTGTGTCATTATGTTACCTCCTTTGACATATTTGTTGCCAGTAAAATATATTCGATGAAGACTTTTTTACAGTTTTTACTTGTTGTATTATTGTTGGGTACATAATATTTTTGATAACTGATATTTGACAGCGCGGGATAGCCTAGTTTGTACACCAGTTTGTGTTTATCTAGTATTCACACCAATTTAGTTATTTTACTTTAATATTATAGTTACTTTTTTCAATATATAATGCAACTGGCTCACGCCAGTCGCAATTATAACTACAAACAAACCTTACCAAACTATTTTTACCAAAGTTTTGTAGGTTTATGTTTAAAAAATAGGTGTACATCCTAGGATATCTGACAGCGCGGTGCGTCGCCATGTTGTTTATTCCATAGATTTTTATTATATATAATATACTATGTAGATGTAGTACTCCGTGCAAAAAGTGAGTCATTTGTTTTCGATTCATACAAAATAACTACGACATACTAGTATATTATAATAAAAATCTATGGTTTTTTACTCACACAATACTACCAACATGACGTCATAAAAATTCGAACAATTGTAAATTCTGATAATTGTGTGTTCGGAAAATTGTTTTTCGAAAAAATGTGATTCGAATAATTGCCATTCGTAAAATTGATTTTCGTAAAATTGAGCATTCGAATAATTGTTTTTCGAATAATTTTCCTGTCACCAATAAAAAAGTGGTTTACTTTTAATTTTAGACATCATTTATAATGTAATTCTACAAAATAAAAACTTCGTCGTTTATTATGGTACTATATTCTATAAATCTGTACAACTATTGGGATATGCCGATGACCTGGATATCGTTGCAAGATCTGAACCTGCTCTTAGGGAGACATTCATAGCTCTGCTGCAGGCTGATTTTGTATAAACACCAGAGGAGATGAAAGGAGTTAAGTACTATTTTATCTGTGGATTTAGCTCGTTAACACCAATGTATGTATGTTTTTGGTATTTTGTAAGCGAATTTTCTTTCGTTGTCTTAACCCCAATAAAAAACTCGGGGTTAAAATTATTTATTTATTTGTAGAATAAGAGTTATCTCCTGTCAAATCACGCGACAAATTTACTTCTATATTTTCTATGCACGCGTGTTTGATATTGTAAAATTTACTAATTACTTGAATTATTTCATCCATAATCATTTAAAAGGTGTGTATTATTTATCTTGTACAATATTCATACATATTACTAACCAAATTTATTATTTATTTTTGTATTTGACTTGTTTATACATTCGTTGTTAATTTTTCGACTTAAGTCTTTGGAGGCTTAATATTTCATGAATTTGACGTTTCAAACTAAGAAACATGACGTTTTTCTTTGAGTATAATAATATAAAATGAGGATACTAATCAAGTTTTGTTTATTTGCAGCATGTCTTACTTATTTTTGCGAGCGTTAAAAGACGATGAAAAGCGATAAAAAGACGATAGTCCGTTGGACATGCAGAACGATGTATTAGTCGCACATTACAGAATTAACCATTCATTGTTTGTTGTCCTGTACGACCAAATTAAAACTCCACATCCCAGTACTTCAGAGACACACAGCAGTTTCGTTCGAACTAAAAGTATGTACCTACAATAACCTATCCTAAATTTGTTCTTGATAACAAATTTCGTGTTTAATATATCACACACTGAATTACATTGTCAGATACATGACATATTACCATTTTCTTTGATGTATAATATAGCATTGACACCTTCAGTAGACTTCTTAAGACTGCCTTGTTTCGTAAAGCCAACAAATAAGCTACAGCGCCCTTGGAGTGATCTTGTATCATTAAACGGCGCTTTGTAAATTCTATTTATTATATATCATATTATATTTATCATAGGGCAGAGAGAACTTCTATTTACATTTTTTTTAGATTTTATTAATATTCTGCTCCAATCAATTGTTTTTGCATAGCGACTAATGCTGATCCATGTGGCATAGTGGGAGTTTGTTTTAACTTCAGTTAATTCATGACTCAATAACACATATAACATATTACAAAAACAAATTCATTGTACATTTGTATTCATCAGAAACGTGGAGTTTTACATAGCAGGATGAAAAAGCCTTTTTGAAAGGCGTATCCTGCGACGCATATATGGTCCAGTTTGTGAGAATGGTGTCTGGAGGAGAAGACACAATCCCGAACTCTATCAGCTGTATGGTGATATAAGTGCAGTACGTGTTATCAATATCGCTTGACTTGGATGGATCGGTCACGTATAGCGAATGGGAGACGGGGAGCCGGCAAAAAGAGTTATGGATGTTAATCCAGTTGGAAGAAGACGGGTGGGAAGGCCGACGCTTCGCTGGCTGGATAGAGTCACAACCGATTGCAGAGTGCTTGGTGTGAACGGGAGAAGTAGTGATTAAGTGTGTTTCAGATCCATATAATCTCCGGGGGTGAAATTAAGTATTAATAATAAAATTTCTTTCATATACCATTAACAACAGGGGTGATTTTAAGATAGTTTCAATTAAGTGTTAAAGTGTAAGTGCTTCATTACAGTCTCGTTACGAGAGCAGCGGTTAGTAAGATCTTTCTGATTTAGTATTATATTTATTTTTCTTTGCCCTGGATTTTTCGTTTCGTCATTTTTTTTTTGTGAAACAGGATTTTTATCAATATTACATGTGTATTTCATGTATTTGTTTATTCTTTTCATCGGCCGTCATCACTGTTTTTTTTTTGTTTCACGTGTATTTCACATATGTAAGTGATACCGGTCCGCCCCGGCCGCAGATCCGCGAGAAAGATCCACCTTCCTTCTATTCGAGTAGGATCGTTTAAATTCTCTATGATTAGTTTTCGTAGGGGTTTGACAACAGTGTGGCAACGCCGGTTTTTCATCGCGCACACGAGTTCGTAAATTTTAAATTTGAAAAAAGAAAGAAAAAGGTCTTTAGCCCAGCCGCCAAAGGTGGAGAATAAAAAAAAACTACTTAACTAGAACTGAATTAAGGAATATACCAAATCTTCGGACTGACCTGCGAAGTAAAGGGAGTCAGCCCCCCATCTCCCAGCAGAACTTGGTTCCACATCTCGACACAGGGCAAATCAGGTCACATTGCAATCCTCATTTTATTGTTGACTGTATTTTTATTTTTATATCCATAATAGCCAATATTGTGACTGCGGAGGCCTTTGCAGAGGGTGGCTCACATAGGTCAGGGTCCTCCAATCATAAAGCGTAGCGTACATTCTAAATTTCAATAAGTTGACTCGCATTTCTTTTTTTATTTTTCTTATAAACCTGACTCGTTACGCTTTGTTGATTTGGGAACAAGGGTGCAGTACCACCGAAACAGGGCCTGCTGTCCCGTGTGGCGAGGGAAGCCAACTTCTGCCTGTGACCCCCTCTCGAACGCTTCAAATACTGCCCAGATATTCTATTTCACTTCCATGTACCTGGCTGCCAACAACATAATCGCCCCGTGGATCATCATAGCCGAGGACGTCCCTTGCCCGTAGCTTCCCGTCGGCCTACGACTTGTGTGGTCTGCTGAACGCCCCCATCAGCAGACGGTCCAAGAGGAGAAGACCACGTCCTTGGGTGAGTGATCTAAGTTTCTCTCGATCCATCCCCTGTTCGCGTTATATTCTTTTTGAATTCGGCGCCAAATCAGCAGACCACAAACAAATATTTATGAAAAATATAGTGTGGAAAAAAAAATATTATGACAATAACACATAACCCCTAAAATATGTGACATTATAAGTGACAGATGGACAGTTGAAATTATACACGCGTCGTGTCAACACGGACCGCGCTCACTGAACGGCCGAGGGATGGATGCCCGCATCCTTCATGGCCAGAGCAGCTGCAAACCGCACCAAAGGATGTCGGTTAGGCTCGCTCCACATCGGCAGCTATGGATGTGACACCTAGAGTGCCGAAATAGATCGGCACTCTAGGTGTCACATCGCACCTAGAGTGCCGATCGCACCACCATTCGGCGAGAGAACCGCTTTCCTGGATCGAAGTGAGTGCTGATTTTAGAAAGTGCTGGATCTTGGAGCAATGGCCTGCATCTCCTTGAGACTCGCCCCGCCGCCGTTCGCTCCGGACAGTCACCCAACCGGCATCTACCGGTGTCTGGGACCCGAGGTTGCTTTCACCGATAGCCTTGCCCCTTTCACCCATCGACAACGGTCCATTCCGGCATCGACGGTGCATCAGCACGCTCATGACCGTGAATAAAAATTATGTGTGCCCCAGAACACAACAATATTTCGGCTGTGTTTGTTTTTTAATTTATTTTTAATGAATTTATTTTAACATGTGACGTCCAACATTTCAATTCATCATTTGTGAGATCCTAATTTAATGCCAATTTTATTTATTTTATTTTGTCACATAATCGTGCCGTCAGGACCTTTGACCATTAACAATTTGATATTCTTTTTTTGTATAGTCAGACCACGATTGCATTAAGTAATATATTTTTAAAATTCTAATATTGACATGAAATTGTGCTTCGACCTGATATTGACATTGAAAAGTGAGCCCTACCTCGAAGCCTTTACCTCGAATTTTACAGCAATTATTATAATTTATACCCGATCATTACAGAGAGAGAGAGAGAGAGAGAGAGAGAGAGAGAGAGAGAAATGTATTACATAAAATTATTATTTATATTGTTTTTTTTTCTTTCCATATCCTTTTTAATATGTAGTTCACTTCAATGAATGAAAAAATATTACATTGAAGTATTCATAATTCGATAGCTAACTCATAGCCTAATCCTAATGTGTAGTAGATACATAGGCTTGTTAAGAATATTTAGTATTAATGCTTGACTCTGGACAAAGTCCCCCACTTAAGGATACAGGAGCCTATAAGTAATAACAATAATAATATCTATGAGTGGTCTATGGTATAAATGTCAAAAATCATAGACAAGTCTATGTCAAAAATATAAATTGATAGAATAAGTTAAATTTATGATTACAATTTTGTTTGTAAATTTATATTTGTATGTTAGTTAAGCAACCAATCAATCCCTGTTTAATATTTTTTTTTCATATAAAGAAAATCAAATTAAAAATGACAGCTCATATGGAACGTATACAAGTTCTAGATTCGATCGAAAAAGATATAATGACTTGTCTTCAAAGTGCTGGTATGTAGAGCTCTCACTTGTAAATCCTTTAATTACACATTTTTGTATCAGCCATAATTCAGTACACCATATAACACATTAGTATATACTACCAAAGTTTTGTATTATATGTATATTTTATTTACATGTAAAAAGTAAATGCATTTTCTTATATCTAGTATAACCAATGAGCATATCAACAAGTTCTTCTTCTTTAGCCTCCCTCCCTCCACTGCTGGATGTAGGCCTCTTCCATTCGTCTCCGTCTCTCCCCCTTCGCATCCAGGTCCTTCCAGCTTGCTGAACTATGTTATCGGACCACCTTTTGGGGGGTCTTCCGACACTTCTATTTTTGGTCCAGAGCCTCCACTGTAGGATTCTGGATGCCCACCTAGTATCCCCCTGTCGAGCCACATGCCCAGCCCATTGCCACTTCAACCTTGCAATTCGATCCATAATATCTGTGACTCTTGTTCGGCGTCTTATTTCTTCGTTTCTTAATTTATCTCGAAGGCCCGCTGCGTGCATTTCAGTTTGTGTATGCTTTTTGTTGTTAGTGTGGTTGTCTCCATGCCATATTTTAACATCGGTAGGATACATGTGTCAAACATTTTTCTTTTCAGGCATATTGGGATTTCTTTATTTTCAAATTAGTGTTTCAGTTTCTCAAATGCGGCCCAGCCCAGACCTATTCTTCTTGGTATTTCTGCCGTTTGGTTTTCCTTTTCTAGCCTTATCTCATGACCGAGGTACACGTATTTGTCAACTGTTTCTATTTCCCAATTGTGTATTTTGAAGCTATGTTTGGATCTAGTTAGTATTTTTCTCTTTTGCATGTTCATTTCTAAACCCGTTAATTTGGATGTTTCATGTAATTCTTTGGTCATAGTTTCCAATTCTCTTACATTATTGCTGACAATCACTATATCATCTGCAAACCTGAGGTGACTCAGATAGATGCCGTTTATCTTCACTCCGTTATTTTCCCAATCTAGGCTTTTGAAAATGTCTTCCAAGGCAACTGTAAACAGTTTTGGTGAGATTGTATCACCTTGTCGTACTTCTTTTCCGATTTTGAAGATTTCTGTTTTTGTGTCTTCATCTATTGTCACACTCATGGTTGCGTTTCCATATATATATTTTATAAGTCACGTATATCTTGAGTCGATTCGTGCATTTTCGAGCGCTTTTATGATCGCCCACGTCTCAATTGAGTCAAATGCCTTTTAATCAATAAAGGATATATGGAGAATGATATTATATTCAGTTGCCTTTTCAATAAGTAATCAAATTGTTTGTATGTGGGCCCTTGTTCCAAAGCCTCTTCGAAAGCCAGCCTGTTCTATTAGTTGGTATTGGTCAAATTTATTGATTAATCTGTTTGTTACAATTTTTGTTAATAGCATTAACAAAAATATTAACAAATATTAACTTGAAAAAATAAAAAGTTTTCACAGTATGAAATATATAAAAACTAGAAAATATTCAAATTATCTTAAAAAATACAAAGGAAGCACACAATTATCTTAAAAGAACATTTCCTTTATGTATTCACCACTTGACGAAAAGCGGACAGACCAGATGCTTCCTTCACATATTCTGGCAAATCATTAAACAGTCAAAAACCTTTTTAATTTTAGCCACTGGTTGCAATGTCCTGAAAATGTTCAAATATAATTTTTGAACTATTATTTTTTTTTTAGGTCAAGCTCTCTTAGAATTAAGTAAAGAAAAATCTAGCCAGAAGCAAGCAGAAACTAATACTCACCAATTTTTGAGAACACTAAGCCAAGTAGAATCAAAATTGAATGAACAAATAAACTATTTAACGCAAGTTTCGACTGGACAACCCCACGAGGGCTCTGGCTACGCATCTCAAAAAGTCCTTCAAATGGCTTGGCACAGGCTGGAACATGTTCGATCTTGGGTAAATGAACTGGATAGATTGAAAACGACTCATTTAGCTGCAGCCAATAGGGCCACAAATGGTACAAAGTTAAATGGCAATGCAGCATTACCTCCGACAACCATGTCTAATATAGGAACTGGATGACTATACATAACCTAAATTTATAATATATATCTATATCATAACCATCAAACAAATGCTGTTTAAACCTTAATTATATAATATTAAGAATAAATAAATTATATTAAGCATATATTTTGTGTCATTTTTAGTCCTAAGTATTATTTAGATGGGTGTTGATCAATGACGGATTAGATATGGGGGGCGCCCCCCCTCCCCTTGCGGGGCGCGTATTTACCTTTCCGTGTTGATTAGGAGGCAAGTACTGCCTCGAATTAAGCACTAGTTGTTGTGCTAATGCACTTAAAAACTCGTGCTGAATTCAAGGCACGTGTCCTCCAAATGCTCACGGTTTAACAAACTGTTCCTGCTAATACGTGTTCAATTCAAGTTATTATTGAATATGGAATATATATAGCCATGAAGTTCGCGAGCCTAGGATAAAATCTTGTCACTAGACATGGGTAACTCAACAAAATTCCTTGCGTCAACTCAGGCGCAGCTCACTGAGTTAACCCATAATTACGTCATGACGCAACAAAATGAATAGCGCGGACCATCTACATGATACATTCAAAGATTCAACAACTCACAGGTTCTTAAGTACCTACATACAGCGCATGAATGAACTGCGTTGACTTGAGTCAGTAAGTGAGATTAACAAATAATATGGATATTTTTAAGTCACGTCAGTTTTTCACATATTACCATTTATTTAAAGTGTTTAAAGGTAATAATTTATTTACTTTGCTGGTACAACACCTTTCCATGAAACTCAGTAACGGTGCAGCTCACAACTCATTGCACCGGGTCATTAAGCTAGTAAAAAAATTAATAATCTAATATATAAAAATCTCGTGTCACAGTGTTTGTTATCGAACTCCTCCGAAACAGCTTGACCCGTTTTTATGATTTTTTTTTGCGTTTATTTGGTAGGTCTGAGAATAGGTTGTAGGCTATTTTTTATACCCCTATGTGATAAGGGTGGCCCTCTCCAGAATTTTTTTTTTAGTTTTTTGACAAAATGTTTTTTTAAATTTTTTAATTGAATCGGCATTAAAAAATACTTAAAGCCCTAAATTTGCACCCTTTTACCTTTAACCCCTATTTTTTAATAGCGATATTACTATTTTTTTTTTATACACAGATGCGTAATAGGGTTGCAAGATCGCAATTGATTAATCATGGTCGTACGATAATTTTTTATTAATTTATTTATATAACACTTTTTTGTACATACATACAAGTACAAAGTACAACTGGCGGACTAATTGCCTGGAGGCAATTTCTTCCAGTAAACCATCTGAGATCAAAAGTACATAACATAGTTTCGGCATATGTACATAATAACACAATAACACAACCAGTATAAGACAGCAAAACAAAAAGTGAGAAATTACACAAATTCAGAAAGGAGAGGAAAATCAGAAAGGGAAGGGAGAGGATGAGGAGGGAACAAAAGGGATGGAAAGTGAAATTGAGAGGAAGAGTGAGCATTTAAGACGAGATTTGAAAATTGGAAGTGATGTGGCAGTTCTAATATCAAATTCTTAATTGTTCCACAGCCGGGCAGCATAAATAGTGAAGGAAGATGAATAATAATCTGTAACGTGAGGTGGGATGGCAAGGGTTCTCTCTTCTCTAGACCGAAGTGGGATTCCATGAGAGGCCAACGGTTGAAATCTTTCTTTCAGATATGTGGGGACATTTTATGTATTTAACCCAGTGAAAACAGAAAGTGTGATTGTTATACTGTAGTCACCTCTCAACCAGCAAGGAGTAGGGACGAGAAAGATGGCGGTCTCCTATCTCCCTCACACAATAGGCTTTCTCTCACTATCTACACAGTTTTCGGCCATTATTATAGTTCGTACATCGAACAGTGAGGAAATCGATAGTATTATTTCTGCGAAAATTCCAGATCCGTCTACTGATCAACCACTGTACGATATTCTTACAACAAACATGATTCATGGCCCATGCGGTAAACTGAATAGTAATGTCTCACTACTGACTGATGAACAAATAATCATTTACGACCGCATTATGCAGGCAGTTTTGGGAGGAAAAGATGGATTCTTTTTTTGGATGCACCAGGTGGAACTGGCAAAACATTTCTCATTTCGCTAATTCTCGCTGAAATACGATCAAATAATGGTATCGCATTGACTTTTGCATCATCTGGCATTGCAGCAACTTTATTAGATGGAGGCAGAACAGCAGGGATGAACTATCATCTGGGATGAATTCACTATGGCACAAAAAAATTCGCTTGAGGCGTTGAACAGGACACTGAATGATATAAAAAACAACGACAAACTATTCGGCGGCTCTCTGTTACTCCTTTCAGGTGATCTCAGAGAAACAATTCCCGTCATTTTATGTTCAACGTACGCTGATGAGATCAATGCTTGCTTGAAATCATCGCCACTGAGGCGTAATGTTGAAAAAGTAGGTACAGCTAAAAGTAAACATGCGCGTTCAAATGCTTCAAGATCCATCCGCTGATACATTCCCAAAACAATTGTTAGATATCGGCGATAGAATAGTTACATTTTGAATGGCAAGTTCAGAGGCGAAAACGTATTGCTGTCACGAATCTCAATGATTACCACAGAAGTGGTAATTGAATTAAAACGCGTTCAATTTTCAAATAGATTGGCATTCTCAATGATAAGTCACAAGCCCAAACGATGTCTGTTTATGGCTTAGATTTGGGCAAACCATGCTTTTCACACGGACAATTATACGTGGCATGGGCAAACCATCCAGTTTGTTTGTGTTGGCTAAAGACGGACGGACAAAAAACATTGTACACTGGTCTTCGAGATTGATATTGTTTTTTTTTTCATTGGCATAATTCAAGATAAAATATATGTATCGGTTTTTTTTATGTACATTTAATTTTAAGAGATCAAGCTTTGAATATGTGAGTTTTGTTAATGAAGTAGGTACATTGAATTAAGAAAATGAATGCTTGGTGTTTTATTTAATTTAATTTTATTTTTATTTCATGTAGCTTCTCGGGCAACTAACAGGTGCTATGTCAAATAATTATTTAACACGCACCCAATAACAAGTTGCCACATTCTGGAGACTTACGATATTTATCGTCTCACAGATCCAGACTGAAAACACAATTTTAAAAACTGTGTCTCCACCGGGAATCGGACCCGGGACCTTTGGATCAGCAGTCAGATACCCAACCCACTGAGTCACGAAGGCCGTTTTGTTATTTTTACAGGCCGTCATCGTCCACAGCGCTCCATTCCTCTTTCACTCATAGACCCCATCCCCACATACATACAATAAGTTATTTTTTTTATTTAATTACCAAATTATTCACAAGAAATAATTTATATGGCAAAACAATGTTTGCCGGATCAGCTAGTAAAAGTATAATATGTAGGTATTGTATTTTATATAAGTAAAGATTATTATTATATTTCATGTTTGGTTAGATGTTTGTTAGGTTTCATGTGTGGAAGACTTGGAATGTTTGGTTAAAATAGTATTCGAAGGATGCATACAAAATGGATTGAGAATGAATGCAACTAAATCTAAAGTAATGGTATTTGAGAAGAGCGAAAGACGAACAAAATGCGAGATACGAGTGGAGAATGTACAATTAGAACAAGTCCATGAATATTTATACTTACGAAGCATGTTTCAGCGTGATGGAAGATTGGAAAAAGATATTGAAAGGAGAGTAACGGCAGGTAATAGAGTGAATGGTGCATTAAGACCGGTAATGACTGACCCAATTATTTCGAGGCAAGCAAAGCTCGCGGTACACAATGGTATCATCGCACCGACTCTAATGTATGCTAGTGAGACAACATGGACATGGCAGAAGACGCATGAAAGTAGAATTAACGCGGTTGAAATGAGGTCACTAAGACGAATGTGTGGTAAAACGATGTATGATAGAATAAGAAATGAGGATATTAGACGAGAATGTATGATTGAAAGAAATATCGTAAGTAAGATGAAAATAAATGCCCTAAGGTGGTTCGGCCACATAGAAAGAATGAGTGATGACCGTCTGACAAAAAAAGTATACAAAGCTGATAAAAGAGGAACGAAAAGTAGAGGTCGGCCAAGAAAAAGTTGGCACGAACACATAAATGGGATTTTGAAAGATGGTGATGTTAGAAGTAAGAATAATAGAAGATCGTGTATGAGACGATTTATGGACGTGAATGAAGCGAGGAATGTATGTCAAGAGAGAGGAGTCTGGCGTTCGGTTCTCTCTGCCCACCCCAAATAGGGAAATGGCGTGATGGTATGGTATGGTAATATTTCATGTACATGTTTAAAAATATCACAACTTAAAGTAAGTATGTCGGTTAAAAAGCAGGCAACTCAATACCCTAAAATTGTTCACATTCTCCCGGTCTAGTACTCACGACTCACTGCACCGTGAGCCAATACATTTCGAAGGAGTGAGTTAACACACCCGGCGCAGTGAACTGAGTCAACACAATTGAGCGGAGCAACGCAGTGTTACACATGTCTACTTGTCACAATCTATTTCATTCACCAAGTAAAACCATTAGCTTTATTTTATTGTACCTAACCTCTATATCTAATACCAGCAATTCAAAGAAAGTTATAGTTGTCATTTATAAATTTTCTTTACATACTCTGTATACTGTCAACTGATAAGAAAATAATAAAATAATTTTACAAGAAAATTTTACCATTGCACTTAATTTTGAAATGTTATTGCAATTATTAAGTGATAGTGAATTATTCGCGTGTTAGTTTCAAAACATACTTGAATCGTAACACTTTCGACACTACACCCAAGAAAGGTCCACTCCCATACCTACCCTAGCTTGGCAGGTCAAAACATATGTTTCGTCCCCGAAGTCAGTCAGTGCGAAAAGCAATAAAGAGTGAAATAAAAAACAGTGCCCAAATTTGTGATGTGGGAGACAGCAACCAGATGTGTACATGCCTGCCACGCGACCTGAGATGCCAGTAAGGACATCCCAACCATATTCGGCAATGGAATGCGCACTAAGAATGAGGATGAGAGCAGGCCAGGACCAACCATAAAACGACCATCCCCTACAGGGCAGGTAGAAGAAGGGATGCACAAACAGTTGTTGCCGCTCATACCCGGGTAATATGTGCACGTCAGGAAGTACTGCAGCCCCAGCGAGTGCGGGGATCGCTAAGGAGTAGAAGAGACCCTGTGGAGGCAACAAAATGACCCGGGTCAACGCCAGCTATGAAAAAGTGACAAGACACGAAGGATGTACCAAAAACTTTTTAGTAGATTAAGTATCATAAACTTTTTAATAGATTAAGTGAACTAATAAGTGAACTTAAGTGAATTAATAGATTAAGTGAATTGTGTATGAACTGAGCCTAAATTTAAGTTATTTATTATAAGAATCTGACCATTTGAACTGTGCCGGAATTTAAGTGATTTTCATATGTGTATATTTGTTGAGATATAGTAGGTATAGTGTGATAAGTTTTTATTAAGTAATGTTTCAATATATTGTACTTTACATACATAGCTTCTATACTTCTATCTAGATGTAAGCTGTGTAGTGTAGGATAAACGGGACTTGCATAGTGTTTAAGTAGGTATTTATATTTGTATTAAGTGTTTGTAACTAGGATAGATATGTGTAATCGTAGATGATGAATGTGTGGGAAAGTGTGATGTATGCATAAGTGAAGGAAGGAAAACCTCCTGGACTCCGTTAGGAGACCATCGATGCAGCCCGCCACTCGTCATGGTATGGTCCAGGGGGTAGGCGAAAAGAGGAGAACCGAGTGCAGAGTGGGAGTGTGGAATATCAGAGGAGGGATGGATAGAAAGATGAACGAACTGTGCGACATAATGAAAGGTAAAGAAATAGATGTTATGTGTGTAAGTGAGACAAAAAAGAAAGGAAGTGGGATGAACGTTAGGAATGATGGTATGATAGAGCTGTGGTCGGGAGTGAAGAGTGACGAGTTTGCATGCAAAGGGGTCGGTGTGATTCTAGCGGAACGAATGGGGAAATGTATGAAAGAGTACAAGCTTGCAAGGCCTAGACTGATGTGGGTAAGGATGAAGATCGGAATAACAAGCGTATTTCTAATAGTAGGATATGCACCTGGGAACTCCGACAGTGAAAGTGAAAAGGATGATTTTTGGAACAGTGTGATCGAAATAATGAACGAGAGGAAGGATAATGAAAGAGTGATTCTGGCTGGAGATCTAAATGGATGGGTGGGTGTCCGTAGGAAAGATTTCGAGTCTGTCCTCGGCCCCCACGGTGATATTAGAGTGAATGACAATGGAAAGAGGCTACTAGAAGTGTGCACGGAAGGGAATTTATTTGTGGCGAACTCAGTATTCAGCCACAAAAGAGTGCACCAGTATACATGGGAAAGAGGGAATGAAAGGTCGATTATTGATTATGTATGTGTTGACACCGCACTAAGGAAAGCGACAGTGGACACTAGAGTGTATAGGGGCGCGGAGCTGGAGACTGATCACTACTTGGTGATATCAAGAATTGATCTGTTCACCGGCTGGCGCTCTAAAACCCACCGAAGCGAACCAAAGTTGAAAGGCTGCAAGATGAGAGTGTAAGAAATGAATATGGAAAAAAGACTGGAAACGAACTTCTTAGAGCAACACATAGTAGAAAAAATATGGAAGACGCATGGACGACCCTGAAAGAGACCGTGTGCAAGACAGCGAAGAATGTCTGTGGTGTTGCTAAAAGAGGTGGAAAGAAAGGCGACGCATGGTGGAATGAGAAAGTTAAGTTAGCTGTGGGTGAAAAGAAAAAAGCATGGATGGAATTAATAGCTGCGAAAGGATCGGATAGTGAAGAGAGAGCAAAAGAGAAGTATAAAGTGTGCAAGAAACTAGTAAAAGACACCGTAAAAAGAGAAAAAGATCGTGTGAAAGAGAAAGAAAGCCTGAAAATAGCCAACGACTTTCCTGGAAACATGAAAATGTTCTGGAAAGGCGTAGCGAAAAGGAAAAATGGAACTGTGAAAGCATTGCAAGGAATTAATGATAAAGACGGAAAAATAATTATGGATGAAGAGGGCGTGAAAGAACGATGGAAAGAATATTTCATGGAGCTATACGATAGCGGTATAAGCGGGGGCGTGACTCAGAGAGCATGGCAAGTAAGTGAAGACGAAAAAGATGAAATTACGCGAGAGGAGGTGCTTGAAGCAGTAAAACACGCGAAAGCGGGAAAAGCTGCCGGATATGATAGTATATCAGCTGAACTTATAAAATATGGCGGCGAGCAGACGTTGGAGTGGTGCCACTCTCTTTTCAACTTGTGTTGGGAAGCAGGACGCACTCCTGCGGACTGGAGAAATGCAGTCGTGGTACCTTTGTATAAAGGTAAAGGATCGAAACTCGACTGCAAAAACTATAGAGCCATAAGTTTGTTAAGCTCAGTTGGTAAAATGTACGCAAGGATCCTGGATCAAAGAGTACGAAAGGTTACTGAATGCAAGATATGGGATGTCCAAGGAGCGTTTGTGGGCGGCAGAGGATGTATAGACCAAATTTTTTCTCTACGAATGGTCACAGAGAAGGTTCTGGATAAAAACCAGAAACTGTTCTGTGCCTTTATAGACCTAGAAAAGGCCTATGATAAAGTTGTTAGAGAGAAACTATGGGATATACTATCAGCGTATGGAGTGAGGAGTAAGCTGATACGCGCAATCGCGTCATTATATGAGAACAGCGAAGCATGTGTTCGTGTCAACGACACAGTAACATCGTGGTTCTCGATAAATAATGGCGTTAGACAGGGATGCGTTCTGTCTCCATGGCTCTTCAACCTGTACATTGACTTCTGTATAAGAGCCCTTAAGGATGAAAGCAAGGGTCTGAAACTGAGTAATGTAATAGTGCGTGATTTGATGTATGCAGATGACAAAGTACTGTTAGCTGAAAGTATGGAAGAGTTACAATATCTTGTAACCATGGTATATGAAGGATGCATAGAGAACGGTCTGAGAATGAATGCCAGCAAATCAAAGGTAATGGTCTTTGAAAAGAGCGAAAGCAGAACAGCGTGTAAAATAAGAGTAGAGAATGAATGGCTCGAGCAAGTCGACGAGTATGTATATCTGGGAAGCATGTTTCAACGGAATGGACGACCTGATAAGGATATCGAAAGAAGAGTTATGGCAGGAAACAGAGTGAATGGAGCACTGAGACCAGTTATGAATGATCGCAACATATCAAAGGCTGCCAAAGTTGCCATTCATAACGCTATCTTAGTGCCGACATTGACGTATGCAAGTGAAACCTGGACATGGCAGAAGTCGCACGAAAGCAGAATAAATGCTGTTGAAATGAGATCGCTAAGAAGAATCTGCAATAGAACGATGTATGACAGGGTAAGAAATGAGAACATAAGGAAAGAATGTAAGATGAAGAAAGATATCATTAATAGAATGAAAGTGAACACACTGAGATGGTTTGGCCACATGGGTAGAATGAATGAGGAACGCCTGACGAAGAAAATATACAATGCGGATAGGAATGGATTGAGAGGCCGGGGCCGCCCAAGAAAGGGATGGCACGACCATGTGAACGATATTCTGAAAGACGGAAATGTTAGAAGCATGTACAATAGACGAACATGTATGAGACGATGCATGAATGTTGACGAGGCGATGAATGTGTGCCAGGATAGAAAGATATGGCGTTCGGTTCTCTCTGCCTACCCCGTAAGGGACATGGCGTGATGGTATGTATGTATGTATGTATGTAGTGTACCATTAATTCATCAGGATTTTTATGTATTGAATCCATAGAAAAGATAAATATTATTAAATTATACCATAAAATTTATTTTCATTTCCCAATTCTTTTATGCTATGAACTTTTATAATCTTTATTTAATATTCTTTTTAGTTTTCGCTATTCATATTTTTCTTTATTACACTTATATATATTTTTTTTTATACATACATACATACCATCACGCCATATCCCTTACGGGGTAAGCAGAGAGAACCGAGTGCCATACTCCTCTATTTTTGCATACATTCTTAGCTTCCTTTACATCCATGCATCGTCTCATACATGCTCGTCGATTATTCAAGCTTCTTATATTTCCTTCTTTCAAAATATCATTCACATGGTTAATAGTATTTTTTATATTCTATTTTTGTTTCTTTAATGTCTGTTTTAAAAAGATTTGTGAGTGCATGATGCCTAGACAACGTGCCATTTAGCTCAAGTAAAGAAATAAGACAAGATAACTAAATGTATGGAAGTGACATTTGTCACTTGACTGGCAACTGTCACTTCCATATATTGAGTTATCTATTTTTGTTACTTTTCTTGAGCTAAATGACATGTTGTCTAGGGGGCATATAAGAAACAGAAAGGCTTATTATTTACATAACTGCATAAAAAACAAAATAACATTACACCTTTTCACAACATGTTGATTTTTTACAACAAAACTCATAAAAAATAGGGATGTGTGTAATTCCATTGGTAATTTATAACTTCTAACAAATATACTGAAAGTCACCCACTGCTTACCCGGGTATCTCAGGCGCGTTAGCACCTCTTTACCCGCACTTACTTGCAAATCTTTTTTACGCAGGCGGGCTCGGAGTTTACCGGATGGGCTCCCCCCAACAAACCCCGCCTGCTAAATTATAGACTCTCAGTGCCCTCATTCAAGGATGAAGCCTACCTAATGCACCTTACTAATTAAAACTAATCTTAATTTCTAGGTACATATAACTACTTAAAACTAGCATCATACTATAACTATACATCTTACAAGCTAATTGTCTTAGTCTTAAGCCTTAGATAGATGAGGGGGCCAGGACAGAGGCGTCCCGACATTCCAAAAGAGCCATCGCACCCGCATCACCAGGTGCGATAGCTAACCTCGACGCGAGGAAGGAGGACCCACCCAGATGGGGGCACTTGATTAGACACCTCCACGAAGAGAGAAGGGACGGCACGAAACGTCAACGAGTCATCGACCACTCCGCCACAGCATCACTCCAGGCCAGATTAGGCCCACCGCTGTACGAGACCCTCGACCGGGTGTAAACCCGGTCTCCGGAGCTCATCCCAGCGTGAGACCCACACATCAACAAACTCTTCGAAACGAGCAATATTGTAATGGTTCGCCAGCACTTTGCCAAACCAGACTGGCCGGGCGGTGCCAGCACACATACCTCCTATCATATTCTCCCTGGCATCCATCAACAAAGGGCACTCCCAAAGGATATGCTCTGCATTCTGGGCGCCGGTACCACAAGCACACCACGGATCCAACTATCCGCTAGGCCTAACTCAAATAGTCGGCCTTTAAGCTCCCCGTGTCCTGACATGAGCTGCACCGCATGGTGGCTCAGTGCCAGCGGTCTCATGCTCATCCTCTCTTAGGTCAGGGAAGAACTTATAGGTAACCCTAGCAGTTCCTCCTCTGTCCCAGCACTCCTGCCAAACTTCCATCATCCTTTCTCTGACTCTATTGATGGCCCCACTCAGACCACCAAGTCCAGGTGCAACACAAACAATCACTCCTTAATGTTCAGCCCGTTTGTTGAGCTTGATACTTCTACGTGCGACAAAGTCCCCCACCTCAAGATCAGCAGGCAGGACACCAGCGATGACCGGAAGACCATCGCTGGCCACCGTGCGATACGCACATGTAACAGCAAGCTAGGGAAGACGCTGACCCCTCAGGATCGCAAGAGCAACTGAGCCAATACTCAGCCGATGGGACCACACTTCAGATGTGTATGTAACCTGGGCCACATACATAGTCTAACAAATATAGCAAGAAGTAAACATACAATAAAAATTGTACTGGCACATTCTTAATATGTTATAGGGTAATAGAAATTAAAACATTATTGATAGAGCCAATATTTTTTATAATTGCAAAAATTGATAGAACATACAAGTCAAATTGAATTATGGCCATAATAATTAATTAACTCATCTTGCATAAAACAAAATTATAAGACACATTATTTTTAAATGCTCATTATAAACTAACTTATATCAACAAGTATACATAAATATCAAACAGGTTTTATTTATTTTATATACTTTTCCATAAATTTTCTATGAAATTCTGATCGAAGGGAGTCATTGATAAAAGTATTTGGCTTCTTTTCTGGTTCGGATCGAGCGCAATTTTTAAACACCACATCATCATCCCATCGGCGTTTTACCTGAAAAAATGAAATAAAATATTTTACTAAATATAAATGTGATATATCATTTATTGCTTGTAAATGCTCTTTAAAAAAGAAACAAAATTAATGTGCTCAAGAAAATGTTTTATACTATCTCAGATACTACTAACATTGAGGATTCATCAGCCAGATTGTTACAGAAACACATTTGCATTTTACCAAAATTACACAAGTAATCTAGGTTATGTTCAATGTATCACATACAAAATTACACAAGTAATCTAGGTTATGTTCAATGTATCACATACAAAATTACACAAGTAATCTAGGTTATGTTCAATGTATCACATACAAAATTACACAAGTAATCTAGGTTATGTTCAATGTATCACATACAAAATTACACAAGTAATCTAGGTTATGTTCAATGTATCACATACAAAATTACACAAGTAATCTAGGTTATGTTCAATGTATCACATACAAAATTACACAAGTAATCTAGGTTATGTTCAATGTATCACATACAAAATTACACAAGTAATCTAGGTTATGTTCAATGTATCACATACAAAATTACACAAGTAATCTAGGTTATGTTCAATGTATCACATACAAAATTACACAAGTAATCTAGGTTATGTTCAATGTATCACATACAAAATTACACAAGTAATCTAGGGCCCAAATTATAGAATAATTCTCAAGACCGTTCTCCAAATGTGTCATCTCAAGACCATCTTGAGATCATGCTCGAAAATCCGTATTAAAAGTAAAATACGTACGCCGTCTCATTCGAGAAAGAGTACTCGAAAAAAATGTGCATGCAGCTCTATAAATAAGTACTTTTTCTCGTGAATGGCAATAATTTCAGAGTTGTTATGTTGGTAGCAATGAGTTGGAATATCTATTTATAGATATTTTGACAATTCGTTGTCTTGGTAATCTTCGAAAGTGTAGAGAAATTTATGCATCATAATATTATGATACGTGATTAAATAGTGAAAATATCGACCATTTTATTCGAAAGAGGAAATGAAATACTTCTTCGTTTATCTATCACACATGGGAATATGTGTACCTACAGTGAATAGATCCAGGAAAGGCAGCCATTTTAAAATATGATACAACATGCATAGAATAACAACATGATATTTCCTGGATGTACCGGAAATTTTATGAAATCTTACAAAATTTAATTCACGTGATTATTTTATGAATGATTGTACGTTAATTACTCCCAGAAGGTTCTAAATAAGATTCTGGATCCATTTTAGTACTGCTAACAATGTAAACGTCAAAATAGTAATAATGCGAAATTCGTCCGTGTCTATATGCGTCTCTTTTTCGTGTAAAGCGCTGTCTCCTTTTCTCTCTTTAAGACCGTTCTCAAGACAGCGGGATAGCTGTCTCGAAGCAATTTCAACTCTTCTATACATTTGGAGACCGGTCTTGAGATCAAGCTCAGTGACTTTTGTTTCTTTAATACCATTTCGGTTGAGAATGTGTTCTCAAGACCAGTCTCAAGCTGGAGAACGAATCTATAATTCGGGCCTTAGTTATGTTCAATGTATCACATACAAATTAATAATCTTTTTCTTCTCTCATGTCAGCGCAGCAATCTTATCTCTTTTCGACCAAATTAATTAATATTGAAATATGTATTTATACAAATTAATTAGGTCAGCTTACTTTTAAATCTGCTTTAGGAGCTCCAGAAGAATAATTTAACAATGGATTTCCAGATAAAATATTTTCCATTCTGATGCGTTCGTCTTCTTGTCTCTTTTCAACCTCCTATAAAAGAAAAACAATAATCAAATAAAATTCAAATAATCAAAATAAAGTCTCATTTTTTATATTCTTGACACGCACACAGAAGTGCTATATATTGGAATACAAAACAGATTGTAGAGAATATTTCTGCATAAGAGCATAAATTAAAATGTTGCAGAGAGATATATCTAGATCAATTATAAAATTATTAACTAGACTTTAACAACCAATAGTTGGCAAGCAGGGCCGGATAAACATGTTTTTGCGCCCAGAGCAATATATTTCAAACCGCCCCCCCCCCCCCTCCTTCTCAAATGTTTGGAATTTCAATATTATATTATGCAGTATATTATGCAATATTTTACAGTAAAAATCAATATATTAATATAAACCAAAGAACAAAAATAAATTATAATTCTACCTATTCCTATTCATGTATGTACCGTATCCTGAGAAGTAGGCATTTTAAACTAAAACCTTAGTGGCCAGTTTCATAAAAATTAAAGGAGACTTAATGTCGACTTTAAAATAAATTGCGTTTCATAACAACAAAATGTCACTTAATGTTCACTTTAATTTAAAGTCCAGTGTCTTCGTACTTTAGTCACTAAAGTCTTCTTTAAGAGCAGTTCATTTTTTTGCCACCAGAGTGTGCTGCAATATGACATAATGTTCAAGTCAGTTCTTGTTGATCTCAATATTGTCAATTGAATGTTGACGATCATACTGTGCATATTACTTACTAATATTCAATAGTTTTGTTATTATTTAAACATTTTTTTATAAATAATATAACAAAAAGATGTTTTCAAAATGAGACAATTAGAAGATGCATACTGTGATACGGCGGTGAAAAGTATATAGGAAAAGAATCGACCACATGGAAAAGTAGAATTAAGGAGAATTTTTTGTTCCATAAACATGTCCTATACATCTATGATCTATTCAATGACAGAAATAACCAAATAACATATTATATGGTAGTAAACAGAATTTACCTATGCCATAAGCTACGTATGTTTCCATAGATTTTGATAGCAATATTGCCAACTTTCTGGTATTTTGGTGACATTTCTGCCTTTTACTAAAGTACGCGGCATTATTATTTATGAAACGCAACGACTTAAAGGCGACTTTAAATTATTAAAGAACCTTTAACTAAAGGGTCCTTTTGCTGCTTTTTATGAAACTGGCTGCTAGTCTTACAATTTTTAAAGTATTGGATCATCACATAAACCGTTTAAAGTAAAATATAATTTAAAAGTCTCAAGTATTATGTAAATAAACTAAACTTAATAACTAATGTTAACACTAAAAATATCATAAAAACTATTTTTAATTAAAAAAACTCAATATAACTATCAAATTCCAGTAAAAATTTAAAATCACACCAAACTTAAAATAAAAAAAACAAATCGCGATTCTAATTAACACAAAACACTAAATAAGTTCTTGGTATAATAAATACCTACATAAATTAATATTAATAAAACGAGGTATGCCAATGAATTTTACACAAAACAGCACACGAAATCTCCCATTGATTTCGATACACTTTGCCGACTAGTATTCCATCTAGTTATAGGTATATATTAAAATCTATGGTCTATACTAGACTCGTAAAAAATATGGACACGTGTTAACATTTGACATCAGACAGAAGAGAGAGATAGAAACAATAATATATGAATAATTGAAAGAGTCAGGTGACGAGTCGGCGACCGATATCAAGAAAATAAGTAAGTATGTCGCTAAAGTCGAAAGGGAAAACTTCACTGAAATTATCATAACATTTCTAAAGAACTTCGTTTCCCTTTTTTAGAAAACCTTGCTATTAGTTGCTGACAGGTTCCGCTTATTTAAACGGCTTATGTAGTTTCATTAACAAGCAATAAGAGTTCTTAGTATAATGTATAATTAAAGTTACTGTGGCGTGTAGCATCTGGAATGTTTTCAAACACGCCGCTATCATCTCATATGAAATTCATTATGAAGCGCCCGGGCGATTTCAGACAGGGGGGCGCTGGCTTCATTATGTAGATAATTTAACACTTTAGCAAGTAAATTATTAGAATGATTATTTTGTGTGTGTGTGTGTGTGTGTGTGTGTGAATCGACTATATATGTTTACGAATAACACGGTAATAGACGGACAAGATATTAACACCGCAGAATTTTATCATACACACCATCACGCCGTGTCCCTTTCGGGGAAGGCAGAGAGAACCGAGTGCCATACCTGGGGAATTTTTGATTTATATAATTAACATTTTAGGATTTTAAGCGCCCTTTTTAGACAAGCGCCCTGATTTCTTGTTCCGGGTTGTTCTATGATTTATCCGGCCCTGTTGGCAAGATCCTAATAAGCTGAAATGGTTGCTCTGTGAAGGAAAAAACTTTGTAAAACCTGAATCAGTTATTCGATTAGCGTGTAACCCAGGCACCATTATTATTATAAAACAGTGGTTCCCAAACTTTTAATTTCGCGTACCACACACGAAATTGTAAATCAGTAGCGTAACACTGAACTGTAACCGTTTAAAAAAAAACTTCAAAATGGTAAAGTAAAAACTGCAACAACTGTTTATGACAACATTATCATTTACTAGGTATAAATGAAAACACTAATTTGTTTAAGTTTCACTATTTAATTTAAAACTGGCACTGACCGGAATCGATCTGTTGAAGATCATAGTCAGAGTGCTCTGACAATGATCTTCGACAGATCGATACCGGTCAGTGCCAGTTTTAAATTAAATAGTGAAACTTAAACAAATTAGTGTTTTCATTTATACCTAGTATAATGGAGTTTCACCACGAATTATCCGTCAACAAAATTAACATTATCATTTATTAATTATAGGAAAAAAATACAATATTCTTAGTGCGAAAAATGGTGCTGCATGTTCGAGAAAATATCTGGCTCAGTTGTACTTAATTTTTGGCTCAGTTGTACTTAATTGGGGTCTACGTTAAGCTTATTACGATATTTGTTTTTTATTATCAACATAGCAGAAAATACGCTCTCACAGAGATACGTGGTTGTAAATGAAATCAGAAACAGTAATGCTTTTCTGGACAGCGATGGATATTCATTTTTAACTTTTAACCAAAATTCACACAGCTCTACTTTGTTGAATTCCGCTAATTAATGAAAACAAATCGTGACAGAGCGTGAAATTTAAAAACATTTTATCTAATTATTTACTCATTTACAGTGTATGTCCTATGGCCATGGCTGCTTGCATACCACCTTAATAATTGTCGCGTACCACTAGTGCTACGCGTACCATAGTTAGGGAATCACTGTTATAAAATATCAGCATAAGAGTATAGTAATTTTGCATGTAGTTTGATTCCTAGAGAACTCAAATAAAACAATGATGAAAGAATAAAATCAACTAGTTCGTTATTTTAATTTTAAACAAACCTTCTTTGCTTGCTCTAAAGAGCGTTCCTTTTTAATGCGATTGAGTTCAGCTAGAAGGGCAGCAGTATCATCGTCAGAATCATCGGAATCTGAAGAATCTCCTTCTATGGGATCATCCGCATCTAAACTTGCTGCAGGAACTTGATCAAGTTTAGGTCGTTTTACTTGACTTTCCACCCTTCTTGTAGGTGGAGGTAACTGTTTCCCATCCTTTTCCCTATCTTCTAAATCTTTACGGAAGTCTCGGCTTCTTAATTCATCTGTTGTCCCTTGACCTTGCTCTCTGAAAATAAGTTAGAGATAAAACACCATATTTATAATTATTTAACTATCAGAATATCATAAAATAATTTATTTTATGAATTAAAAATATTCAGGTACACTCAAATAACAGTCATATTATCCCATTTCAATAACACCACACAGACTATGTGACACAAATGAGGCAACGAGTTATTCAGAGGGAACAAGACCGCCCAGCCTGTCCAACACATTAATGGACTATTATTTATTTGCAAATAAATTCACCGAATTGGTTACTACTCAGCCAATTACTACTGGTTACCAATCAGCCTGGTTACTACTCAGCCAATCATTGCAGTATTTCACATATTTTGTATGTAAAATGTTGTTGATACCATGTAAACTATACAAAAAATGAATGTTGGAAGAAATTGCCTAATGGCAATAAGCCCGCCAGTGTACAATTATATTTGTTTATATTATGTACAAGAAGATGAATAAATAAATAAAAAATAATATTTTCAAGCCTTATCTACTTCAAAATAGTAATGTACCTTCACTGTCCTTAGCATTTCAAGCGTCAATACTCATAATATTTAAATAAAAACCCTTAATACAATTTACCTATATATAATTTATTTTGTTAATACGTAAGTGCAGATTTGAGCTGTGGACGCGCTTAATTGGAGGGTTAACGAGATTTATTTTATTATTAATGTATTTTGTATGTATGTATTGTAATTCTCTGAGCATGTCCCTTAATAAAATAAGTACACAACTGTTTTATCTTATGCAATAATTAATCCCCGTTTTGTTAATATGTAGTAGAAATCGGAGCAAATACATCGTGACAATCAATTGAGGTTGAAATTAAGCTTTTAAGTTTCGAAATAACTTAATATAAACAAACCTGAATTTAAGTTTAGTGTGACCAGGTAAATCTCTACTAGAATACTGTCTTGATATGGCAGACAGATCTTTTTCACCACGACCAGATCCGCCTCTAGCAGGATCGAAGGTTGGACGAGCAGCAGTAGTCATTTTAAAATTTGTTGTCAAATAAGTTTAAACAAAATGTAAAATTATATACGATCTGTTTAAAACAGAAATAGCAGATGAAAACTTTGAACGATCACCATTATTTGTAAACAATACGAACAAAAACGCGAGGTCGAAATTGGCAAATGACAGATTGTGATTGGAATTGGATGAATGACAGTGAACCCAAGTGAACCATAGAAAAGAGAACTTATTTAGAAGGGAAACTTCGACTTTTTCTATGATCCCGCGCTTTTAGCGCCATCTCTGAATGGTCCCTCAAAGTTTTACTGGAATTCAGTAATAATAATAATAATAATAATATTACTGACCTTCCCCAGTGTTCAAGATTAAAACACTGAATTTTGTTTTTTTGGGAGAATTTCATTACCAAAAAATTCTAGGCATACATCACTTTTTATAAAGAAAAATTATAAAAAAATATTTTTACGATTATGCAAAAAAAAAACATTTTTCCCAAAAAATCAAAGAATCAGTGTTTTAATCTTGAACAGCAGAGATAGCAAATTGTTTTTCTAGAAAGTTAGAAAGATAGGTAAGTATTCTTTTCTCTCTAATTGAGTTATGAAAATAAAAGAATATTTAAAACAAAGTTATTATATATTGTAAACTATATCATACCTACAATGTTTGTATTAATTAAACAATATAATTAAATATTAATATTATGTAGTAGACAAAAATACTATGGACTTATAAATTTCTTCGTGGGTTCATGGGTTGAACTGTATAAATTTTCATGGAATTTCGCTCAGTCTGCCGAGTCTGCTCAAAGTCAATTCTGAAAAACAAAACACCATTATATTACATACATAAGCGCATTGAACTATTAGTTTTCTAGTATTAATAATGTTGTCAACTTGGAATTGATAAAATAACTATATTTATAAAGTTTTTGCCAAATTTCTAACCAGAGTAAAATATCACCACTACATGCAATTGTTTAAAAATATTGCTAGTACTATCATTTATAGATATCGGATCAACTTGTTACTAACAAAAATATTGGATTATCGATAAAATAAGTTGTTTCATTAAAATTGATGCATCGTATAAATTTCAAAGTGAACAAAGTGAACAGTTGTGGTTGTGAACAGTGAACAGTTGTGGTTGTGAACAGTGAACAATTCCACAGAAAAAATAAATGCTAACTTTGATTTTTATACCTACTAAAATATTGCCAGCAGGGAATAAACTGTTTCTAATGCGACCAAAGATATTAATGTATATACCTAGATGGAGTACTTGTCGGAAAAAGTGTGTCGAAATTCGCTGGAGTTTTTGCGCGCTGGTAGGCAGAAGACTGATTTTTGTACGATTTTCGGTACATTTTGCTCCTCGTGTTTTGTGAAAAATTCATCGTTATACCTCATTTTATTAATTTTAATGGATGTATTTATTATACCAAGGTCTTATTAAGTGTTTTGCGGTAATTAGAATCCCGATTTGTTTTTTATTTTAAGTTTGGTATGATTTTTATTTTTTTTTACATTTGATGGTTATATTGAGTTATTTCTAAGTTAAAAACAGTTTTTTATGATATTTTTTAGTGTTAACATTAGTAGCTAAGTTTATTTACACAGTAATTGTGATATTTTACCTTAAAATGTTTTATGTGATCAGAGACCCAATACTTTCAAATTTGTGAGACCTAAGTTGCTAGTTTTATGTACCTACATATACCAAAATTTAAATAAATAAAGTTATTGTTTTTTTTTCAATAAATTTTTGTTTAATATTCTACAAACCCCTTGATTTAATATTGTTTTCTAAATCTTTGAAAACAAAAGATTAAATGTCCAAGAGTAGTAAATTTTGGAAAGGTTGCTGATGAAAGAAAGGGAATTCATTCTTTTTTAGCTGTGATAAAAAATATGAACTCATTTTTCACATTGAGATGATATCGACTGCCATGGCACAGTACTAAGCCTCTTCTTCTTTGCTGGCGTCCAGGGTTCGATTCCCGGTAGAGGAGAAATTTATTTCTCACGCAAATCACTGGTTAGTTGGAAGAAATTGCCATTTGGCGATAAACTCGCCACTTAAATAAGGTGTAAGGAAGTAAAGAAAAATATGAATTTAAATAAAGAAAAATATGAATTTTTATTCCTAGGGTTTTATTTCAGTACTTCGAGTTGGTAGATGAACCAAGCTACCAACAATGTATGAACCATCACACAAACAGGTAAAAAAGATAAAAATAAAACCAATGTTGGTATTTTTACATTACAATACACACGAGTTACTTCCTTAATTGCTTTCTATTATTTTTTTACTATTAACTCTTTTTTCGTTTAATAAATACGAAAATATCATGTCATACTCAACAATCTTCATACGAACCGCGTTTTTCTTGCCTATCAACTGTGCGAAAGAGACAACATTTTTTTGCCTCACTTCACCGCTATGAAATGTTGATGATATATCCAACATGGATAGGTATTTGAACAAAATCACGCGTCGGGTCTCAGACACTAGAGACGTGCATATTTCGCAGAATCCTGCGTAGGTGGTATGTTGGTTTAGCCCCGGAGAACCTTGTCGGTCGCAAGGAAGTGCCAGGCAGGACGCAATAACTTATAATTGACACATATGGATATCTTGGCTGGTCCATGGGAACACGCCAACGGTCGAGACATCGAAATGCGACATGGGCGTACCGAAATATTTTGGGTAATCAGAAAAATAGAAGCGGGAACAAGTCTTAAGAAAAAAAATTGCTTCTGACACAGGAAAATGCTTTCAGAAGAAATTTGCTAGTAATCGCTGGATCCTATTCAATAGAATGTGATATAGCTAATTAGTGTCGGATGATAATTAACGAAATGATAATAAGTAAATAATTAATCGGTAAATAATTTAATTACCCAAAAGTTATAATTTGGCGGCATAAATAAGAAATCAACAGACAAGCTCACCGTGAATAATAAAAATATTTTCGGTATTTTTAATTTTGGTTTGAGAAAACACAGAGATGTTTCGTATTGAACAACATCAAAGGACCAAGTAGTTAGAGAGTTACGCCACTGGAATGTCCGTTGGAGAAAGGTGTCAGATTTCGCGAGCCGCTCTAACGGATACGATAAATCAGAAATTAGACGGACGGCGATGTGGCCCTGCAAATCTAGTTCGTGGGAACGCATATGGGTCCAGACGATGTTCGGTCACTAGATCACTAGACCGCCCCAAGGTATCAGGTTCCCGGACGCGGGTTTAGTCTTAAGGGTAGGACACATAAATTTGAATGAGACCAGACAAGGAAATATAAGTAGAGGTAGCCAGGGCTTACCCACTGTCGAATCGTTGCGGACCGAAAGGAGATAGAAAACAGGAAAATTGATTTATTTATTTAATTATTTTAATTTCGGGAAACAAGACCTACATATTTAACAGTAAACAAAAAAAAAATAATTAATGAGCTGGGGAGTAAGCCAATTACGTGAATGTAGAAAAAAACACGTAAGTAAACCAACAGAGTGATTGCTGAAAGAAAATTTACAGATAGGTATAGGGGAATAAATACGTAAATAAATAACTAACGCAATCAAGAAAAGAGATACGAAGAAATAAGTAAACGTAGGAAGTGGTAGACAACCATTTCAGAGGATAAACAGCCAGATAAACAAATAAATAAATAAAGAATCGAATGATTAAATAACCCAGGAAAGAAATGAGAGCATGAATAAGATAAAAAAAAAAAACCTCACGGTAATAATTACCTAACGCTATAATAGAAGGTTAAGACCCAGTAACGAGAGAAATAGAAATTTAAATCAACCTATTCTTCGCACTACGAAAATATAAAAACAAAAGAAAAAAAACTACAGTCGAAAAGATCACGACCCTAAGGTTTAATATCTAAGTCATCCTCAGAATACCGACATGTATCGATTTTTTTTTTTTCGCGCGGGTACCTACGACCCGGTCCGAAAGTACCAAGCTGCATACCTAGAATAATATCCCAGGATATTCACAATAACCTCGACTTAAGAGAGACCAAATAGCGACGTTCTAGGACTATGAAAATTATACGAATAAAGAAAGGACTTAGCATGTATACACAGACGAATTTTAACTTTTAACTATACATATGTACATACCTACGTACATACTTACAGACCAGCACGCCATGGCCCTCACGGGGTAGGCAAAGAGAACCGAACGCCGCATTTTTCTACCTTGACACACATTCATCGCCTCAGCAACATTCATACATCGTCGGAGACATGTTCGTCTGTGGTTCACGTTTCTTGCACTTTCATCTTTAAAAATATCGTCTACATGGTCGTGCCAACCCATCTAAATGTGTTAACTTTAATTCTGTTAATTACATCTTTCGGTATCTTACTTTCTTTCCTTGTATCTTCATTCTGAACTCTGTCATACACCGTTCTGTTACAAAATTACCTACAAATTTTCCTACGACGGTATAAAGCAGTAGGTACTGTAATTATTCTGGCATTATTTTTTTTTTTACAACACAAAAATAAATACATACTTCATACATACGCACATCTAAATTACTGCAACCTACCACAAAATCTTACAAAAATAACTAACACCATGACGAATTGAAATAATAGGACTGATTTATATAACGTTACTCTGGGACAGGCTTACATAGCCTAGTAGAGTAGCCTAATCCACAAATTAAAATATAGGTATAAATGTATACACTTACGACATACTTTAACCTTTTTAAATTATAGTATAACTTATAATTTTATTTACTACGGTAGAAAGTTATATTATGTTAATTGTTATTGTGATACTTGAAAAAAAGGATTTTAGTAAATAAATAGAAATTAACAATAAGTGAATAATACCAGGCGATACCATGACGGTCATTGCGTTACCTTGGGTAGGCAGGGAGAACCGAACGCCGGAATTCTCCCTCGCCACCTACTCAGCACGGTTATAAAGTTCTTATATAACCCATATCCGAGATCAGGTGATAGGTGATTATCTGATCATATGTACTTCCCATATAAGCTATAAGCTATTATGCGCAGAAATATTTGGGCATTCATGCCTGTGTCTGAGCTGACTTAAATAAAATAAAATAAAATAAGTTGGTGGTTACGGACAGCGGAGGTTTCCATTCTGGTTATTATCAGTATAATAAGGTGGTTTTAAATAGGTTTTTTAAATATGCGCCAGCCGCTCAGAGGAGACGAGAGCTTTCGTTTCAATACTAGGGGAGACATCTAGCGAAAAATTCGATCAGCTTCGGGAAGCGCTCTGCTCGACCGACTGTCATAGGTCAGAGACAGCGCGCGAAACTCTATAGATGGCACGAAGAAAATAAGCCGAGGAAAGTCTGAAAGGGGAGGAAATTGGCGCGAGGGGAGAATATTAAATTAATAATAATAAAAGGGAAGAAAATTGAAGTACAATAAGTTGATTTACGTCCGTAGGGGATACTTTCGCGCTTTGGTTCGGGACTCTGATGCAGATCATTTAGCTGAGGTATTAGTAAGCTAGGGGCGCAGGGAAAAGCTTCGCGTCTCGACATACAGAGGGCGAATAGCGATAAAGATAGGAAAATGATTTTCTCCTTGAGAAAATTCGATTCTTTTTTCTCCAAGCATCGAAGAAAATTATGGCAGTCATCGAGGTAATAAGAATGAGTTGTTTTATTAAAAGAAAATGTACCTACGGGAACTTATATTAATTTATGTAACATAGTTAGGATTGGTAGGGCGAAAAGAAAGGAATAAAATAATGATTTTTGTCAATAAAATTGAAATAAAATAATGCTATTGTCAAGGAGAATAAAATAGTTGTTGGGAAGTACCATAATTTTATGTTCCTACAACATATCATTGTCTAAATAATTTTGTGTGTTGGGTAATATAGTTAATCAGGGTTGGAAATACCTACCTATAGGCACACATTTCTGTATGGAGAAATTATAATGTTATGTTGCTCTGATCATGTAAATAGTCCATAATAAGTATGTGTATAAGATGAAAAAAAGAAAAAGTGTATGTGTAACGAAAATTAAAAAGAAAAAAAAAGAAAAAGTGTATGTGTAACGAAAATTAAAAAACGAAAACATAGTGCGTGAAATCGGCGCGGAAAAAACCAGTGCGTTCGTTCGGGAACACAGGAACCTTCGAGGGACTAGGGGAAGGGGCTTGCGGGACGAGATACCACCGGTCAATATTAGCGACCGCACGGGATGATCTGGAGCATTCCGATTTCGTCATCGCAACAGTAACAGTCTTCCTTCTCTTGTTCGCGGGTCTCGCCAGCTAGACCAAGTACCAACGATTTTACCCAACCGTCGTGGACGCATAGCAGATAAAATTTTACAAAGTACTTTACTATAAACCAGTGAATCAGACCAGCAAGGAAGGAGCCCATTTCAGACATTAAAATTTATATCAGGGCATACGCGGTCGTTACGGTCTACTACAGACTCGCTCTGGCGAGGTCCCGCGGACGGAGAGAGGCCAACCTACCAGGTTTTATTTCACATTATTTTGTATGTCCACTGAGTCCATTATACCCCACTCAATTGGAGGGCCATTTTTTCCCGCCCTGCCAAGAAGACAACGGCAAGCACTTCTTTTGGAAAAGAGGCCCTACCCAGGAGACATCCACGCCGCCTCTGTGGTAGGAGGCAATTCGAGGATCATTATCGCCGCCTCTGGAGAGGCCGCCCACGAGGATCACCAGCCATCGCCTCACAGGAGGCCAATACCGCCCTGTTCTCATTTTCGTTTCTTCCCACTTCGACGTTTTCAACGTTCTTTTTTTTCAAAGACTCCCTTCGTGTTTTGTTGTGTGCACACACATAGTTTTAAGTATACATTAAGATCTTAGTATAAGTCCTAGCATTTAGATAACATTGTCTCTTTAGCTTGTAATGTCGTTGTGTGCCTAGATGCTAGTAAATTTTAGTTAACTGAATTGATTTTTTTCTTCTCTCTCATATACAATCCCAATCTGAAGCCTGTTTTAATTATAGTTAGTAATTAGGTAATTTTAAGGTTTAATTTAAGTTTTAATTCCCGGGGAGGAATCACAGCGACGGCTTGCACCCGATAGCTGGCCGGGCAAACCAACTAGTGGGCGGCGAAGGGCGGCTACCGCCCTGAGCCTAGCAAGTCGTCGAAATCGGCTGTGCCGATACTCTAGTGCCACCTCAGTGTGAGCACTGAATAAGAAAATAGTTCCCGACAAATCCAATACCCAACTTTCACTTTCAAAGAATATTTAAATAATTATCAACAACCTCGCAACACCTTCCGACCTTCCCACTTTGCTTCTTTTAAACTCCCCCCGGTGTATTATTGACAAGTACTCCATCTAGGTATATACATTAATATCTTTGAATGCGACAAAATTTGACTCTATGGTCAATCCATGATAACTAAGATGAACCAAAAACAAAATAAATATTAGAGAATTGTCAGATTGGGGGTGTCGCTTGTTTTATTTTTCAAAAAATAGTGATAATAAATAATGTGTTGAATGTTTTTTTATATATAAAATAAAAATATTTTGTAACAAAGATCAATTTTTGTGTAAAATGTCTTTTCTATCTATTTATTGAAGTTTTGTTTACACAGTGAATTGTTAACCAAAATAGTAAGTAAAATAGTTTTTTGCACAAAAATATTTATAATTCATATTTTTAAGCCTTATTATTTTATTAATTCATTTTTTTTAAATAGCCAAATTGCTTGCATGTTAGAAATTCAATTTAAATTATTCTAGTATATTAATTTCAAACGACTGTTCTAAGCCTAAAGCTCTGTAATGTATAAATTGAATCATAATTATTTAAAAAATATATGTAAGAAAACACGTAAAAATTAAATATTTAAGTGGGAAAATGTAATGTAAAATCGGAGATGTTGTTACATAGTTTAAGACATGTCTTAAACTGTGTGTAAAGATCCTTGAAAATGCATATATTGTTTGTTGTATTAACTCCTCCAAGGTTTGTTGAGTGTTTAGTGTTACTTATATCCATATTTTATAAAAAAACACCCTACAATGTTTGGGTGCTGTGATTTGAATTTTCCATTATCATTTTCCATGGTCACAATTTGAATTTTGATTGTTGCATTTTAGCATTTTTTGACGAACAAAACACTTGTAATGAGCTGTGACTGATATTGTGATATTTGTAAAATGAATGTAATTTTTTAATGTCTTATAGTCATTTGAGTGAAATTGTAATCTGTGGATGTGTTTCAGGTTTTAAGATGGATCAATTAGACTTCGAAGATTTCATTATAAAAAATAAATCAATTCTAAACAATGATAAATTAAGAGAAATGCTTCTGTATCCAACTGATGATGTTTCAGTAAGTTTCATTTTTTTATTTATAGTCATATTTATACATAAATAGTGTTTGCAAAACAATTCAGCTTTAAATTTTAATTTATTCTATCGCAGCATGCTTGCAAGACATTCAAAATTCAGTAATCAAATACAGGATCTTCAGTTGGGTGGAAACTTACAGTGTACTTCTTTGTAACAGGCTCAGTACTTTTTCGGAAAATACATAATTGCAAAAATCGTTCATGATAGCAAAAAAAATTTTAATATCAGCCTATCACCTAGTACGATTAGTTAAGTTACTCTCAAAAACTCACGAATTTTAAAAAATGAGTTCTTTTGAATTATCAATCAACGTTAAAGACACAAATTAATACATATATTCACAACATAATACTTTTTTTTAACATTAAATACCAAACACAAATATTTTTCTAAACTGACAAATAGATAGTCAATTTCGGAAACAGTAACGTGCAATGTGAGATTTTATTTATAGCACTGTATTTAATCTGGATTGACACTTTTCCAGTTATCTGGGAACTTTCTGAAGAGTATATTATCAGGATTTGTTGTCATCTGACTGTTTTTTACTTTAAATACGCTTTTCAATACTAATTCTTCACATGATTTTTGTCATGTCATTTATTTAACTAGATAATAACTCATTTTCATACAGCTCATAAGATGATGTAGGAGTTGGCATAGTATTATTTTCGTTTTTATTGTCAATAGTGACCAGACCAACCTGGCTCTCTCTTTTTCGCTCAAAGAACATTCTGTCTTCATTTATTTTCATTAATTGAAGTGCATCGGTGTGTGTGATGCCCGATTACATACTAAGCTATCAGTCTCATAGCTTAGAAGCTGAGCGTAGCGATACTTCTCAGCTAGTATTATAATATAATATTACTTCACAATTTGAGTATGCGAAATAGTTTTAGAATTGAATATACACATTGTTAAGAGTTTAGTGTTGGCCACAACCTCCATTTTTTTATATATTGTCATCAAAACCCAATGAGTATTGAAAATTAAGCAATATTGGATGGTGGGAAATGTTTTGGAATTGGATTGAACAAAAGTATTGAAAAGAGTCTAGTGTTTTTATATATTTTCATCAAATGTGCATATAATATATAGTTTATAATATTTCTGCATTATTAGACTTAAAAATGACCCAAAGGTCTACATTAAAGAAGAATTAGACTGTAGGAAAATGTTTGTATAAAAACTGACCCAAAGGTCTACATAAAAGAAGAAGAATTAGACTATAAGAAATAGTTTGTATAAGAATTGACCCAAAGGTCTACATAAAAGAAGAAGAAGAATTAGACTATAGGTAATAGTTTGTATAAGAATTGACCCAAAAGTATCCATAAAAGAAGAAGAAGAATTTGACTATAGGAAATAGTTTGTATAAAAACTAACCCAAAGGTCTACTTAAAAGAAGAATTAAACTATCGGAAATTTTGTTAATTTGGTATAGTTGTCACCAAATATCTTAAGTCGTTTTGCCGAGAAGGGGGGCGATTTTCACGTAAACCAACGAAGCAATCAGATCTTCATATTGTAGTGACTGTACTATAATCTTCAGATCTTCATATTGTAGTGACTGTACGCTTGACTCTCAGCTTCGGGATGCTTACGGAATTAGCCGAATCACGAACTTCGGCAATCTGCACAGTGTAAAAATGTCACACGCAAATTCTGGCTTGTTGAGGTCTACCTACATTGGTTTTTTCAAAGTCATAAATACGATAATAAAAAATTGTCAGTTAAATCAAATATTATATGACAAATTATGCAATTATTTTATTCCTATATTGTTATTAATAATCATCAGACTTTTACAATATATATTTTAAAACAGGCTTACATATTTCATGTATCATATTATTATTTCATAATCTCACTTATTTCAAAGGTTCTATTCTAAAATACATTTTCATTAGTATGAAAAATTAACCATTTTATGGAACACTTAAAATGGCGTGGTTGTTTGGATAAAATGCATACTTTATGAAAATGAATGAATATGAAATACATTAATATTATACAAAATAATCATCATGTTTTTCACTCAAACACTAAGTTATGCTTGAAAATATATTTGTATAAATACATACTACTAAGTTTTAAGTACACAGATATTTGCGCGCAAAAAGTATACTTATTGACAGCTTGTATATTTTTTGATGTTAATTTTTGTATGAAAATTTTAACTATTGAAATATATTTAATAATTCAACATTTTCATCACATTTTTTTATCGTGACACTGCATCAGGTATACTGGTACATGCACGCACATAATTTAGATTTTTAGATACTCTTATTTTTACAGAAGGCGTAAGACAAACACACACTAACACCATCATTGGATTATTACTTAGGATTATTATTTTGACACAGTAAAAAAATAAATTAAGAGGGGTATACGTTAAAAAAAACTACTTTGATTTTTTTGGGACGCCCTATTGTTGTAATAATTTGTGTCTATCTATTCATCCTTCTTTCATTTTTTTACATCAAGAATATGAAAAAAAACATCTTGAATATTTTACGAAATAACAACAAATTACAGTTTGCAATTTGATAATAAAAATTAAATTTTTAATTGGATTCAATCCATCCATCAAAATAAAATGTTTATGTGTATATTTTAGTGTGTTGTGCTACCAAGAAGGTGGCGTACTGTAAATACAACAGTTCCTGATGCAAGGATAGCAGCTGCTTGTCCTCTTCTAACCCGGCAAGCTCTACTTAGCTATGCTTCTAGCTGGAATCTTGTTCATTTCAAATACAACGCTTATTCTGGTTCCTATATTGACTTGCCAAGGTAATTTCAATAATTTCCTGATTCATATTAAAAGATACACTAAAATTAATATCCTGTCCTTTAAATGAATTATTTCTTAATAAATCAAGCCTTTTTGTTGATTTCATTGTTTTTAATTATATGCTCATTATATTTTAATATTGATAACCACATTCTCATCATGAATCCGGATGTGGTTCAGTGTGCATTGATTAATATTTCTAAGTAGTCAGATAAGAAAAATTGATAGTTATTTTCACATTAACCATTGCGATGTACCCATTTCGGGTCAAATGAATAATTAAAATAATGTTGTCTTTCATTTTTTAGATCGCCAAATTTCCTTTCCTTGCCGGAAGATATTTATGAAGTTGACTTAGATATACAGGTATTAGATAAAGATTCTAATTCAGATAGTAAGACTGATTCTATTAAAAAACAAGGTTATCTGCTCAAAGGTCCTGAAATAGGATCAGATAGGTTGTTCATAAATTTGGGCTCAAAATCTTTTAAAAAACGTTATTGTTATTTGAGGCAACATGTTGATGGATCCTATATATTGGATATTCATAAAGACGACAAAAAAGAAGATGTCAAGCTTTCGATTATTCTGGATTTCTGCACGGAAGTTGTTCGGGTAAATAAATCTTTTAAGTATAGTAGTAGATTGTAATTTATTATATTGATATGATAGCATTTTACTAAAGGAAAATTGGTTGCAGAATCCTAAAAGAAGTCGGAATTGTTTTGAAATCAGAATGGACACGGGCACTAAAGGATACACATTTGCCACTGAAACAGAGTCTGATTTAGATAGTTGGACCAATACTCTTCAGTCTATTTTGCAACAAAATAGAATTGAAGAATCTCAGAATAAAGAAGAAACAGAACCAGGTCCATTTAATTTTATTTATGTTTTTACATGCTATCTCTGTTTTATTCAATAGCAGAAAGTTATATGTATTGTTATTTTTTTTTTAGAATTACCTCCACCAGCAATATTTGGAACGTTGAAAGGATTAGAACATAGTATGAACCCTCAGTTGATAAGTTATTCTAAAGAAACTAATGAGTCAATAGCGTCCGCTCGAAATTACGTCCGTAAAAATATTTTTATGTTTACAAGCAACTGTTCTCCTTTACCGGAACCCCAAGTGGAATCTTTCAAGTTAGCGCATTTTCTTTGTGTTTTTTTAAAGAAATGTATTTTATCAATCAATATAATTATATTTTTAAACAAAACATTACTTTAATCAATTGTTAAAATTGTATTTGTAAATAATAATTTACCTTTATAATAATGTATAAAGAAAAAGTTCAATATTCAACTAGATAGATTCAAAATATGTATTTTATTTACTACACTTAGGATGACAAAGATATTGTATTGTATAAACTTATTTATTTCTTAGTGCAAGTGGTGAATTCTTTACAATTTTTTCCAACTAGCTTGTGTTAGAAACAATGACCATGTAATTAAAAATTAGCAGTCTTACTAACGTGTTGTAAAATTTACACGACCGTTTAACACCCGTGTAGGCAAAAACGTTACCAATAAACGCTGTGTAGCAGATCAGTAAGTCAACGACTGTGTATCTCATACAAATTTTACACATCGCTTGCCCGCCTGTTCTAGGTAGTTTAGCCATGTTTTAAGACAAATTATGTATCACAAATTAAATTTTATTTTCATATGCGTGCTTATATTGTTACATCTTGGAATAATATGACATATTCTTTACAAATTATTATATTCTCGATAGTTGTGCATTTTAGGAGCGAAAATTTGTCAAAAAAAATTGCTCTTTTATAATATCTACAATGGTGCTCGCTTGGAAATTTGTATGATGAAATTATTCGTTATATTTTCCTTATTCCTATTTTGAAATGTGAAAAACATATGAAAATATTAACTACGACAAACATAAAAATTATAATGGCGGATGGCGGCTCTGCGCATGCGCGAAATTACAACGTTGTCGGATTATTTTTTGTTGTACTCTTGTTGTAGCTACACAGTCGTTATACAGCGTTTATTAGTAGGATTTTCAAATAATTGCTGCACGGGCTTTACACGGTGTGTAACTAAAACACTGATCAACGGGTGTGCAGTAGATTTTTATTAGTAAGACTGAATAAGTTGAGTTGGTTTTCATTAAAGTTAACAACAATTTATAAATTCTTGTGTATGGTGAAATATTTGTAAAATAGTTTCCTATGCACTTTTAGGTGTTGTTGTTAATGTTAATTCTTTCTATTTTCAGAGAGCAATTTGGTCAAAGAATTCTTTTAAAATGTGAAAGTCTGAAATTTCGTTTGCAAGCACCCATCGATGGGGACAAAGAGTTTCTATGCCAAGTGGAGCCATACTATACATATATTTCACTATTTGATGCTAGAAATGGAAAGAAGTTGTCTGAAAATTTTTATTTCAATATAAATCATTCAGCCGTTAAAAGTTTATTGCCTGAAGAAGAAAGTTCAGGATTATGTATCGATCATTCAGATGCAGACCCTAAATTAGACTTGAATATGCTGCCTGATAATTGGTTCAAAAATAAAAAACAGGTTTTGTTCATTTTTGTTCAAATACAATTTCTCTTTATATTGTTTATGGAATTACAGTTTATATTTTGATTTTTCAATTAAATATTTCTATTAATTTCTTTCATGTTTACGCATGTCTTGCAGACCTACTAAAATAATGCCATCTTATGATGGCCTTTATGACGTTTGGACTTTTCATGATGTTTCGTAATTATTGTCAGCTTTAGGGTAGGGGAACAAATACCCTACTTCAAACAACATTGTCTATGCTTACTTAATGAAGTACCGTATTTGTTTCCCTAAGCTTAGCTATCAATAATTACGAAACATCATGTATCATCCAAATGTCATAAAGGCCATCATATGATTGCGCAACTATAGTAGCAAAATAATTGAAAATAGATTTAAACAACTTTTTGCTCTTAATATAAACAATTATATTGCGTACTGGAGGGCTTATTGCCATTAGGCAATGTCTTCCAACCAACTTGAATAATTCATCTTTCCTGTATACTTTTTAATGTAAGATTTATATTTCTCTATCAATTTATTGAATTTGAACATTTCATTAATTTTTTGTTATTGTTTTGACGTGACGATACTTTTATTTTTCTTAATGTAAAAAGTACACATAAATATCACACTAGCCAATAAAGGTTCCTTAAAAAAATACAAAAAAAGCTGTCGTGCTTGAGCGAACATCTGCAAGAAAGATTTTGAGTTATACATTTGTCAATCATAAATAAATAAATTCTATTGTAATATTTATTCGGTATCTACTGGTGATATATACTTACTGATTTTTGTGTTTAATGTTTTTTCAGGCAATTTTGTCTATTAACAATCCTCACCCAGATATATTTATTGTTGTTAGAATTGACAAAATTTTACAAGGTAGTATATGTCAAGTATCGGATCCTTACATTAAAGCAGCCAAAGATCCACGTTTAGGTTTGAAAGTTCATAAAACTGTTCAGACATATTCTAACAGGCTTGGTTCTTATAAAATGCCTTTTGCGTGGGCAGCAAAACCATTATTCAGGTAAAAACTATGTATAATATTATCTAATTCATAAATGGATTGTGTTTTAAATCATTCAATGATTTAAAAATGAAGTAAATGGTCTTACTCGCGGTTGCTAAGCCAAAGTTCAACATGAAATAATTATTGTCTATGTGTTATGTATTTATCTTTCTTGAAATTCAACAAAATATCCAAAATTATTATATTTTTTGACATTGAAAAATGCAGAAATGGTTGCTTTCCTTTGTGTATTAAAAGTTCAGTAAAACTTTTGATAAAACACAGATTTTGTTGGTCAATAAATATTTTTTTTTCAATTCATCTGTTCATTAAATTTTATTACTTGTAGTAGTAATCAAGTTAGTGGATTATTTAAATAATAGGTAACATTTTTACTCCATGTATAGTAATTATTTAAATTATTTTTTTGCAATTCATCTGTTCATTAAATTTTATTACTTGTAGTAGTAATCAAGTTAGTGAATTATTTAAATAATAGGTAACATTTTTACTCCATGTATAGTAATTATTTAAATTATTTTTTTGCAATTCATCTGTTCATTAAATTTTATTACTTGTAGTAGTAATCAAGTTAGTGGATTATTTAAATAATAGGTAACATTTTTACTCCATGTATAGTAATTATTTAAATTATTTTTTTGCAATTCATCTGTTCATTAAATTTTATTACATGTAGTAGTAATCAAGTTAGTGGATTATTTAAATAATAGGTAACATTTTTACTCCATGTATAGTAATTATTTAAATTATTTTTTTGCAATTCATCTGTTCATTAAATTTTATTACTTATAGTAGTAATCAAGTTAGTGGATTATTTAAATAATGGGTAACATTTTTACTCCATGGCCCTGAGTCAAATTGAAAACGCTGTTCGTTATCGCCAAGCGCTATTTTTTTTTGTATGTGATTTGACGTTTGTTGTAGAAATTTTTTCTACAATAACAAACAACAAACGTCAAATCCCATACAAAAAAAAATTAGCGCTTGGCGATAACGAACAGCGTTTTCAATTTGACTTGGGGGCCATGTATAGTAATTATTTAAATTATTGTTTTGCAATTCATCTGTTCATTAAATTTTATTACTTGTAGTAGTAATCAAGTTAGTGGATTATTTAAATAATAGGTAACATTTTTACTCCATGGCCCTGAGTCAAATTGAAAACGCTGTTCGTTATCGCCAAGCGCTATTTTTTTTTTGTATGTGATTTGACGTTTGTTGTAGAAATTTTTTCTACAATAACAAACAACAAACGTCAAATCCCATACAAAAAAAAATTAGCGCTTGGCGATAACGAACAGCGTTTTCAATTTGACTTGAGGGGCATTGTATAGTAATTATTTAAATTATTTTTTGGCAATTCATCTGTTCATTAAATTTTATTACTTGTAGTAGTAATCAAGTTAGTGGATTATTTAAATAATAGGTAACATTTTTACTCCATGTATAGTTATTATTTAAATTATTTTTATTCATAATGTACTTGTTTTAAAGATCTAAATAAAATTGAATAAAAAGTATATATTCTGTTTCAGACTTTACAGCAATGATTTAGATACTGGACCAGATTTTCCCGCAATTTATCGACAAGAACCTGGACGCATGTCAGATGAAGATTTATTGAAAATATTGTCAGATTACCGGAAGCCAGAAAAATTATCTAAGTTGACACTTATTCCAGGATGGATAAAAATTAACATTGAACCTTGCCTAGAGCAGCCATCAAGTAAATCTTTACATTATATATCTATTTCATTGATTTTTCATTAGGTCTTCAAATTATTTGAAGTATAAAATAAATATTTTGTCATCAGTGGCCCATAAATGGTTGCCTCACAATATAAACTGAGTATACTAATAGGTAACCTTATATATTTAAGTAATTACATAATAATTTCCTTAAATTAGTTTCATTTAAATATAAACACTGTGTTTTTGATTCTACAATATTTTGAATTTTGCTACGCCAATTTAAATTTCAATTGACGTAATAAAATTTAAATATATTGTATGAAATTGCTATTAGCGTAGTAAAATTTAAATATATTGTAATCAAAAACACGTTTTTTTTTATTTAAATTAAGTTAATTTGTAATGGATTTCTATCAAATAAATAATCTCGCATTAATTAAATATTTATTTAACAAATTATGTTTTTAAAATTTTAGATAGTTTAACATGTGGATGGGCACCAGTGAAACCATTTCCAATGGCTCCGACATCTCCGTGTTCCTTAGAAGTTGCAACTATAAACTTTACATTAGACCACCCCTTTACTGTCTACATTAACCATTTGTATGTTTACCCTATCCATTTGAATTTTGATTCACAAAAGGCTTTTGTTAGAGCTAGAAACATCGCATGCAATGTAGAATTAAGGGACAGTGACTCCCAAGGGGCCGTTCCATTAAATGTAAGAATTTTTCAATTTCAAATATGTATATATTAGTAGGTACATAGCAGAACATCCTTTTTTTTTGTCATTACTACTGCTATCAAATACACTATATATAGGTGAAGGTGAAATAACTTGTACCTATTATCTATCTACCACAATTACCACCTTGTTCATTCTTACTGTCATAAATCTATTATGGATTGTTATGCCAGAAATAATGATGAGTTAATACTTGATGGACTATAGTAAGACCAATAATTTTCAAGGATTTTCAAGTTTTATTTATTTAATTATACATCTTTCTGTACATAATATAAACAAATATATTGTACTCTGGCAAGTGTACATAAGTTTTATCTTTTAAAATAAAACTTATACTTGTTTCTCGCAATAATGAGTTATTTTTGGATTTTTTTTTACATAAGTTCACTTTGTACAACTTCATTTATTTAGGTTTTTTTATATCATCTAGTAGTCTTCTAATTTCCTAATTACATACCTTATCATCCTAATTTTGTTTTTTGTTGAAAGTATTTACCACACTAATTACTCATCTAGAATTTTTAATTATAAAAAAGATACAAGTACATTGTTTTCAATTTAATAATGTGACAAATTTTAAAGATATATTACTTGAAAACCTTTGATTATTAACATATCTTAATAAATATTTTTACAACCTTATCAGTCTACATCCCTAAGTTGATTTTCATGGGACCTGTGGGTTTATTGCAAATTAAGTTAAATCAAAGGGTTTCTTATTGCTTAACTACATAGAAACCATTTTCGTTAATATTTCAATATCTTATCTTAAATTTGTATGCGTGCGTGCGTGTGTGTCTCTCTCTCTCTCTCTCTCTCTCTCTTATAACTTTTGACTCACTCAATTTACAGAGCCCAAAATTTCAGAATATATAAACAGTTATAGGCCCACAAAATTTTTATAGTCAGAATTTTGATTTTTTGTTTCAGTCAGGGGTTATTAACTTTTGAATTTTTACTCTATTTTTCCATATATCTCAGAAACCATAAAAGCTAGAACGCTGAAAATTGGTATGAATATAGACAATTACAAAATCTCAAATTTGATTTTTCAAAAAAATTCCAGAGTTTCTCAAACATTTTTTACTAAGAAAAATATTTTTTATGATAAATTTATGTGTTTAACTGCCTATATTTTCAAAGTTTTTAAAAATATTGAAAAATGCCGAAACACCCCAACTAGAAAATATGAACATTGTACTAGTACATCTCAAACTTTTTTAACAATTTTTATAATAATTCAATTTAGTGACGACATCGCTTCATACAATTTGTATGGCAGTCGCCTTTACACAATATCTAAGAAGACTTAATAGTTTGATACTTAACCTCCAAACATACATACATACCATCATGCTGTTTTCATATTCTGGGTAGGAAAAAAGGACCTACCTCCATACTATCCTATCTTGACATACATACCTACATGTGTTGTATAGAAAACAAAATATCTTAAAATACTCAATAATTTGGATTTATGGGTTTATAGTTTGGTACTTAGTCTTCAACTATACATACTATCGCCATCGACAGTTGGATTTCATGTGTTATATGCAACTAGTTTACAAATATATTTTAAACTCACATAACTTTGAACGTCTTCAAAATTTATTTTTAAGGAAAGAATCACAAAATAATATTACTTCTAGAAAGATTTGGTTTATTTTAAAGCATGAATTCAATTGCAGGCCATCTATGGAGTAAATGGTATGGTAAATAAAAAGTGTTGCCCTGTGGTTCATCATAACACTGCTCCAAATTGGTACGAAGAAGTCAAAATTAAACTTCCCGTCCTTTTGACCAACACCCATCATCTTTTATTTACCTTTTATCACGTGTCTTGTGATATTTCTAAAAAGCAAGAATGCGGAGTGGAAACGTGCGTTGGGTAATTATATAAAATAATTTCTACCTTGTAATATTTTATAGTAGTTAAACAATGAATCTTTTTTATTGTCATAGTTATCGTTGGTGAATAATTTTGCACACATCCATCAAACACATATTTTGTTTCAGTTATTCATGGATACCACTACTGAATAAATTTGGAAAACTAGTCGATGAAGTTATCAATCTTCCAGTTGCAACTCATCTTCCATCTGGTTACCTTTCCATTCAACCTTTGGGACTAGGTAAAGGAGTAAGTATTTCATGTTCATTTTATTTATAGGACATGTCTATAATAGTTTTTTTTATGCTGTAAAACATTGATTCTTCATTAATATATTTCAGCTATTTTTTTTTTATTTGGTAACGGTAGCTTTCTTATATGAATGCTTGGCTTGCAATACATCATAGACTGCAAATACCTACAACTGTAAATCAAAAATTTTGATATCTCGCAAATAATTTTTGTAATTTTTTTAAGTGTATTTGTTGTTGGTTATTCTCTAATCACCATATTGATTTTGATTTGTTTTTGCTCCTTAATTTTTTTTTCACATGATTAAATTATGGATGTATAATCTTAATTTGTTTAATTTTAGAACTCCGGACCTGAAACAGTGTGGATTGATGGAGAGAAACCCTTGTTTCGTTGCTCTTTAACTTTGGATTCGACAATCTTGACTCGTGATTCTCATCTTTATAATCTGTTTTACCACGCTGAAAAATTAATAAACTCACAAACTGGAGCTGTTCCATCTGAACAAGAAACTTGTAAAATATTGAAAGCGGCACATGCTATACAACCTTCAACATTGATACAATTTTTACCAACGATATTTAACCAACTTTTTGAACTCTTGGTAAGAAAATTTTATGTAATATTTTGACATAAATCTACTTAATATAACATAGAAATGATACTCTAGAGATCGCATGGAGAGAGTGTGTTCTGATACAGTGAAGAGTGTAGCACCAAGGTAGCACCCAACAAGTTATCATCGGGCACCCGACTCCCAGGAAGACCACACATGAGATATTGAGATAGTTGAGCATGGTATCCTAGGAACAGGCTCCGAACAATAACCAGACACAGTCCTAGAGAAAGAAGAAGACAAAATGTGCAACTGTTTTATATGAGTATACTATTATTGTATTTCATTTCTTATTATTATGTATTATTTTATTAAATGACAACATTCCACAAATGTATTTTTTCAGGCTACTGTTCAGGGCACATCAGATGTAGGTGTACACTTAGTTCGCTTGATGGTTCATTTAGTACATGTGATATATGACTCGGGTCGGAAAGATTTATTAGAAAGCTATATAAAGGTATATTATTTATTTTATTTTTGACATCAATATATAATGTAAGTTTCTATTGCAGACACAAAAAATAGTGTAATTGATATGTTATTTTACTTTCAAATTGATGGAATGGCCTCATATTAGTACATTCGCCATTTTGCTTGGAACAATTTTTTTCACATGATTATGAATTTTTAAAATTTAATTGTTATAGCTTTTTGAAAAACTATCATGTCAATTACTTACGGAGGTTGTTTGGAATTATGTCAAAAAGGGAATCTTTAATATTACATACATACAGTCATGCCATGTCTCTCATGAAGTAGGTAGAGAGAACTGAATGCCACATTTCTTTATCTTGACACATTCATCACCTCATATTACACTTTTAATAATCTATGTAGAATTCATAACAATTTATATATTAAAATATATTATAATTATTATTTAGATTTCTTTATTTGTTTTCTTTTTAGTATGTATTCTTGTGTGTTGGAAGTGGAGTTCATGAACACTTGATCGCTCCTATGTATTCTTTTGTTGAATCTACTCAACAAGATTTTTTGTTGGGACATAAATTTATGCAACATTCTGAATTCTTCTTTCAAATAATACTAAAAAGTATGGCTCAATATTTGTTCAACACAGGAAAAATTACGGTATTTTTTTTAAATTTATTTTATAAGCTTAATTACTTTAAGATTAAATATGAAATCTACCACATCCGAAGCTGTGAAATAAATCATTTTTACAATATCTGATGGTACTTACACACACCATTAACTGAATTCTAATTATACATTACACTAAATTTTAAATTAATTTATCAAATTAATCAGATCAAAGAATAAAATAAATTTAATATAATGTAAATTTTGATAATTTAATTAAAGAATAAAATAAATATATTTTTTAATTCCTATTGTTAAACCAATGATTTTGTTTCAATCTGCATGAATTATTTTTACACATTTGATACTGCTTTGACAAATTTAGTTTCAAAAGATATATTTATATTATGCTTGGTATAAGTATAAGTTTTGATATTTATAAAAATCTACATATATATCTTACAGGTACATCGTAGTGAGCGTTTCCCTGAAAGTTTCAATAATCACATAGAAAAATTGATTTGTGCTCTAGAACCTTCATATATACTTCAGCAACCTGTCCAAACACATAATATCAATAAAAATGTTGCAATATTTCTCAAGGTAAACTCAAAATTTTTTTTTGAACGCCTACCTGTCTAAGTTATTTTTACTTATTACTCATATAAGATATTCCAATAATGTATGTTTAATTATTATTTCAGAAATGTTTGACATTTATGGATAGAGGATTTATATTTAAACAGATCAAAACATATGTAGACAAATTCAAACACGGAGACCCTAAAGCACTATTTGATTTTAAGTTTTCTTTCCTTCAATGTATATGTCACCATGAACATTACGTTGCCTTCAATCTTCCTCTGTTACATGACAGAATTCCAGCAAGAGACTGGTGTACTGGTAATCACAATCTTATTTTGTATTATATATGTATGTACTATAATGCATTCGTATTATATTAACTGCAAGAAAAAATCTATTCTAAAATATTTAGTTAATTGCAGTGGATTTTCTACTTGAAATATAAGGAAATTCATTTAAAAGCTTTCATAAGCCTGACTTTTGGTGCCATAGATTTTAATATTTCCTTATGTTTCCTTAGTTTTCCTTATGTTGTAGCTCATAATATTTAACATCCAGATAATAATTTAAGTAAATTACAAAACTTTGTTGCAATGTCTAAAAATCTGATTATTATTACTAGATTAAGTTGTACACCTGAGTAATCAGAGTAACATTCAAATAATAGCACATATCCCAGAATATTGTTTAATACACTACATCTTATTTTATTTTATTTTATGTAGCTTCTCAGCCAACTAACAGGTGCTATGTCAAATAATTATTTAACACGCACCCAATAACAAGTTGCCACATTCTTATCGTCTCACAGATCCAGACTGAAAACACAATTTTAAAAACTGCGTCTCCACTGGGAATCGAACCCGGGACCCTTGGATCAGCAGTCAGATACCTAACCAACTGAGCCACAAAGGTCGACAAATAAAAATTGAAAAATAAAATATTGTTCTTTGAAAAATAAAAATTGTATATACATATATTACAAATATAAACAAAAAATACTTGGTATTTGATCTATTGAAATTTATTTGATTATTGACGCGTTTGGTCCAAGGCACATCGTCAGAATAAATACCAAGTGTTTTTATATTTGTAATGTATCTACATACACTGGAGTTCTATAAAAAAATGTCGATCGGCAAATTAAACTTAAATAGAAACTGTTAAAGAATTAAAAAAAAATTAAGGTTTGTTAAAAAACTTAATTCTATTATATTATGTTGTATCTGTTAGATTCATCTCATTCTCTTTAGCGTAAACATGTTGAATATATAAACATGTATCAATCATTGGTATGTATAAAATGTTAATTCATATTGATATGCATACCTATATGAAAAAAAAATTGTATGCTGGTGTATTTTTCCTCACAGATATTGACAATATGACTCCAAGTGAAACATTTGTTAGACGTCACTTTCTAACTGGTACACTATTAAAACAAGTTTACTTGTCTTTGAACGAAGCCCCACAAAAGAGGAAGTCAGCATTATCGATTCTAAAGGAAATATTAATAAAACATGAAATGGATGACCGATATAAACAAAAGTCTGCACGAGGTAGAATAGCCTCACTTTATGCTCCATGGTTACCTATTGTTTGTGGTAAGTTTTATTTTTATTATATATGATATCATTTTTTTTTATTTTATCACAGTTTGTGTTGATTTGTTTGTACATATGCAAATGTTAATATTGTTATTTATCAATTTTGTTTCCTTTTTTTAGATAATCTTCATAGAATAGTTACAAAAGATTGCTTAAATAATATTAATGATAGTATAAAGAAATCTAATTGTGATATTAGCTTACTACATGTTAACAATACAAACTCTTGCCTACATCCCAAAGATGCATTAATTAGCAGTAATTCTTGTACACCAAAGAGAAATAGATTAACTTTACATTTAGACGAAGCAAGTCCAGCAAGAAATTCGGCACATTTTAAAGATTCCACATTTTTTGTGACACTTTCAGCAAATAAAGGGAATGGTAATATCTCCATATTATTTTTTTTGTTTATTAATTTTATAATATTATTATTATTTGATCTTATATATAGCTATACTTGTCTGATCTGGAAGAATGCAAATGGTTGATGTAAAAGAAAGACTACTGATGGCATGAACATATAATATTGATGGCATCTTGTTTTCACTATATCAAATAGATCTTTATTTATATGTGATTTGTTTTAAGATTAATAATTTAAAATATATTATAGTAAATGTGAACTACCAGCTATTTTGATTAAAATTTATTTAAAAATCTCATTTTCTTATCATTAGAAACGGAAAATTTTATCAAGAATATTGTCTGTCAACAAGTTAAATAAATTGAAACTAGCAATTATGGCTTATTTGACAACCTTATAAAAAATTCCAGCTTAGTTTAGGGAATGTATAAAAATGTGTACATATGTTTGACAAGGACATATTAATTTGAAAAACAATATATAGTAAGGAAGAAGATCTTGTTGACCAGTAAGAGTAAAGATTATATTTTTTAATCATGTAGAACTTAAAATTATCCATTGACAGATTACTTATGTACAGTAATATATTGCTGATTATGAATTTATATTTTGTTTTAGAATGTTATAACGGTACATCAAATATATCATTAGAATCAGATGCTTCAACGCTATCAAATGAATGTTATAACTCTAATCCTAGTATAGATACAGCCGTTAAAATTATCGATAAGGATTCTGCTGATCCTGTCAATCGGTATGTTTTCTAATTTAATATTTTTATTTATGTTTTTAAAAATAATTCAGTGATTCTCTAACTATACTGAATTGATTGTAGTTACAGAAATATTATATAACTTCAAAACCCTTATGTTTTTTTGTTATTTAATATTTATGTACAAATGATTTACAAGATCATACCAATGTCTGTCTTAATTGTCAATATTTATTTGGATACAGAGAAATCACAAAAATACTCCAGCTGACCCAAAGACAAACAGGCAAAGTTGAAAAGGAAGCCGCCAACATAATGGAAAAATGTATTATTTGCTCAGCAGTGGGTAGAATTATATTTATAGTATCAACATCATTATGTTGACTCTAAATATTTGTATGTATCTGTGTGCCTTATATTGTATAATATTTATGCTACACTATGTTATGTTTTGTTTCTCTTGTTGGACTCAGGTTCGGTGTGTTGTCAATAAACGAAGTACAAGATGTGTTATTTTGCTTCCTATTTGTCTTAAAATATATGGACGATGAACAACTCCTTGAATGGTGGGGGACATGTACACCTAACCAACTCCATTCCTTTTTCAGTATACTCGAGTCAGTATTTTTTTAATTTTTTATTATATATTTGCTTATTGTCATTTAAATCCCATTGTTTTATGTTTGTGTTGTCTACTCAATTGTTAATTAAATTTGTTGAATATATTATTATTGTCGATAATTTTATAATTAAATTATAATTCATTACATGTTAGTGTTAATATTTAATTTTTAGCATTTGTATAAAGAAATTTAAATATGTTGGTAAAAAGGCAATAACAAGTGATGCTAGAAACCAAACTATTGAAATTGTTGGAAAAAGTAAACCTTTAAAAGCTAGGACATTGCCGGCGAGAATGAGTCCTCCAGATTTCTCTAAGGAACCTCCTTCAATGCCGGAGAAAAACAATACAGTTAACAGAGATAATCTTCTTTCTTCTAATAAAGGTAAAATTTCTAATCAAGAATTCAGTTCCATATTTATTATTTTGTACTTTTTTTTCTATTTCTATTTTAGTAAACAACTAAAAAAGTAAATGTGTTTGTTAAAATGGTAATGATAACCATTACTAAGTAAAAAACAAACAAAAAACAATAAAATTGACAAAAGGAAAAATAAAATAGTTTATATCAATAAAAGAAATAAATGATTAGGAGAGGGAAAAGAGATATAATTGAAATCAAGTATTCTTTTTTTTGAATTTATCAATATGAAATCCGAACTTAGGCTATTTCAGAGATAATTTTATATTTTTGCTTTAGATAAGGACAACAGTGCTGAACACACAGTAAAATGCATGGGATGGTTATCAACTGAGGTTGGAATGATTGTAATTGATCGCATATGTCTTTACATGAGTAACTTGGGGGCACTGAATGGGGCTGTGGCTCGTCCACTTTTACGGTTACTTACCCTTCCACAGAGTGAAGTTCTTTATAAACATCTATTTGCTTCGCTTCGAGCTTACATCAATCAGTTTTCCGATACTCTTTTTACAGGTAAAAGCTTATATATTTTTTTTGCATTTACACACCAAAATAATTTAAGATATTTTTAACCACTAACTGGTGGATTTTTGCAAGAAAGGGTGTCCAAAAATTGCCAGCTATTTACATTTTATTAGAAAAGTCATGGCAACAAACTGCACGCAACTAAATTCTGTAAACCAATATAAACACAAAAACAAATATAAACACAATCTGCCTGAATGCCGTTCGGCCTCGTCAATATGTAAATTTATTTCGCTCGAGGAAACTCTGACAAAGATATTAAAACAAGTTTTTCCCAAGCAATTGAACATTCGGGAAAACTATTTTTGTGGTTAATTTATTTAATTATTGTTTATTTTTCAAATATTGCTGATTCTATTATGAATAATATTAATGTAATTATAGTATTTTTAAGTTCTGGTAATATTAGAAAGATTGAGACATTTATTTTCAACTTGATTTATTACAAATCCAGTTATTGAATTCAATAAATTTTGTAATTATTAAATTTTACATATTATAATGTCTTTTTTTAATATATCGTGTTCACTGAAAATTATTGTTTTAACAGGAAATGGGTATCTCTGTGGAAATCTTGTAAGTGCTCTTTTAAAAGGTTGTGACAGTCATCTAGCTAGTCTCCGTCAAGAGGCCAGTGCTCTGCTATATCTTTTAATGAGAGGAAACTTTGAGTTCACTCATAGGAAAGGTTTAACTAGGATTCATTTGCAGGTAGTCCTATAATATTTATGTTAATGCTTTGATTATTATTATGAATATTATATCAACAAAAATGTTTTGACATTAAAAATTATTATAAAACCAAATTATATGAATTTTCACAAAATAAATATTTTTATATTTAAAATTTTATAATTTTTGCTAGCAGTACTATATTTATCAATTAAACTTCTAATAAAAAGGCATAAAAAAGATTAAACAATTGACAGAAGATAACTTACATATAGGGCCGGTATTACAGTCTCAGTATTACAGTGTCCGTTTAGGCCTAATCTTCCCTCAAATACGTCACTAAAACGATAAATATTTAACTCAACGTTTCTGGCGGATTAAGTACTTAACGGTGAGTCAACTGTCATTTGCTAGGCAACGCGTGTACTTTCAGTTTCTATCACTAGAGGCGTTAGGCAACGAGTGTAGTTTCAGTGTTCCATCACTAGAGGCGTTAGTTGTATCGACGGTGGCGCCACACAACAACAAACTGACAGCCATATTGAAACGAACATGGGCATTTAAAAGCATTATTTTGGTGGAAAAAAAAATTACCATGTTGGATAATAAAACAATAGTATTTCAAGTCGTAGCGTCCCGTTTTGTAGTTCGTATTATTTGAGGTTATTTAAAATTTGACAGATAATAACCACAGAAAAAGTAAAATACGTCTATAATTGAAGATTTAGTAACTGACATGTCATATTGCACTGTAATACGGAAATGGATTCAATCTCCCCTTAACATTAATCTTGAGTTTAACAAACTCAATGAGTTGAGGGCTGACTGTAATACCTGGCCATAATGATTTTTTAAGTCAATAAGGATTTTTTAACAGATTTTTAATTATCTCAATAGAGACGAAGTTGGAATATTTATTGTAGGAGAACCGGGAAATCAAGGGAAATTAAAAATCTGTTAAAAAATATCTTTGACTCCCGACAGGGAAAAAAAAATCCAATGTTTGCGCATATGCAATAATAAAAATATTCAATAAGGATTTATTAGTAGTGTAAGAATTGACACATAAGAGGGCATATAACGCTAAATTTATTGACTGAAAACATGGTATATTAAAACTGCCTAATGCACTATGAAGTTACGTGTTAGTAAGGGTAACTATCGCGTGCATTCAAAATGGTTTATAAGTCATTTAAATTATCGGAATCCCAAAAAGTGTTGATTTTTTGCATTTTAATAACAAACCTGACTTGAAATGAAAAAACTTTATCGGTAATTCACTTTAATTTTATGCACTCTTTAAGCACATAAAATATTTATTTCTCTATGACACATAGTTATGGAGTAATTTTAAAAAAATGCTGTAAAAAGGATATTTTTAATAATTTGTCTAGGGGAATTTATGCTGAATTTTAAAGTTGTATGACAAACATTCACTAGAGAAATGTTCAAAATATCCATGGTATTTTATTCATGGGAATAGTGGAGAGTCATGATTTCACAATTTTTATACATATTTTTTTACATCAATTTCTCAACGGGTATCATGTAGAGAGTGCACACTGTGAGTTTCGTCATGATGTGTTTGTATGTATGGATTATCCTTTTTGTGTCCTCTCTACAGCTCAAACTATAAGTCCGATCGACTTCATATTAACATCATATGTGCAAAGTGCATAGACCTAGAACTGATTAGTTTTCCATAGATATCTGTTAATTTCTTCTCTATGATTTCATCTGTCCAAATTTTTAAAATGCTCTCACGGTCTGGAAAATCGAGGTATTTTAATACTGTTTGAAATTTCGATGCAACAAAAATACACTCATCAAAAATGCATTCAATGATTATCAAAATTTAAAGAAAAAAAACTATGGTTTGCCATATCAATGTGAAATAAATTTCATATTTGTTTACAGAAGTAAAATAGCTTCTGTAAGGGAAAATTGAGTGATCAACTCCATATTGATATTGTATGTGTCTCTATAGACAAGTGTATTTTTTGAAATGTACTTCACCATCATTGTACGTATTTTTCTGATTTTTATTTTGAAAGTGTGTATACAGCAATCAACTTTTGTAAAAAATATATTTATTTTGAAAATTTTTACTGGAAAATATATTATGTTATCTGATTTATTTATTGTCTAATTTGAATTAGTAGTAATAATATAGGTATCTAAACTTATACATTTTTATCCATGGTTTAAAATAATATTTTTCAGGTTATTATTGGTGTATCTGAGATATTAGGAAGCGTTGTTAGCCTGAATAATACCAGATTTCAAGAGTCCTTGTCCTTGATTAATAGTTATGCTTCCAGTGATAAGGTTATGAAAGGATCAGGTAAGATTTTTCAAATATATATTTGTAAAATATAACATTATTGCATCTGTGGGTTCAACCTTTTCCGTGCTACGCGTATTCTAAACAAAGTAACACCTCAGTGAGGTGCAATTTTAGAAAAAAATAAAATTGTCATATCTCAATAACTACTCACCCGAGATACTTGAAATTACTCGACGAAAATACTCGTTTTTAGCTGTTTTAAATTTTGAATACATTTTTTTCTTTTTTTTGTCATTCGGCATAATGATTTTTTTTTTCAACATGCCAGCTTCCAAAAACATGAATTATTAATAAAAAAATATCACATAGGTTTAAAAATATATGGGAAAGTATATAGTTAATAAAAAACATCTTAAAATTTATGAATTTTCAAGTATTTCTTTGAAAACAATCACAGTTTTCAACAATTTCTTAGTGCCTTATTCGTGTCTATGAAGTTTATCTGTAAGCACTAAGACCTGTCAGCCGCCGCACTGTGACTTTATCAACTTATGTAGTATAATATAGTCATAGAAATATTGGTTGTTATAAATAATACTGTAATAACTCAACAGGCTCGGGGTACTTTTTCAGAACATTCATAATAGCAAAAAATGTTCAATATAATTTATCTATCACCTAGTAAGATTTTAAAAGTCCGTAATATAAAAAAATCAAAGTTACTCTCAAAAACACATGTACTTCAAATAAAAACATATATTTTTACAACAAAATACTTTGTTTTTATAATAATAAATACCGAACATAAATATTTTTCTAAACCGGCGCACAATCTCTATGAACTCGGAGGGGTTACTGATTTGGGTTGTAAGCAACATTTATATCCATACAAAGCGGTATCTCAGTGCGTGTCCTGATTACGTCTCGGGATGAAATAGACAAAAAGTAAACACTCTACTGCCATATACCAATTTTTTTTATTTAATTTATTTAGATAAATGGTTCGATTACACAATGTAATTATTATATTTTGGATATGTTGATAAGTAAGATTTCTACAGAGAGTTTAAGTGAAACATTGTGCATCCCGATTACCCATCGTGATCCACACTGGTGTAGAATGATTTATCACGAACACGTCTCAGGATCAGCACTGAAACAGTTAACAGTGAATCTGTAGTAGTTACATATAGAAAATTTGAATGAAAAAAATTACCAACAAATTTACCCACCTTACCTATTTTTATAAACAATAGGCGCATTTTGAGATCGCAGAACCTCTCATTAACTAGTGCATATGCCTAACTAGGTTCATTGCCTTTTTTTTGTTTACTTATTATGATATTATATTAATTGTTATCATTATGAATAAATGTTTGTCTTTCAAAGTAGAAGAACATTCTTTAAAAATTGTATATTTAACATAATATCTACTCAATATTCATCAAGTTTTTTTAATATTCTATAATAAAAAAATATTACATTCAAAACACATTTTTTCAATAATAGTATAAATTTTTTTTGGTCAGGTTTTCCAGTAGAAGTGAAAGAGTTGACTCGGAGAATTCGTACAGTGTTGGTGGCAACAGAAGAGATGGCTGTAAGGGGTGCTGTAGGAGGAGCGGAACAGGAAAGACTAGCAGAGTTGCAACACACTCTGGCTGTGTCGTATCGAGCTACGCCACGCCTGCGTCATGCTTGGCTTCATACCATGGCCCAACATCACACAAGGGCTTCCAACCACGATGAGGTACATATCATATTATTCTTTGTTTAAATTATGCAAATTATAACTCCTGTCTGATGAAAGAAGCTGTTCACAAATGATAAGACAACTGATGGATTCAAAACTATTTTTATTTGACCAAGTTCAGAGCATGTTATTGTTACAATAAAAACTGCATGAGTGACCCTAGGTTTGATATTTTTACGTCTAGTCTCTATATATACAGAAAATGTTTGATTGATATGGTTAAATTTTAACTGTATTTTGGGTATGCCTGCGCTGGGACTGTTCTTTCGATTGACCCAACAACTTGTTTCTCCAAATGGAAGCAAATCCCTCTCCTCTCCTCCTCTTTTTCCCCTCCCTGGCCCTTCCCTATATCCTAAACCCTCTTGCAATGCTTTAATATGTAGGTTCAATAGTTTTTTTTTTGTTTTTAATTAACTCAAACATTTTATTCATAATACTAAATAAGAACTTTGCAATTGGTGCTTTGAATCAATGTAATTTTATATTATTTTTAATACAACTTATGGCCGTGTTCACCAAGGAACATCAAATGGATCATCAACTAACTACCTGCTCGGAGCTCAAATCCTTGAGTACATCGCTCAGTGAATTTGTATTTCACCAACTAAAAACCAACATTCTTAATTGAGCCCTAGGCTCAACTCTCCTTAAATTTCCGGTGTAAAGGAATACGAACTCAAGTTTAATTATATAGAAATATTTAAAAACCAAGAACACATTATTTATCTTGTTTCCTTTATTAAAATAACAATCAAATATTATTACAGTGTGTAGTTCACAATTTTTACAAGTTTTGAAATTGTTTGAAAAAAAGTATTACTTTGATCTCATCAGTAGGTATATTCGCATTAGTGTCGTGAATGGCCGCGGGCGCTGTATACCTGAAACCATGTTTACAAACATATCGCGTACCTGATATTCTACCCCTGCTACCTGTGTTATTGTGCATACTGCCATTATTGTTTTCGTTGACATCTATTATGCTGTTTTAAATGAAATTCAATTTTATTTAACAAATACAAAAAGCAATGTTTTGACATCATGAATAAATTCTTTCGTTCATTTCACCTGGGTAAGCGTTCTTGTCTATTTCATCGGCTAATTCAACTATTTTCTCAAACCAGGGGGCCTAGACAACGTGTCATTTAAGCTAAGCGTTATATCGCTAAGCGATAGTAAATGTATGAAATTGGTCGCTATGACAACACATGACAGCTACAAATTTCATACATTTCTATCGCTTAGCGATATAACGCTTAGCTTTAATGGCATGTTGTCTAGGGGGGCAGGTCTTTCGTGATAATAATATATCTGGATAATATAGAAATATAATATAAAATATAACAAGTGCTAAAATGTAATAATTTTAGTTACAAAATACGTTGATGAATGACTTGATCCACAATAGACCGTCACTTAAGAGTTGAGTCGCCGGCGTCACTTAACGGTAGTAAGTTTGTTTGGAGAAACGAAATTTTACGCTAAGTGCATCAAAAAATTGATTTTAACGCTAAGGAACCTTGGTGAAAGTGGGGGTTAATGCTGTAAAGTTCATTCAAATTAAAAAAAAAAAACATAAAAGTTTTACTTATTGTCCGAGTAAAATAAAAAATATAAATTTAAAGTTTTGTTTGGTTTTTATGTATATTTCAGGCAATGTGTTGTCAACTTCATATAGCAGCCTTGATAGCAGAATATTTACGTCTCAGAGGTTGCCAGTCCTGGGGTGCTGAATCATTTGAATGCATATCCTTAAATGTACCAAGGGATGAAACAGGACTTAAAATTGATCCTGGTGAGTGCACCATTGTTTTTTAAAACAATTTTCTATGATTAATTATATCTGAATGGAGACAGGGCCCCTGAGTCAAATTGAAAATGCTGTTCGTTATCGCCAAGTGCTAATTTTTTTGTATGGAATTTGATGTTTGTTGTTTGTTATAGTAGAAAATACTTCTACACCAAACGTTAAATCCCATAGAAATGAAATTAACGCTTGACGATAATGGACAGTGTTTTCACTTCGACTCAGGGCCAAGGGATGAATTAATTTTTTATTAGAGAAATCAGGAACTTATGACCTGACATTGACTGGTTTATATGATCATTTCATGTGTTTGCAAGATATTCATGAATTATATCTTTTGCTGAGTTCCATTATCAATCTTATTTATGAAAGTTAGATATAGGTATATGATTCCAATACTAAGAGACAAATAGTTTAAAAACAATGAAGACACACTAACGCCATGTATTGAGAAATAAAAGAAACTATTCTTATGTATTGAGAATCCAGTTACATCATACAAATTTACTGAATAGCATTCGAAATATTATTTTTATTTTATCTTGTTTACATTCTTATATACCAATGTATTTTACTCAATCAATATTTTTTTAATCTTGTGCAATTTAAAAATAAATGTACTATTATTATCAAATAAAATATTGATTTGGTATTGTGTATGCACATGCATCTACTTTCATTGCTTTATAAAATTACTTATTTCACCCCAATTTGAAAAAAAATAATGTAATTTTTCTATCAAATGATGGCCTGTCCCTTTGATCTGCTGAACGTATCACACTTGTCATCCCCATTCAGACTTAAGAAGTTTTAAGCTCTTCTTTTCAAGCACAATCAGCTAGACTCTGGAATAGCCTTAGTGATGATTTTACACTTTATGATGATAACGCTGGATAAGAGATATCTATGGCAATAAAACTGCCTTTGTGTACATTTTTGTACATAAACTAAATAAATCCAAGTTTTTAGTTTATATTTTGAATGAAGAAATGTTCATTCCCATACATTTACATAAATATACATAAATTACTGTGGTATATGTAAATGCCGATTACATGAAAATTCTTCGAAACACAATTGTTCGAATGCGCAATTGTACGAATAACAATTTTTCGAAAATCAGTTATCAGAATGACAATTGTCCGAAAGCAAATTATTCGAACTAACATTTGTTGGAAAACCAATTAACCGAATTTAATATATTTTTGTGTCATTATGTTGCCTCCTTTGACATATTTGTTGCCAGTAAAATATATTTGATGAAGACTATTATTACTTGTTGTATTATTGTTGGGTACGTATGCACATTTTTAATAACTGATGTTTGACAGCGCGGGATAGCCTAGTTTGTACACCAGTTTATGTTTATCTAGTATTCACACCAATTTAGTTATTTTATTTTAATATTATAGTTACTTTTTTAAATTTATAATGCAACTGGCTCACGCCAGTCGCAATTATAACTACAAACAAACCTAACCAACCTATTTTTACCAAAGTTTTGTAGGTTTAGGTTTAAAAAATAGGTGTACATCCTAGGATATCTGACAGCGCGGTGCGTCGCCATGTTGTTTATTCCATAGATTTTTACTAAACATAATATACTATGTAGATGTAGTACTCCGTGCAAAAAGTGAGTCATTTGTTTTCGATTCATACAAAATTTGCTAACTACGACATCTAGTATATTATAATAAAAATCTATGGTTTATTCCTCTCACAAAACTACCAACATGACGTCATAAAAATTCGAACAATTGTAAATTCTGATAATTGTGTGTTCGGAAAATTGTTTTTCGAAAAAATGAGATTCGAATAATTGCCATTCGTAATATTGATTTTCGTAAAATTGAGCATTCGAATAATTGTTTTTCGAATAATTTTCCTGTCACCGTAAATGCCATAGGTTGTAGCAAGATTTTAATGTGGATTTGAAAGAATATAATCCAACTGTCGATTCGTTCATGAGAATTCAATTCTCTTAATGAATCGACATTATTAAGCCAAGATGCGTGTATGAAGGAAAATTTTGTATGGTGTAGTGGACTTTTTGCATGCTAATAGCACCAACTAGAGGCCTCGCAGCATATATGTTCCCATACATGGATTTTCTCAGAATTCGGAGTAGAACATTTTATGTGAGTTTTGTGTGTGTGTGTGTGTGTCTGTCTGTCCCCCCCTTATAACTTTTGATCCGCTTAATTTACAGAGCCCAAAATTTTAAAATATATAAAAAGTTACAAGCCTACAAAACTTTTATAGTCAGAATTGTGAATTTTTGTTTCAGTCAGGGGTTATCAACTTTTGAAATTTTGATTTATTTTTCCATATATCGCAGAAACCGTAAAAGCTAGAACGCTGAAAATTGGTATAAACATAGACAAATACAAAATCTCAAATTAGTTTTTTTTTTAAATTTCAGGGTTTCTCAAACATTTTTTATTAAGAAAAATATATTTTTTATGATAAATTTATGAGTTAACTGCATATATTTCCAATTTTTTTTTTAAATATCGAAAAAAGCCGAAATACCCCAACTAGAAAATTTAATTTTCTATAAAAAATATTAAAATTGTATTAGCACATTGCAAATTTTTTTCAACAATTTTTATAAAAATTGAATTTAGTGACGACATTGTTTCATACAATTTGTATGGAAGTAGCCTACTCACAATATCTAAGAAGACTTAATAATTTGATACTAATCTCCAAAGATACATACATACCATCATGCTGTTTTCACATTCTGGGTAGGATCAAAGGACTGACCTCCATACTATCCTATCTTGACATACATACCTAGGTACATGTGTTGTATAGAAAACCAAATATCTTAAAATATTAAATAATTTGTATTTATGGGTTTATAGTTTGGTACTTATTCTTCAACTATACATACTATCGCTTTCGAAAGTTGGATCTCATGTGTTACATGCAACTAGTATATATGAAAATTTAAGTATTATAATATAGATTTGCAAATTTTACTATGTACCTTCATAGTTAATTACTGTAGAATAAGTATACTTAATTTATTAATTAAACATATTGTTGATTATTCAACTTTTGACACTTTTTTACTTATGATTCTTCAGATCAGTGTATTTGACATTCGGCTTCATAATCTTCTCCATATTTATTATTCATTGTTATTTCAAAATTTTTGGATTTGCAAAAATTTCCACAGTTGACAATTTCTAATTCGTGTAGTTTCAATTCATCGTCGTAGTAAAGTAGCTAAAAAGAAAAATTGAAAATTTTAGAATTTGTGATCTGGAATATTTCACATGTGTACAAAATGAATTTGAAGATTCAAGGTACAATTGATCTCATGGACATGTTTCATGGATCTTAGATCAGTCTTGAAATCTTTATTTTGAGAAACACCAATTTTGAAAATATATCAAAAGATGGGTCGGTGGCAGAGCGGTTAGCGCGCTGGGCTAGTAATCCAGTGGTCGCGAGTTCGAATCCTGCCTCGACCGATTTCGTTCACCTAAGCACAAGCATTTATTTGCTTATTTTAGGGAACATGGGAAGATGTATATGTACTTGTTTAACAAGGACATATTCATTTTTTTATTTAAAAAATAAAAATATTTCAAATAGTCTATTATTTAATGTAGATTTAATCATGATCAAGTGCTTATTAAAATATTTTTTTGTTCCTTGAAAGTAAAATTTAAATTTGTTTTAATAATGCAAATATTACTAACTTTGTATCCATATTCATTTGTCGATATTAGGTTATGTGTTTCTATGATAATAGCTGATGCTGCCTCAGGATATATGTCTAAATTATCTGTTACTGCTAATATTGCTGCTATGTTGTTCGTATTGCCAGAGTAAATAATCATTTTAGAGTCGCTATCATCCTCATTATTTATATCTTTATACCCTTCAGTTATCTTTCTTAATAAGAACCCTGAAATCATTTTATAAATAATTATAGTTTATATTGGAAGTTATAGCACTTTAATAGTGATTTTTTTTATTGCAAGGTAATCCACCGTAGCCAACAGAATATCTGCCACTAATTCTCATGGGGGCATACCTAAAATGTCCCATAGTATTTGCTACTTACTATTTATTGTATACCTAGTTGAAATAATGATTCATTGCTAATTTAACAAATTTCTTTTGAGTTACAAATGTTTCAATTCATTTGAGACTTTGTAACTGTGTGGCCGTTAATGAAAAACTGTTATTTTTCAATGGATACATATTATAATTGGCTAGGTTAAAAAATAATAAGTAAATAGTCTCATAAAAAATAGAAATAAATTATTCTATTTCCAATTATTACCTGAACTTAGTCTTTGCATAATTGAGTTGTGAAACATAAATTTATATTGCAAGTGAATCATTTTTTTGATCAAATATTCCATATCCTTATACCATTTTGGGACTGTGTATCCATAGCTTTTCTGTAAAAAATATTACATGGTATCGTAGTACTTTTTGATTCAATTTTAAATAACAAATTTAAATTTTAAGCAAATCACTTATTTTGACTGCCTGCCAACGTTTTCACTCTGATCCATGGTCCATTTCATTTACTTTGTTATGCATAACTTCTTTCTTTAGTATGCTTAAATATAATGTTGTAATTTAAATATACTGGAAAGCTATAGTATAAAAGTAACTATTCATTAAACTCATCGCAGGTTTTCTTACCTGTGCTGTGATCAAATTTTTTAGTTGTAATATTTGCGATGAATCGGTGATATTTGTTCCAGTATACATTCCAGTTAGTTGAAATATTTCTCTATGGGGTAATATTGATTTCTCAAATAAATCGCTCATTATTTTTTCTTTTTCTACATTATACTGTGGGCAATTATTCTCAAAAGATAACTGAAACAATACATGCTTTATTTTATCTGTTGTTATTTAGGCATCATATTAAGAGTTAATGTAATATGTTAGTAAAATAATACATACATAGTCCTTTGATTTTTCCATACTAGTGTATGGAATAGGTTGCCATTGATGGTGATTCCAAGTTTCATTATTTTTCACTTGCCATATTCCAGTTTGAACAAGAAGGGCACTTGTTTTTGTAATATCTGTATCTATTGTATACATTAAAAACCTTTTTGGATCATATAATTTTGGTAGAAAATCATTGTACAAGTTCCTTATTTTTTTTCCTAATTCATACATAATTAGTTTGCCTTTCTAGAAATATTTAATCGCAAAATAACCAATTAGTTTCTTTTGAAATATTGAAGTTTTAATAGTATATATTTTTGATACATTATGTCTCCATAAGCCGTAAGTTTGTTTTATTTCCAACACGTTTTTAGTGTGGCTGGCTCAAACAAGTTTAAACTGCGTATGTATATTTACACTTTGTAAAATTTTCTCATTCTCATATTTCAATTTTAAATAGATTTAAACTTACCTTTGTCAAAGCATTATGGCCATGTGGATAGTATTGTTCGTTTTGATTTATTAGTAATGGAAAAGCTTCTATTTCTTCAATTGTGGGAGTCCTCTCTCCATGACTGAAAATCTGATTTATTTTCAATAATAAAATATTGTAAAATAGAACATAGAACTACATATAACTATAAAATTATTTGCTACATAATACATAACTATATAATATATAATGTATGTACTATAGCTCACCACATGTATCTGTCTCAATTCAGTCAACTCTTGTTCTGTTTCTATGATTAGGACCACACCGCATAGCACTTAAAGAATAATATTTATACAATAATATATCGGCTAAGTTATGTTAAAATATTTTTTGATATGATTGTGGTACAATTTTTTTATACTAACCTCCTATTATAACAATAAAAATAACAATCGTTGTTATAAATATTTTAAAGTAACTATTCATGGTTGATTTGTATGGGATGGTGTTGTCCTACCTATTTTCTACCGTCACTACTAATATTAAATTGCATCCTTCAATTAGAGATAACAAGTTTGCCATTTATTGTAAGGTGACCAAGCATTCTACTAGTGCTCTTTTATTCACTCCATTGCTATTTCACTATGTAGGTACATAATAGCAATCTTAAATAGAGACATGCCAATATTATCCTGTGTGTTTATATATTTTTCATTTGATTGCCATTTAGTTTATGTATACTCTATATCAGTCCAGGGGCAAACTGCGGCCCTTCGCATGTTTCAGTGTGACCCGCGAGCAATGTGCTTCAAAAATCAGGAAAAAAATATTTTTCTAAAAAATAACTTAAAACTTAGCCAAGTTTAGTTTGTCGATCGACAATTCTTGATAGAACTCCATTGTACGTTAATATGTTATAAAAAAATATAAAAATACTTGGTTATAGTTCTATTGTTTTTATTAGATTATTGACGCGTTTCGTGCAAAGCACAAAGCTCATTATTCTGACGATGTGCTTTGCACGAAACGCGTCAATAATCTAATAAAAACAATAGAACTATAACCAAGTATTTTTATATTTTTTTATAACATATTAACGTTAAACTTAGCCATTTCATTCTACTACAAATTTAAAAAAATTCATTTCACAGATTTTTTTTTACTAGAAATAACCAATGGATAATTTTGTTGCGCGGTATTCTTTTTTATTTTGTAAATTTTTTCCGAAACAAATTAAACATAAAATAATAAAAATATATTTATTTCATCATTTATTTCATTCTTAATGAGGTATGTATTTTACTTCTGCGACCGCTGTTCACTTTGAATTTTTGAATCTGGCTCTTTGTCCCAAAAATTTGCCCGGCATTGCTCTATGTGTATGATGTCTATAGAAATATAATGCACATATTATGTGTTAAATACCTAAATATTAGATTTATAACTTTCAACCACTTACAACACCAATTAGTAAAAAATGTCATAATCTTGGAGTAGATGATTAAAAATAAATATTGAGAGCTTGAATAACAAATATGAAATCAGCATATATGATTTAAATGATAGCAACTCAATGAGTTTTTTTTTTCCATTAATACTTTCCCTATCTTAAGGCTAGCATCCATACAGGCACAGTGGACAGATCGGACGGAGTGAATCAGACCATTTTAGAATTCTTTGTTTAGGAATTCATACAATTGCGTTCACTGATTGGCATTGGATGGAGCGCCTATCGAATCGTCGGAATGCCAACGCCATTGCTAGGACAGGCAAAAATCCGTTTGGATCTGTCATTTTAAAATAATAATAAATATTAATCACTTCCTTGCACTCTGCACCAGTGGTGAGTTTATTTTTGTATGTTCATTTTCTATGTTGAAGTCATAGCGCCTTTTTTATGTAAAATTGTCATTAAAATTTTTATAAACTATATTCTATTACTTTTTATTATTAATTGCGACGTTATTGTTCCCTCCCCGGGCAGATTTTCAACATTTTCATAATTTTTACGTAGTTAGTGGAAGTATCTCAATAATATTATAAATTCGAATATTTGGATGTTTGTTACTCAATAACGCAAAAACGACTTTGGATGATTTTGGATGAAATTTGATATTAAGATATGTATAGGTATCCTAGAAAAGACTATATGCTATATATTTTTTACATTCAATCTTATTTTCATTGAATAAAATCATGTACGTGCCGAGCATGCGATTACCAAGCCGAAAAAAACATCATTGTTTTTTTTTATAACATTTGCATTTTCTATGGAAAATTGTCAATAAATTCAAATGGTAATTGTGTCGGCAATCCGATTGTTGCACCTCTGTAGACGCACTGCCACAAACAAATCTGTCTGATGCCCTCCGTCGGATCAGTTCGCTGCTCCTGTATTTAATCGTAGCTTCTTCCACCAATTCGAAATTTTGTTGGAAAAAAAATATTTTTTATAAATAATGAGAATTCTTTGTAACAAGAACAAATATGTCCTCATACATTCCCTAAGTTGAGCATAAAAGTTTATGCAAAATCGGTCGAGAACAGATTCGAACCCGCATCCTTTGAATTTCTAATCCTGTACACTCCCTGCTCGATCTTCTATTGACCTGTCATTTAAAGCAAATTCTACCTCGTCCTATATTTTGTTTTTTTTTTATTGACTTTTACTTCCATACTTCAAGAGGGTAAGTCTGGTCAACCGGCGATATGAAAACCATCCATGTTTACCCATATCATGGATGGTTTTGATTCCGCCTGTAGACCACACAGGAGAAAATTAGAGAAACAAGTCAGTATCTCCTATTGTTGACTTACATTATATTATATTCATAGGATATCTTTATTCTTCTTCATGTGTCGTGTCAGGTTCTCCCGACGTTGAACATCACTGAGAGGACTCAGTCCTGTCACCCTAGACAACGTGTCATTTGGCTCAAGAAAAGAAACGAGAAAAGATAACTCAATGTTTGGAAGTGACAGTTGTCACGTGACTGGCAACTGTCACTTCCATACATTGAGTTATCTTTTCTTGAGCTAAATGACACATTGTCTAGGGGGGCAGGGCAGTCTAAAAAATCTTTTCCACATTCCTTAATCCCCACTAACAATGTTTCAGAGCCACCTCCTTCCGATCCCTCTATGTCCCTCAATAAGATATTACTATTTTTCACAATGTTTTCACTTAATCAAATTGTAATATTTTAAATACCTTCAGTACTTATGAATTTTAAAAATATTTTTCAATTTCCACTTATTATGATTATGATTCTAGTATAGTTTTCATACAAATTAATGTTCCCTCAACAATAAAATATGTATGCATTACTTCATTTTCTTAATATTGTATTGCAGTTGATTGCAGTTTGTTATTTTTACGGCGCTTGGATTTACTTGTCACATGACAAATCTTGAGTGTATATTTGATTTATTATCTCAAATGTTATAATATATTCTCATTATTTAACTCTACTATGTTTGACACATACATTTATTTGTGAATATGTAAGAGCGATATCGTAAAATTAAGGATGTCATGAAGTGGTTAATGATTTCATGAAATCCTGGTGTTTTGTTAAAATCATTTGGATATTTTGGATATTGTTTATTCTTAGATGTTTAACGATATTTCAATATAATTATATATTGTGTTGTAGTATCATAAAAAAATACAATACTTGCTAATTTATCTCTTTCTTGGAATTTGTCCATTCCCATATTTTTCCAAGAACTCAATATTTATTATTTTCTTTACCTATAATATATATATTCAAAGCCATATGAAAACTTGAATAGTTATTTTAGTACATTATAAAAATGGAACAACTCTATTTTTGAGATCAACATTTTTTTCCAATAATTAAGAACCTATTCAAAATAATGATGTATGGAAGAATAGATGGAGATGAAAGGATGTAAAAAGAAAATAAAACAGGAATTGATCAGACTAATTTCTTTAACCTTTTCTTGAGTATTCGAATGGATAAAGATGAGGCAATTTTATTTAAGGCACTTTAAGTTATTTCATAGTCTTGTTTGAATTTCAAAAGAAAAGCTAAAAATATTGTGTTTGAATGTAAATTGTGAGTGCGGCGTGGTCTGGTTTATCAAATGGAAGATATATTCTCTATATAATATTTTTTCACTGACTTTTAATATCCCAACTTCGTCTCTATTGAGGTATTGAAAGTTTGTCAGTAAAAATATTATTTGATTTCCGATAGCAAAAAAAATCCAATGTTTGCTTATATGCAATTAAAAAAAATATTCGATTTAGCAGTTTCAGTCGTTTCAGAGTAGTGAAATTTACAACCTATAAAGTAAAACTCTCAATCGTTGATTCATATTTTATTTCTATATAACAATGTATCTATACCACATTTTCTATACATTTCTATTTATATGATAAGATGTATACAAATAAATAGATGGATATAATAATGCTCACTATACATGTGTATACCATACCTTACCTGCAGGTACTCTTGACTGAAACAATTTTATCATTTTGTAAGTATTATCGGTATCTACTAATGAATACTTGGAATCATCTACCAAATTCATTACATAAAATCATAACCCATATATTTATTATAATGTAGGTTTTGGAGGCATATGTTTATAATAATATTTATAAACACTTCCCTGCACCCTGTGCAAGTAGTGAGTTTATTGCCATTTGACAATTTCTTCCAACTAACCAGTGTTTATTTATAGTCCATTCAAAGAAGAAAGAATAATTGCATTAGAAATAATTTTGATTTAATTTCTTCTCTGCTGGAAATTGAACCCAGAATGTCCACACAGAACAGAAGCAAAATGCCTTACAACTATGCTACGTCGGTCAACTATGTTATGTTAGGTTTAAATATTGTTTTTAATAGTATAAAATTAACCATTTTAATTTTCTTTGTTGCGTTTTTATTTGTATTTTACATAATGCATATCTTTCCATTGCAATTTTTTACAAACGCATATTTGTGCTTATGTATGGTTTGGAAACTATCATGCTAACTGCGCAAAATGAGGAAATCAGACGCCAGACAAAATTTGTCATGTGACTGTATTGATATACTTAAATGGGTAGAGAATTGACAGATGAGCACCCAAAGTTCTGCGATGGAGACCATGAAAAAGGCCGGACATAGAAAAGGTGGGCCGATGATATTTTCCTGATTGCGGATAATGTTGGAAAGAATTAGTAGTGGTCTAAATCCAGCAGTGGAGTGATTACTGAAAAAGAGGAAGAAGAAGATCCATTTTTAAGCACACAGTCTTCTTTTAATGTATTTGTAATGGTATTTTTTGTTAGCTCTAGAAATTGTTCATAAGGACAATATTCTCCACAATTCGGAATATCCATTACTCGAGGCGGTTTTGTTATATCCTTTAAGTATAGTATCTGCAAGTAATATATTAAAATTATACACCATTTTTGGTAGCATATACATGAATGTATGTAACATATATTATGTAGTTTCAAAATCCGTTTGTACACATTTCTTAAAAAAACCATTTGTATCTTTTGAAATTAAAATTTAATTATCTACATAATTATCTATTTAATTGAAATTTGAGTTGATAAAGTCGATAATTTATACTCACACGAAAGGCATATTCTTTTGTCTTAACCATTTTATGTAATTCGAGAATAAATGTGGCTGCATATGGAGGTTGATGAGGTTCAAAAACTCCACTACAAGATAATAATGCAGCTACATTGTTTTCATGTGCAGAATACATAAACATTTTTCTTCCTTTTGGTTTTATATTTCCTGTCATTTTAGCGTAAGAATCTTCCAACATTTTTAACAAAAGTGTACCTGTTACAAAAAGAATACACGGTATTATTTATTCCCTGTATAAAATGTGTTTATTTTCAAGTATTTTACTTAAGTACAGTAATCTGAGAATCATTTTACATGACTGAGTCGTATTTTCGGATTCTCGTACCTTGTAATCATATAAGTTATGTTGAGACAACATGGAGCACGCCACGATGAGCCAACAAATCGCAAACGCGATCAATCATGAAGTAACAAAGCATTGTCACATTTACATACGTACAGAAGTGGCATGTCAGATTAGAGATGGGTCAACTGTAAGTTTGTATATTGATTTTTTTTGTTTTTCTTGTCCCAGTGATAGGCATCTCACAATAATTTTGAAAATAAATGTTTCGACTTTGTGTATTTTCATACAATATACCAAATTTTCTTTTACGCAATATTATCTCATTATATAATTACCTCCAGCTAATCTTTTTAGTTCATCTGTCGCAAATTCTAAGCGATATTCTATAACTGTCACCTCCTTTATTTGATCCATTAAATTTATTGCCCAGTTAGGTGGAGAAATATTATAGTTGGCCTGAAATATGGGAGAAAAATATTAACACATTTTTGTTTGTTTTTATCACACTTAAAATCTAATTATCAAATATTTGCAATTCTCTTTCTGTTTACCACACTATTGTTATTGATTATCTTTGTTTCATAATTATTGTAGCTTACTAACTTATTATAAATAAACTTTAAATTACGATAATTATGTATGTACATATGTAATATATTCAAGAATATTATTATAAAAAAAAACTTTTCTTATGAGCATTTAAAATTTTAACAATTCACTTTATGTTGTACACATCTATGTATAGAATATCTGATATAATTTTCGCAATGTTCTTTGGAAATAGATTATATATCAAATTGGTAATTTTTTTCATATTTACAAAATCACATGGGGTGAATGAATGAAGAATGCCTGATGAAGAAAATATGCAATGTGAACTGGAATGGAATGAGAGGTCGGTAGTGTTCAAGAAAAGGATGGCTCTATCATGTGAACGACATTCTGAAAGAAGGAAATATAAGACGCTTAAACAACAGACGAACACGCATGAGACAATGGATGTATTCCAAGATAGACATTACATACTAATTATCAATAAGTACCGATTATTATTGACACTAGCCTCATTTATTACATTGACTGTAACATATATTCCATTTCAATAAATATACATTGTCATGACATTATTATTTATGTATTAATGTTATATTTTATATTAAATTTTTATTCCATTTTCAATTAAATAAACTATTATCTCTCTGAGATTATTGTTTAAATGTTACACACAGTTTTATATATCTTTAAATACAATATTAATGTTTCATTTAAAGAACTATGTCTATGTTGCAATAATTATCATAAATAATGATATAAAATAAAAAATGTTCTTTCTGTTAATGATTCATATTTGTATTGTTTCGTTAAAATTGGTTTGTAAGTATGTGCAAATACTATAGTTTGGAGATATGGGAGTTTAAAGATTTCACAATGCTCACAAAATTGGATTTACCAAAACTCTCAACGGTCATTGCTTCTCCTCAACGCAGTCGAAGACTTCAGAAGCTACCTCCACATACTTTCTAAAGATGACTGGGTAACTCCCATATATACTATACTATTTCTTCATACTTCAGTTTTACACTCACTATGCAATGTGTAACAAAGATATTATAAAAATAATTAACACTTCTTTGCACTGGTAGGTATATTGGAATGGCAATTTCTTCCATTATACCGTTTACCAGTGTTTTTAATCCAAAGAACCAAGAATTTTTCTAATAAATGTTTGCGGTCTTACGCCTGTAATATCTATTGAAAATATTTAAACCTACCTACTTTGTAAAGTAATATTCTAAGAAATATTTCATTCCTTGTACACAGTGGACTTGTGCCCAGAGAACCCATACAATTCAGGCGACCGCCCGCCGGAGCGCGCCGTTCACGCTGAATTTATGCCGATTTCGAGCAAAATGGGGCACTGCCCCGTGAAGGATTACAATATATATTATATATTCATATATATTCATCCATTCATATTTTGTTGTTCATTGCGATAGTCAAACGCTAGGTTAGCAATTGTAATTCCTGGAGGCTAACATTTATTAATATCATAATATTACATTGTGTAAACTATAAATCATCCGAAATATATTTTTATTGAAAAAACAAATGAAATTGATATTAGACAAAAAATGTGTAAAATATGGAAGCACCCTTGGAACTGCTGCCAGAAGCTATTTTTCAATTTTGTATGATCAGAATTTATTAGCTGTCACAAATTATTTTATAATATACTGATGCATTTTATTATTAACATTGTTAAAAACCCAACCAAATACAGCATAAATGATAAAGTATACATTTTAATTTCCGATAAAAAGGAGAATTATGGAAAATACTGATTATGGTAATGCACCAAAATAATATTGTGTCAATTATATGCTTTTTGATTCCTGTTGAAAGTTAATTTCCCTTCTAGATAAAATTATAGTTTTAAGGCCCTTTAAGATTAACTTCACCAGCTGCCACTGGTCAACTGGCACACACATTCTTCAAATATCTTTTAAATCATTGAATGATTTAAAATGCTTTGATTTCCGTATGATTTTTCAAAAACACTTAAATTAGTTTTCACTCTCTGTATTTTAAAGATGTGTGCTTAACAATTTGCTTATCAAGTATGTTCTATTGAAATTACATACATACCATCACACAATATCCCTTACGGGGTAAGCAGAGAGAACCGAGAACGCGAGATATTGAAATTTGAATAAGAAATATGCTTCAGAGCTACATTCCCTCTATTTTTTATAATATGTGTGCAGGTCATCAATTGCTATGTGCAGTGGCATAATTTTAGTAGGTGTTATAACTCTCCCCTCTGTCAAAAATTTTGTGCGGATTGTGCAGAAGGTGAAAACATGTGTACGGACATAATTTAGCAAGTGTGCATTCTCACTTGTTACATGGTACATTTCTTGAGAGTTCACATACCTCTGATTGAAACAAATTATCAATGTAGAATACATCCTCAGGTGTACTTATATTTCGTCCTGTGTGTTGTCTTATTTGTTCAAAAAAGGATTTATATGGTTTTAGAAGTTCCTGGAATTCTGGAGTTTGCAGGTGTTCGTATCTTGCTTCATTAAACCTTGGGCATGTAAAATAGTAAAGTATCTGAAATCATTGTTTAAGGAATAACAGTGATATAACTATTAAGGACCTATTCAAATATATATTTATTTATTGATATGAGTTGATATATTTTAAAGTATGTTGATTACAATTTATTTAAATACCTGTTTCTTAAAATTAATCATTTACTCGTTAACAATTATTGTAATATTTTTCAAACGTAATTTTGAAATTAGGGATGTCAAATTTTCAAATCTGAATTCATATTTACAAGTTAATGTATCAAAAGATTGATAAAAGTCTGGATAACAATCCAACAAGGAGAACTCTGGAAGGCCTGCAGTGGACAACAAAAGGCAAAGGAATTCATCAAATAGTTCTTTCATAAAAGGACCAGAGAGCCGCTGAATCTAAGCAGATACCAGAAGAGAGTGATGAATAGATTATTCACTGGTCACTGCCAAATAAGAGACACAATTACATAGTGGGGCTTGCAGAAGAACCTTACTTTAAAAGCTGTAAGCTAGAGGAAAAAACAGCCTCTCACATGATCTTAGAATGTCCAGTCTTGACCAGACACAAACTCAAAGAGGCATCTCAATTAGCAGAATATTCATTCAGGAGACCCAACTACTGTTGAGATGACAGCCTTTAGATAACAATAGATCATATATGACCATAGAGGAGGGTCATAATAAATTGGTCCTACTCCCGGTTAATAATAATATACACATTTGTGTTCTCATTGTAAAAGCTTATCTCATTAATACCTTGTGATCACATATTTAATTGATATATTTTATGTAAACAAATTTTCTGTCATATAATCACAATGATATTTTATGAACTCATTTTATCTCCTACCTACTCACATATTTATGTAATTTGTTATGACTGTATTGTATTGTAACAATTTAAAACTAATTACATACATCATCATCAACAAATGAAACTGTGTGGTATGGTATTGGTTGCCACATGATTTTCGGGTGCCACTCTTGTTCTTCCAACGGTGGATATAGCCCCGCAAGACAAGCCAGAGCGCTCATTTTAGTTCTATCATATTCCGTTGTCCTCACATATATTTCATCGGGAATATATACTTCATCCAACAAATCTTTGTATTGTTCTCTCAGGAAAAGGCCAATTTTGTATTCACGTTCTTTTCCTGTCTAGAAATATCATTAATTTAAATAAATATTGTTGGGCATAATGTAGGTATAAATGCGACAATGGATATGTATATTATAATATCCTTCAGCAAAATATAATATATTACGCTGCCTTGTGGTATGACGTCATATCTAATGTCATCTTAAGAAAAATTCACTCCACCATTTAAATATTTTTTAATCTAAAAATATTTTATTCTTTATACATAATATTATATTCTTTACTATTTATAGTGATGTTGGTATATGTTTGATATTTACAATAAATATGATTTTAATAAAAAAAATATTCACATTTGTTAATGCCTTAAGTCCATACGGGAAGAATGTGTTGTTGATATTAGGATCGCTGGGATATAATAACATCTCCTCTTGGTCTGGTGTGCGATCCCCATGACGGAAGAGCTGTACATCAAACCAGATTTATTATTATTCCATCTATTAGACTATTATCTCTTATAACATAATGGCCCTATCATTATTACTACTTAACTCAATGTTCACATTGAACTTGTACATGTGTTATTCATATATTTTGACAATGATTTATGGAGGTGTAAACATCTTTGCATCTTTTTCATATCTCATGTTTTTTTTAATTATTATTATTTAAGTTACTTTACCTATCATAATAATATAACTAAATTAACTTATCAGTAAAAATCAATATTGTACTAAAGTGTATGAGTTATTTCACTTGGTAAAAATTCCTCTATTGTTTTGATAAATCAGTACCCGTAGAAAAAAATTAAAAATTGTTATTGTATGATTGTTGGTATATTTAATTTTTATAACCGTTATATATGATTGTTGATACAATAAGTTTATTCAAAATTAAAAACATATGTGTAAGAAAATAAATTTAATTGTGTTTTTATACGGCATAAAATCCAAAAATATTCTTTGTTAATATTGAATACTGGTTTCAAGTGATACATTTCATTTCTGTCTACTCATAGCAGAAATATAATAATGAACACTTCCTTGCACCCTGTGCAAGTGGCGCATTCATTGCCGTATGGCAATTTCTTCCAGCTAACCAGTGTTTTCAGCCCAGAGAAGCAACATTTGCGTGAGAAATGAATTTAAATAAATTTCTCCTCTGCTGAGAATCGAACCCAGGACGCCCGCACAGAAACCACAGCTTACCAACTGTGCCACAGCGGTCGGCAAATATGTGTTGATTAATCATATAAAAATTAATTAACAAAATATTTTTTTGTGGAATTTAGGAAACGTAATTTGTTCAATTGAAATATTTACTATCCCAAAAAAATACCATAATATATCTCGTTATATTCCTCAAAATATTTTACATTTCAATTGTGAAAAAAAAATTAATTCTCTCACCACATGTACCAGTTGCAATTCTGTCTCTGGAATAACATCCTGTTCATAGTTGAATTTATTTATTTCAATAGGAGAATTTTTTTCTCCCACAACACTATACAATTCACATACGAATGTTATCCATATTGTTAACAGAAACGACAGCTTAACATGTGCTCTAGTCATGACCACCAACTTGCCAGCTCACTAACTTGTGAGCAAATACAGATTTATTTATATACATTATATACAACACAGTCTTTCGTCATTCATTATGTTTAACTATTGCTATTAGGAATGAATGTTTTGATTATCACTAAGTTGCTGAGTATGAGTTATTTTTTCTAATCCACAGGTGTCCATTTAACAATATTAGTTAAATATTTTTGGCACATTATTTTTTTTAAAGGGCCATTGTTCTATATATTCCATGTATTGTTTTTATATGCATCAATTTATCTACAGATGGCTCATATTAATATATTTTTTTAATAAACTGTATCTTTTAATAAAATTTCATGTTATAATTAATGATTTCTTCATAGTAGAGTGTCAGCTCATTTTACTTTGTATTGTTAATATCATTTAAGATGACTGCGTTTTTTTTTTATTTTTATTTATTTTTGTAATTACAGCCTAATAGTTATAATATAACTCTAATGTATAAATAAATAAAGTGACAATAAATTTCTTTATTTTTCTAGGAATGGTTGACATCCAGTATACAGAACAGGGCTTGTTAGAACAATTAGAAACTTGTGCACTATATGTCGAAAAAGCTGAAAGATATGAATTATTGGGTCCTCTTTATCGATTCATTTTGCCTATATATGAAAAGCAAAGAAAGTACGAAGCTATTACTCGGTGTTACCATCATTTAACCCAATCCTACACTAAAGTGCTAGATATACAAAATACAGGGCGACGATTGCTCGGAAGATACTACCGGGTTGCATTCTATAATCAAGTGTACTTCGAAGACGAATGTGGAGTGGAATATATTTACAAAGAACCTAAAGTTACATCACTTAGTGAAATTTCTGAACGTCTTTTCAAACTATATGAACAAAAGTTTGGAACTGGAGTTGTTAAACTAGTTATGGATTCTGCACCAGTACGTAAATCTAATTTTTGTTTTATACTGTAGATCTCTCATTTCAGTTAGTCTTTAGTTAAATAACTTGATCTAGATTACTTTCAATGGGATCATTATTTTTATTTGATTTGGTATTATTGTGAAACTCCAAATGTGTTGTAATTTTTATTAAATTTTGTTTTATAATTCATTGTCTTGTCCATGATAAAAAGTGACCTATTAAAAGTGTATAGTAAATTGATTGGTTTACGGAGATGGTGAAAGACATTCAACTGCTTTCATGAAATGAGACTAACATTTTTACATTATTATCACTTTGCTTGTCATTGAACAATTTTGCTATAAAAAGCATGCCCTAATAAATTAGCAATGTAATCTTTATATCATGTGTACCTTTTATAACAATGCTTTGATGATGCAATAAGTAAACATACTATGTTAAACTACAAATGACCTAATGAATTAATTTGACAACAAAATAATATATAGAATATAGTCAGCCTTCATGGCTTAGTTAGTCTGATACCTGACTCCCGATCCAAAGAGTCCAGGTTCGATTCCTGGTGGAGACACATTTTTTCATCGTGTTTTCAGTTTGGATGTGTGAGATGATTAACATCACGAGTCTTCTAAATGTGGCAACCTGTTTTTGGTGTGGGTTAAATTAATATTTGACAAAATCCCTTTTATCTGCCCGAGAAGTCATGTAAATAATAAAAATATGCCAACATTAATTTAACAGTTGGATAAGCTATGAATAGGTGATTCAAAAAATACACTATGCGCAAAAAATATATTTTATATTCAACTTGTATTCTCCTTTAATACCATATTTTGGTCAACAATGAGTGTTCAACATTTGCTTATCAAAAAATCTTAAATCAATTTGCTTTCCAGTGTATTTTTTTTACATAAATGTTGATATGTTATAAAAATACTTGGTAATAGTTCTATTGTATTTATTAGATTATCGATGCGTATCGTGCAAGGCACATCTAATTATTCTGACGATTTGCCTTGCGCGAAACTTGTCGATAATCTAATAAATACAATAGAACTATTACCAAGTATTTTTATAACATATCAACATACAATGGAGTTCTATCAAGAATTGTCGATCGACAAAGTAAGCTTAGATAAATGTTTGTAGAAATACTGTTGAAATTTTTTTTTATAATACGTTATTATTTTAGTAATAATTATTGTATTATTTGAAGGTGATATCCAGCGATCTAGATGAGCGCTTTGCATATATTCAAGTTACATCAGTCCAGCCCTATTTTGATTGTTCAGAGCTATCCCAAGAAAGAATATCTGAATTTGACAAAAATCATGATGTAAAAAGATTTTTGTACGAGACCCCTTTTACTAAAGATGGACGAGCACATGGCAATGTAGAAAACCAATGGAAACGTAAAACTATACTTACAAGTAAGCATTAAGTTTTATTTGTTATTTTAGGTATAATTATAAACTATAAATACATATATTATTCAATGGTTGTAACATTATTCATGTGATTCAAGTCAAAATAAAAGTGTTGTTTATTATTTTAGCCGAGTCAACATTTCCTTATGTTAAAAAACGGATCATGGTTGTTGACACACATGTTGAAGAAAAAAGCCCAATTGAAGTAGCAATAGAAGAAATGCAATGCAGAGTAGCAGAGTTAAATGATATTGTTAATGCTAAATCCTATGATGCCAAAAAACTTCAATTACGGTATGTATCATTATCTAGATTATTACATAAGTATCTCTCTAAATTTATTTTTAGATTGGTCAGTGGCAGATTAGTTAGCGCACTGGGTTAGTAATCCAGTGGTCGCTAGTTTGAATCATGCCTCAACTGATTTCGTTTACCTATAGCACCAGCATTTATGCTGAATATGTACATAATTATTCAATTGAAAAAAATAATATATTAAAAGTTGTCTGGAAAAATATAATTTTCCTCTCTTTGTTTAGGTTCTTTTCATCTGTTTCATACTATCATTTAATTGGAGTTCGCACAGATTTCTTTTGTTGGGACCATCTAGTTTCTCTTGTCTTATGTCATCATCTCTAGAGCAGATTGTTCTCTCAGATGAAACACATAATCCTGTTGAGTGAAATGCGCCCTCATGTTCTTGTCTCTCACAATAATATTTACTCAGTTATATTATATGCCTGACACTTCCACTCTATCATTTCTATCTATTATATACCCTTTCTATATTATTTCTACATTACTCTCCGATATTGTCACATCCTGGTGTGATGGTATATATTTTACATGTCCAGATTAAAAACTTGTTCTTAAATAGATAATGAATATTTCAGTACCTAATAAGACATTGAAATAGGTATTAAGTATTTTTCAGAATATACTATTAGTAACTACTACTGTCAAGTAAAATAATAATTAATTTATGCAAATTTAGCCATTTTACATGTTGATCACAATTTTTTTAGTTTCAAATTACAAAATTTGAATAAAACTATAGTATCATAATGTATATATAATAAAATATATGTAAGTTTACTATATTACAATTCAAATTTTTGTATAAGGTATTGAAAATCAAGCAATGTTTTATAATTGAAAATGAACCTGTGATAGACCAATTTGACATTCTTGTGGTGTAAAAATTGACACTTATGTTATACTTATTTATTTATACCATCTCGATATTTATAACATTATTTATAAATACTATCCCAACCTCACTAGGACTACGCCTGTTTCGAGGTTGGAGATAACAATTATGTCTTATAGACTTATCAGACATAATTCCTATTTCCCCTTATTTATAACTTTTCATAGTTATGGATTATTCTAATAACTTAACTTTTTGTTGTATTTTCCACATTGTGAATGGACTTGCCCATTATTATGCCAAGTTTTTGCAATTTCTTGTTCTTAAATAGTCTCTAGTTGGTGAGAAGATATTTTATTGAGACGAAAATTATTATTTATTATAATTTCATTATGGTTATTGGTCATCACTAAAATATCCAATACTACATATTTTTCATATACACTTCATAAATTGTATGAATATGAAACTGTACAAAGAATAATTTTTTTTCTTTGGAAGTTGCCATCCACCAATTTCTACTGTATACATTATTTAATCAATAATTCTAAAACGTCGGAGCATTTTGAAAGTTTTGACAGATGTAATCATAGTAAGGCACTCTCCGCAAGCTAGGTTTGTGGTTTCTTTTCAAATCATTTACACAACATATACGAGGGTGGTCCGATAAGTACTTAGCCTACAAAAGAATAACGAAAATTTTGGAAACATAGTCTCCTTTGAGCTCGATACACTTGACCCAGCGATGCTCCAACTTACATACATACATACATACCATCACGCCATGTCCCTTACGGGGTAGGCAGAGAGAACCGAACGCCATATCTTTCTATCCTGGCACACATTCATCGCCTCGTCAACATTCATGCATCGTCTCATACATGTTCGTCTATTGTACATGCTTCTAACATTTCCGTCTTTCAGAATATCGTTCACATGGTCGTGCCATCCCTTTCTTGGGCGGCCCCGGCCTCTCAATCCATTCCTATCCGCATTGTATATTTTCTTCGTCAGGCGTTCCTCATTCATTCTACCCATGTGGCCAAACCATCTCAGTGTGTTCACTTTCATGCTCCAACTTCTTTAACCCATTTGAAAAATATGTTTTCTGGAGGTCTGCAAAGTAGGCCTCCGTGGCGGCGATAACCTCAATCGACTCAAATTTCTGGCTGGCGAGTGACTTTTTCAAGTGAAGTGGAAACAAAAAGAAATCGCAAGGGGGAAAATCTGGAGAATAAGGTAGATGCGGCAGCAGTTCGTAGCCTAATTTGGCCGTGGTTACGGCGGGGGTGTGAGCCGGTGCGTTGTCACGGTGGAAGAGCACTTCTTTAGGTGCCAAATGGGACTGTTTTTTCTGCAATTCGATATGACCAATTCGGTCTTTTGAGATGCCTACTGTCTCAGCTATCTCGCGCACCTTCAATCGGTGGTCTGCCAATACGAAATCATAAATTTTTGTCATGTTATCCTACATGGTAGCCGTTTTTGGGGCACCTGGGCGTGGCTCATCAAAAACCGACGTGCGACCATGTTGAAACTCGTTAAACGAGTCACCGTACACCATCCAAGCGCTCTTTGATTTCACTGCGCGATTTCCCTTCCAAAATCAAGAATCAAATCACCGACTGATATTGCTCTTTTGCCATTTTTCTAAAATCCGCGGACACAACAGCTTCCACATGCGGTCATAACAAAATTGCAAGTCCGATTCAGCTGAAATTTTGACAGTACCCGTCTTCGCCTATGTACTACACAATAATAAATTTCTCTTGCGATAGTGGCGCCATCGGGCAGTGAGGCTAAGTACTTATTGGACCACCCTCATATATGTATATACAGTAAAATCTTTATAATTCGGCATTTCATATCATTACTGGCGTATCCAGTAATCAGGCACTATGGATTATTTAAAAAATCATTGTTTCCATTTGTACTTTTTTAATTAACAATGAAGTACTGATATTTATGTACAAACAAATCAAATTTTACCCCGATCTAGTAATACAAATATTCCGGTAATCTGGCACTCTTTTGCATACATTATTGCTGGATTAGTATGTTTGTAATGTATATAATATATATGAAATGGTAATTAACCAAAAGGAAGAAGGATAATTGACAGACTGACATTATGATGGCTTGACTGTGTTGAGGGACCTGGTAGGGTGGAATGATGATTACTTGAGGAAGCCATGACTTATACTGGGTTGTAGCACCACATGCGTATAATATAATATGTTTGAAACATTTCAAATTTATTATTTCAGACTCCAAGGAAGTGTATGTGTTCAAGTCAACGCTGGTCCCTTGGCTTATGCGTCAGTGTTTTTGGATCCTATTTTATCTAAAATGTATCCAGATGATAAAGTTAAACAATTGCATGAAGTATTCAGGTGCCTAATATTTCTATACATATTTGTTTTTAGAACCATATTGTAGGGAAAAATATATATAAATATCAATGGTCAATACTGACTTTTGTTATCAGTTATTAACTTACTGCAACACAAATAAAAAACGTAATTTGTCCATAAAATGCACTATATAATTTTGACTACTGTTGTTATTACAATACCATTAATACATATAAATTAAAAATGGTAAAACATAAAATCTTTGTTTTTGTTCAATATCTAGATCACTATGGCTCATCACCGGGAAGTTTTGGATAAGCTTTATTTAAAGTATTCTGGCATGTAGAATACCACAGGAGGCTATGTGTTGCAACAAGTTAAATGCTGATTTTGTTTCTAATGAATGAATTCCAGAAATATATTGCTGTTTAATACACCAATTATGTATAAAGTGAGCAAAGAATTATGAAATAATGAGATTTTTTCTTTTCCAGAGATTTTATAAAAGTTTGTCATACTGCTTTAAAAATTAACAGCAAACTTATTTTATCTGATCAAATTGAGTATCAAGGAGCATTAGAAGAAAATTATAAGAAGCTGTGTGACTCACTATCACAGCTTACGGGAGAGAATGTGACAAAAATGCAAAATGGCCATTCAACTCCAAAAACAACTATTAGTGGAGCTCAAGTGGATTCTAGTACTGCATAAATTCTTTAGCTAATTACGACAATTTTCAATGAAAATAGATTGGTACAAATTTATTTGTAGTGTGGATTCAAATTACTAATAATTTTGATTAAAGTATGTGAAATTTAGAATTTAAAATTATAAATAAAATATTCACAAATCTTCCTATATTTAATGTGATAATTTTTACAAAAGTAATAGTCCCAATTTTTTTTGTATGACAATATTAATATTTCATTTGTGTCATGTAACTTTGTTTGGTGTATTTTTGACTGTATTCATAATTTATGATTTTCATGTGTGATAAGAAGTATATTGTACATAATAAATTTGATTTGCATACTTACTAGTAATATGATAATGATAGTCACCATTACAATGGAAATTTTTCAATTATTGTTTGTACAGTAATATCCATTCATACAACACATATTTTCGTGTGCATTGTATAAAAAAATACAACACGTGCAATATGCATATAGTTTGGCTTTCTAAGTACTACTTACGTTTATTGCATGGATAATTATTGTATCATATTTTATTCTTTCCATCATAAATTATTTTATAATAATGACAACTTCCAATTCCTGAAAGCAAGTATTTGTTGTTTTTTTCAAATTTACATATCCATAATTAGAAATATCATTTAATTTCTTGATTTTACAATACTTTTTTAGTCATTTCATACATGGAAGATTCTCAAATCTAATATTGTATGGTAAATATGTTTTTCAATCTGTATTATATAACTGAACATAATCTATTTATTGTATGATTGACTCTGAAATTCAAACAATTGAATTTGTATTTATTTAAGGGCTCTCGACATTTATTTTTTATTTATTTAAAGAGAGAATCTGCTCTGCCAAAAAACTGCTTTGCAAAATGAAATTGTATTTTTTTTTACTAAAATAATAAATATCTTCAAAAAAAATTTTTCTATTGTTTTCATGGTGATGACTTGAAATTTATTATATACCTACTTCTTGTAAATTGTATAATGTATGCCCTTAAAATATTTGAAATAGTCAATTTCCTTCGTCACTAGCCATAATATGTAATATTTAGTTTATAGGTATATATATTTAACACTAATAATTTATGTAAGTTTACCATAATGTTAACAGTGTTTTTATCTGTAGACATTTTTTTACATTTGATAAAAAAAACAGTCATACTTGATACAAAAATAAAGATTTAATATTAATATTTTATTAGTTATAAAGAATTTTAATTTTATATTGCTTTATGCATACACAGATATGTCCTTTTTCAAAATTTTAAGTTAGTGAAGTAAACAATTTTTATTTGCATTAGATTTTTATTTAAATTACAAATTTTGAGTGCCACAAACATTTTATTCTATTTTGTGTTGTTAATGATAATATTATTTAAATCCTTTGGTTTTAACTGTTAAATGTGTTGTCTGTACAGTGTACAGTGTATCAAAGTTTATCATTTACTAATTTGTTTCTTAAAATCATTATCATTCTGTGAAACAGCAGCTAAATTGCTTCAACCACATCTATTCTTTATTTGAACGCCCAGTCTGTTTTTGATCCGACTGTCTCATTGACTCTTGATTTCAACATGATTTTATTGTCACACTCTATTTGCCTCAATTAGTAGTTTGGCACACCCAGGTACGCTATTAATCTTTTAGCAACTAATCAGTTTTCTGACTTAAGTAATTTTATTATTTTTTCTCTAATATATTATAATGATAATGATTATTACGAATATTTTTTAAATATGTATATTATATTTCCATGAAAATGCTAGATATGTATGTTATATTTATCTTAACGTTTTCACAGAGCTGTGAATTTAATTTTGGTAATTATTTTATAGTTAGTGAGTTTGTTTTTATTTTATAATTTGTGATGACAACCACCACCAACATTTTTGTATCCTTGCCAGTACTCTAAACTTAGTCAGTAATATTATTTTACATGTAATTTAAAGTGGTTTGTGTATGTTATTTATTTTGTTCTTATTGTATATATATCATTTGTGGTATTTTCTCAATGTTAAATTATTTTGTCCCGTCCATATTATATGATTATCTTATTTATTTTAAAGTTAAACTTAAGTACAAATTTAGCCACTGGCTCGGAACTAAAATATTTTTTCTCAAAGTATATTTTTTTATTCTAAACTTTATTAATAATTATTTGAATATTAATCTAGTGTAATAACACGATATGTCATATATTTTTGTTGATGTTTTATCGAATTTTTAAATAATCTCATTGTACTAACCTTATTATGTACATATTATATACTTGTTATGTTGATTGAACTCTATATAGTTTTTATTTTTGATTCAGGTTGATACATTATAGTTTGATTTATGTTACCAAATAATAACCCATTGCATATTATGGATTTATGAATAATATGAAATGGTTTATTTATTCTTTTGGTTCTGTTCATAAATCAATTTATATCCCATCTTAATACCTCCATGATATATCCTATATGGTTTATTTTTCAAATATTTTATATTTTTATTTAAATGTACCTTTGTATTTTTATTTCGTTTTGACTTCTTAATTTAAAAATTATCATGTATGTAAAAGATATCTAGATGTAATAAATATCAGTTGGTATACAAAGGAAGGGTTAATTCAAGTTTGTCATGTATGTTTATACATATGTTGTATATTTAGGGAGGACTAGGACTGAGCAAATGTTGAAACTATGTACATTATGTATTATTTAAGTAGTGTCAAGATTTTTTTATTCCCAATCTTAATAATATCAATACTTTTCAAATGGAATAAAACATTCAAATGTTTTATTTTATTCAGGCTCTGATTATTTCATTCACTCATGTCATGAGGAATTTTTAGCTAGTTGGGAAAATGTCTAAGGATATAGAAGCGTTTCAGTATAAAATATTTATAATACATATTTCAGTATTCATGCTTGTCTACACTGCAAACAAGTGGCACCATCTTCTTATATTTGCTCAACAAGTTCCAGTCACATTATTATTTCTCATCCTTAAGCACTTTTTGATTTAACAAGCTATATATTCTATGGTAATATGACATTTATTGACATTCATTTTATTTATTTATTTGTGTCTTCTTGTACACATACTTTGTACACTGGCATAATTTCTTACAACCGACCAGAGTTGATGTTAATTTAAAATACAATGTATACTATGGCAACAAGGTATTGACACAAATAAAATAAAAAATATACAATCGAGATAGCAGAAGAAAAGCAAAGCCAGAGAAATGACAAAAAAATATTGAATATAATAACAGTTGATAGCAATGATAGGAAAACAAAAGGAAGAAGAAATCAGGTATTATCAAATACATTTTTTTACTTTAGTCTGTTTTTTAATATTTTTAATGAGATAGCCGATGTAATAATGACTTTTATTGGAAACAATGTTCGCTGTAAAAATTTGAGAGCTTGGTCTAGTCCATTTGATTTGTCATTTACTTTTATCTTAAGAATTTTTTAATTATTTTGAGCTGCTGTCTTTTTCAGCATGCCTTTTTGTATATATTTTGATATTATTTCAAATTGATATTTGTAATGAAAAATAAATTCAATCACACCCTGCATGAAAATGGAATTATTCTTTCTAGGGATAGAATAAGTGTCTCTTTTTCAATTAATAATATTTGGCAGCCATCATGTAGTAGGTATGTAAAAGATATTCAATTTTTGACACTTTTATTCTATGATGTTTGTTTTATGTTCATACATTATTAATTTATATATAATAAATTGTTGTAAACTGCAACAAATGTAATCCAAAGGATACATAATATTTTAAATTTCATATTCTTAAAATGTGTTCTAGTTTTTGCTTCAATCCATAAACCTTAATAGTGTTGCTCAGATTTGATCCTTCCAGTGGGTTAATTGAATGAATAAATAAAATTGTACTGCAAAATAATATCTGTATTATAATACTAAAGACACATAGTAATGACACAGTATTCATTTCTACAATAAAATATCAACAAATAAAAAAAGAAGAAGAAACATGACATTGTTGTAGGTATGAAATATAGGAAGGTTTTTTAAACTTTACACTTCTTAATCTTTTTTGAATATTTAGTTAAATAGTTCACAGATTTGTTTAAAAAATTGAATATACCATAACTTTAAAACATACTTATGATTATTAACAATCATTTTGACTAAATTTTTGTGAATTTGAAGGTTTATACTATCATTCATAAACATGTATTTTTTGTTCACAGTTATGTCTATTTAGCTTTCTTAAAATATTATCCATTTAACATCAACTGGAAAATTTTTATGTAACGAGAAGATTCAACACCTTCTAAACCACTATTAATTCTTCCAAGATGAAGTCTATATTGATTGAATTTCCTTAATATGACTGTACTTTGTATTTGTATGTATGCATGTTTTTTTAATGTAATTATTTGTGTCAAATCTCTAACTGAATATAGGAACTCTTGTCACTAATATTTCAATTTTATAATCATTTTTAATGTGTTTCTCTCATAAAAACTTGATTATAAATCCGGGTAACTGTTCTAAACTCAATGTGTCATTTTCAGTTTCCTATAATAAATATTCAAATCCTTCAATTGATCTATTAACCACTTAACTGGTTTGCCCGAGTGTCACTCGGGCATGGATTTTCACCGTGCATTGATGAGCCCGAGCCTCACTCAGGCAAAACTCTTGATTTCTTTGCCAGTGCCTTCCTCGTTTGGGCAGATCTTGTTTATTCTTGTTTTAGTGTTTATATTTGTTTACAGAATTTAGTTGTGTGCAATTCGTCACTGTGACTTTTATAATAAAATGTAAAAAAAACTTTCAATTTTTGAACACCCTTGCAAAAATCCACCAGTTAGGTGGTTGATATGATAACATATTATGTATAGCAACGTTTCCAGATTTATGTAACTACATGGCTAATATTTTTAGGATGGCTATGGTGTTTTCAATGATGTGTTAGTGATTTATTATATAATCAAATTGCTTGAAAAGATAATGCGCAAAGTATTGTTTCATTAACAATAAATAAAACCTACATAAACAAATCTATGTATTGTTTTATTTGTCCTGCATGTACAATATTTTTATATTATATATTTTGTACACAAAGTTTAATAAATATCCTTACAGCATTAAAACACAGATATCAGAAAATATGTATCTTGCTTCTAAACTTGGGAAACAGTTTAATTGAACAGTTGTTCTATTTGAAAAAGCTTCCTTTCTTTAATTTATCGACTCAAGATGGGATAATATTTTGTTTCTAAAAACACTGCTCTCCATTTTTTAGAACTGTTAATTTTTTAAAAAACATTGCTCTATTTGTCGAGAAATACAGTTATTGATTTATACGGGAGTTACAGGCCTCAAATAGCTGATATGTGTAAGGGATTGATTGGTATTGTTTTACACTGTATGTATCTGTTATTTTATTATCTGTTCCAGTGGTAAACTGTTCCATGCATCCACAACTCTATTGGACAAGAAATGCTTCCAGGGATTCTGCCTGAAACTGTTTGTCTAGCTTCAAACTATGACCTCTTAAATTAGTATTTTGGTTGAGGCAGAACATCAGCTTCAATTCAGGGCAGTCATAGTGTTTGTTTAGTATTTTGAAGGTTTCTATGAGATCACCTCTCTTTCTCCGTTCCCCAAGAGTAGTGAGGCCCAACACATTCAGATGTTCTTCATTTGTTAAGCATCTGAGTCCATTTCCCAGTTTGGTAAACCTTCTCTGCACCCTTTCTAGCATGCTTATATCTTTCTCAAAGTAAGGATTCCAAACTTGGTAACTATATTCCAAAACTGGTCTCACATAAGTTTTATATATTATAATCAACAAATCATGTGGCAAGAGGCTGAAGGTTTTTCTAAATAAATATGTTAATCTATTGGCATTTTTTAAGATTGATATCAAATGCTTCTCCTATTTCAGATCACAAGAGATAGTGATGCCCAAGTCTTTTTGTACATTGACCGACTTTAAGTATATTCCATTGAGACTGTATGTGACCCTCGGGTTTTTGGTGCCGATGTGTAAAACATTGCACTTATCTATGTTCAGCTTGAGCATCCATTTCTGTGTCCAAGTAAATATGCTGTTTAGATCCTCCTGCAGTTGTACATGATCTCTTAGTGGGTCGCCAAACAACTTTGTGTCGTCTGCAAACAGTTTTATAGGAGAATTAAGAGTCAGTGGCAAGTCTACAATATAAAGTCCAAGAACCGATCGTAGTGGGAAATAACTCAATACTGGCTTAGTGTCAGATAGGTCATTCCCAACTCTGATCTAAAAACATCTGTCGGTGAGAAAACTTTCGATCCGTATGTGTAGTTTGCCTTGAATTCCCAGATGTTCTAATTTGAGAAGCAATCGCCTTATTAGGGCAATATCTAATGCTTTATGGAAGTCTAAATATATATCATCTATGGGTATTTGGTTGTCGAATTTGAAAGACCAGTAGTTCAGAGTAGCAGATTGGTCATAACTGACTTCCCAGGCACAAATCCATGCTGCTCTGGCCTGACAATTCCATTACTAAGTAAGAAGTTAAGCAGATGCTTCACAATAATTTTCTCCATGCACTTACACAATATACAAGTTAAACTTATGGGTCGGTAGTTTCCTGCGTCAACTCTGTTTCCTTTTTTATAAATAGGAGTAATTAGGGCTTTTTTCCAGTCTTTAGGCAGACATCCTTTATCAAAGAAATCCCTCATCATCTGTGTTACAAGCGGACACAGAGAAGTTGCACACATTTTCAAGACAACAGCCGGTATATTATTAGGACCCATAGCTGAGTGCGCATTGAGATTTAGAATGGTGTTTTTACCTCTTCTTCTGAGAAGTGAATGTCACACAAGGAATTTTCCACTCTAGGTATCTCATCTATATGTGGTAATGGACAATCCGGTTCCTTAGTAAAGGCTTTCTTAAACTCGTCTGCAAATATATTGGAGATCATCTTCTGATCAGTGATATTGTTTCCCTTACTGTCCGTGATCATCATACTTGTGATTAATTTTTTCGTTTATAAATCATAATTATTAAGACAGTTGTGTATTTTATTACCATTGATTTTGTATTTGTCACAAACATAATTTTATAAACTAGTTGCATGTAACACATGAGATCCAACTGTTGATGGCGATAGTATGTATAATTGAAGAATACGTACGAAACTTTTAACACATAAACACAAATTAATAAATATTTGAGATATTTTGTTTTCTATATAAAACATGTAAGTATGTATGTCAGGATAGGATAGTATGGAGGTCAGTCTGTTATTCCTACCCTGAATATGAAAACAGTATGATGGTATGTATGTATGTTTGGAGATTAAGTATCCTGTATCAAACTATAGTCTTCTTTGATATAATGTATAGGTCACTGCCATACAAATTGTATGAAGCGATGTCATCACTAAATTCAATTTTTATAAAAATTGTTAAAAAAAATTGAGATGTAATACTACAATGTTGATATTTTTATAGCAAATTAAATTATCTAGTTGTGATGTTTCGGCTTTTTTCGATATTTTTAAAAACTTTGGAAATACAGGCAGTTAAACACATAAATTTAACATAAAAAAATGTTTTTCTTAATAAAAAATGTTTGAGAAACTGGAATTTTTGAAAAAAAAAACATATTTGAGATTATTTATTAGTAGGTATATATTTATACCGATATTCAGCGATCTAGCTTTTATGGTTTTTGAGATATACGGAAAAATAAAGTAAAAATTCAAAAGTTGATAACCCCTGACTGATACAAAAATTCAAAATTCTGAGTACTTATAAAAGTTTTGTAGGCCTATAACTATCTATATATATATTCTGAAATTTTGAGCTCTGTAAATTGAGCGGAACAAAGTTATAAGGGACGGACACACAGACACACATTAAATGTTCTACTCCGAATTCCAAGTGAATCCATATACCTATACAGAACATATATGCTGCGAAGCCTCTAAAGTTGGTATTTTTTAACTTCAAAGTTGGAAAAACCGTGAAAAATATAGACCCTACATACAAATCTCGCGTATCCTGGCTTGATACTTTGTTGATTATTGCTATCGGCCAGGGACAGTACTGTAAACAATTACCCATGACTCTTAATAAATATTTAAATGTCTGAAAACATTTAAATATTTGCTATGCCTGAGAGTAAATTTTGCCGAAAAACAATATTTTTAATTTGTTTTTCCACGGCAACATTCCTGGAAAGATACTAGCGCTGGCTGTTTTTGCGGGCGAGCAACGAGACTTGCAGCTCCCATATAGCCATTTTCGGTCACAAAATTTTCAAAGTAGTCACAAGTAGTCGCAGTGTCTGAAAGTGTAGTAACAGTTACCACACTTTGTGACTGAAAAAATTCGGTAACAAAGTGTGTACTTTGTGTCGACACCGTGTCGACACAAAGTCTACACATTGTGTAGACTTTCATTCTATACACTTTGCGACTAGTTTGCGACTAGTTTGCGACTAGTGTACACTTTGGGAAAAAGTGTAGTAACGTGTAGTAACAGTGTGGACACATTGTTACCAGAATATTTAAATCTACACACAATGTGTGGTAACGTTACGACACTGTTACCACACTTCTGGTCGCGATCATTACAATGCTAAATGTAGAGAAAATGTCATAACATCTCAAACTGTTTCGTTAGAGTGCCACGCATTGTCATCAAAATTGCATTCATTATGAGTAAACAACCAAAACCATTCCGTCACTCATCGACTTTCTACAGAAAAGTGAAAAAGTTAGTTAATTTACAAAACCTAACTCCAAGTAAGTATTTTTTTACCTATTTAAATATTTCATTTGCAAATATATGAGCGAAATGTGCTCTTAGTTTATAATATGATACCTTTCTAACTATGTTTAATTAGTTCATCTAAAGTCGTAGGTATTCGTATTTATCTGATGTGTCGTTTCATGATTTGCTTTCTTTTTTAAACTAATGAATATGTCAATGTTAAATAAGTACATATAGATCTTCCTACTTTCCCTAAATAAATATCTATATGTCATGTTCTTGTTTTGAATCAATCAAATATCGCTTGAAATAAATAAATAAATAATAATGTGCATTGATTGTCTACCTTAACAGGAATTATTCCTACTTAGTTTGACTTAGTTTGAAATAAATAGACTAATAAATAGAAAATAGCGGAACACTTAACATGATACCACGAATACCTACATCATTATATTTTCATACTTTATTATTACATCTGTATTTTTTTTTAATTATTTATAATCAGAGATATTTGTTTTCCTTTAGGTCTTTTTGTGAAGAAAATAAATCTATTATTATTAATCATTTAGTCGTAGCTCTCGGAGTGTTCATATGTTCGCAATGTAAAAACAACTGAATTGTACATTATTCTAGCCGCTCCCGCGGCCCAAGCCTGTTTGCCGCTCCGCGGCTTTTAATTGGGCCGCTTCGCGCCTCTATTGCAAATAATCACAACAATTTGTTATTTTTTTGCGAAAATGACGTAAAAATGACAAAAAATCGGTGATATAGATATAATTTAAAATATTTTTCTAATTAACAAACGTACCAGCAAACCAACTAAAAAATCCTTGTATGAACCTTGTATGAATCCTTATACTTACACTTTTTCGATTTTTCCAGAACTTTTACAAAATGCACCATCTTCATCATTAATCAATCAAAATAAGAGAACTGAAGTGCCTGATACCGAAGACCTTAATGCCAAAGTACTTATTAGTTCTGAAGTGTCAACCTCTGTGCACCATAGCAATGTTGTTACCTTTCCCAGTACAGTATGCGATGTTGATGAAGTGCCGCATACTTCCAATTTAGCAGAAGATGAAGAATATGACGCAGAAACGCTTGACGATGAATCGTCTGATTCTGACATCGAAACACATTCTATAAGAGATCAAATTCAACAATGGGCATTGAAGTACCAGATTCGTCACAATGCCTTAAATGATTTACTTGGAATATTACGAGATCATTCAAATACAAATTTTAAGAATTTTTTACCAATAGACAGTAGAAGTCTTTTAAAAACGCCAAGAATAAATAACATAGAATCAATGGGAAATGGAGAATATTGGTACAATGGATTAGAGAATTGTCTTCAACATGCTTTATCCCAAACGATATCAGAATTACCGACATGCATATATTTGTCATTTAATATAGACGGTTTGCCTATAGCCAAAAGCACGAAAAACGAATTTTGGCCAATCTCAGGTAAAATAGACGGCATGGATATTGATCCATTTATTATTGCAATATTTTTCGGGAGCACAAAACCGCCTCTAGAATTATATTTGCGACCATTTATAAACGAGCTCTTAAAATTACTTAAAGATGGATTAATAATTCAAGGGAAAATGTATCCCATTAAAATTCGTTGCTTCATATGTGATACACCTGCAAGGTGCTTTATTAAAGGTGAGTTTAAAATGTCATTTAATGATATGATTTTCTTCTGCACGTACTAAGGTATTATCCAATAAATTTCAGTCAAATTAATATTACCGGCGCATATTATATGAAATTTTTTCATTCCAGGTACTGTGGGGTTTAACAGTTACCATGGATGTATGAAATGCACAGTTATCGGAGAATACGATAGAAAAGGCCGACACATGAGTTTTCCTAGAACGGACATGCCTCTGCGTACCGACTATTCATTCAGAAACCGATTAGACCCTGATCACCACAAAGTAAAAAGTGCTATTGAAGATTTACCCATTGATCTAGTTAACGATTTTACGATTGCAGATGCTCTTCATTTGTTAGACTTGGGAGTTATGAAGAGATGCTTACTGGGATGGACTAGCGGAAGTTTTAATTTTCAAACGAAGTGGCCGGCAAAAGAAATTAATGATGTTTCAAGAAAACTAATTGAAATCAAATCAACTACTCCGTCTGAAATACATCAAGGAAGACTGAGACAATTAGATACCCTTCACTTTTGGAAAGCTGCTGAATTCAAAAACTTTTTGTTATACTTTGGTCCAGTAGTGCTAAAAGAACATTTGTCATTTGAAGTGTATCAACATTTTTTAACATTGTTCTGTGCCACCACTATTTGTTATTCTGATGCTTATATATCATACCGACACATAGCTGAAAAACTTTTTGTAAATTATATCGAAAAATTTGCAGAAATTTATGGTGAAGACTCTGTGAGTAGTAATATTCATAACCTTTGCCATATTGTAAATGATGTTTCAAGATTCGGGTCTCTACCTTCTCTAAGTGCTTATTCATTTGAAAGTATGCTATTTAGAATTAAAAACCTTTTGAGAAAAGGTGATCAACCGTTAGCGCAAGTAGCGAATCGCATACAGGAACTATCAATGCTAAATGTTAAGGACAAAAAATGCAAACAGGCATATCCTGTCGCCAAATTCGAAAGTTTATTGGAAACGGGTAAAAAAGTATTTAGTACTGTCAAAATGACCGAGAATTACCAGTTGTCCAAAAACATAAAAGATAAGTGGTTTTTAAGTACTGATAATAATATAATAGAGATGAAATTCGCAACTTCTGTTCAGGGAAAAATAAAAATAACCGGAAGCAATATAAAAAACAAAAGAAATTTTTTTGAGCGACCATTCAATTCTTCTTATATCAATATTTATGCTACATCGCTCGCTTATGAATCAGAAGAATCGAAAGAATACAATTTACAAGATGTGAAATGTAAACTTTTATGTATGGTTTGCAATACGCAAATGGTTTTTATTCCAGTATTAACAACATTGGGTATAAAAATAGCCAAATAATAACCAATTTAGTGTAACAAGTTTTATTTTTACCTACATATTAAAAATAAAAACAGTTTATAAAAATAATTTTTAAACAAATCAACTGACATTTTTGCTGACTCCTTAGCATTATTCAAGCGAGCACTGTCGAACGATTTCGGAAGTCAGCAGTGATATTATTATTGTTCATGATAATGTTTTTATTCTATTATTATTATAAATATGAAAAAAAAAATGTTTTTATTTTGATTGGTATTTTTCTTTTATTGCATTATTATTATTTTAAATTTGTAAAAAATGTTGTATATTTGATTGGTATAGTGTTTTTATTATATGATTATTATTTTAAATTGTTAAAAACATGGATTTTTTTTTATTTTGATTGGTATAATGACATGTTTTTATTCTATTATTATTATAAATTTGAAAAAACATGTTTTTATTTTGATTGGTATTTTGCCTTTATTGCATTATTATTATTTTAAATTTGTAAAAAATGTTGTATATTTGATTGGTATAGTGTTTTTATTATATGATTATTATTTTAAATTGTTAAAAACATGGATTTTTTTTTATTTTGATTGGTATAATGACATGTTTTTATTCTATTATTATTATAAATTTGAAAAAACATGTTTAAAAAACATGTATTCTGTAATTTAACTGTCGTTTAATTTAATTATTTATTGCTATTAATTCTGTTTATAAATTGGTGTATATTTTGATTTTTTATTTTTGTATAAATTTCTAATTGAATTGTTTAGTGTTTACTATTTGTTGTAATTGTGAATATATATTATGATTATTTGTAAAAGAAAAAAGTTTTTATTAGATATATGTTTTTATTAGATATAACAAAACAATAATTTACATTATAACAAAACAAACATACAACCAATTTAGTGTAACAAGATTTATTTTTACCTACATATTAAAAATAAAAACAGTTTATAAAAATTTTTTTTGAACAAATCAACAATGAGTAATTACATTATAACAAAACAATAATTACATTATAACAAACAATAAATTACATTATAACAAAACATACATACATACAACCAATTTAGAGTAACAAGATTTGTTTTTACCTACATATTAAAAATAAAAACAGTTTATAAAAAAATATTTTTAAACAAATCAACATTATAACAAAACAATAATTACATTATAACAAACAATAAATTACATTATAACAAACAATAAATTACATTATAACAAAACATACACACATACAACCAATTTAGTGTAACAAGTTTTATTTTTACCTACATATTAAAAATAAAAACAGTTTATAAAAAATATTTTTAAACAAATCAACATTATAACAAAACAATAATTACATTATAACAAAAAATAAATTACATTATAACAAACAATAAATTACATTATAACAAAACATACACACATACAACCAATTTGGTGTAAAAAGTTTTATTTTTACCTACATATTAAAAATAAAAACAGTTTATAAAAAATATTTGTAAACAAATCACATTATAACAAAGCAATAATTACATTATAACAAAAAATAAATTACATTATAACAAACAATAAATTACATTATAACAAAACATACACACATACAACCAATTTAGTGTAACAAGTTTTATTTTTACCTACATATTAAAAATAAAAACAGTTTATAAAAATATTTTTAAACAAATCACATTATAACAAAACAATAATTACATTATAACAAACAATAAATTACATTATAACAAACAATAAATTACATTATAACAAAACATACACATATACAACCAATTTAGTGTAACAAATTTTATTTTTACCTACATATTAAAAATAAAAACAAAGTTATTTTTCACATATTGTTGAAATACTATTATGTTGAATTTAAATATCTATTATGTTGTTGTCTATTTGTTGTTCCGTGTTCTGTAGTGAAGAATTCATATTGATATCAATTGTGTCTGGCGAATCATCTGTTAATTAAAATAAAATCATTATAATATTGTCTTAGAATTGAATGATTTAATGTGAGGAAAAAATGAAATAAATATAGTTGTTCTGTAAATACTTACCAATTTTATTTCTCCAATCATCGAACCCATCCTTCATCGCATTTTCATCTTGTGTTTCACAGCCCGTTTTTCTTTTTTTTTTTTTATTCAGCTTCTTTTCACAACTAAAAATGAAGCAAAAAATATAAATAAATTTTGTATGTAGTTAGTAATAAAATTTTGTAAGTAGTTTAAATTTTTTTTTCTACTAACTTATTTCGCTTCAAGCGTTGGCCACTGTGCTTTATAGCACTATTTTGCATGAAAATGTCGCAGTCTTTAGCTGAGCAAGAACTATCAGCTAGCTTGATTATTTTATAAAAAAGAGTTCTTGTTCTTATATATTTAACAAATGATACTTTTGAACATCCTTTTATTCCTTTCCAACTTAGTGAATAAAGGAGTTCATCTGTCAATATTTCTTTTAATATAAGTAAACCAATCTTAGATGTTTTATGCATTCCTGATGTTCCGCATATTGCTGAAAATTTTTGTATCTGCAATGCAATGTAAAAAGCAATTAGGTACATATTAATTTAAATATAAAAGTTTGTCGAATAACGCAACACACCGGTCTGAATATCTGTTATTATTATTGCATGCAATACAATATGATACAATAACTTGTTAATATCTCATATTTTTTTTACATCAATATATACCATTTTTTTTTCGAACAATGGGTCTGAGAGTCCACTCTCCAGTTTATCCAATTCGTCAATCGCCTGAATGGGAAATCGCATGTCATTCTGTGATATATCATTTCCTATTTGGATCGGCTGCATAGGAGATCGCATGTCCTTCTGTGATATAATATCATCCATTTTTTGTTGAGGGACATTGTTTTTCCTTTGGAGAAGATCGATCATCTTGTCCAATTGAACTTGCATTATTGCAAAATTTTGTTGAGTTTCTTGTTCAACTAAAAATAACATAATATGTAAATAACATAGTGCATAATATGTAATAATATGTATGTAGGTGTACAGAACGAGTTACAGAACAATAGCGATGCTATTTTATTTTGTTTAGCTTCTCGGGCAACTAACAGGTAGGTACTATGTCAAATATTAATTTAACACGCACCCAATAATAATATGTACAAAACATAAAACCAGCAAACAACAAGATAAATACTAATTAATACAATAATAATTACTTACAATTTTGGAATCGCTGAATAGATTCTTTGAGTAACTTGTTCTCGGTAGCCAAGCTACTCGATTCAGATATCATCTGGTTGAAATCACTTATACTTATTGAAACAAAATTTGGTTCAATATTATTTGTTACTGGCTCGGGATTTAAGAAACACTCGGCGGTTTCCAGATTATCTCCTTCATTGACATTTATGGCCTCCGTTAAAATTTGAAATTCGTTATTCATATTGATTGAATTTTGTAAACTTGACTTTACGGTAGGATTCAGCCTACTCTTTTCGCGATCGTTATGGTACCTGTAAAATAAACATTTGTATACACAAAGAATCAAAATATTTATATTTATACAATATACAAACAGGGCCGGATAAATCATAGAACAATCCGGAACAAGAAGTCAGGGCGCTTGTCTAAAAAGGGCGCTTAAAATCCTAAAATGTTAATTATATAAATCAAAAATTCCCCAGGTATGGCACTCGGTTCTCTCTGCCTTCCCCGAAAAGGACACGGCGTGATGGTGTGTATGTTAAAATTCTGCGGTGATCTTGTCCGTCTATTACCGTGTTATTCGTAAACATATACCTACCTACCAAATACTAACAACACGTTTATGCTGCTCGACATTCGATTCACACACACGCACACATAATCATTGTAATAATTTACTTGCTTAAGTGTAAAAATTATCTACATAATGAAGCCAGCGCCCCCCTATCTGAAATCGCCCGGGCGGTTCATAATGAATTTCATATGAGATGGTAACGGCATGTTTGAAAACATTTCAGATGCTACACACCATAGTAACTTTAATGATAAATTATACTAAGAACTCTTATTGCTTGTTAATGAAACTACATAAGCCGTTTTAAATATGCGGAACCTGTATACAACCAATAGCAAGGTTTTCTAAAAAAGGGAAACAATGTTCTATAGAAATGTTATGACAATTTCAGTGAAGTTTTCCCTTTCGACTTTAGCGACATACTTACTTATTTTCTTGACCTCGGTCGCCGACTCGTCACCTGACTCTTTCAATTATTCATATATTATTGTTTCTATCTCTCTCTTCTGTCTGATGTCAAGTGTTAACACGTGTCAATATTTTTTACGAGTCTAGTATAGACCATAGATTTTAATATATACAACTAGATGGAATACTAGTCGGCAAAGTGTGTCGAAATCAACTGGAGTTTTCGTGTGCTGTTTTGTGTAAAATTCATCGAAATACCTCGTTTTATTAATTTTAATTTATGTATTAATTATACCAAGAACTTATTAAGTGTTTTGTGTTAATTAGAATAGCGATTTGTTTTTTTATTTTAAGTTTGGTGTGATTTTAAATTTTTACTGGCATTTTATAGTTATATTGAGTTTTTATTTAATTAGAAATAGTTTTTATGATAAAATTAAATAGTGTTAACATTAGTTATTAAGTTTAGTTTATTTACATAATATTTGTGATAGTTAAAAGGACTTTTAAAATTATATTTTACTTTAAAACGGTTTATGTGATGAGACCCAATACTTTAAAAATTGTAAGACTTAAGGTTTTAGTTTAAAATGCCTACTTCTCAGGATACGTTACATACATGAATAGGAATAGGTAGAATTATAATTTATTTTTGTTCTTTGGTTTATATTATGTAGGTATCTTGATTTTTACTGTATAATATTGAATTATACTGCATAATATAATATTAAAATTCCAAACATTTGGGAAGGAGGGGGGGGGGGGGGGGGCGGTTTGAAATATATTGCTATGGGCGCAAAAACACGTTTATCCGGCCCTGTATACAAACTATATAATATTAATACAATATACAAACTTTCTTTTCACACACACACACACACACACACACAAATGTAAGATGTTTACTTGTAATTTTTTTACATAGCTGTTGACAAACTGTTAAATAAAAAAAATAATATATAAATGAATTCTTATAAGGTTAGGTAATATTGTACCTATATAATGTTAATTCTATTTATCGGTGCATTTACTATACCTATTTTTATGAAGCGAATGCACGCGTATAGCAAGTTTACTAATTAAAAGTTTTAGATATTAGGTATAAATAATATTATTCTCTCTGTAGTGTATAGATCGAAGCGCGCTCACAGAACACTATACTCTAGAAAGCGTGCTGCTCTAACTGACCATACAACACTGCGTACACTCAAGGCCACAGCTCTAGAGCAACTGTTGATTATGATCGGCCAGGTGTAGGTAGGTACCAGGTACGAGCCGCCATCTTAAAATTTTTCGACCGGGAGGCGGACGGTGTGAGCCTCAGGCTTTTGGCTTTGTCCATCCGACGAAGTTTAGCTACGAGTAAAAGAGATAGCTATGTGTAACATTAACGGCGCTGCCTTACGTTGGTAAAGTACCTACATTATGCATTGTCAAATTCAAATACCTACATAATATTATCTCTGTGTTTTAGCCAAAATTTATTTGAGATGCGAAAAAATGTCGTGTTCATCAAATACAACAAAATTATATTTAATAGTCTCGCAATTGTCGTTTCATACGTGTGTCTAGTTTTTTTTACCAGAAAAACTGTAGTAATTACCTACATATTTAATGATTGTGTGTCAATACTACTATGTTATATAGAAAAAAATGTGTAAAACCAATAAATTATTGTAAAATTAAATGCATTGTTTTTGGCATCTGTGTTAGTAATGTTTACATTATGTATACATCCCTATTCACCCACACTTGAACACATTTCCACGCACACTAGTACACATCTCAAAATGCACACTAACAAAAAATGGATACGCTCAAAATGGATATGCTCTGCCCATAAGATACTTGGTCCAAGGTGATCACATGATCAAGCCACGCAAGTAAACACCTACATTTGGCTTCAGAAATGATTTTCAAAATGAGTTTTAAAGACGTTTGGCGAAAAATTTATTTGTTCTTTTAATTCATAGTTTGTAACCATAGAATTATAAGGTACCTTTAGAAGAAATTATGTATATTATTGTTCAAGCCAAGACAAAGTAAAAAGCTTACCTTTCCTCATCTTCCGTATCTTCTAACGATGTATACAATTCTTCTAACTTCAACCCTTCCATAAAATTACTGATTCCACTTGCTTTTACTTTGCAATTCATTTTTTTCCAATTTTCAGCTGGCATGCTTACTTCGTCTCTTCTTAATTTCTCCAAATCCGAATTTTTCCTAGTCCTTGGCCAAAATAAATTATTGTCCACAACCCATGTGCTGGGCACAAGTGAAATGAGATGGGAAGATCCTTCAATGGTTAGCACAATTGAAAATGGCATTTTGGTTTTCAAAACTTTGAGAACAACTGTAATGAAATAAAGTATGTGAAGCCATTTTGTGATTTAGAAACTTTGTTACTACTTTTGGTAAATGTTACTAAATGTGTCGAAACATTTAGTAACATTGTTACCACTATTTTGTGACTAGATTGCAATTGTTTTAAATGATAAATAAAAATATATTTTCACATAATTCACCAATATTATGGTTATTATTGCTCACATAACTATATTATCTGTATTTTAATTTGATATTCTATTGAAACAAAAGCTTCTAATCTCTGGGAATTTATGATAATTTTGTTTAAATAATGTATAAATTTCGATATTATTGTTTAAATTACAATTATATGGTGGCGCGTTGATGGATTTCAACATATTTGAACAAATTGCACCGTAAATTATTTTTCCCATCAATAATCGAATTATATAAGTCATGAAAATCAATATTAAAAATGTATATACTTACATAAACAAACTGTGATGGCGGCGTTATCTTTTTTTTTATACATATAATTAGCACTAACGGCAAGACGTTAAACGCGTGAACGAAGCGGATGACGTATTTGAAAAGTAGTCGCAAAGTAGAAACAATGTTACCACACGGCGTCGGAACATTGTGACCGAATGTTACTGTGTCTACTCTTCCCCATTTCTAGTCGCCGTTACGACACAGTGTGCACACGGCGACTGAAATATGTTACTAGAATACAATGTTTCGACACAAACCGTGTCGACACGTGTCGACACGGCGACTGGAATTGGCTGTATGGGCTAGAAGCTAGCACTCGCTCTCTTGGCATTCGACGTTGGTAGAGGACGGGCGGTTTGGTGTGACGCCGTCACCGGTCGACATGTGCTCCCGATGGCGGCCGTATTTTCGACGGCGCAGGAGGTCTGCGTGACAGGACACGTCACGCGCATGGACGCTGCTGGTGCTATGGAGCCAAGATGAGGGCATCTACTGGGCAGAAGCGTGGACATGCGCCTTCATAGCGTTGCCATGTGGCACGGAGCCAGCCATGGGTGACTGTCTGGCAGAGGAGAAGAGGAAACTATGCCGAGTACGAGAAGGACCTGCCAGCCTGACGCAGAGGCTGGGCCCCGCCGGACTTTCAGCCACCACGTGGAAGACAGTGACATGCCTGGAGAGAGGATGCCGCTGTACCCTGGGGCTGCACCTTCTGGTCGGCGTCTCTTCGTGCTCGGTTGTGTTTGAGAGTTGGATTGTTATTCTTCGTTTTGTTTTGTTGAATTCTGTTGCTATGGTTGCTGTAGTGTTTTTGTTTTTTTATTTATTTAATTGCCGTTGGACCTTGATAATATTTTGAATAAATGCGCCGTACTAAAAGAATTTCATAGTGTCGACATCATTTGTCTCATTTTCTTCCTCGCATTGGCTTTGATGTTTCCTCGTGGTCGGAGAGAGGGGCAGAGGGCTCATCAATGTGTTGAAATTGATGAGACCTCTCGTCTACCACGAGGAAACATCAAGCCAAGGTGTGGGGAAGAAAAGGAGAGAAATGATGGTGACACTATGAAATTGTAGTAGTACGGCGCATTTATTCAAAATATCAGTTTAGTTGGTCCATGGCAATAAAAAAATAATAAAAAAAAACAACAGACAACAAATAAAAACACGTGGCATCTACCGAAACGAACTGGCGAACACACGAAAAGACGCCGACCAGAATATACCGCCCCAGGGTACAGCGACATCCTTACTCCAGGCATGTCACTGTCTTCCACGTGGTGACGGTAGATCGGTGGAGCCCAGCCTCTATATCAGGCTAGCAGGTCTTCCTCGTGTCCGGCGTGGTTTCTTCTTCTCCTCCTGATCTCCTCCTCCAGACCGTCACCCATGGCTGACTCTGTGCCCCACGACACGCTATGACGGCGCATCTCGACAGAGGTGGCATACCAGTCGGGACCTCACCGGAAGGCGAACCGACGCCCCAGACGACACGGATTGCCCTTCGTGGTCCAATCTGCGAGCCGCCGCGTTCCCTACGCGGTGGCCCCACACTGCGCTCTGCCTCCAACCTCCTGTCCTGTTGATGCCCTCATCTTGGTTCTGGGGCACCATCAGCGTCCATGCGCGTGACGGGTCCTGTCACACAGACCTCCTCGTGCTCTTGAAATATGGCCGCCATCGGGACGCGCGTGTCGACCGATGACGGCGTCACACCAAACCGTCCGTCCTCCACCAGCGTCGAATGCCAAGAGAGCGCGTGCCATCGCGCGTGCTATAAGCTTCCTTGTCGTTCTCTCACGCCGTCAGGGGCGCTAGTAGTCTTCCGCCAAAATGTTGCCGCGGAAAAAATTAAAAATTATTGTTTTTCAACAACAACAAACAAAATGTATGGCAATGTAAGGAAAACTGAAATATGTTGCCAACCAAAACGGCAAACGCGCGATATTCCATGACTCACTTTTTGCACGGAGTACTACATCTAGTTGTTATAGCCGAAAAACAGTGTTGTCGAAAAACAATAATTTTTAATTTTTTCCGCGGCAACATTTTGGCGGAAGACTACTAGCGCCCCTGACGGCGTGAGAGAACGACAAGGAAGCAGCTAGCACGCGCGATGGCACGCGCTCTCTTGGCATTCGACGCTGGTGAAGGACGGACGTTTTGGTGTGACGCCGTCATCGGTCGACACGCGCGTCCCGATGGCGGCCATATTTCAAGAGCACGAGGAGGTCTGTGTGACAGGACCCGTCACGCGCATGGACGCTGATGGTGCCCCAGAACCAAGATGAGGGCATCAACAGGACAGGAGGTTGGAGGCAGAGCGCAGTGTGGGGCCACCGCGTAGGGAACGCGGCGGCTCGCAGATTGGACCACGAAGGGCAATCCGTGTCGTCTGAGGCGTCGGTTCGCCTTCCGGTGAGGTCCCGACTGGTATGCCACCTCTGTCGAGATGCGCCGTCATAGCGTGTCGTGGGGCACAGAGCCAGCCATGGGTGACGGTCTGGAGGAGGAGATCAGGAGGAGAAGAAGAAACCACGCCGGACACGAGGAAGACCTGCTAGCCTGACGCAGAGGCTGGGCCCCACCGATCTACCGTCACCACGTGGAAGACAGTGACATGCCTGGAGTAAGGATGTCGCTGTACCCTGGGGCGGTATATTCTGGTCGGCGTCTTTTCGTGTGTTCGCGTGTGTTTGACAGTTCGTTTCGGTAGATGCCACGTGTTTTTATTTGTTGTCTGTTGTTTTTTTTTTTTTATTATTATTTTATTGCCATGGACCAACTAAACTGATATTTTGAATAAATGCGCCGTACTACTACAATTTCATAGTGTCACCATCATTTCTCTCCTTTTCTTCCCCACACCTTGGCTTGATGTTTCCTCGTGGTAGACGAGAGGTCTCATCATAGTCATCTAGTATAAAAATCTATGAGAAAGTTCTATTTGTAAATCTATGGTGAAGTCGTGAAGTTGAAAATTGTTTTGATTTTGACGTAAGAGGTAGATGTCATATATGCTTACCGATATAGTATTTTTAAATAATTTTGCTGTCGTCGCAATTAATTTTAAGTTTTCGGAAACGTGTATGTTTCTAGTGATATGGAAGACGAATTAGAAGATAGATTGTTTTATCAAACTTATCTTTCCCACATGAAGCTTCTGTCAAAATTTTCGTTTGGTTTATCCGTAAACCATCCGATTGGCTATTTATGGAAATTAATAAGGATATATTTATTAAGATCGGAGGTGATCATTTTTAGTATGGCTTTATTAATATTTTTGATGTACATTCAAGCAGTTGACGTTTGGAGTCGTACACTTCTGAGCCGTATAGGCTACGCAGTAGGAAGAACATCAATCACAACCTCCAGAATTAAACTATTGGAGCCTTCAGACTCTGACAAACAAAGTTGGGAATTAAAGGAAAGCAAAAGTGCCGCATACGCTTTAAAAGGTAGAAGGCCTCAAATGGAAGACCGTTTTGTGATCAATGAGAACATTAATCAGTCAGGAGTGTCTCTATTTGCTATATTCGATGGCCACGGTGGACACTTTGCTGCTGACTATGCCAAAGATAATCTCGTAGAAGTGCTATTTAAGAAGATTTCTGCTATAAAAAACGTTATTGCTGGAAAATCAGTCGAAAATGAAATAATTAATAACGAATTATCTAAACCTGAAGTGAAGCCACCAGATGCAGTTGAACGTAAAAAAAGCTTTAGAAAAACCTGTAGTACTTTTGACGATTGTATCAAGAAAGATGTTACTGATGTGGAGTTATTAAATAAACTTAGCATGTCACGTCCAATTACTCGAGAAGTTCATCCTTCTCCTACGCCAGTTAAAACTGCCAATCTCCCTATCACCCATTATATTGACGGGAAGAAAGTGAATTATGGCAAATTATTAACTGATGAAGTGTTAGCTGCAGATAGACTTTTGGTGGAAGAAGCCAAAAAATCGATGGATGTAGCGGGTACGACAGCACTAATTGCCATTATGGAAGGAGATATACTAACTGTAGCCAATGTAGGAGACTCTAGAGGAGTAATGTGTGATGCCAAAGGAAATGCAATACCACTTTCCTTTGATCATAAACCTCAACAGGTATTTACTTATTTATTATGTAATGTTTTTAGGTAGTAGGTATTTATTTATTTATACAATTGGTACACTTGACATGTACCTATATTTATACAATTGGTACACTTGACATGTATCTATATTTATACAATTGGTACACTTGACATGTACCTATATTTCAAAACATTTAAATTTATTTAATTGTAAATGAAACACAAACAAGAAGTTATGTGTGAATTTGATGTATAAAAAAAATGATATTTAAAACAAAGAAAACATCATTATAATGAATATATTGATGAAAACGATGGAAAAAAAGGAAGGGATTGTCAAAGGAAATGTTGAGAATGACAAGAAACTGGCAAGCATAATATATTATAAATAAATGTAAATGAGGTAATGAATGTCTTTAAAAAGTGTCATTATGAACATCAAAGGGTGAATAAGGAATATTGTGTAATAAGTTTATGTTGTCCGTTACATGCAATAAAATATATTTTTAATAATAATCTGTTTTTATTTGTAATTATTATATTTTAGATGAGAGAGCAAAAACGAATAAAGGAAGCTGGAGGATATATAGCTTTTAATGGTGTATGGAGAGTCGCTGGAATTTTGGCCACATCAAGGGCTATGGGGGATTATCCTTTAAAAGATAAGAAGTTTGTCATAGCTGATCCTGATATATTAACATTTGATATTTCCGATCATAAACCGTTATTTATTATATTGGCTTCTGATGGTCTATGGGACACTTTCAGTAATGAAGAAGCAGTTAATTTTATCAAGGAACGTCTCAATGAGCCACATTATGGAGCTAAAAGTTTAACTTTGCAATCATATTATCGAGGCTCCGTTGATAATATTTCGATTATAGTTATTAACCTTAAAGACAGGGAATATATATCGTAGTTTTTAAAATTTTCATAATAATCATTGAAAATATCATAGTCAGGACAGTTTTTCTGGAATCTATTGAAGATTGAAAAAAATTGCAAACATTCGACATGTTAGACTCTTTTCTACACTATTTGCATTGCAAAAAACAGCTTTGGAAAAATTCAGAAGCTAAAAACATAAAATTTAAATGTTCTGCATTTTACCGTATTAGATAAAAATGATTATGAATTTAAATATTCCAAATTTAAATTAATTCAATGAGCCAATTTATTATATTGATATTTTTGTACTAATTTTCTAAAAAAAATGTAGTAGTTTGTTCACTCGGTATTAAAACATGTTAGGATAAGGACAAATTATCTTTATGGAAGACTACTTCATTATGAATATGATTTTTCATTACAGTTAACCACATTTATGATAAACAGTAAAAACCTTTAATAACATTACTTTTTGTAAGTTTTTCTTAAGAAGAAAGTTCGTCTTTTCTTCAATAATACAAACAGTCTCTAATAAATGTTGCATTGTAGTCTGTATCACTTTAAAAAAATATATAATAAGGAAATGACATTGTATACACTACTAACTTCGATTCTTGGACTTAGTAAATGATTAACAACCACCATTCTTATATTTCAACTTTTTTGTGTAACTAAACCTATCCAATGATATTAAAAAAAGTAGGCAAACACTGCTTTTGAAATTTCACCCACTTATTATACTGAATTAATCAAATATAAATTTCTATTCTCAAGTCCACTTACAGAAGTGTATTTTAAATTGGTTATTTAAATATTACTCTGAATAATATATGCCGAGGAATAATAATATGTACAAGTAAATGTATCTGGGACATTGGATATCTAATATAACTTGCTCTTTAATCTATGTCTTATGAGTATTTTGATTTGTCTTTTAATATAATATCCATAAAAAATATCCTAGTTAAATATATTGTCATTAAAAACAACTTCATAACTGCAATGTCTTTATATAATAAATCTATTTAAATTAATTGTGTACTATTTTTATAAAATAGTCAGGCATAATAGCTTTATACATATTAATTATTTTATTTTATGTAAACTATGCAGCAATGCAACTTTAATTGAGATAAGTGAAAGTTTATTTGAATGTATTGCATCAAATAAACCATATATTTTTCAGAACATATCACAAAATGTAAATAGATAGACAAAAAGCTAATGCATAATAATATTTTTCTAATTAAAATTGATATTCAGGATTAACATTTAAAACTTGTTATTTAAAAAACTAGGTTGATTATACTGGGTACCCACTTATTAATAAATGTAAATTTTTTCACTATTATATGCACAGAACAAGATATTGATTGTATGTCAGAATTCCTAAAAGCATTTTTCGTATCCATAGAATAATCATAGTACAGAATACTCTTTAGCCTGCAGTAAACGCGACTGCTTTATGTTGACTAATTTGGTCAACATTTTGCTACGAGCAACAGTAATCATTTGGCCGTCTGCGTGATACATTCTCCTGACAGGGAATTTTTTAACTGCTTGCAAAATTATTTACGCAGTCATAACGAGCAGTACTATACGAACAATGTCTACCAGCAGAGTCATACATATATTGACACGAGCCGGCCAATAAAACGGCTTCACTTTTTCAGCGAGGCATTGTATGGGAATGAGTATTCTATTGTTTTATTATTATTCTATGTTCGTATTTAAAATCATTGATCTAAAATAAGATTTTTTTGTTTTATTATGTGTGATTTTTTATTAGTAAATAGAATTAATAAGTGTTTTCCTATACATAGTGATAATTCAATTGTGTATTTGATTGTTTGTAGCATAGCGTATATAAATATTGTGTATTTGTTCCTCATACATTGCTTGATGAATTCGGACCAAACATGGAATGCATATTTTTTACTTTACTGTGCTATTCTCATAAAAGGTAGAAATTCAATTAAAAAATCCACATTTATTCACTAATTCAATGTCCTAAAATGTAGTTATATGAACTGCTTTTGATTGCATTAGACTTATTTCATTTTTGTATATCGTGACATGTATGCAAAAGAATCAAGTGTCTGGAAGATTTTGAAAAGGTTTTCAAATAGTTGAGTTCATTATAATATATATAGACTTGCCATTTGAAAAATATATTACTGAAAAATATTCTAAAGTGTGTTAACGTTGTGAAAATAAAAAAAAACTTTGTTCCCACTTAAACTAAAATAGTTAGGTGTGATATGCAGCAGTGTCATGGGTATAGAAGGGGATGAAGGAAGGGATGGGCATTGACCTAACGGGAACAAAGATACTGATGGTGAAGTGTTATCCTTGTTATCCATGACACTACCGTGCCCAACACCTAATTAGTTTTAACTCATTTGAAGAAGAGAACGGTAATTCTTGAAATAATTTGTGATAAAAGATAGATGGTTCGATGGCAGAGCGGTTAGCGCGCTGGGCTATTAATCCAATGGTTGTGAGTGAATCCTGCCTCGACCAATTTCATTCACCTATAGTACAAGCATTTATGCTTAATTTAGGGAATGTGGAATATGTACTTGTTTAATAAGAACATATTCATATAAAAAAAAGAATGAAGAAGTGAAAACAAACTAAGCTATATTTTTACATATATATATTATTTAAATTTTTATCTGCACAATGGCAGTATTAAAATTTTTGGCAAAGTTAATCTTTTGTACAAATTTATGTACTTTTTCTTGTATTGATATTATTGTAATTTTTAGAGTAATTACAAATATATTCGTAATTGTTGTATATGGCATATAGTCTATTTGTCTTAATATATCCATTAATTGGCATATTTACTGGATAAATCTGATGAACCTGGTTACTATTTCTACGTTATTTGAATACTAACTAAACCAGTCTTACATAAAGTATTAAAAAATAGGGTTATTATAAATGGTTCAATGTAAAAGGATGGGTCGGTGGTAGTTTACTGGACTGACATCCAGCAGACCTAGGTTTGAATCCTTCCTCAATCAGTTTCGATCACCTAAAGCACAATTGTTTGCTTATGTAAGGATACTACCTAATTTTAGTTTGTATTCAAATCTATTACGCATCTAAATAACAGATTTGTAAGAAATAGTAAATAAGCAATATAATTTTTTAATTCAGCAATCTGTTATTAACTTCCTTGATGTTGCAATATGAATGTGATGTTAGGAATGACTTTGATATTCATACTTTTTAAATTAATTAATATAATAATATATGACCAATGCAATATTGTTGCTTAAATCGTCATCAATGTTTACTAAGTCATGAAATATTTTATTACTTATTGGAATTGTATAATATTGTTTTTTATTTTAATAAATTTATAATAATTGAATTATGTACATACTGTAAATATTTTTTTGTGAACAATAATGTTGTCAACTAATCCAAAGTTTTTCATGATCCCATTGCTGTTATATAGAAGTTTTTACTTTTCATTATTTTGAATAGATTACCTTATTTTGAAATAGTTAAAAAAAAATATTTATTTACTGTGATTATAGCTGTAGGAACAATCTACTTTCTGTCGAATGTATACGGGTAACTATCTATGTTGCATATTGGGATAAATCATTTGGAAATGAGTTGATAATGGAAGCACACAAGGAATACAATATTAGGATTTTTTCAAGTTAGATGAAGTACATATGTATTAACAATTTTCTGTACATATGTTGCCAAACGGAAATTTATTCCAATGTTCATTCAAGCAACTAGAGTGGATGAACATACATTTCAGTTTAGAAGACAAAAGTATTTTATTTTTTGCAATATACAATCATGTCCTGTTTCAAAAATTAAAAACATGTAGCCCTTATTCAGTCATCTCTATTCCTAAGGATTTCTCAAAATATGCAGCAACAATATAAAAATTTTATAATTTACATTGTAATTGCTAGTAGGTACAATTTTTTAATTTATTTTCAATTAAAACCGTCGTAGCTTTATTTTCAACATCTTAGTAAAAAAAAGAGTTATACTTTGTTGATGTACTATCTATTTATGAGTATTATCCTCATCTCTGTTTTTTTTTTATTTTCATATTGTTCAAAATTGTTTCGGCCTAGTTTTAAAGTTGATTATTCAATTTTGTTCAAACTGTGTGCCATACTTTAAAAATCATTATTTCTTTGCCATATGCTTATTTTTTAATAATTCACCTTGTATTACTATATTTTTTGTTAACATAACATGCATTGATCATTTGTTAATATAATATGTCAACTTAAAAACTCCAGATGGCATTTCTGTTTTGTATTCCATAAAATAGTTATTATGGTTTTTCGAGCATATTCAAATATTTTTAACAAAAAAAAAACATTTAAAAATAAGATGGTGGCTGAGTTGTGAATGCATTGAATCTGCAATCCAACTATAACCTATTTCATTCATTTATACAAAAGCATTTAAGCTTAGTTAAGGAAATTTTTTGAGGATTAATTCATTTAACTATTTATCCTCAAAAAATATATTATACATGTGTACATTATATATTATACATGTGTACATTATATATTATACATGTGTACATTCTCGTCACAGGAACAATTTTTTTGTTCAAAAAACCTTCTAAATTCGACCGTCCATACCTAAATTGTGATGTCAAAAAATAAATAATCGAATTTTAAGCAAATAATATTATGCTATAATATATGCACTATTTTTGTTTTTTACGAATCTCAGTTGTGTAAGAGCTTTTAAATTTTCATATTTTACATAATATTATAAGTTTTTATCAATATATTTTATTTATTGTTTTATTTCTCGGTTGTGATAATGAAATATTGAATTATATTTCCGAGCTGCATAATTTTAAGAAGTTTACTATGATAGTAAATAACATCATAGTTAATATTTACCTCACATCTGTTTTTATAATGTACTTTTCTTATATTTTCCTTATTTATAAATCGCTTATTGTGTGCCAAATGTATCTTTGTTAATTGTGAAAATAAAATCTGTTAAAAACTGTATATGTGGACTTATTTTTTTGAAAATATTTTTCAATACAATTGAGTATACCCAAGTTCTCATACGTTTACTGGATACACTGAAATTTTTTTTTTGTTAACAGTAACATTATTTCACGTTAAAATTATCCGAACTATAGTGACTACAAAACATTTGGTTTTGTGCACAAGGCCAAACAGTACAGTCATAAATATATAATCTTTATTACTGGTAACAAAGGTTTGGCTAAAACACAGGTAGCCAGTTCAGTTGTCATAATATTTTTTTGGTGTATTCACAATGGTAAATTAACCCATAGTATCCTTTATACACTCCCCCAAGAAGCTAGATTTTAGAATAACACGCTATTTTTGAGCTTTCGACTTGGAAAACCAGCCTTACATGTTTTCAGTATCAAGATTGTTTTTTTTTTATTATTTCAATTACATCAAATGTGAACTCACTAATTGACCCCTTCTATGTTGAAAATCCTAATTCATGAGAGCACTTTCAAGATTCCTGTGAATCCAAATATCAATAGAATTGTCCACATAGCAATTGAAATACATAGCCTAAATATAAATTAACATAGTTTTTATATAAACTTAAAAATTATTTTATTGATAAAAAATATCTTTTAACTAAATGAAATGTTTAAAAATATTTTGATATTTATTTAGAAACAAAAATACAATACATTGATTCATAGTAATGAACACTTGAACCCAGAACGTCCACACAGAAGCCAAACGGCTTACCAACTGTGCCACGGCGATCGACACTGTTGGTAAGCCTTGTAGTACATTTATATACAAAAGTAAACTAAAATAATCTTTATATTCCTTACCTCAGTTAAAATAAATACCAGGGAGGCAAGTCCGGTCAAACCATGAAGGTATGATACTAGGTCAAACGGTGGAATCAAAACCCTCATGATAACCCATATTGTGGACATAATTATTATGGTATGGAGTTCCATAATATCTTTAGATAATTATATTTATGATATGGGTTATCATGAGGGTTTTGATTCCATCACTTGACCGGACTTGCCCCCCAGATATTTATTTTACTTTTCATAGTTTTATACTAAAATAAATTCCCACCGATATTTTTTGGTCTGTTAGATTTTATTTGTTATTAATTCCAATGGACAGTACATTGTTATTTTTAAAATAATTTTATATATGTATATAAAATTATTTTAAAAATAAATGAGGTAAGGAATACAAAGATTATTTTAGTTTCCTTTTTCATATAAATGTACAAGGCTTACCAACAGTGTCAACCGCCGTGGCGAAGTTGGTAAGCCGTTTGGCTTCTGTGTGGACGTTCTGGGTTCAATCCCCAGCGGAGGATAAATTTATTTAAATTCATTTCTCATGCAAATATTGCTTCTCTGGGCTGGAAACACTGGTTAAGTTGGAAGAAATTTCCATATGGCAATAAACTCACCATTTGCGCAGAGTGCAAGGAAGTGTTCATTACTATCAATCAATGTATTGTATTTTTGTTTATAAATAAATATCAAAATATTTTTAAACATTTCATTTAGTTAAAAGACATTTTTTATCAAAATTAGAACAGGTAGTAAATATAAAATTCTACATTCAAATAAGAGCAAATATATTATATTATTATATGTTATTAGAAAAGAATCAGAAATACATCTTTCCAAATTGTATTGTATGTATATTTTATTTAGGTGTAAAATATAAGTACATTTTCTTAAACCAAAGAAAATAAACAATGTTGTAGAAAAAAAATAACAAATTTACATAGTATGACTTTTAAAAAAATAACAAACAAGAAAATATTCCAATATCCATATACAGAAAAGGAAGCACACAATATTTTAAAAGAACTTTTTCTTTATGTATTCAATACCTAGGTGACGAAAAGCAGCAAGACCAGATGCTTCCTTCGCACATTCTGGCAAATCATTATACAGTTGAAAACCTTTGTAATACATTATTTTGTGTACCTGCCAAGTAAGTCCGAGGCAGTCTAAAGTCCCACCGACTCTTCATAGGGTAGGTGTGAACTTCAAAATTATAAAGCATTGTGCTGCAAATATTGCGGTAATAGTCCATTTTTTAATTTATAAATAAAAATGAACATATTTAAAATTATTTGCTGTTAAAAATAAAAATTAATTGGTAAACAAAGAATTAAGATACAAAAAAATATACAGGTAGGTCCCTGAATACCCAGTATTCTTGAATGGAAAGAATTATTCCTGGGGGGCAAGTTTGGTAAACCGTCGAAATCAAAACCATCCATGTTTACCCATATCATGGATATATTTATCATATGGAGTTCTATAATATCCTAACATATTATAGAACTCCATATGATAATTATATCCATGACATGGGTAAACATGAGGGTTTTGATTTCAACGGTTGACCAGACTTGCCCCCCTGATTAATTTCTATTGACATTTATATGTATCTTTAACCTTTTCCGTAGATTCAACTTCCTTCCTTCAAGTATTTACTATAAAAAAAATTAAAAGCTCTAAAAATATTAAAAGTACTTTTCTTCTAGGTCATAATCCTAAGATTGGTTTGTACCAAGCACTCCGTCTCTCCACATATCTCTGTTGTCTGCTAACTTCACTTTGAATTGCTTTATTTAGGCATCACCCAGACCAATATTCATAGTCAACTCTTAAATGTATTAAAATAATAATCAACACTTCCAAATGGTATTTTTTTCTAATCCAATGAAGCAATAATTATGATGGAATAATGTTAAAAAAAAGTCAAAGTTTAATTTGCTTATTTTGATTAAACAAAGTCGTTCGTTTTTTTAGTTTTCTTGCTTTTCTATTAGCATTAATTATGCTTTTAATATGGAAAAAATGTAAATTACAATAATTTTTAACAATGCCTGTTATTTTTAACAATATATTTATTAATTAAATAAGATTTAGGTAATTTAATTAAAAATACAAAATGAATAAAAAAATCAGTTCTATAAAACTTTTATATTACAACTATATAAACAGTGCATATTTCATACATAAAAAAAATAAACAAATATTCTCCGTGCATTAGTTGTGTATGGTATGTATTTCTACAAAATGAAACAATTACAATAAGAGTACTCATATTATTATTTGATTGTTTACATAAATACCAATTCAATTCTACACTTTTATGTATTTACTAATAAACACGGCAAAACATGTATCCAAAATGGATTCAGCCTTATATAAATATAAAAGACTCAAAATGCACATAGCATTAAAAATACACATTAAATTGATCAGGGTAGCATAAAAGCTAAATGCACAAAAATTGAGAAATAATATGTATTCTGTATGATCGAACACCCATCATTCTTTTAGCAATAGGCACAACATCATAAAATTAATAATTAGTGTTCTTATTTTCAAAGAATTTCAAATTCTTCATCGGAATCGTCAAATTGCCTATCTAGGTCATCAAAATCTGTAAAAAAATAGAGGAAAATGTAAATAAATCAAGTACAAATATATGTATAGTATCAATATTATTATCGGGGCTATCTACTTGTTTTCCTTGCCTTGCTGTTGGCCTGACCAACGTTATTATCGAGGCTGACCACTCGCGACGCGAACACGGGGCGAGTGACGCCGTGTTGCATTCTGAGCTCCTATTTATGTCTCGTGTTGGTGTATTGTGTGATGCGGCGTGTGGGAGGGGTGGCAGTGTGAGCATGAGTAACAGTCAGTTCGTGCTCTGTTGTTGGTGGTGGTGTGATGAGGGTGTCCCCCCTGCAGCTCGGTGACCGTGCTTTGTATCATTCGTTGTATGACGTCACGCCGGTATGTGCGCGTGTCGTTCGCCGTAAAACTAGGTGAGGTGGGGGCAGAGGTATGCACTGGTGTCATTGGCGTTGATTCATTTATCCAAGCGCGGTCACTTGATGTATTCATGGCAATTCAAACGGACCAGAGTTTTTACTGCATCGAAGTTTATTTTGTGGCATTCTGTCATCACATGATTTGCCAGTGTTGACGTCGATTTATTCTGTTTCACGTCTAAGGTGGTGTTCGGCTACGCGTACTGACATTTTTCTGTTTGTGCGACCGATGTATGTTTTTTGCACGTACCGCAGGGGATCTCGTATATAACGTGTGACTCTAACGGTATACTGTCTTTGGTCGGTTGTAAAAAAACAAGATTTTTCTGTTTGTTTTAAAGACAGTTTTATTTTTATGCTTTTTTAGTAGCCCACACATTTTATCCATAGACCCACTGATGTATGGAAGTATCGCCATCCCATCCCACGGATCTCTTCTTCATCGTTTTCTATCTTTTTTTTTCTGTTTGTTCTTTTTTTATCGCTCTATTTATAGTATTGTGATGATATCCGTTGGCAAGGAGAGCTTTCTTGAGGCTACTTATTTCTTCATCCAATATTCTTTTCCGGGTAACTAGTGTATTAACTAATCCTGCTAACTGGGCTGGGTGGTGTTGTGAGTTTGCATTCAGGTATCGGTCGGTATGTGTTGGTTTCCGGTATACAGTGAAACTTAATGAACAATCGGTCTTTTTTAACAGTCTTTTTTACCAACACATCGAGGAATGGTAATTGGTTATTCTCCATTGTAAATTAAATGGCCGATGGTATTCGGCCGAAACGTCGGCAAATACCATCGGCCATTAAATGAAAACAAATACAATGAAAAATCTCTTATTTCATATTAATATAAAAAACAATTTGAAATAGAATGAATTTGAATTCCAAAATATTAGAAAATATATTTTAAATAAAAAATATGGAAAAAAGCTATAAAAAATGTGTTCCTTACCATTTAAAGCTGTAGCTCCCAATTCTTGTTCAAGATCTGCATTATTAGGGCCCCAGTGTTTGGGACGTTCTTTGCACATTTCAAACAATGGTTGGTTTTCCTTCATTATTGTTGATTCAAAATCTTTACACAAATTTTCGAAATCTTCTATCGTTTTACACAAGAAACACTAGAAGTAAAAAAAAACTCAAATCAAATTTCATATCAATTTATAGATTTTATACATACATACCATCACACCATGTCCCTTACGGAGTAAGCAGGGAGAACTGAGCGCATATATTCTCATACATGCTCGTTGATTGTTCAAGTTTCTTATGTTTCCTTCTTTCAAAATATCATTCACACGGTCTTGCCATCCCTTTCTGGGGCAGCCCCTACTATTCACTCCATCTCTTACACCCAGGTATATTTTTTGGTCAGTCGTTCATAATTCATTATTTCAATATGTGCAAACCACCTCAAGGCATTCACATTCATTTTACTTATAATATCATTCTTTATCTTGCATTCTCTCCTTATGGCCTCATTTTTTATTCTCTCATAATATATCTTACTATTATATACTTTTCTTAGTGATCTCATTTCTACAGCATTTATTCTACTTTCATGTGTCTTTTGCCACATCCATGTTTCACTAACATACGTCAATGTAGGCACTACAATTTCATTATGTACGGCAATTTTGGCTTTCTTTGAAATGCTAGGACGTTCATGATGTAGGTATATTTTACTAAATAAATTAAACTTTGTACTTACGACAGCTACAGATGGGTCCATTGCTAGAATAGGTATTCTTGAAGCAAATTTGCAGTGGTATGTTGAATCTATGTCCTTTTGTTCATCAGTCATTTTATTCTAAAAGAAAATATAAACAATAACAAATAGGACAAAGAAAATTAAACTATAAATAAGTTAAAATATCTTTCAAAAATGTAAAAGATTTTTTAAATGTATCTTTTAATTTTATTTAACTAATGCTAAGCTTGCATGATACATGCGTGAAAAAAAAGCATATATGAAGAAAAAATAGCAAACCTCAACAAACCCTGCCTTTTGAGTGGTGTGAGGATCTAAATAGAGAACTTCTTCTTCTACACATCCTATAAGGTACAAAGCTTGGTTTGGTTTGCCTCCAATAACACCGAGTGATTGGGGCAAATTAAAACACATCTAAAAATCAAAAATTAATTCATGAGTACATATTTACACGTTTCAAATTCTATAAATTTACAATGTTACACAAAATACTTTTGTGACATTTTTAGCTTTTGATGATTTCTTTACAATTTTTTTTTATAAACATTACTATTTTAAGATAAATATAAGTTGAATTATGTACCAAAATGTTTTTGGAACATAGATAATATCAGCTATCAAAATCATAAAATAGTCCCCTGGACACATCAAGTTAATTTTAAGTATGAATTTAGAGTGGCATCATGATAAAAAATATCATATCGGAAACCTCAATAATCGTTAGAATATTTAATAATGAAACGGTAAGTCTTAAATAAAATAAATCAAATATAATAATAATAAGCAGTAGGTACTACGAAATGGGAAGAAGAAACAATTTTAATTAATTGTAAACACATAGTCTTGCTATAGACTTTTTTTAATGTGCCACATTAGTGTATATCTGGAATAGTGTTGATTACTTCAAATGAAGATCTAAAGAATACAGCATGATGTGAATTGAAATATTTTGGTAGACCCAAGTGTTGGATAAATAAGTAAATTTGATTTTGAATCAAAAATATCATGAATAAAAATATAAAAGGTCAATGAAGAAGATTACAGCAATATGAGATAAATAAATAGAAAAAAAAACTAAAGGAGTGAATCATAATTGTCATTTGGTAATGTTTAAAATAAATTTATAACCAAGTAATTGTAAATATCAATTTACTTATATTAATTACCTTTAGTCCATTTATATATATAGGATTAATCTCATTCAAACCTAATCTAAGAGGTACTATTAGTAATAATGGCTTCCATTCATTTATATTTTGACTATTAACTTGATTTTTTTGTCCTTTTTCATCTTTCTTTTTTTTTCCTTTTTTTGAAGTAATACATTGCTCCTCTAAAAAAATAATTATATTAAATAAGTACATGAAATGGTTGACCACATTATGTAAAAATTTTTTTTTTGTATAATAAAAGTATTGTATTATTATGATAAGCCTGAATTGAAATAATGCGATGACATTAATAAACTTAAGGTGAGTACATTATTTAGAATATTTAGCAATATGAAATGCTATCCAGATCTGCTTTTGTAGATCTAATAGCAACTTATGATACTGTGAATAATCAAAACACTTAATGCAAAAATATATACCATCATGCTATACCACGCCTTCACAAATATGATTTCTAACATGTTAAAAATTGTAGATTCTTCATTCATTTTCTAGGAAAGAATAGCAGATGGCACACACAGAGAAATATATTTCCACAAGGGAGTATCTTGGTTGTTTGTTCACACCGAGCTAGCACTAATTGTCCTAGCACCAATTTGAATAAGTGGAAAACACTTTGACCTGCGGCTTTGAGTGAATATCTTAATGCTATAAACAGAACGAACTACAACCTTAACCAAATACTAAAAGAACTCCCTCCATAAACTGAAAAAATAAAAACCTGACTCCATGCACTTATCCTTAAAATCTCGGAGTTGTGTTGGACAAAACTCTCTCCTTTAAAACCCACTGCATTAACATCAAGCAAAAATTGGCTACGAGAAATAACCTTTTCACAACCATAGCTCTTATCTCATCTCTAGCCGTATGTTTCCCAGCTGGAGGTGTGATGATCTGCCTCAGTGTAGAGCTGATCATTACATGTCAAACACATTGACGTAGCACTTATCGACACTTACTATGTGATCACTGGTTGCCTGAAACCCACTCATCTAAACAAGTTATACCCCCTTACAGGGATACCACTCCCTAACATCAGGCGCAAGGCGCAACACCAACCCTCGCACTGCCTTTATCTTGCAAAGGTTTCCTAAGGCATACAGAGCCACTAAAAACATCTTCAGAGGAAGCAATGCCCACCCTGTGGTGAGAAAAATCGCTAAAAGATAAATTTATTGAACCCCATGAGTGCTTCCCGCCGGATCAAAGACTGGATTTGGAACTGAACAGATTAAAACCGGATATCGGCAGATCTAAAAACAACTTAAGGACATGGGGGATCCTAACAAATGATAACTGCTTCTCGTGTGAATATGGCTTGACGCAGACCACATACCACATTCGAGACAACCCTGCTACCTGCCCATATGAAGACCTGCTACGCTGTAGTGGCACAGCGGTCGACGTTGACACGAAAAAAGAGGAAGAATATGCAATGAAATGATAAGTGCATACATAGCCCAGCTCTTGGGTCAGCCACTAAATTAATTAAATTGTCAGTAAAGCATAATCATAGTTTCAAAAACTGTGTAGAATTCCTGCCGAGTTTCAATACTTTTAAAATAACAAAGTCTAAATATATCAATTTTAATGACCCTAAAAAGATGTTTATCAAATAATATCATGGAAATGAAAAAAAGTGGTTAGTTGAAAACTGGCATTTAACCCTAAAATGAAATATAATAGTATAAAAAAATATTTCCCCATTAACGTTTTGTTACTTATTTTATAATTTTTGATAACAATATAAAAAAAAAACTTAATTGATAATGTAAATAAAATTAAATAAAAATAATACATACTTATGTCATCAATAACAACAGTATTATCTAGTGCCACATGAATCACCAGTGAGCTCCAAGCATCATACACAACCAGTTTCCTAAAATAATAAATTAATATAATGTTACTTAATTTGAAAGCAATATGGAAGTAATAATTTACAGTAAATCGAATATTTAAGGTTAGGGTTATGTGGCTTTCATTGTTTACGAACCAATTTCTCAATAAAGTGCGTTACAAAAAAAATATTCGTCAGTTCATAGATGGCAATGGTAAAAATATCCTATTTTCAAGAACTAGAATATCTATAAACAAATTATATAGAATTTTCAAAAATTAGATTGATAGAGAACTCAATAAAAAGGCAAAATTTGAGAAAGTTGCGCAAGCGCATAAAGTGATCACGTGGACCAGCCGATGACAGGTCGTAAACCCTGTAAGTGTCTTGATTTTCCAGTTCTCCCTTAATATTCCAACTTCGTCTCTATTGAGATATTAAAAAAATTACCGTAAAGATTTCATATTATAAAAAGCACAATTTTTCTATGACGTTAAGTTTGTAAGAATGTCTGAATTGTGAATATTTCAAAAAACTTATGTCAGTTTGATATTGAAACTGACAAAAAGTCAGATGTACATTATTTATAAAAGAAATTTAATTTTTTGAAATAGATTTATAATTGTTACTTATAAAATATAAGTTACATAGCTGACTTTCTTATTATGAATATAATTAAAAACAACATATCATACTTGAGAACTTGTGCGACTGTATTTGGTCCAAACCACTGTCCAACTTCTTTTCCTTCACATGATCCCATCAAAGCAATCTGATGTATGGAAAATGGTGATTGGCGTTTTTCTTCAAACCTTTGGATAATCTTTAAATACGTTGGATCACTGAAATGATTATAATATTAAGATGTTATTTTTATTTTAAATCTATTCATAGACTACAATCAGAATTCAACAAATATTATAATTATTTATCAATAAACCAAATATAAACTACCACATTTATGATGTTCAAAAACCAAATAATCCATGACTCTATCTTCCATACATCACGAATTTAAGTCAGATAGATCCAACTAATAGTAGACAAAGAAACAATAATATTTTATATAAGTAAATGTTGAAGTCCCATGGTGAATAAATAATATATTTCACAACCTTAATTTACCATTATTTATTGTTTAGAGCAGGGGTCTCAAAAATTTCCAGCCTTAAGGCCATACTAGAGTAGTAAGTTCCAAGGGCCAAAACTATTTTAATTTTCCTACCATTATCTATAATTTATAGACTAGTCGCCAAGTATGAGCCCTGAGCGAGTATACACTTGCTAAATTTGCTTGTTCAATTACTACTGTGTTGTATTGTCACGACTGCGACACTTGACAACATCTAGTGGTTACATAGGTAGTGGTAGTACTCTATCCATCGTAGTGATTTTTGGTGAATAACCCCGTTGGTTCAAGAAAGTTCTGGTGTAATCCACTCACTTCTAGATGGCAGTGATTGGAGTATAAAAAGGCTAGAAGTGCGACCGTGATTCGGTCCACCTAAGGAAGGAGAAGGAAGCGAAACAGTCTAATGTGGAATAAAGAAGAGCATAACTCCTTAAAACGTGTTTGTGCATGTTAAAAAGACATCTATGTAACAGTATTTTGATTTGACTTTTTTTGTGCGTTATTTACAAGTATTGATGTCAAATATCAAAATATCAAAACTCATCTTTGTTGTAATTTTATAAGACTCTTCCGCTGGCACAATTTTCTTGTGGACTGTTTGCTGTTTTCAGTACTACTTACTTAGTGAGAAAACATTCTCTAAAATGAAATACAAAAAGAATGTTTACAAATCTAAGTCAACCGATGAGCATCTTAAATCTCTTAATAATTAGTACAAGTAAAATTGGTCCACAACTACAAACTATTGAGAAAATCACAATTACATAAATCTTATTAGTATTTTATATGTTTTTGTGTTAATATGTTAAAATGTGTACATATGTTTATGTTAGTTGGATTCATTTAGTAATTTGTTAGATACTATGCTTAAGTCAAATTTTCTGCGTATTAATCATTCTGTGTTTTTTATCTAACTTATCTCAACAACAATAAGCCACTAGCTGTCACAGGCCGGATTGATGGCAGTGGCGAGCGGGTAGTTTGGAGACCCCTGGTTTAGAGAATGTGTATAAAGTTGTTTAATCTATATCTATTTCAATATTAAATATTTTTTGCCTGGCGTTATTGGCAGGCAAGGTAAGGATAATAATAATAATATTTTTCATCAGAGCCTGATTTATACTCACCGTGTTTCCGGAGTCCAAAACCATTCATTATCTAAATGAATTTTCACAAGAGCTTGTGCGAGTACCATTTGTCCACAACGCAACATACAACCCCAACCTTTATCTGTAGTCAATCCATCATCTCCAATAGGTACAAAACCTTTTCTATATGTTAACCAAATGATAGAGCATATATCTCGACGAATTTTTTCAATATCTTTAAACGGAAGAAGAAAAACTCATTTTATTTAAAAATCCTTCGAAACAGGTTTTTTGAAGGTTGTTGATTAAAAATAATTTATATATAAAATATTAAATGAGAATTACAATACAATAAAAATTGACTCTTTAAATTTATAAATTAAATTGGTGCCACTATTTTTACGACCGGAATTGGCGGGAAAATGCTTTTCCCGCCAAAAAGTGTCTATTTACACGACAAATTTTCTGACGTCGTCTATGTTTTTAGGTCATTTATAACCATAGAAAGCGCAGATAAATCAAAATACAAAAATATTTACCTTTGTCATTTTATAACAAAGTATAAACAAAGGTAAATATTTTTATAACTTGATTTATCTGCGTTTTCTGTGGTAATTTTTGGTTTTCGTCTATGATTGAGTCGTGTAAATAGTCGTAGCCTACTTTATAACACTTGATAAAACAATATATTGGTATAGGATGCCACCAAACTTTTCGCCGTGGAGTGGGACAGTATGCACATATACCAACCAAGCAAAAAGGCACAAATTTGATCGAAAGGCGATCTGTGTATCTATGTGACATGTTCAAGTTGTTTCAACTATAACTATACTTCATATAAGTGAGTCATGATTCAATATAACTCAATATTAAACTTTTTAATACTAGTTGTTAGCATAAAGTAACTAAGAGCGTAATTTTGTGTTATAGGTATGTATATGTGTAAACCTCCCCACGACAAAAATTCTCAATTTATTTACCGGAAACAACAAAATATGATTGGATTTCTGTCAATAAGTGTCACTTTCAATTATAAAGTAAAAATAAAGGAATGTTCTGTATAAGGGATATTTTATACAAAACAATAAATTAAAATACACATTATTATATACTTCTATTAGAAATTTAAAGGCAAATAAACATAATTTTAATAAGAGTGCAATAATTATAAATAAATTTCAAGAGCAATAAAAACCTTGTATGGAGTTGTACTTTTTTCCCAAAACAAATACTGGTTCCTTTGTTATTGGAATATCATTTGGTTCTGCTGTATTTGCGTCTTGAGTTAAATAAGTTATATCAAACATTCCTTCCATTTCGAGATCACTTTTTATCGAAACAAACTTCAAAAAGACAAATAATTGTTTGTATTATGAATAGAGAGAATCATTTTATTAAAAAACAGTCAAAAATAACATCTCAACAATAAACAATGCGATTTTACAATGACAATGACAGCCAGCTGCATGACAGCTGTTGACAAAACATGAAATAAGGACCTGTTCCAAATGCTATCTAGTGAAATATTACATTATAATATTATTATGTTCTATAGCTAACTTCAGTTCATGATTCATCATTTTTTTTCTCAATATTTTGACAAACATAATAGGTATATTTATTTAAATATTTTTGTACTTCAAAAATAATAATGAAATCAAATATCAATTCTAAGTGTTTGGTTTTGAAATTAATAAAAATACATTATTTTTACATGACTTTTTTTTATATTATAAGTTTTAAAAATGTGGCGTTCGGTTCTTTACATCCGCCACGTAATGTTATGGATGATATCGTCTGCTGACTGGAAGAAGTCACTAACTGCCTATTTTGGCAAAATTGAGTTAACTATGCTATCATATTCACCAAAACACACTTTACATTTGGAAAAAAAATTATCTTCATATCAGGTCCCGTTGCGGAGATTTTTCGGAAAAATATTCATTATCTGCATTTTTTTCAATTAGTAGCTATGTATATATTATATACATAGCTACTAATTGAAATATACACATAGCTACTATGATCGAAATATTACCATGGGTTATAGTAGCAAAGAAACCCAACATCTATTATTTTGTTTCAACTAAATGTATTTATTGTCTTTTTATACTAGGAAAAGTTTCTCATATAATAATTTAAACAATACTCATATTTGTAAATAAGTAATTTCTAACGCGCGGTGGGGTAGCTCCTCCCTCATCTGTAACTCACGCGTACGAACAGGAACTTGTATTTTTTTAAAGACCGCGAACGTTGAAAAATAATCTTATCTCTGCGAAGCGTCTACTTGGTGTTTAGCATTAGTTTTCTTGTCCTTTTGGTTTTGTCTTAACTTAATTAATCACACGGTAGTGACTAAGTGTGTTTCAGATCCATATAATCTCCGGGGGTGAAATTAAGTATTTATAATAAAATTTGTTTCAGATACAAATAACAACGGGGGTGATTTTTAGAGAGATTTAAGTTATTTTCAATTAATAAAAAGTGATATAATAGTGTGCTTCTTCTACAGTCGCGTTACGAGAGCAGAGGTTGATAAGATCTTTCCGATTTATTATTATATATTTTTCTTTGCCCTGAACGTTTCGTTCTGTCATTTTTTTAACAGGATTTACCTATATCAATATTGCACGTGTATTTCATGTATTTAACTCATTTAACTATTCTTTTCAGTGACCGTCACCACTGTTTTTTTTCTGTTACACGTGTTTTTCATGTATGTAATTATTCTTTTCAGCGGCCGCCACCACTGTTTTTCTAATAAATATTGCTTCTTAATTTTACAGCTATTATTATTACCCGATAATAAGTATTTCGCGTGTGTATCTACCAATTTAAACATTGTTCTATTTCATACTCGCAACACATTCTTTCGTCCCCGCCATATTTAATTACTGTATTGACTAGCCGGCATTTTATCACATTTATCCACGCTCTGTTATATGCGATAACATGGACATACCGTAATTTTAAAAGTTTGGTATTATCGTTAGTATTGTAATCGATATATTGCCATGTATTGAGATAGCAAAAAAACCCAAAAACCATTATTTTACTTTGGCCTAATGTATTTCTCACTTATATTGAGTTCCCTTATCAATGTAATTTTTGGTAGTTCTATATATTTGAATAATGTGTAAAAATTCACCAGAAAATAAGGAATTATACTATTGCCATCTATGAAGTAACGAAGAAACCATTTTTTTGGAACGCCATCTATTGAGAAATTAGTTCATTTGTAAACAATGAAAGCAACAGTCCTTATAAATGAGGTGACGGTGTTTCGCACAGATGACACCTCTGAACTGCGCCAGAAATATTATTTCATTTTTGGATTGTTTACCTACTTGTACCAATGTGTATGTATAAAATCGAATATTTTTTTTAATTGCATATACTTATTTAATATTTTTTATTTTACACAGTTAATATTTTAATGTGTTTCATGTATTAGCGTGTTTAGAAAATTGAGCTCCTGGGCCATCATGTTTTGCATAAGTTAGCTGTTAGGTAACTACGCCACTGCTGAGTATAGGCAATACCTAAGATAGGTATTGGTATAGGTAGGTAGGTACTTATTTCGGATATTATGTATAATAGTCACAAATTACTGTTTAATGCAAAGACCTTATATTATATACTTTAGTATATAAGGTCTTTGGTTTAATGTAATTTGATATAGGTACACACATACCTTCTTATGTATATGTGGCTAGGGACAAATAAAAATATATCGTGTTTTTAAATAAATTTATTTTACAATAGATACATCGATTTAAATTCCTAGAAATAAATTAAAAATGTTGGAATACTTATTAGTCGAGGAATCAAAACAAAAATAAAATTTGGCTGGTAATTTAAATTAGCACGTCCATCTTATGTTTAAAAGCCACATTCGTGATTTAGATATAAAAAAAGTAAATGAAAATATACTAGGTGAATAGGTAATAGCTAATAGCACATTTTTTTGTGGCCTGTTATGTGTGTAATTTAAGTTTATCATAATGGGTATTCTATTTTAATTGGACTACACAAAAGTCCAAACTTCGTAAATGGTATATTTTAAAGAATGATTTTCAAAATGAAGTATGCACGCTAGTGGATGAATATCAATGATAATTTAAATCGAATGGCATATTTATAAAATTGTAGATGTGCGTCAATATCACATTGTATCTAAATTGCTAATATTTATTTTTCCTAATACATATTTGGTTAGAATACGCAATGCGCATAGGTTTATTTTATTTATTTTATTTTATTTCCATTAAAAAAAATCAGCCATTATTCCATGGATATAATATATAAATTATGAAAACCTTAAATGAACTGATTTCTGAATTTTTATGAAATGTAAATACATATTTTTATTATATAAAACTAATAGAATTACTGACCAAAAAACTTTACCTAATTAAAAAATAAGTAGTTAAGTATCTAAAAAAATAAATAAATTTTGAAATTATGAAGATTGATAATTATTTTTGATTCAATCGACATTGTATTGAATACCTATTGTATAAAAATATAATAGGTGTTTTGTACATATGTATACCTATTGCGAATAGGTAGGTATATCGTGTCACCTTCATAATGACCTTGTTAAAACGGTAAAGATTTAAAATTTTGTGTACGGTATTGGTAATGAAAACAACTTAATACTACTTTTTATAAGGTAAAAATATTTTTAGAGGCGAATCCCTCTGTTGGTAGCTGCGATGTATTGCAGAAGTTCTTCAGAGTCTTCGCAGATGAATGGTTTTTCGTGGTAACAGGCAACATCGTGCCACGCTATTCCATCATTGTATACATTGTTGAGTACACTAAGACACGATTCATGAGTTCCGTTTATATCAAACTCCGCGTCATCAGGCTGACGGAGTTTCTTGTGTCCTGTTTGACTCCATGGATTGTAGCCCCAACCGAAGGGAATCTGAAATATTTCAAATCATTGTATTCACGACACAGAAGATGACATAAGGGCGATCGGAATAGCAAACTGGAGGAGAGCGGTAGAGGACAGGGACGGCTGGAGAAGGATTCTGGAGGAGGCCAGGGCCAACACAGAGCTATACCTAACACCAATGAAGATGATGATGATTTTATTCAATCCACCTGCTGTTTGTTATATAATCATATCTGGATAGAGGCATGTAAGACGAACATGAAAAACTCATGTACATTTTTTACTTTCATTAACTTCTCAATGGAATATTCTTGATGGAGCTCCATAGAAAATTATATATAAAATGTTTTGGGTAGATAAATTGATGAATTAGTCTGGTTATGTGAGATGATAAATATCGTAAGAATGTGGCAACTTGTTATAGGGTGCGTGTTAAATTAATATTCGACATATAGTAGGTATATACCTACCTGTTATCTGTTATCTGAGAAGCTATACAAATAAAATTCAATAAGTACCTAAGATTGATAAGTTTACCACAATAAAAATGGAAAATTCTAAGTTTTTACAATATTTATTTCTCAAGATATCAAAGAAACTACCGCCATGTTTATTATGTAAATTATCCCATCGATATGCAACGCGTTACAGTTTCTCAAGGTCTCGATGTGAACATATTACACATTATTAATATGTAATTGGTTTTGTTAATAACCAAATTACACATAATATGTCGATGAACATAAAGATTTAAATATATATGTGACAGTAACTTATAGGTACGTTGATATTGTATGATTTTTAAAAAGCTGTCAATGAAATGAGTATATAGGTATATTAACAGTGAAGATAAATATTGTAACTAGTTGCATGTAACACATGAGATCCAACTGTCGACAGCGATAGTTGTATAGTTGAAGAATAAGTACCAAACCCATAAATACAAATTATTTATTATTTTATGATATTTAGTTTTCTATACAACACATGTACCTAGGTAGTCAAGATAGGATAGTATGGAGGTCAGTCTTTTTTTCCTACCCGGAATATGAAAACAGCATGATGGTATATGTATATTGTATGTTTAGAGATGAAGTATCAAACTATTAAGTCTTCTTTGATATTGTGTATAGGTGACTACCATACAAATTGTATGAAGCGATGTCGTCACTAAATTCAATTTTTATAAAAATTGTTAAAAAAAATTTGAGATGTACTGCTACAATGTTAATATTTTTTATATAAAATTAAATTATCTAGTTGGGGTGTTTCGGCTTTTTTCGATATTTTAAAAATAAATGGAAATATAGGCAGTTAAACTCATAAATTTATCATAAAAAAAATACTTTTCTTAATAAAAAATGTTTGAGAAACCCTGGAATTTTTTTGAAAAAACTAATTTGAGATTTTGTATTTGTCTATGTTTATACCAATTTTCAGCGTTCTAGCTTTTATGGTTTCTGAGATATAGGGAAAAATAAAATAAAAATTCAAAAGATGATAACCCCTGACTGAAACAAAAATTCAAAATTCCGAGTATAAAAGTTTTGTAGGCCTGTAACTGTTTATATATTCTGAAATTTTAGGCTCTGTAAATTGAGCGGATCAAAAGTTATAAGGGGGGGACGGACACACACACAGACACACAGACACACACACACACACACACACAGACACACGAAATGTTCTACTCCGAATTCTGAGTAAATCCGTGTATGGAACATATATGCTGCGAAGCCTCTAAGTTGGTGTTTTTTTTACTTCAAAGTTGGAAAAGCCGTGAAAAAAGTAGACCTCTCCATACAATTCTCGCGTATTCTGGCTTGATACATTGTCGATATGTTAAGAGAACAAAGTTCTCCTGAACAAATCGACAGTTGGATTATTTTGAATATTCACCTGATTGGTTGGTGCGAGCTTTTCACGATTTGCTGACCAAAACCATCCGAGAATATTTTTCGGTACTAAATCTTGACGATTTTCACAACCCTTGAAGTCACACAACCTTCCGCTTGTCCAAATGTATGGAACGTCATCTGGAAGAAACACATCAAATATAATATTAGTAAAAACATAAATTTATTTTTGAAGCAAAAGATTGAACCTTGTAACTCGTTTATTCCAATAAAGATTTTGCAGTATTGTTTATTTATAGGTTAGATACATTTCGAGAATTAAAATCATTTTGAATATTTAATTCGATCATTTTGATCACTAGTCTACTCATCATTAAACTTTAAAACATAATTGTTTTACAATTTATATATGACTGTGGAGTTCCCAATGAACTAATTGATTAAAAAAATAATATCTACACTTAATAAAAAATCTATAGGTACTATAGGAAATAAAATTTAATAATATATTCAATGTATACCTATATACATATAGTTATTTTGTAGGTATACATATTTTTTAAGCTCGTCAGAATAAGGGAAAATACTCACTTTGCTGGATCAATCTGAAGACAAGATTGTTTTCTTCTTGTGTTTCCATAGAAACCAAATCCATACAATATTCTCTGCAGATGTTACGAGCATCTAACCAATCTACCTTTCGTCCTTTTAAGGCTGGAATGTGGTCACTGAAGAAATAGTGATGTCCTTTATAGAAAAATTCTTTTGGTCCTAAAATTGAAACAAATTCACAATATTATTTATGGAATAAACATGATTTTACAAGAAAAAGCGGCATCGATACAACTAGAAATAAATATTATAAAAAATAAACAAATTAAAACAGACCTATACAAAATTAATGCTAGAAAATAAAACGTGTAATCCAAACAATTACAACTAAACATTAGTCACAAGAAACGAGAAAGAATGGGGTCAAAATAAAAAAAAAACATATATAAGTAAATAAATATTAAAAATATCAAAATTGATTTTTACATACTTAAATCAGAAGAAAAATTCCGATTAAATCTTGAATGGATTAAAACCGAGATCTATAATCAGGATTTTAAGTCAACAACATTACTGAATCATCCATCGTTTTTTATAGTCATATATTATCATATATCAAAGTTATTCGATTGCATACGAATTCAATACAAAATTATTAGATACAAAACATATTTTTGGTTGGTTGAAAGGAATTGCCACGAAAATGTAAATTGTGGAAAATAAATGTTATCATAACATAATTATTTAATGTGTTCATTAAATATCCATAAATACAAAAGAATACCAATGTAGGTACATAGGTACTTCAAATAATCCGAGAATTACGATGAAGAATAATGTATTCATAATATTGTTCAAAAAGGTCTATCTATTTTAAGTATTTAAGAGATACGTTGACAGGTTTATAATCAGGAAACCATTTTCAAATTTATTTGAAACACAATTAAAATTGTGTTGCAATGACAAAAACATAATAGCCATCAAGGTTGATCAGAAATCTTCACTCAAGTAGCAACAGTAAAACTGTTACAGATCGTTATTTTATATAATAAATAATTTATTATGGCAATGAATTGATAAGCTCGGTAACATCAGTAAAGTATTCAGATATAATAATCTGATTAACCCATATGTCCTTTTTCATTTCAAGGTGTTCTCGTTTACATTTTTTTTTATTTATTTATCAAGTTAGCCTTGAACATCTCCAGACATTCACCTTATTGAAAAGTAAATTCTTAGCCAGCATCAGAAGATGCCGTAAACAATTTTCAAATGACAAAATGAACAAATGTGTATATGGAGTGGGATAAATAAAGGTCTGCCAGATTTATCTTAAAATTTATGGTCAGATTGTCAGAAATTAAATAGACCTTGTACAGATTAATCTTTCGGGGAATGCAGAAACGGATTCGCGTGTGAAATTGAAGGTTTCGGAGGTCACATTAAAAAAAACAATATAGCAAAAAAGTTGATTGAACCTTTGAAATATATGGCTATATAATATGTATATATCATAAGGCTGACGCCTGATGATTCGTAACATTGAAATGTTATTTTTAAAAGTGTTTAAAAGGGATTTAGTAATTATAATTTGAAAAAGAATGTAGGCTCTTAACGTATAAGTATATGAATAAAAACAAAGATTCTTACTATTTGCAACTATAATCCGACGCGTTCTAAGTTTTTTTTTGTTTTGCCGTAATTAGCTAAGAATTAGATTATAATCAAGTCACAAACAGTAATATTTATTTTTTAGGCTTTTTCAACACGCTAACATAACATGTAACATTATACATTTAATACAGATGTATAAAAGCGCAAATTAATACAAACAATATGGTTATACAATTATACAAGTAGGCACCTACTACTTACATATTATGAAAAAATGCAAAAAAAGAGAAATGCTTGGTCACAGGGAGAATGAAACGGAAGGGAAAGGGGTATGCGAGATAAAAAGAAAGTTGCTCGCACCCACCAGCATTTATACTCCGTCAGGGTCGTGACAATATAAAACCGATCTGTATTTCAAAATTGGGAGGTGAAATATGACCATTGCAGACAATGAACCATGAAATTATCCTCAAACCTAAGATCGTTGAACAAATTTATTTCTTCCGTAATTTGAATCAAACCTAATATGAAAGGTTCTCCAATACCGAGTGATCATTCTAGGTATGCTATAGTAGAACAGTTCGTTAAGGATCAGGACAATCGACAATTGAATTAACGATTTTATAAAGCATTATAAACTTACGAATTTTATAGGTACTTGATTAGTAAAATGTGATAAAAAATACTATTAAAACCATCAAATCATATAAAGAAAAATTCTTCTAAAAATAACGCCAGACTTCTTATATCATGGATGTATGTATTCTTCTTCGTCTTGTATTACATAGGTCATATGACCTGTTTGTGCTCGGATGGTCTACCTCGGGAGGAGGATATAGTCCCTTCTAACTCTCTTTACATCTCTTCGCAGGTAATCTTCTGTTGTTGGGTATTTCTGTTTTAACAATTTTGGCAATATTCTAATGTCGTCCATGCGTTCGACGTGGTCTTTCCAGAAACGTCTTCTGCTACGTTATGTCCTCGATACCGTATATAGATCTGATCGTCTCATTTCTGACGCAGTCCCTGAAGGTTCTTCCTGCAATGGAGCGTACATCTTTTTGTTTTATGGCAGACATCTTTTGTCCTATTGCGGACATCTTTTTCTTCTATTGGACAGACATCTTTTGTTCTATTGCGGACATCTTTTTGTTCTATTGGACAGACATCTCCATACAGTATTTCGTAGGCAACCAGCTACAGCTATTTTTTTATTGACCTGCGTTCGAACTTCGGTATACGGTCGTTCATGGTGCTCGAGATCTGTACACCTAGCCTCCTACATAGGTATGTGAATCGCATGACTTGCTCTATATACCTATAGTTGTTTTCAATGACTATTTTGTATCTAAGCGGCTCTTTTGTTATTGTCAGGCACTTCGTTGTGTTAACAGATATCATGTATTTCTTAGATGCAAGATAAAATTTATAGAGCATTCTTTGTAGGTCATCTTCATCATCGTAAGTAGTAGGAACACAAATATAGTAATCATGTAGTACATAGAAAAAACACGATCACAATATTATCATTTCCCTCAAGGTCGTACACTGCTTATTGAATAGTTATCAATTTCGATAGTTATTTTGTATTTTCTGTACAGTCGATATGAGTGAGAAGGTACAGTACATGAGTGTGAAGGTTTCTGTGCGCAGTCGATATGGGTGAGAATGTACAAAATAATTCAAACGTAAAATCTTAGTCTTGCACATTAGTTTATCTTGTGTTAATTATGTCAGTACCGAGCAAATCATGTCAGTATCGAGAAAATCATGTCAGGACCGAGCAAATCATGTCACTACCGAGCAAATCATGTCAGTACCGAGCAAATCGTGTCAGTACCGAGCAAATCATGCTAGTACCGAGATAATCATGTCGGTACCGAACAAACCATGTCAGTACCGAGCTGAATTCAATCTTTAACATCTTATTCTATTTTTTGACAAATTTTATATCTCAATAGAAACAAAACGGGAATATATTGTATTTTTAATAGGAGAACCGGAAAGTCAGGGCTCATGACCTATCAAAGGCTGGTTTACGTGATTACTATATTATATCCAATCATAAAAATATTCGATCTTATTTGTACATCATTTTTGTGGTAATATTTTACTGCAAAACATTTTCATTCCCACAATTCAAAATACTTAATATTTACTGCCTCTGAATTTATATTTCATTGTCTATGCTATTTCCATAGAGAATATCCATTATAAATACATAGTTTCCGGTAAATAATTTGAGAATTTTAGTCGTGGAGTGGAGCGGTTTGCACACATACCAACCAAGCAAAACAACGTAAATTTTCGCTCTGCGCACCCACGAGGTTTGTCACTAACTATAGGTACATCGAACATTGGATTTTTTCCTAGGCGGTACTTTCTGCCATTTTTTTATATTGTGAAACATTTGTTTTATGTAGTTTTGATGTTAAATGGTCTTGATCTTGAACTAAATGCAACACCGATCTCAATGGTGAAGATGGTGAATGCGATATTGAACGATGATCAGGTAGCTGTATCTGTGAGGAAAGGAACTCACTAGCCTTGGAATTTGTTGCATCCGCAACCTGAATAATGGTTCTTCCTTTCACCAATCAAACTGTAAACCTATCTTCTTAGGTACTCGTGAATTATTTAAAAACATATTTGGGCCTTCAAAGATCAGTTAGGTAGACATTTGACTAGAAATTAAGAATTCAGGTTTCGTCCCCGGTGGGGTCTCATTAATAATGTGACTAAGTTGACCGAATCACAGCACAATCACACCAAATAATTAAACTAATTCTGAATTTTAAATAAGCATATTTTGATTTGGGGAGAACTAGCGTTATTACGAGGGTAGCTGATTAAAAAATACGCATACATACAAATGTGATTGTGCTGTGTTGACCCTCCGTGCTATACTAATAGCGGTAATACAGGCGTTATTTGAAATATCACCGAAGTCAATTTTATTAGGTACATACATAATAAAGTCGAATATCTAGGTAGAATATTTGCTGTGCTTGAAATTATATACAATTACTTTGTTTAACATTTGTTGAATTTATCCTCATCTCTAACCATCCATTCGAAATCTACCCCATACACGACATCTACCCTAATCACTCCTGTAAATATTATTCTCATCGCAAATTGATCATAGTCAACAACATGGAAAATTCGACTTGAAACTATGGATTTCCAAGGGAACTTTCGATTAAACTTTCGATATTTTTTACAAATATATGTTGTGTTAATTTCTGGACTGACTGAAATACACCAAAAAATAAACTGTCGAAATGTTTGATGCTTTTTAAATTTTTTTCGATTTCAAACTGTTTTTAAAATATGTACAATGAATTGAATTAATTCGTCTCTGCACTATAGAAAATAATAAAAAGTGATATAAAGTACATATGTCGTCACAACTTTTCTAAAATCAACGGCATTATACTAAAACAATAATAAGAACTAGTTTAACCATATAAGAAATAAACTTGACCACAAATGTCGCATTTTTATTTGATTTATTCCAAATCCTGGTTCCATGAAAACATGTTTTTCTATATCTTATGATACAGGTAAGTTTATGCAGACGAATTTTAGGTAGGTTCTTAATTTTTAATGTACAACTTCGAGTTTTTATAATCAGTTAAAATTAATTCTACATAAATATGTTATGCATACAAAGTATATTATAGTAATAGGTATAGTATACACGTGTGTATGTTACTGAACTTCTATACGACCGGACCGACGATGAAATTTTGATGAAATTTTTTGTGCATATTTGAGTGGGTCTCGCGATGGTTTAGATTCACAATTCGAAAAAAAAATTGTAACTGAGCTAATAAACAGATAAAAAAAACATGTACACCTGATATTATGCAAACAGTATAACTTTTGAGATGTACAATTAAAATGCAAAACATGAGTTTCATTTATATCTTTATAATATAATTCTTTTGTATGTGTGCATGTCACTGAACTCCTAAACGGCTGGACCGATTTTTACGATTTTTTTATTATTATTATTTTCTGGTGTCACGTAAGAGCCAGGTTATCGAAAATACAACATTCTGAACGTTGCCTTTTCGGGTGAGGCGAGACTGATGTGTGGGAATAAAAGTATGTGTCGTGATTCCTTTAATAAGGTAATGCACACCCGCACGTCTGTCGTTGATTACCATACATAGTGGGATATGCCGTGATGGTGTGTGGTTATTTTTATGTTTACTGAACCAGCTAATAGCAGGTAAGCAAATGTTCAGGCAGGACAACGTATGTCGAGTCCGCTAGTGTCCATATATATAATATAATGTATTGCTTGCTGGCAATATTTTTATTTGTGTACCATCATACAATTAATTTCTCACGCTAATATTGTTTCTCTGGGCTGGAAACACTGGTTAGTTGGAAGAAATTGCCACATGGCAATAAACTCGCCACTTACGCAGGGTGCAAGGAAGTGTTTATACCTAATTATTATTATTATTATTGGAAAATTTTATATGTACCTACTTGCATGTTATTTTAAGAAAAAAATAGGATTATTTCTAATCTACATTTTTTAATCGAAGCTTTATCATTACATTTTACATGTTATAATCGATATAAGTCGAACGCCGTGGCATAGTGGTAAGTCTTTTGATTTCTGTGTTGGGTGTTGGATGTATCGGGTTCGATTGCCACCAGAGAATAGGGTTATTCAAAATTTATTATTATTGTTAGAAACATTGGGTTGACCTTTTCGCAATAAGCGTGGTACTTACACAAAGTGCAAGGAAGTGTTCACAATATGATATTTTTTCCCTTTTTTTGCTGAATACAGGAAATTATTCAACTAAATTTCTTAATCCTTATTTTGAGCTGGTATGTATTGAGCTTGCTTTTCTGTTTGAAACAGTAGTTCAATATGTATATAATGTTTTAGATAGGTACTGAGTACTTAGGTGACTGCATAATACTAATGTCCATTGTTCATTGGATTTGTAAATTATAATCCAACTGTCAATTTGTTCAGGAGAATTTATTTCTCTTAACATTTCGATATTGTTTCAAGCCATGATTAATAATAATAAAATAATAAAACTCTTTTATTGTGCAAAACAAATCACATAATGTGGTGGACTTATTGCCCGTAGGCAATTTCTACCAGTCAACCACACGATTCGCGAGATTGTATGACCAGGGGGGCGAGTCTGGTCCGACCGGCGAAATAAAAACCCTAGTGATTACCCATATCATGGATATAATTATTATATGGAGTTCTACAATATCTTTAGATGTCGTAGAACTCCATATGATAATTATATCCATGATATGGGTAATCACGGAGGTTTTGATTTCGCCGGTCGGACCAGACTTGCCCCCCAGGTCTACATTCTTCATGGTTTTTGAACTTAATTTTTGTAATAATGAATACAGTCGATTAATTTTTTTAATCGAAAAGGTTTCTATAGTCTGAAATTAATCTCAATAAACTTAATAACGAGTAGCCCTGCTGGAGAGCATATCGTAAAGTAACAGTCGAACTGAAAAAATAATAATATAGCTAGGGACATATTTTGTTAAACCAATCGAGTACAATTGAAGTAATAAATTATTAGTTTCAAAAACACTTGCCAAAAAAGCAAACTTGAGATTTTTTACATTATTTGCTTGAGTTGTTTAGCTATCGCAAAAAATTGTTTCAATATAATATCTATGTAAATATTATGTACCTACATAATATGTCCTATTCTGATTCGTTTCAGAGTACGAAAACGTCTATAGCCAAAGGGCGACTGTGGATAAAAGGATTTTATCCACGCGGTGTGACGTAATGAGTCTCGTATAAATGCAGTCAACTTTTTGAAATTTCTCATATATTAAAATTCAGACGGATAAATTTTAGTACACGAGAAATGTAAAAAAGTTGCTTGTTTTTATACGGGACTCATTACGTCACACCGCGTGAATAAAATCCTTTTATCCACGGTCGCCCGTTGGTTACAGACGTTTTCCTACTCTGAAACGAATCAGAATAGGACAGATTATGTTCCTTAAATAATATGCCTATAGATTAAGATTTATATGCCTACTAAGTTTGTAATGTTTTGTGCAAAGACCTTATTGGTTTTGTGAAATGTGACTCATTTCAAAACACGAGGACTTTCATTTTGAAGTTGAGTCATACATACGTATGTATTTAGGTACTATGTAAAATTTGTAAATATTATAATACTGTGTAATTTCTATTGTTTTTTCAAAAAAAAAAAAAAAATATATAGTGAAAATTATAATGTGTTTTTATGACAAAATATTGAAGGCCAATTTGGTCTTCGTACGACCACAGGATGAAAACGAGTAACATAATTATTTATTGGAACATTTTATGAAACCTACATATTTGACATAATTTAATAACTTTGTAATTAGTGTAATTATTGTCGTTTTTACAAACGAATAGGTATACTTTTGTCTATGGTGATGTTTTCCCGCCTTTCTCTTTTTGCGAATAGTCAATAACTTTGTCTATAATACACCTATCTGTCATAGACATAAAATATATATACCTAGACGGGGTATTTATTTATTTATTTAATTAAATGGCACTTGTAACCTCAAATGAAGGAACATTGGCCAGAGTCAAGTTTGTTACAAAATCGTGCATTTTTTAATCACAATAAAATAAACAACAAATTATAAAATATGTGGGAAACCAAAAAAAAAATATTAATAATTAATACTGAAATTAAAAATTTAAAAAGTTGTGAAAAAAGTTTTGTTTTTAAATGGGAAGTAGAAAATGAAATCACAATTTGATGTTATTCTGTCTGATAAATTTTGTAAGAACATTAAGTATTTGAAATTTATTAAGGCTGAGTAAGGAGGTGATATTATGAGGAGGAAATATTTTAAATTTAATCAGATGTGTTAAAGATATTGGGAACTTAGATGAAGGGCAATTGAAAAATATGTGATCCAAGCTGCCTTCTTCTTGGCCACATTGACAAAGAGATGAGTTCTTAATACCCAACCTTGCTAGGTGAGAAGGGGAACAGCAGTGTCCGAATCTCAATCGGCATATGACGGAAGATTCATGTCTGCTACAACGAAATTTGGAAAACCATGGTTTGATGGGGATAAATTTTTGAATCGATGCATATCTTGAACCTTTTGAAATTGAAGATAAATTATAGTGTGTATTCCATTCATTCAACATATAAGAATGAACAAGAGGAAGGATGTCATGAATCAAATTAAATTTGTATCTGTGAGGATCACCCGATGAAATAGCAAATCTAGCTAAATTATCAGCTCTCTCATTACCAATAATGCCACGGTGACCCGGAATCACCTGATAATTAAAGTGAGTTTAAAATTTTCGCGCGCTTTATTTCTTGGCTGGCAATAAATTGTGGTTTTTCATACATTTTTCCATAACTTTTCCGTTTTTTTCAATAATATTTCGAATTGGTGATTTTTATTTAGTAAAAGTGTACATATTTATCAAATAAAGGATATTATTTATTGTTTTCATTAATTTGTTTGTTTTTTTTGTGTTAATTTATAAATTATATCACTTTTTGTAAAATGTGTGAAGTTTCTTTTTTGTGTGAAAGCAAACTTTGAAACTTTTAAAGTTTAATAAATAAAGTTATATACGATATTTTTTTACTAGCGATATTTTGGTATTTTGAAATTGAAAAATATGAAATAAAACAGATATAGGTTAAGTTAAGATGAAATAATTTTAATATTAATTCATAATTAAACTGATTAACTAGGATTTAACTGTTGTTTCTTGGGATGTCAAGAAACAACAGTTGTTGTTTCGTTTCAGAGCTCAATATTTAAATAAGTACATACATACCATCACAAATGGTAACCAGCGACGGGTGTGCAATACCTTATAAAAGGAAGCACCACATACCTATAATGGCAGATTTTATAATTACTACAAAGCATATACCTATTCACTCACTGTTAAAAATTCAATCTAAATAAATTAAATCACTTAGAATGTTTCTATTAACAAATGAGATAGGTATGTAAAACGGTTGAAAACTAAAAATTATTTAGAAAGGAATGCAGGAAGGGACTGCCAAAGGAAAAATTTGTGACATACAAATCGCTTAATCCTTTATCTGATTTTTGCGTAGCTACTCGATGTGTTTTCGTAATATTACGCTACTTATACTATTATAAAGTTAATAAAGAAAATATTGGTAAGGCTAAATTAAAATATAACAAACCGTAATTGAGATTATTGAATACAAAATCACTGAAATTCTTAATGATCCTAGGCATTACTAAAATGTTAATATATCAATAATTACACTGTAAAATCGCCCATTATTTTAGCCTAATATTTTTGAAAACTTCCTAGATAACTGTTTTTTATAACTTTGATGTACAAACTAGTTTTTTTCGACAAATAAATCCGAAAACTATTCATATAAGTCGTTATTCTCTATACAAAAATAATGTTTTCTGCCAACCAAACGTCAAAAGTCCCGCGGAAAAATGACTCACATTCGATTCATACAAAATTTGCTAACTACGACATCTAGTATATTATATGAAAACCTATGCTATCTGTCAGCAAATAAAAGTTGATCTTGATTATTTATGATGGTTCGCTAAGACGTTACAAATTAATGTATCGTAATGAATCGTGAAGATTAATATTATTGCTAGCTATGTACGTAGTTACGTGCGATAGATACCTAGTGCATAGTGGATGTATGTACGTGGTGCAGAACAGAGAGCGATGTCCCATACATTGTGCAACTTTAGAATACGAAAACGAGGCCAAGGAGTATCGTCTGCCGCGGCTCTTACCAATCATTTTGTAAATAGGAGTACGCAAATATTTCAATCATACAAATAATCAAATTGCCGATGCTGTGAAATAAATAAGGGACGTTGCGCAAAACCAAGTGACCGCGATTATATATATATATATATATATGAAAACTTTTCCTGCCTCTTACGTAATGTCACATCAACGGAAACAAATTGGTTCATCATTTCACACATATGAAATTGTGGGGATTGAGGAGGCAAGCCCCTCTGGCTTGCCTATATAAATCCCCACCAACGACGAGCCAAGACAGTTCTCATTTAACATTCTCACTGGCAAGTCAATAAACACAATGTAACCCAATCAGCAGTTTCAATATCATCCCACTATAGGTACCCACCATACTTCTATATAGTGGTGAAACCCGACGTGATATATACCTATAGTGGGAACAGTGTTGATGTTTAGAAATTTGGTAATTTGAGCCTTCGTGAACCGTGGACTAGATAACGAATTCGTCCTACACGTTCGTCACAGTGCAAGCTTGCAAAAATAAACATCAAGCGATAACACCGCTGTGAAAATTCAATACTGCTGACACTTACTTTGTTTTGTCGTGAGAACTCATAATCTGAGAAGTGACTACTGCCCCATCGTGATGTCTACCACGCTACCAGCAACTCCCGCCTGCGAACTTTTCTGCATCCCGTCAAGCTAGATCCGCTTGACCACGACAACCCAAGCTGCTCGCTCTCGTCTCATCGCCTCCATGACAAATCCAAGCCGCTCGCTCTCGTGTCATCGCCATCATGACAAGCACAAGCCGCTCATCCGTATCTCGTCGACATGACAAGCCGAAACCGCTCATCCTTGTCTCATCGACACGACAAGCTGAAACCGTTCACCTCGCCTCATCGACAGGACAAGCTGCTTGAAGGAAATTTCTCTCAACCTTCGTGCTCCTGCCAGACATGGACTCATATCTTTGCTGACACACGTAAGAAATCTTACCGATTCACAACCATGATGGATGACCTAGTGCGCACTTTACAGCTCCTGCAAAAGGAAGTAAAGTCACTAACAAGCATCCTCATCAGGCTATACTGGAATACCATTCCAAAGCTGTAAATCACTTGACACGCCGTAAGCAGCAAGCAAAATCAACAACACCATCTCGCTCATAGATTTCCTCTCCAACACCTTTTCCTCATCTGGAAGACGTCCTGCAACTACCAGTACATTTTGCAATACAACCCACTCAAGAAGTCCAAGATCCAACGTAGGATCAAGCCAAAAGCAAAGTAGAGCACGACCAAGAAACAATTTCTCTGTCCGGCCTACACAAACACCGGAAGCCCAGGATTACGTATGCCAGTACCTACAGCTACTCGATCTCTGGAATTCAACATCCGGTCAAGTTAACATACTTTCGTTCAACAAGAACCAACAGCAACCAAATCAACATTTTCATCAAATCGTTCTACCGTTCTAGTGTCCTCTAAGTGTTTTAAAAAAAAATAAACTTCTATTGTAACAAAAAAACTTCAGTCTTGAATTTACGCAATCTCGTTTATATTATTCGTGTTATCTACAACATACTATACAGTGTCAAAATACTCCTGCTGCATATGTAAACTTTTCAGTATCTACAATATCATACAAGCAAGATTTTTTATGTATTTCGTTAATTTCCATTATGCCAACTAATCATTCTCACACGGCTAAGTTCAGGTGTTTTTCCAAGGAACTGCAGACCTTGATTAATAACTGAACTTCAATCTCAGCAAACCTGATCAATTTGCTGACTAGAAAATTAAACATAAAAAATCTCGTTTTCTTTGTACCATTTTAATTTATTTTTCTTTGTAATATGATACGCAGCGCCCAATGCTTAACAGCAATCCGAATGTTATCTATTTATAATATAGTCAAACAAGCAACACATAACATTATGCAATTTGAGACATTTCTTCATATCTTAATTAATAATATTTTTCCATTCAATGTACACATTGCACGATTCCAAGTTTCTCAAACTTTGAATATTTATTTTACATGTTTGATAATCTTTTATGTTCACACTGTTAAATCATACAATGTATTTTACTGTTTTTACAAATTATGTATGTCAAATTTAATTGTTATATGTAGCGTTATCACTTAGAGGGGAGCACTGTGGGGATTGAGGAGGCAAGCCCCTCTGGCTTGCCTATATAAATCCCCACCAACGACGAGCCAAGACAGTTCTCATTTAACATTCTCACTGGCAAGTCAATAAACACAATGTAACCCAATCAGCAGTTTTAATATCTTCCCACTATATGTAGGTACCCACCATACTTCTATAAAATAATAAGCTATAAAAGATTCAAATTTGTTTGCACAAATTCTACTTATAAGGTAGGTACCTACACAATACAAAATCAATACGCTTAGATTACCTATTATATTATAAGTCAAGAAACCAAATTTGTTTGCAGATGGAACATTGCACCCCGATCTGGTCTCCCTTTTATAACATACATATAAATAGAATAGAAAGAGTACAAAAAAGGTACCTTAAAACCCTCAACTACAAATCACACCTTCATTTTCCTAACTACACAGATTCCAGGAAATTTCACGGCCTTGAATCCCTTGAGAAACGAAGAACTCATAGCGACCTATCACTTCTACACAAAATAGTTAATAATTGTTTTGATGCTTCCCAAATAATAAGTAATATGTCCAAAATAATAAGTAGTAAGATGGGTCGATGGCAGAGCGGTTAGCGCGCTGGACTAGTAATCCAGTGGTTGCGAGTTCGAATCCTGCCTCGACCGATTTCGTTCACCTATAACACAAGCATTTATTTGCTTATTTTAGGGAACGTAGGAAGATGTATATGTACTTGTCTAACAAGGACATTATATTCATTTAAAAAAATATATATATACTATTTCATGTGCCAGGTAGAACGAGCAGACACTCAAATCTATTTCATATTCCACACTGTAGCACTAATCACAGAATTAATTCATGCTTTCCACGCATTTGTAAGCAGTATGACACAAAGTTTTACGACATTGATGTACTCAACAGCACATATCCGCAATATCGCAGGAGTATATCAGCAAAAACGTAGTGATACGAGGCATGAAATATACCAATCCCCTTTATTCCCTCCCCACTCCCCGCAATTCCTACATACCCCCATTATCTATATCCCTAGTTTTGAATTACTTATCTTATTTATATTCTTTGCTATTTTTTTGAAGCTGTATACTTAAATTTTAATTAAGTTTTTAACTCACTCCACTGTATATGTTTTTTAAGCTAACTTGTCTTTTTTTTTATATTACGCATGTTGTGGGAACTATTTTGGCAAATTACTGATATTCTAATTGTTTTTATTTATTGATTATAAATTGCTGTATGTTTCCCCCCTAAATTAAATAAATTAATAAATTATGAATTATTGATATTATAGACAGTTTCAATTATTAATTCCTTTTTTAGCTTTGCATTGGTACGATTTCTCAGTGTTGTCCAATGGAAGAAACGGATTTGACAACAATTAGATCACACTAAGTTGGATAAATTAAATGCACAGTATTCGTCACAAAGTAAGGATAGTAAAAGTTTTTTTATAGGCCCCCAAAAACAATACCTACAGTGAGTTTTATAAAAGCCTCCGTATATTTACCAAGTAGCGAAATATTTAAAATTTCAGCAATTCCGTAGAATTAAATTCGCCAGATTTTCAACTATGCAAACTTACAAACACAAAAACACGAAAGGAATGTAAAATTGTGTGTAATGCACAATAGTCTGTTTCAAAATAATCTACATGTGCCTGTGAGAAAATTGTAAATTATTTCGAAAACATAACACTCTAAATAAATCTTGTATAAAATGCGACTCAATAGCAGTCGAACTTACTGATTCCAAAATATTTATAAAAACCCATTTTATTTTATTTATGAATAACTGTTTTTCAATTTTTCGCCTGAAACTTACACGATAACATTTTTTGAATTAATATATTTTGATTTAAAATAATAATAAAATCGGTATAATGCGATAGACTCATAATTCAGCAGATTTAATTAATTCTCTTCATATCAGAACTAACGTCAAATGTGTCAAAGGTTCATATTTCATTTCATGCATATAATTTGCGATGTAAATAATTAGGTTATCAATAGAATTGGAAAACAGGTATATTTTGTAAATGTTAACATTGTTTACAAAACCATTAAGCGTAATCATTGAAACCTGCTATAGTTTTCGCCAAATATCTTGAACCTAGCTTCCGGGTGTGCAGAACGTAAATCTGCGTATTTTTGCTTCGTTGGTATACGTGCAATTTGCTCTCCTTCTCGGCGAAACGAGTCAAGATATTTGGCGACAACTATACTACACACCGCAAGGGGAAAACGACTATTGTAAAAAAAAACGTTCATGAAAATACACATATTGACTAAAAATTCATACCAGATATATTATGTGTTATTTAAATAATATTTATGTAGTATGTTCTATTTAAAAAATATTCATTAAATTACTGGTTATTGATAAGTATCTCTTTCAAGGATTCCTTGATATCTTAATGTGTTATGTGTTTGTTTTTATATATTAAATATAAAACATGCATCTACCTACTTTTTTTTTTTTGGCTCTTCACCCGTTAAGAGTGTTCTCAGCCATCTAAGTTAAAATATTAAACTGTCAAAATAGAGAAACCTATAACTGCCTGTGTCCCAATATAACTGCCATTTATTCATCAGACGGTATTTTGCGATTGGTAGGAGATCGTTTTGTGTAATATTGGGATGTGTCCGTGTGTTTCCATATGTTGCTCTCTTAGCCAATTCATCCGCTTTCTCATTTCCTGGTATACCACAGTGACTTGGTATCCATGCCAGACAAAGTTTTCTGTTTTGGTTGCATATTTCTTTAATTTTTTCCATATATCTATACAGTAGTGGTCATCACTATACAAAATAGGGGATTTAGAGAGTTTTTCGAGTGTACTTAAGGAATCGGTCAATATTAATGTCTTTAAGAATCGTTTTTTATTTGCATAGTTCAAAGCCTCTATTATAGCTATACATTCTGCTGAGAATATTGTAGAATCTTTATGGAGAGTCAAAAGCAATTCAACTTTATCTGAATCACTAAATACTGCTGCTCCAGTATTGCTTTTGCAGTCCATTTTTGATCCATCCGTATAAAGTATTTTCCAGTCATTCCATTTGGATTCAATTACGTGTTTAAGTCTTTTAGATGCAAAAGCATCTGGAGTTATTCCTAATGAGTGGATTATGTTTGGCGACTCGATTAAATTTTGATAGGGTAATGAGTAAACTGGGAGTGTCTCAGATTTAATGAAATCCGATGAATATTGGTCTAAAAAGGTGAGGCTATTTACAAGAGGAGGGGAGATTTTATGTTTCCAAAATGGTGATTGATTTGTGAATATTTTAAGCATAGCGATTTTTCTAATTAGAGGGTGGAATTTAATAATATTGCATTTTAAAACAAATTTATCTGACAGATACTGTTTTCTCAGCTCAAGTGGTGGGTCCACGGCTTCCACCTGGAGTGCACATACCGGTGTCGACTTCATAGCACCCAATATAAGTCTCAGACCTTCAAATTGTATTCTATCTAAGCGTTGTAAATTTTTCTTGGAAATTGGACTAAGTAAAAACGCTCCATAGTCGATTTGACTGCGAACGTATGATATATACCTACATTAATCGTAGAACAGAAGGGTGACCTCCCCACCAAGTACGGGTTACAGCTCGCATTGCATTTAGTCCAGACTGGCATTTGTTAATGATATGTGTAACTTGAGAGTTCCAAGATAGTCTGGAATCCAAAGTGATACCAAGAAATCTTAATTCCGAAGAGACAGGGAGGATAATGTCATTTAGTTGAATTTTTATATGTGGTATAGAGCGTTTTTTTGTAAACATAATGGCTTTACATTTGGGAGGACTGGGATTCAGGCCATTTTCAGATAACCACGAAGAAATATTTTTGAGAGTATTATTCATAATGTTCTCCATTTGTTGGATTTTTTTCCCTGATACATAAATAAAAAAATCGTCTGCATATATCAGTAACTGTGCCGAGGGTAACAGTACATGAAAAATCTCGTGAATATAAATATTGAAGAGGATAGGGCTAAGGACTGACCCCTGTGGCAAGCCTCTGTCGACTTTTCTTTCTTGAGTATCAATTCCTCGAATGTCGAGAATGATTTTTCTATCCAGGAGAATATTCATTATGAAGATGGCTAATTTTAGGGGGATTCCAATTCGGAGAAGTTTAGATTTAAGAAGGGAGAGAAGCACATTATCATATGCACTTGTGATATCTAAGCTTACTCCTATGACCTGTTCTTGTCTAGAGAAAGCTAAAAGAATATCCGTTGTTAAATTGGCTACACTTTCTACTGAGGATTTTTTTTTTCTGAAGCCAAACATATTGTACGGCAAAATATTTTTGTTTTCAACAAACCAATCAATTCGTCTTTTTATAATATGTTCTGTTAATTTAAGCAGAGTTGATGATAATGCTATTGGTCTGTAGTTGTTCAAAATTGGGATAATGAGTTGAGTTTTCCAAGATTCTGGGATAACCCCAGTATCGAACATTATGTTTATTAATTTTAAGAGATATTCAAGAATTTTGTCGCTACTATTATGCAAGATAATATATGGGATCCCGTCTATTCCAGGTGAAGTATTTTTTACCACTTGTAAGACTGATTTTAATTCGTCTATTTGGAATGGGGCATCTAGCCAGTTACTGCTAGTATGTGAATATTGTAACGAGATTTCATCGATGTTAACAGCATACGGTGGGGCCATTTTATTTAAGAAATCTTCTGACCATAGTTTAGGGCATGATTTAGAAGATGGGGTTTTGTATGAGCCACGAAATTTTCTGATATTATTCCAAACTTCTGAAATTGGAACTTGGATACTAAGTGATGTGCAGAAGTCTTTCCACCCTTTTCTTTTCTTGTTTTTGAGGAACCGTTTGACTTTAGCTTGAACATTTTTAAGATACAAGAAATTTTCAAGTGTCATGTTATGCTTGTAGTCTTTATATGCTTGCTTCCTAATTGACGAATGTTCTTCGCACGCTGAGTCCCACCAAGGATGAGGTAAGGGATACTTTTTGAATTTGGGATTCTTTTTAGGTATAAATTTTTCTGATATTTCAATCGTTTTAAAAAATTCATCGTAGCATTCTTGTAGGTTTTCTATTGAGGGGGGAGTAAATGTTATATTGGGGTTGTTGGTGTAATGATTATATCCTGGCCAATTAGCTTTTCCAAAATTACAAACATTTTTATCGAATTTGTTGTTTCTTTTGGATTTTGAGTTTTCAATATGAGAGGTATATATGTATCTGTATGACGGTTGTGAATAATGCAAAATTATTGGAAGATGATCACTATTGAATGGGTCAGAAAGTATTTTCCAATTCAAGTATGGAGCAATATCGGGACTACATATTGTTAAATCTACTGCGCTGATTCGTTGGTTTGGCACAGGGATACGTGTCGGTGATCCGTCGTTAATAATGCAAAGATTCAACTCATTTAGCAGATCAACTATAATTCTACCTAATTTTGTGCATGATGATGAACCCCACATGTTATGGTGAGCATTAAAATCTCCCATAATTATAAAGGGATGTTTTATTCGAGAAATTATGGTTCTTAAAATATTTTTGGTGGGTTGGAAATTAGGAGAAATATAAATTGAGACAAAAGTTGTACCGTCTATTTCCGCAGCAACAACTTGTGATGGACAATTTATTGGTTTTAAATTTATCTGGTTAAAGAAAAATGTGTCTTTTATTAATAACGCAGCTCCACCTTTGCCATCATGTCTATTATCTTTTAGGCATTGGTAGCCGGGAATTTTGAATGTTTTTTCATCGCGGAGCCAGGTTTCAGATAGTGCCGCTATTTGAACCTGGTTCTCGGATAGCAATTTTAAAATAGAGTCTTTATTAGGAATTGCACTTCTGCAGTTCCACTGGGCAATATTTAAGGCCATTTTGTATGAAAGATTATACAGGGAATTATTGTGCGAGTTACAAGTTTAAGGTCTAATTTGTTTCTGTGATAGAGTTTGAATCGATATCTTCTTTATTTAGGTTGTTATTGAGTATATTGACAGTATTTTGTAAGGTGTTATTAATAAGTGCATCGTTGGACGGTACTGAGATATAGTGTTCTGTGGTAAGGAGTTCATGGATCATATTGTATATGCAATTTAGAATTATTTCTTTACGACTATAATTAATGTCTTCAGGTATTATTGTATCTGGGGTAGTTTCATTTGTTAACGGGAGAGCACATCCATTTTTAGGTACTGGATGGTTTCCATTTGGTGCAATTAATAATGAGTTGATTTGTTTTTTATCCAAGTAAGGGGGGGTATTACTATGTTTTTTAAGATTATTTTTGTTTGAAGGGGTGATTACCCTCCATTTTGGCGTGAAATTATTTTGTGTTTCAATTTTGTTTGAATTGTTGACAGCTTTCGTTTTTTCTGAGTATGATATTTTCACGGAGGGAAACATTCCAGCTGCTTCGATATACGATATACTTTGGTCAGCCATTACTTTCTTAATGTTCCTCTGTCTTGTCAATTCTGGGCAATTTATATCGATAGCCTGGTGATTTCCCGAGCAATGAACACAAATAGTATTTTCTTGAGTTACATTACATGTGTTTCCAAGATGATGTAAAGTGCATTTAAAACACCTAGGTGCTGCAGATTTGCAGTTAGTTTTAGTGTGTCCGTATCTTAAACATTGATGACATTGAATAGTAGGGAATATGTAAGTTTCTACTGGTAGACGATTGTAAAAGAGGTAAAGGTGTGATGGGAGTTTTTGCCCTTCGATTGTGACCACAACAGTTTGAGATGGTTTCCATGTCGGGATTTCAATTTTACGGTCTCTGTAGTTAAGCCTTCGAATTTTTATTATTTTTCCGAATCCCGGAGGGACTTCCAAATTACTTAATATTTCCTCGTCAGAAAGAGATGTAGGTATATCTTTTACAACTCCAAGACGAGTTACGTGAAAGGAAGGTATAAATGGTAAGTAGTTGTTTTGTTCTAAAATTTTGTTATTAAGAAAAGTATTTGCTGCTAAATAATTTTTGAATTCGATTGCAATTGTGCGTTTACCCAACGGCTTGATTTTTTTTATATTATCAATTTTATTTTTGTAGATAAACGAACCGAATGAGATAGCCTGTATTTGAAGACTTTCTCCCGCTACTTTCTTTTGTACATGTACAATAAATGGGGAAAGAGAGGATTCATTATACAGTAAAGAATTCTCTTGGTGTACTGAGGGGTTTATGTTTGGTTTGAATTTTTTGGATACTGAACTATCCAATAATGTATTATCATGATCTATCGGTGTGGACTGGGCCTTACGAGTTTGTTTTGATGGCGTACATTCTAATACATTGTTATCTGTTGACTTGGCAACAACGTTACTAGGTAACATTTCGCTAGCACAGCGCATGAAGCGCCGGCAAATTGTTTGCTTACCTACCTCCACTAAGCAATTGTTTTGACACACTTACAAAAAAAAATAAAATAAATAAAAATGGAACGAACTCACCGGTTACGTGGGGACAATATTTTAACTAAGATATGTTCACATAAGCATTTAAACCACTTAAAACACCACCACCACCACTTAAACCACTTAAAACATCAAAAACACAAAAAATATGAGGAGCGAACTACAAGCGTCGTGATTCATTCAGCGGCAATTCACGTCCCATCTACCTACTTATTAACGTTCTAATATCTAGCATCGAACTAGTCGAAAAACTTATCATAAAATTCATTCGAACACAGCTGGAATAAAACCGGGCACAGGTGTCAAATATCTAACTAGAACCACGAAGGCCAAATAATATATGGTTGGCTTTGAAGCTGTGTATTTTTAGTAGCATTAAATTGTTATCTATATAATGTAGAATAAGTTTTAAATGTTATGTTCAAAAGGTCTTGTAAGAAATTTAAATAGTATAATTGAAGTTTCATCACAAAAACAATTTTGACTTTAAATTTGAATTGGATATTGTACCTATGATATTTGAAGCTCTTTCTTCTACCACAATTAAAGCAGGCAGTTCAATACTGTTGCAATATCCGTGAAATCGATATTGAACTATACCTACAGATCTTATCTCGTGTTCTAATATACCGTCATTTATTAAAGAATAAGAAAGAGATTAACAACCTTCAAATGCAGGAAATTGCACATCTCTAAACAAATAATCAATTGAAATGTTTCATTAATTCATACGCAACTATGACGAAAAGGGTCTATTTATAAAATTTTGAAAAGGGCATTGAATCCCGAAGTACCTAATAAACCTAAGTAAATCAATCAAAAGAATTAAGTGAACGATGCAATTATATAAATTTAATGATTGACTTATTAATATCGGCATCGATATGTATATTCAAAACAAATTGATTCAAAATAATTTTCAATAAAGAAAAAATTAACGATTCATAAAATCCAAAACCAGAAGAGACCGAAAATGTATTGACATCACGTAATAACTACACTTTATGAGATAACAGATATAATAATTATGTCTTCTTTATTAATATTATATCAAAACGAGTGGGTTGTAGCCAAAACTTAACTCTCCATTACATAGTAACTGTACCTACATTTTTTATACATGAAAGGTTGACAATTTCTACATGCATTTTTATGAAGTATATTTCTATTAGATTCTTAAACAAATATGAGATACCCAGAGGACAAAAGTTTTCACAATACACCATACACTGATACACACAAACACATTGTCACGAAACTCATAGTTTGTATTTTCTACATGATACCTGTTGAGAAATTTTAAGTAAAATTGCATTACAAGCAAGATGAGCATGCACGAGACAGTGTATCAATATTGATGAGGCGATGTATGTGTCAAAATAGAAGAATGCGGTGTTCGGTTCTCACTGCCTCCCCTTTTGAGGAAGATAGAAGTGGAGAGTAAAAAATACACTCGTCTATAGAGACACATACAATATCAATATGAAGTTGATCACTCAATTTTCCCTTACAGAAGTTATTTTACTTCTGTTATATATAAATAAAATAAATAAATAAATAAATACATTTTTCATACAAATATGAAATTTATTTCACATTGATATGGCAGACCATAATTTTTTTTCTTAAGTTTTAACAATCTTTGAACGCATTTTTGATGAGTGTATTTTTGTTGTATCAAAATTTCAAAAAGAATAAAAGTTCCTCGATTTTCCAGACCGTGAGAGCATTTTGAAAGTTTGGACAGATGAAATCATAGAGAAAAAATTAACGGATATCTATGGAAAACTAATCAACTCTATGTTTATGGATTTTACATATACACGATATCGATATGAAGTCAATCGGAATTATCGTTTGAGCTGTAGAAAGGACACAAAAAAACAACGTAAATCATTAAATCATAGAGAAGAAATTAAAAGTAGTCTATGAAAAACTAATCAGCCCTAGGTCTTTGCACTTTGCACATATGGTTTAAATATGAAGTCGATCGGACTTATAGTTTGGGCTGTAGAGAGGACACAAAAAGGATACGACATACGACATACAAACACATCAAGACGAAACTCACAGTGTGCACTCTCTACCTAATACCCGTTGAGAAATTAATGGAAAAAATACGCTTAAAATTGTGAAACCATGACTCTCCACTATTCCATAGTGTGGAGAGTAAAAATGTATGACATCACAATAAAAATAAAAATAATAATTATTATTTATTATCATTATTATAACGGAGAACCGGTAGAAAGAGTTAGTTGCGTAATGCGAGTTCAAGAGAGAAATCCTTATCGCACATGAACCCCGTTACTCGTGAGAACCTACTACGGTCACGTGACGTATTTTAGGCACGGTTTTGATGCAAGTAGGTACTGAAATAACAATAAAATACTCGTATGAAGCATCTATACATAGACTTTTTATTTGACGTGACATAACACTAACAAAACTAACGGCAAATTGACCCGCAATAAAAAAAAACACCTCAAATTTGATCACTCAAATAGCGCGAGGAATACAAATTTTCAAATTTTGATACACACATAATTCATAACTGTAAAGGGGATAAATGGAACGTTTCAACATTCGATTAGATTCAAAGTAAGGCTCCATCACTCCATACATTTTCCATCACCCTGCTATGCTATTAGCGGTGAGTTACAATTTCGAAAGTATCAAGCGAATTTTTATAATCTTAATCATGAACAAAATAAAATAATAAACACTTCCTTGCACCCTGAGCAAGTGGCGAGTTTACCCATTATGTCCAGTCCAGAGAAGTAATATTTGCGTGAGAAATGAATTCAAATAAACTTATCTACTATCATCTATCATTACTTACTACCTCTTTCAACACGTCCTACTACCTCGTTCTTACAACACGTCCAAACCATCTTAGCCATTCAGCATCCTTGAGGTGAGTTATTCACGAATGCCGCGCAGTATAAATCATTCAACTTTGTTATTATACCAATAGTTAACACTGTTATTATATTTATTTATTTATACATCTTTTTGTACATAATATAAACAAATATAATTGTACACTGGCGGGCTTATTGCCATTAGGCAATTTCTTCCAACCAACCAGATTACAAAGTATGACAACATTGTGTATGTACAACAGCAAATAAAAAAGAGTAAAAGAAATAAAAGAAAATACGTATAACACTTAAATACTATTAAAACAAAAAAAAAAATTATAATTCATAGCAAGAAAAAGGATATGGTAAGGACAGGAGAGGAAATCGGGATCAGGTGTTCAAGGATAAATATTCCTTCTTTAGTTTTTTCTTGAAAATACTAAGTGAGTTAGACGACGCAATATCCGGACTAAGGCTATTCCATAATCTTGCTGATTGTACTTCGAACGAAGAGCTGAGAAATTCTGTATTATGGATAGGTATGGAAAGTGTTGTACATTCAGCAGATCGGAGTGGAAGTCCATGACTGGATAAATAAGTGAATTTGCTTTTGAGGTACTGTGGCAGGTTTGGGTTCGAGAGAATATTGTACAATAGTGACAAAATGTGTATATTGCGCCGCTGGCGTATCCTGGGCCAACAAAGAAGATTTATATAAATTTATAATAACACATTTTATATAAATTTATTCTATGCTGGGAATAGAACCCAGGACGCCCGCACAGAAGTCAAACGGCTCACCAATTGTGCCACGGCGGTCATCAGAGAATCATCTGCTACGCCCAATTCCACCTGCTCCGCATATGGCGACTGAAAACGGCCCCTTCGCAGAACGCTAGTAAGAATGACAAAGAATACATGGCACGAAGAGTAGCTCTATAAGCTCCTCTAGACTCGTGGTCTCAGCACAATAGTGCAAAAAATAACAATCAACGTCGTTGAAAATAATATTCACAGACATGGATTGTCGTGAAAGTACTTCAAGTCTGTGACTGTAAAATTGGGCATCTGGAATTAATTTTTTTTATTCAATTCAGCAGATAGAAGGGCACTATAACCATGGCAAAACAATTTGAAGGCTGTAAAGTTCTTCGAGGCCACTAAATCTGCATGCCCAATGGGACCTTAAAGAGACCCACGAACAGCAGCAAGGAGCTCCGTTGTTGTAGGATGCATTTGGGTGAGAGCATTCCCAGAGGATGTGCTCCGAAGTTTAGTCGGGGTGATGGCATAACTGACATGACGACGAGTTTACAAGGCGGAACCTATGAAGGTAGCTATTAAAGCTGCCGTGTCCTGTGATGAACTGGAATGTCCAGAAATCTGGGACGGCCCAAAATTGACGAAGTCTAGTCCTCATATCAGGGAAAAACAAGAATGTTGTTCGTCCTACGGGGCACGAGCTCACTGAATGACAGTATAATGTAGACACAACATAAAGTATTATCTCTATAATCAGTATTATCAGTATTACCAATTAGTATTATCGGTGAATCATCTATCTATCTGTGGCTCTACAACCCAGGTTGGTTCTTAGCCTCCTGCAGAGCCCGTCTCCATGACTGCTGGTCTTGTGATACATTACGCCAGTTATGAATGACAATGTTGTTTGCATCATTCACTTCTCCGTCCATCCATCGAAGCTTCGCCCTTCCAATTCTTCTGGATGTGTTCGGCCCATCTGAGTCTTTCGATTTCTATTTCAGTCAAGATGGTGGGATCCTGGTACAGATCATACAATTCCTGGTTGTATCTAATACACCACTCTCCGGTGTCACAAATCGGGCCGTAGATCCTTCTCAGTATTTTTCTCTCAAAAGTTTCCAGGGCTCTTTCATCAGTTTTGGTGATTGCCCGGCATTCCGATCCATATGAGAATACTGGTCGGATAAGAGTCTTCATCAGTGAATCATCAAATGGGACCAAAGAAATCTTAATTGTTTTTTATTTTTATTTTTCTGAGTCTTGTCATCTTAATTCGTCAATGTTTTCTGTTATTCTTTTTTTTTTGTAAAATTCAATTATAAGTTTACAGAAATTTAAGCAATTTGTTTATGGTTAGTAAATTGTTGATTTTATCGATAAGAAAATGTGATCGGTATACAAGTACACATAACATATTTATTTCAACAAAACATGTTTTACCCAATATCCACGCTAAATTTGATGATGTGATAATATCTTTAAGAGAAACTCTTAATTTCACTTGTGATTTTTTTTCCATATAGGTATAGGTCTCCACGTGATATATGACATATTATGAATATAATACCATTATAAAGATCAATACATTAATACAACGGCACACACAGAGATCAAGACCGGTTCTTAAAAAAAATCAAAAGCGTTTCAAAGAATGGCTGATGGCCGCCGCGCCTCCTACGTAAAAAATCTCTAAAGTCGCAAAAAATAACTTCCTCGATATTATAATAGCAAAAGAAAATGTCGACTTTCATTGTTTGTAGATGTGTCAATAATATTATGTTAACTTTATGTGATGTAAACCATCATTGTTTCATTTATGACATTCGGATCGAGTTATTATTAAATCGTTTTCACTGTGTAATTATGAATCTAGTTTATTAAATTAACAAAACTCATACATCAAAATTCATTAATATATAACTTTATAAAATGAAGCCAAAGCTGTGGAATATTTGAGACTTTTATTCCGGGATTCTAGGAAGTATGTTTCTTTAAAACATTATCTATTTTATTTGATATACATATTTGTTTGATGATAAAGTCTCCAATCGTATAAGCTTTTTAAAGATTTTCCATCATTATTTTATTTTATTTGGAAACATATCTTTTTTATATAATGCATCATAATATATATACACAATTGAAAAATAAATAAGCCAATTATAATGTTACACTAAATTAGGTATATAAAGATATTTCCATTTTATTCCAAGAATTGATCAGATTAACGGGTTCAAAGAATGAGATTTAGGATATGCTTAGGAATCTGGGAAATTATGGCATTTCAATAATGTACGAAGAAAAATGTATAGAAAAATATTCCGACCACCGTGGCACAGTTGGTAAGCCGTTTGGCTTCTGTGCGGGCGTCCTGGGTTCGATTCCCAGCAGAGGAAAAAAATAATTTAAATTCATTTCTCTCGCAAATATTGCTTCTCTGGGCTGGAAAAACTGGTCAGTTGGAAGAAATTTCCATTTGGCAATAAACTCGCCACTTACACAAGGTGCAAGGAAGTGTTTATAATTTAATAATTTATATGTTTTACAATAATTGTTACCGTTTCAATTAGATTACATCTATTATTTTCTAATTTTCTTAATTTAATTAACTTCTCGGCCAACTAACGCGTACTATGTGAAATATTAATTTAACACGCACCCAATAACAAGTTGAAACACTATGGAGTCCTACAACATTAATCGTCTCACAGATCCAGACCCAACACAATTGGAAACTGTGTCTCCACCGGGAATAAATTAAACCCGGGACCTTTGGATCAGCAGTCAGATACCCAACCAATTGAGCCACGAATTATATTATTACACATATAGACAAACACCTGATAATATAATTATTATTATTTATTTATTTATAGGCAGGCAGTCAAGGCTGATGTGCCTATATCCACTGTCGAATTTTATTATTTGGTTGCAACTATTTATTTAGCTGTGTCCAAAAAAAGTCCAGTCTATTCTTGAAAATATTAACATTTTCAGCATCCAAGACATGTTGGGGTAATTTATTCCAAATATACACTACTCTATTAGAAAGAATATGCTTTCGAGGATTTGTTGAGTACCTACTTTTCAAAAATTTTAAGCTATGACCACTCAAATTAGTTTTAAATGTTATTATAAATATATTTTACTAACAAATTTTCAATAATATTAATACTATTTCAATAATATCATACATATAATAAATGTTTTGCGATTCTCTTGTAACATTTTTATTACTTCAGGAGTTGTAAAAAACAATGAGATAGTCACATAGTTAATCTAAATAGAAAAAAAATATAGGTACTCACGGTTTGCACATTTTTGTGCGTTTGGCAAACTAAGGAATCTTCCAGGGCGGTTCTGTTGAGGTTTGATTTCATTTATAGCTCCTGCTGCTAAAGATGCGAGCGCACACAACAGCACGCACGTCAACTTCATCTGAAAATAAAACACATTATCATTTATTAACAAAAATTCGAAATAAAGTTTTCAAAAGATTTTGAGACTCGACACGTATGACTCAATTTAAATGTCTTTTATTCTGGATGTAAAGTAATGAAGTGATTATTTTTATACCGAGATGTGGACCTAGCGAAGAATATCTTGGAGGGAATACACTAAAAATCCAGGAACATGTTAAACGAAAACGCACCCCTCATACGTATGATGAATATCTATAATAGTGAGCATCTAGACGTCAATATTTTTCTTTTGGGACCTCAATCATACAGAACAATGATTAAATTTAACTGGACGATTGTAGTATCGGCATTGATTGGCATTACTTTTGCAAGCTTGCAGATATATAATCTCTCTCTGACACATATATGTATACACACACTCACACACATATAACCCAACCTCATATACACATGTGTACACTTATACACTGTTCTCATATATAATATATAACTTTTTAATTGGTTATAGTTTTTTTTTTTACATAAAATATCTGTGTAACAAATGTTATTATATTGTAAATTTTCCGAAAACAAATAAAATAAACGCCAAATCGAATAGGCGTGCAAATTGGATAAACCGTGTACAAGAAGATCTCATACACACTATATTGGAGGGAATGGAAGAGGGATCGACTGAGAAAGGGAGTAGAAACAGATGTGTCGCGACAAGAATTGTACCTCCTACAGAGAGACAAAGAGAATCTCTGTAGACCGAGCGAAGTGGATCAAGATAATGCAACGCTTAGCTGCCAACTAATATCCGAGATTGAAATAAAAATAGATGTCGTCGTTTTTGATACTCCATTAGAACATTAGCACCCGATAAAGACAAACTTTAATCTAAGAAAACATTGGATTTGTTATATATTATGCTGAACTTAAAAAGAAACTATTCAAATGTAGTTTTCGAAAGAAAATAATTTATAATTTTAATACGTTTCCTCATTTAAAATAACAATCAGATTTTAACCACAAATTATATACCGCAACTAAATATCACGATAGTCTCAGGAGAATATCATTGCACGATCGATTCGCTTCAAGTCACATAGGATTTAAGATGACATTTCATTATTTCAGGTAAATAAACGAGAACATTCCACTAACTAAAAACATATTCGAAGAACCATTTATACGAAATAATTTATACGAAAATCAATTTATTATGACACTTCCTTACACCCTGTGCAAAATAGCGAAGTTGTTTTCAAATGGAATACACACAATTTAATATTATACCTTTGCTTTGACATTACTTGTTAATTTGAATCAATTTACATATCTAATTGTTAAATAAAATTTTCGAGAACCTTATAGCTATTACTTTTCCAATAAATCCCATTGACATACCGTACATATACATTATTTACATCCCTAAAAGGCCCATTACTTAATAATAATGATAACAAAGCAAAGCGAACGATTTTATTCTATTTCTTAAAGAAATATGTAAAACATTGCACTTCAAGGATCTATCGCAATAATTTATTTACTTATTTAAACATTTTGCACACATTCCATACTAAGTGCACTATGGCGAGCTTATTGCCATATTGCAATATCTTCAAACCAACCATATATTAATGTGTATGAAAATGCAATATCCTGACAACCAGATGATCAAACACATTTTAATTTTGGATACATATTTTGTAATGAGTATTCGGTCTATGTAAATGAAATTAAGTACCTACGTTAACCGATAATTATTTGAACATGCACGTCAAAATTATTTATAATTACTTCAATTATATTATACATATGTATTACAGAATGAATCATTGATAACAAGTTGCGGAATCGTTGTGATATTCAAAATAGGTATAGACTGTATCAAATTATTTTAAATTTCATAAGATCACAAACGTGTTTTATATTTTTACATTTTTTTTTATCTAATCTTGCTTGCTATTTACAAAAAATACCAACTGCCACCCGCTGAGAGCCAATTATCCTCATTATTAGACTAGGTATATGTTTGAGAAGTGGATATTCAAATTTGAACACAAATGATATCTATTATTTTTCTTCATCTACAATATTGATATCGATTGTCGCGGTGAAAATGTGACGATAACAGATTCATATCTTCTTCATCTTCAGCCTATTCTTTTCCATTCTTGGACATAGGCCTCCCCCTTGATCCTCCACAACTCCCTGTGTTGGGCACACTGCATCCATCTCCCTCCGGCACATTTCTTGATGTCATCAGACCAAGAAATGGGGTCTGGGGTCTGCTGACGCCTCTTCGGCTTGTTCTCGGTCGCCATTCTACGATCTTTTTGGTCCATCGTGAATCCTGGCATCTAGCAATATGCCCAGCCCAGCTCCACTTAAGACCAGCGACCCTTTCGGCTACATTGGCTACTTTTTTAGATTCATATACTGATAGTTATTTCATTTATTTATTCATGAAATTTGAATTGTTATTTTATGCGTAAAATATAAATAAACATTCAGTGGTATTCAAAAAATTCAAATAATAAAACATAATTTCTCCTCTTAAAAGCACGATCTACCAGATAAATAATTTTATATAAATTTCTCCGATATTGAAAATCGAACATATAAAGGCGTCACAAAAGTTAAACAGTTTCACGTTAAATGTTAAAAACCTAAATACACACCAACATTGTCCAAAATTCTAAAGAAGTTTGGGCAAATTACTTATTAGGTGCAAATGATACAAATAATATAAAAAGACTGATAAATCCAAAAAAATAAGGAATTATTCTAGAAGTAATCGATGTCATCGACCGGATAAAAGATCACAGAGGGATAATGCAAAGAAGCAACATTGGGATAATGTGGTCAATGTTAGAAATACAAGTTCAAGGCCCAATGACCCATCTGTATTTGTCTGGTCAGATAAACTCAAGTCATTGAATGATTTTGGGATTCAAGACATTCATCCAAGATTTATTTGTTAACAAAAAACCGCTTACACTACAAATATACCCATAAAATGTTTATACACAAAGCAAATACATACACGCACATTGTAGGAGTGACAAATTATTTTCGGAATTTTGTTTGAATAGAGAAAACAATCACTTAGCTCAACGAGTTATTAACGATTGACTGATTCCAAAAATATCCGTTAGTATTCTGTGAATGTCTCAAAGAGGAACCGAGTCGATTCAAAATCGTTAATTAACTTGCCGCGCTTTAAAATTAACTGTATCGGTCGCCACATAATTAAGAAAAGGAAATTTTGATAATTTCAAAATTTTCATGATTCAACTCATTTATCATCATTGCTTTCGGTAGTTCAGCAGTAAGGTTCACCAATCATTCTGGATGTTGCCAAAGAGTAGGTATATAATACCTACGGATTAAAGAATATGTTGCATTTATATATCCATAGAAACACAGCAAACAAAACAAATTAATAATATACAATCGTAGTAACATTAATTTCATTTTGTGTTCTACTTACACCAAGCAACCACCACAGATAATATAGAAGTAAACTTTCAGTAGCAACCACTTGGTATGCACTGATTTATTATAAAAATAGTATAAGTATAATTATATATTCTTTCTTGAAACTCGAATCCGATCCCGATTTCAAATTTTCATTTAGAACTTACCTATTTGCCGCCTGCATACATTCAAATGAACGACTATTACAATTAAGAGGGTGACTGCTGCCAACGTACCTATTTTTTCAATTTGATATACCATCATTATTACTAAACGAATCATTTTGAAAAAAATAACCTAGTTAGTTTGGATATTAATAAAGAGAAATATACCTTAACTTTTTTATTATGTTCTGTATATATTCTTGTAGGAAAATAATAAGCATACCCCGATTTTAGACATTTATCTTTAAATTCTAAAAAAATATAAGGTATAGAACAATATTTTTTTTTATAAATCAAAGAAGAACAAAATACCTGGAAAAATATGATATGACGTTGCATTAACGCATCAGGTTAAGTAAATAAACCAAAAAAACTTTTATTACGCATTGGCGCTGAATGGAAAATAAATGTTTTTTAGGTTTATTTACTAAACCTGAAGCATTAATGCAACGTCACATCATATTTTTCTAGATATTTTTGTCTTCTTTAATTTAAAAAAAATATATTACTCTACGCCTTATAGTTTATTAAAAATATATCATAAACGTTGAAAATCGGGGTATGCCATTATTTTTCTACAAGAATTTATACAGAATATTATCAAAAAGATAAGGTATATTTTTGTTTATTAATATCCAAACTATCTAAATTATTTTTTTCAAAACAATTTGATAAGAAATAATGATGGTATATCAAATTGAAAAATAGGTACGTTGGCAGCAGTCCCCCCCTTAAAACATACCTACCTACCGCATTCTCTGTTACAAAGGTAGATTCTTAGCGAATCGGATCGTATTGGGATCGAATTTGCAGTGGAGAGTTGGCCGCTGGATAGATTTATTTATTTTTATCTCAGTTTAATTTATTTTTAGTTTTTGTGTTTCGCTAACATTTTTTTTTGCTGTTGTACATTTATTATAATATTATGTTACCATACGTTGTAAGCTGATTATTGCTGTTGTACATTTATTATAATATTATGTTACCATACGTTGTAAGCTGATTATTGCTGTTGTACATTTATTATAATATTATGTTACCATACGTTGTAAGCTGATTATTTGGAAGAAATAATATAAAGGCAATAATCCCGCCAATGTGCAATATATTTATTTCTATTATATACAAAAAGATAAATAAATACTTATGTTTCATAGCTATATATTTACCATATCTATAAAAATGTTGCTTGAATATTTTCAGTACCTATTGAACGTACACCTACCATTGAGTCATGTTTAGAATATTGCTGATAGAAGAGTCAATGAACTTCTTTATTGGGATTAACAACCTACCCAAAACATGTCTCGAGTAGAATTAATTTGACAAATTTCAACAAAGATTATAAAGGAACCTGTGTCTCATTTCCATGGACAAGTTTACATGATTAGATAACAACATAACACACAATTCGATGACAAGTAGTCAACTAATGGTAGACCATTACATAGTTAGTGAGTCACGCTTGTTCCTACGTGTGATTACTTTCGATTTTGCATTATTTATAAACTAGGACAAAAGGAGAAAGTGCTATTTGATCCACAAACCAACCTTGATTAACAACGAAAACTGATACATCGATTAATTATTGGATTGCAACTGTGATCGGAAAAAATATACATATGACCCAAAATATAGACAAGTAGATGTGTGTCTCAAAATATGGTCATTTTTCTCAAAATATATTACCAATGATGGTCAAAATATTAACGTAACCTAAAATTAATAATTACTTAAGATTTGGTAGCCACATTGACAAAAAAAGGTTTAATAACCAAAACTCCTTTAAAAATCCTGTTTTTTGCAACGGAATTCTCGTTAATCAATGTTTATTTTTAATGTGTCAGTAATAAGTAAGTATGTCACATATGTCCACTATGTATATATTATTGTACAGAAAGAACTTACAATGCCTAGTTAGTAGTTAATAATTTTATTTAATAAAAGTATTATTAGCTACTACAAATAAATTTACAAAACAAAACAACACAACATCTCATAGTTCGGCAATGAGGTTCACCACCCCTTCTGAATTTTGTCTTAGTGAGACGAGACTCTCATAGACACCCACACACCTGTCACTGGTTACCCTATTGACAGTGTCGTGATGGTATGAATGAATGAAATATTTTAGTATAATTGTAATCACATTGTTTCAACCTGAACATTTTTGGACAAAAATATATTATTTATAATAGTTTTAATTTTTTATTATAAACAATTCAGAATACGACGTACCTCAAAAATATCGTTTGTCATTATTCTTGATTCAAATGGCTTTAATTATCGTGTTATTTAACAAGTCAAGCCACAACTTAAGAGTGTTGAGTAAAAAAAACATTCATACACAACACAAAAAATTGTGACATTGGAAGTATGGAAAATTTGTATACCTCAATATTGATTTTGAATTGTGAAATAAATAAGTTATTTCCAATTTATTTACAAATGTAAAGTATTATCGATTCTAATTTTAGGTCAGAAATATCTATCTATAAATAATGCTTTATTTCAACGCTCGTATGGAATGGTTAATAAATAAACTTTATTATATTTTATGACACATGTACAGGTAATTTTGAGAATACAATAATTATTGATAAATACGGTTTAGTTTTGAATATTTTCACACGCTCGTTCATCATTGCTTAATATGCCATAATCGTACGTAACTGTGACAAATTACATTTTGCTTTCATTCACGACTTGTGTATGGAATACTGTCTATCTATAGGTGTCACTAATATGATTATTTCTTTATATATGAATGAAACATTGAATTTAAGCACTCAATCTTCCAAAATCACAGAAACTTATTTTCTTTTTGTTATATGTTTGATTATAAAATTTTAATACAAAATTCACATAATAGTTATCGACAAATATCTTGACATAATTCATAAACAACCAAGCATAACAAATACGCGCTCTGTCCAGCCCACGTGATCTTTCGGGTTACCGAAAACTAGGTATACCGCCAAATAAAAACGAGTGTGTTGTGGCCAACGCTATACTCTTTTCTACCAAACCACTCCAAAAAGTATTTTAATTTTGTATAGAAAATTTACAGCATTTTCATGAAATGAGTTTGTTAAATTATTTTTTATTTGAATATTTTATTGTGAAATATTGATAATTCTTCAGTAATATTTTATGAAACTGGTGTAACTTTTTTAATAATTTGAAAATAAAAATATCAAATTTTAAGTTTCCTGAGCTTGGTTGAAATATTTGACGGTTAATAAAATGGAGAAGCACTGATCAGATATCATTCAAAATCTAATGGGGTTTAAGCGAGTATTAGATAAGTATACAGATTTGCAAAATTTGAAAAGAATCGAATGAGACCTTTACTCTATAATCGATAAAGTAGAATAAACACTCTGTACATAGACACAACACACACAGATACATTGTGATGAAACTTTCAGAATACAATCTCAGCATGATACTAGTTGATAATCTGTAATAAAAAAGGCATAATATCTCCTTGCGGTAGTAAGGAGTGAAAATAATACATCATGTCATACTTAATAATAGTCATAAAATGTTCACGTAGAAAATATTTCAACGCACGTGTTTTATAAAACCCTGCAATAAAATATAAAATGAATGTAAACTGTATAAAATATGAAATTGCACATGACTCCAGTATAAAATACTAATTTTTACTTTATAGTCATATAAATTAGGTTTTATTTATTTATTTATTTAATATTGCTTCTCGGGCAACTAACAGGTACTATGTCAAATATTAATTTAACACGCACCCAATAACACGTTGCCACATTCTGGAGACTTACGATATTAATCGTCTCACAGATCCAGACTGAAAACACAATTAAAAACTGTGTCTCCACCGGGAATCGAACCCGGGACCTTTGGCTCAGCAGTCAGATATCTAACCAACTGAGCCACGAAGGCCGACAATATATATTGAGTATTTAGCAATAATATATATTGAGTTTTACTAATATATATTGAGTATTTAGCAATTTATTTATTTCCATTTATATTTACCATTTTAGAAACATGTGTCTAGAGATGATTGTAGGTAGGTACCTACATAATAAAGACTGTGTACTTTCTATGTCAGAAATTATTCACTTATTAGTTTCGTATTATTTATATAATAAACAATAAGTACTTGATACGTACCGAAATGTTTATTTTTGGCTAACGTTTGTATTTTACCTATTATTACATATTTCCCTAATATTATTAATAATTATAATCATTACGGAAAACACAGAATCAATATTAATATCCTGTTTATTCCATTCACTTGTTACATAATCAATTTCGCTTAGTTCAAGGCAAATAAGGGTTTAATGTGCTTATTACACGTAATACAATTATTATATTTGCACGATGCTTTAAATATAAAAGTACCTTAAAATATATTATGTTGGTACGATTGTTCGAGGCAGAAGGAAAGGTCACAGAAATAGTACACTAATAAATTAAATTATAATAATACAGACAGATGACTGAGCTAGTGAAATGGACAATCTTAAAAATAATTTTGAATATCTTCTTCGCATATCACAATTTGTCATATATTGGAATGAAATTTTGGGAAATGACGATCAATTTTCTTTGATACAAATAGTAAATTTTCCAAGTGTTGCATATGACAGATCAATATTTATAAACTATCTTAGATTCGTATGTTTTTGCGTAAATCAAAGTATAGGGTCTAGAATGAGCAATGTAAGTTGTGATATCTTATGACTTGTCACAATACATGGGATATCACAATTTCGAAACATAACACATTGACATTGTTCATTGCAAAATAACAAAAACGATTTTTTTATATAAATCTATATTATAAATTTGAATGTATGTATCTATGTATGTATGTGTTGAATGCGCTCCTAAACCGTTCATCCGATTGCAATGAAACTTTGGTGAATTGTCGAGAGTATGTCCGGGATGGTTTCTGGATTAAAAAAAAACTGAAGGGCCTGAAGGGACGGGAGGTACTAAAGGGTCTGAAGCGACAGGTGGTAATAAAGGACCATTTTCAATTGTACAGACAACACGAAGTTTGCCGGGGGTTCACTAGTATAATATAAAAATTGACATCTTTTGATATGTTATCTTTTAATAAAATAAACATACAAATTAGCTGGCATATTTTTTAACTCATACAACTCATACGTTTTATAATTTTGTATATATTTGTTTCGTGTCAAGATGTCTAATGTGTAATACTTAGAAATTCTTTAAAATAAAAAGGTAATCTCTCTCAACATGTTGAGCATACCTAATACATTTCCAGCACAAATCATAATCGTGAGAATTTAATAGTTGTTAATTTATAATTATATAGGAACTAAAAAAATAACTAACGCATACACCTATTTACTATTCACAATAGTCTAAAAATATCAATGAGATGTTAATTACAACTAAAATGTATAAAAAACGTGGACTTTGGTATAATGATTACAAATACTCGTATTAGGTACATACTTTAGTCACGATATTAAAAAATATACAAAAAAAAAATATTTTTAAAACACAATAACTAATTATTTACCAAGTAAGCGTTGCGTTGTTTGTTCATTTATGTCATTGTTTATAAATAATATTTTAAACAAAAATGGTATCATTCAAGGTTGTATATTTTTCTTACCTATCTACATTAATAACTAAACCCTATAACGCAAAAATATTTTTCTTTTACTTCATTTTACATATCACTAGTTGCATGTAACACATGAGATCCAAATGTCGACGGCTATAGTATGTATAATTGAAGAATACGTACCAAACAATAAACACTTAAACGCAATATTATAAATATTTTAAGATATTTTGTTTTGTATATAAAACATATAAGTATGTATGTCAGGATAGGATAGTATGGAGGTCAGTCTTTTTTTCTTACCCAGAATATGAAAACAGGATGATGGTATGTATGTATGTATGTTTGGAGATAAAGTATTAAACTATTGAGTCTCCGTAGATATTGTGTAATGTATACTGCCATACAAATTGTATAAAACGATGTCGTCACTAAATTCAATTATTATAAACAATGTTAAAAAAAGTTTGAGATGTACTACTACAATGTGAATATTTTTTACAAGCAAATTAAATCATTTAGTTGGGGGGTTTCAGCTTTTTTCGATATTTTTAAAAACTTTGGAAATATAGGCAGTTAAACACATAAATTTATCATAAAAAAATGTTTTTCTTAATTCAAAATATTCGAGAAACTCTGTATTTTTTTTTGAAAAAATAATTTTGAGATTTTGTATCTGTCTATATTTATACCAAATTTTGAGTGTTCTAGCTTATATGGTTTTTGAAATACTTATATGGAAAAATATAGGTATATCAATTATTAAAAATTCAAAAGTTGGAAACCCCTGAGTGAAACTAAAATTCAAAATTCTGAGTATAAGAGTTTTGTAGGCTTATAACTACCTATATATTCTGAAATTTTGGGCTCTGTAAATTGAGCGGATCAAAAGTTATTAGGGGGGGGGACAGACAGACATACAGACACACTAAATGTTCGACTCTTGAACAAATCGACAGTTGGATTATTCCATGACGAAATAATTACGATTTCTTCTTAATACATAAATTAAATTTGATATATTTCTAAAATTTATATTTATTTTGTTTTTATAAAAAATATTACTATGTATAACTTGCGTGTATACATTTTAACACTATGTTTTTTTAAATTAAATTTTTTTTTTAATATTCTTGGAATATCACTTTTTTTACAGTGTCTGTTTTTCATTCAGATTTCTCTATGTATGTGGTGATATATTTAATGACAAACATTTTATTTGTTTATCCAATATGTATTAAAAAAATAAAACCGGGAAAAATAGTTAAACACTTTTAGAAAACTGAATAGAAATCTATGAATTAAGTTAAATATTTTCGTACTAGTATTTAACTATGGTAAATAGAATGAAGCAAGACTACCTACATAAGTACAATACTCGACTATAAGTCATGTACTACACCTTTATTTCTTACATCATTCGTATTTCCCATATTGTTAGCGTGGGAATACGTTACATTGTGAATTATAATAAATATGTACCTTAACTTCCTATTTAAATATTGCAAGATGAAATCGTATATAAAACATATCAACTTTGTAATGTACTTTTCTAAAGGTATCCTTCTACTTTAAATCTTTATATAGGTATATATAATTCTTCTGTACGTGTGTATGTCACTGAACTCCTAAAAGGATGGACCGATTTTGATGATTTTTTGTGTATATGTTTGAGTCGGTCTCTGGGTCGTTTGAATTCACGGTTAGTATCAATAATTATAATAGTGAAAAAACACATTTAATATTTTTTACGCCTGGTGTTATACAAACAGTATATTTTGAAATATAGGTAGGTACAATAAAATGCGAAACAAGAGATTTATTAATATTTTTAAATAATATAGGTAATTTTTTGTACAAGTCTATGTCACTGAACTCCTAAACTGTTGGACCTACTTGTTAATAATAACTTACATAGTTCACCATCCATTCTGAGTGTTGCCTCTTTTATGTGAGGTGAGACTGATGTATGAGTATACATACACGCATGTGTCGTGCTTCCTTTTTATACAGTATTGCACTCCCGCACACGTTTAGCTGGTCACCCCAATGTGGGATATGGTGTGTGGTTTTTTGTTTGTTGAACCAACTAATGGGGCCTGAGCCAAGTTGAAAACGCTTAACGATATCACCAAACGCTATATTTTTTGTATGGGATTTGGCGTTTGTTGTAGATTTTTTTCTACAATAACTAACAACAAACGTCAAATCCCATACAAAAAAATAGCGTTTGGTGATAGTGTTTTCGATTTGACTCAGGGGCATGGTAGGCAAACCACGTTCAGGCAGGACAATGTCTGTTGACTCCTCTAGTACATGAATATAATACTTTATTTTATTTTATTAAAACCTTAACAAACATACAGTCATACAAATATAAGGAGTGTAATATCGCAAATATAAGGAGTGTCTTTAGGAACTAGGGGTCGAGTAATAATTAGGTACCTATCACATTTTTGTGACAAATCATCACCCTAGTCTATCATAATATGTATAGTAATAATTATTCTTGTCGGCCTTCATGGCTCAGTATATTAGATGTGTGACTCCTGAGTCAACATTCTCTGGCTCAATTCCCGCTGGAGACACAGTTATTTATTGTGTTTTAGTCTGTGAGTCTGTGAGACGATAATCATGTTAAGTCTCCAGAATTTGGCTCCGACTTGTTATTGGATACCTACGTGTTAAACGAATATTTGCGCGAGAAGCGATACAAAATAAAAAAAAATGTAATTCCCAGAACTTTGCAATCAAACGAGTTATTTCATATTATATTAAGAGTTGCAGTAAAATATGTTTGTGTATTTTTTTTTCGAAACTATTACATCCATTGAACCAACAACGTCTCGGTGATTGAACAAAAAATAGGATTTGTCAATTTCTTCTGGCGAAGGTTAACGATGAAATATTATGTAAATAATGTGTGAAAACAAAAAGTACACAATTTCACGCTCATTTCCATGAAACATGTTGACGGATTCTCAGTTATTTCGAAGGTCCGATCTTTGACCACTTATAATTGGTTTGAATATTAAAAATGTGGTTTCATTGTCACGTCCATGAAATATTTAACATGGAAAAAATGCACAAAAAAATAATCTGCAACAAGTCAAATATAATATTTGTGATCACTTAAAAATGAAATGTTTTATAAATTAAGAATTGACGGATAGAAATAAGTATGTAATGACACCTTACAATGAAAATATTCTCAGATAATAGTATGCTTTACATTAAAAATATATGTCAATACATAATTTTCATAGTAAGGTAGAGACATGAATTATTCGCGTTATTTTTTTGGAAGAGACGTGTTATTTTTGTTAAAAGGCGAAAAGCGGCGTATTATTCGCGTTATTATATTTGGAAAAGTGGTGTTATTATTATTATGAAAAGAATGACTTTTTAAGAAACCAATGTACTACAAAGAAATATAAATAAAGAGAAATCAACGCATGCTTTAGATTTTGTATTCAAATCACATTTATTTATATTTATATGTAAAAAACAACATAATTTATTTCGGAATATTTTGAATTTCGAAACGTTTTATTGCGGATGTGATGTAATGTGTAATACGAAGAAAAATGCCTAAAAATTAAAATCGGTTATCATCTTTCGTTCGCTCATCGCACTTAAAAATGTTGGTTAAAATATAAAAAAATCCCCATTTTATATTTTTTAGTAAGTAAAAACTATTACAATAAACACATTTTATGTTTTTTGCTGGTTTGATGGCTCAAATATCCTAAATAAATTTTATTCATATCAATAATCTATATTTTTTCCGTTCTCGCAAGGTCTTAGAAAAAAACTCAATATTACAAATTTTTCACAATTTCCACTGTGGAGCTCTTTTGTCGTTTTGCTAGAACAAAACGAACCAGAAGTTACTTTAAATAGATTTAATTGAAATATATTCTTCCTAAGTGGTTAGTTATTGTAAAATAATAAGAGAAAGACTCGTAATAGGGCAGATATCAAAATCCAGTTCACACTTCTTGAGGAAACTTGGGGTCTATTCTTTGACGGACTACGATATACGATAGTTTGTTAGCCGAAAAATTAAAAACCAAACGATTGCGCGGGAATATGAAAGAAGAACACATTTGAATAATTTATCTCCTTCATCGGGTTCAGCAAAAAATATATCCCATAATTTCTTATTTTTTTCACAACTAAAATTAGTAGTTTGATGGCAATGTAACCAACACTGGATGTGATATTCAATATACGTAAATCTGGTGCTGATTCGCGGCACAAATTACCATTTTAATTTTTTTTTCTGCAATAATAAAAATAGTCCTAATAATTGCGAATTCATAACTTCCCACTATATCCCCATGGGGTGGTGAAGATTAAAAAAAAGGGAATGTGAAAGTATAGAGCCTAGTTCGGTTACTATAGTTTCTATATCCTTATGGGGTAGTGAGGAGTAAAAACAAAATGTGATCGCGTAGACCGGCCAATATTTCCTACACAACAACTATTTTCTCCTTGATCTCTGTTGAGATGTTTCACGATGTTTTAACCTTCGTTTTTCATACAGATCCGTTCAATGAAACTTTTATTAAAAATAATTGTATTACTTTATTACGAGTAGTTCTTCGAAATTCTACTCAAAGCTCCAATTTAATAAATGAGATTTGATATTTCGCAACTTAAAGCTTATCATTTACTTCAAATTATTTATTTTACGTGTATCATGTATAATTTACTATATGATAATTATATGAGCTTCGTCATAATGTCATAATGTTCCAACATAAATATGTATACCGAATGCTGAAAAAATGTGCATTCCGTTAATTTCAATTGAAATCATATCGATAGTGTGGTTCATATTGGTACACAGAGTTGATAATTTTTCAATGGACAATCGGAGGTCGTATTTAATACCTATGTACATAAAAAGTTTTAAAAATAAGCAAATGCAAATTTGTTTTAAAAACGTGTACAACGGAAATGTCTGATACAAAACTGCACTTTTATGGATTATATTAAATGCTATGATGGGAGTTTAATATTGACAACAATAAATATCTAAAAATATATTAAATGTTATGATGGGAGTTTGATGTTGACAATATGTTATCCAAAAATAAACAATTATTAGGTGCCTATAAAAAAGTTTATAAATTTCAATTTTCTACTACAGAATAAGTACCTACCTAATAATGTAGAGAACTAATAGAGAGAATCATCTCAATACAAGAAATGATAATATAATTATCAATTGTGTGAACCTGTTAATCATTTTTTATGTAAGTAGGTACACAGTTTTTGTTTTCATTTTTCTCACAGTTTGTATACATATTGAGATGTGTCAATAAAGAAGAGGCATAGATAAAAACTAATTGTCTTCGATCTTGTTGTTATTATCATAAGAATAAAATAAATCCAATTTTATTACGTAAGACAACAAACAATCTCTTCTGACACAGATGTCGATGTTAAACAACAAAGAGGTAAACATTATCTAATACATTATGTTGTGATGTAATTCTAACAGTACCTACTTATCTACTGACACTGCATCACATTCATGTTTTTGAGGGTTGCCGACTTTTATAGACAGAAGCGGATTCGAAACCAAATTTTATTTTATTTTTAAAATTTTATAAATATATCCACACACTGGATACACAAAACTTTACTATCTATCCCTATTCATAGTTCTGATTTTTTTAGCTCTTCATTTGAAGTACATTCAGCTAGGCTATGGAATAACCTAAGTCCTGATATTACGTCGTCTATCTCATTAAACATCTTCAAGAAAAGGCTAAAGCAAAAATATTTATCTGACAACACTTGATTACATCTTCCTCTCCTCTTCCTTTCCTTATCCTTTAGTTTTCCTATCATTGCTATGAATTGTTCTTATTGTTTTTTTTTTAATATTCTTCTCCTGTATTTATTTATTTTGTAATATGACTGATTGCCATAGTACACATTGTTTTGTATACTTAAAATTTACTCTGGTTGGTTGTAAGAAATTGTCATTAGGCAATAAGCCCGCCAGTGTACCTACTAATTATATGTACAAAAAGATTTAAATAAATAAATAAATAAACAAAAAAATTAACATCGCTAAAATCACGATCGGATAAATTTACTTCGCAAACCTTTTGAAAAATTGGAAAAACTTATTTTTTAATCACTCTGCTAATTCTATTGTGGCAGCATTTATTCCAATATTCAGTTCTACTTTGCTACATGAATACAAACGTTCATTTTTTACTGTCTTTCGTAGTACCTACCTACACAGTGGGTTTAAATTGCATAATGTTTGATAATCCTCTCTCAAACAAGAGTTTTTAACTCTATCGAGAGAGTATCAACATTATAATTTTGTTACATATAGTTTAAAGTAGAAATATTGCGTATTTTTATACGCCCAAATAAAATAATACATATAAAATTAAAATATTTTTTTTGTATTCCACATAATTTATAATTTGTTGTTTGTTTTAATGTATACTTGACTCTGGCCAATGTTCCTCCATTTGAGGTTACAAGAGCCAATTAAGTATTAATATTAATCTTTTTATACAAATTACGGACTTGAAATAAATCTGCCAGTTTATGAATAAAATAGGAATACATCAAGTCTTACTTTGTTATATTACATTATTTTGAATCCACTGTGTGTTTGTTTCTCCCGATGCAGGACTTTTCCGAGTGAGCCAGGCAGTGGCAAGCTAACGTCATCATATTGTAAACCATAGTAAACATGTCGTAAATAAATAAATACGAATGAACGATCATTCGAGTGGACACTCAGAAATCTTATGTGGTTATTATCACCTTCCGTTGGCGTCACCATCACCTAGACAGTGAAATTTATCTTCCCACTCAAGTGACAACTCGCTCTTTTATGCAACACGAAGTACGGAATTACCGCAATCGATATTTCTAAATGCCAATCAATTGAAAATATATAAGGTCAATCTGGATGACCCTCGGGTCAACTACTTGACACTTGCAGAAAAACCCCATTAAATAAATTGTTGAAAACAAATGATAAAAAAAAACATATACTCGTAACTAGTGAATCATGTATGATCGACAAATTGTAGTGTCCATATTATTCTTTATTTGAACGCATCTAACATAAAATTTTACTATGAACTAAACGGTAATAAGATAATTTATATATTAGATATATATTTCGTGTGGTTTTTAGATTAATAATAATAAAATCCTTTTTTTTGTGTTTACAAATAATTTTTTATGTATCAATTTATTATGTCGATTAGGTACCTATTTGATATTGTAAGCTATAACAAATTATACAAAAGTATATTTAGTCAAAACTAAGGGGTTCATTGAGTAAGTAAATATTTATATTAAAAAGCAACTCATATCTATTTAAAATATTTGTTTATCTGGAGTACCTACTTTAAGGCATTAAAAATTACGATTTCTTATTTACGGTAATGGCCTTGCTTCAATTTTTATGAGTGATAACCCTACATGGTTTGTAATAGTAATATTTTCTTATGATTATGCCTCAGGTGAGAAGATGAAATGTCAGGTGTTAAATCTTGTTAAATACTTGATTCATTATTGCTTATCTGAATCAAATAATCGAGGGGCACGGTCTTAAATACGACAAAATGTTGTATAACGTGAATGAAATTTTGAATATCTTAAATAGGTTGGAAATAAATGTTTCCAATATTATTATTAAGTACGTCTTTAAATATTATTAAGTACCTACCTATCAATAATTACTTGTAAACCTTATAAACTAGTGAACTGAATAGAGTTAAAAAAACTTACAGCCATTTATCAGGACTGGTTATTGGGAGATGTGTCAATTAATACATTAAATTAACAGCTTTTACAATTAAAAGTTTTATTAAGGTTTTAATAAACTCTTTTAACACAACTTACGACTAGGTAATATTACAATTTCGTTCATTTATAGCACAAGCATTTAAGCTTAATTTAGGGAATTTATGAGGATGTACTAAAAAATATAAACAACCTGCACATTATTATTAATAAATACAAGTATCTCATTTTTTTTTTTCAAGAAAAATTGGTTAAATCTTATGTAATCAATACAGAAAGATAAAAGGAACGCGAGAGAGTTATGGAACATTTTGGGACTATTTGAGAGTTCGCACATTGTTTAACTAATATTTTTCTGCTATATTACAAATTTAACAATGTATTTACTCAATTGACCGTGACTTTCCTAGAAAAAAAAAGGTCATCACAACAACAAACTTTCTTCATTACGTTGGTTGGTTGTTGATTGTCTTTTTGCAATACATTTGTCTTTGTATACTTCATTCATGTACAACATTAGTGTTTTAAAAAGCACTGTAAAAGGCGTTGTTTTGTTTGTACCTTAGTACGGAACTGCCGCCTCCTGACATATGTAAAGTTTACAGAAATGACATATTCAATAATCCGTTTAAATGATTACGATATTACATTTTCAAACGATGTAATAAACTGTAACTGTTTTTTTTAATATACACAAATATGAATCAAATTCAACACAGATGCGAATAACATATAGAGGTACAAATAAAAATACTTTTAGTTATATTGGTTTAATTTGTTTATTACGAAACGCGCTAATAATCAAGTTAAATTTATAATATATATTTAAGTAATATATGATCATATTTTGTTTTATATTTAATTGTTTATTTATTAATTTGATTTTAATGTATTGTAAATTCACTATGTAATACGATAAATAAATAAGATACATTGTGTTGAGTTCTATCAAGAATTCTCGGTCGAAAAACTAAACCTAGAGTTGCAAATGTATAGGTAGGTACATTTGCAATTGTATATATACAATTTCACTCTCATGGACGACAGCGAAGCAACTTATAATTTTATTTAAAAATCGTGACAGCATACTTTACTGAGTGACCCAATTCGTTGATTCCTTGTAGAATCAAAATTGATAATAATATAATTTCAATGTTACTCTCATCAAAACCATTACATGGTCATTATAATTATTACTCCACGTAATTCATGATCTTTGAAAGTTCATTGGTGTTATTGCATACATAGTACATATTATTATTATTATTATCTATCAAATATAACATATAAGTACATAGCTAGATCAACACCAATCAATACGAAAAATAATTATATTAGTCAATTAAATTAATGAAAAAGGTAAAGTATCATCATTGATGAATTTATTGAAAGTCAGAATTTATTTATTACTGAAAATAAATTCCTAATAAGTAATTTCTCAAGTTTAAGTGATCATGCCTAGTCAATCGGTTAAAAAATTTTATTTTTAGAAAACGCAAATAAAATTTGTAAGTTTGGTAATATTTTTTTTTCTTACTAAGATTATTTGCGTATTCAATTTACCAATTAACCAAGTTAACAATTGACTTCAGTGACAAAAACTATCATCAATTATTCCCAAATTGATATCATTGATATTTCTTTACAATATACCATCACGACATCAACAGGATTTCGCAGTCTCCTTCCCCATTCCAAAATGAACGTTTTAAAACTTGTAGTTCTTTTCATCCCCGGAGCGGCTGCTCGTCGGACAAAACAAGAAACTAACATCAAGCATATTTCATACCACAACCGCAAACGTGGAGGCCCGTCAATAATGGTGAGGATTTCCCACTCAACAGTGCACCAACACGACATGTCCCCGATGGAATATCTTCAGTAAAAAGTATTAACTAATCCTATATATCCTATATAGGTAGTAACAATGTATGTAACAAGGATCACTGACAAACGAGTGTATAGCCGTAAATCATTATAGAATATAGAATATAATAGAGTTACATTGTAGGTACAATTCATTAGCGAAAATAATAGATTTACGTTACAGAGTATAATTAATCTAGACGACATGTTAGAAATGTTGTTCAAGGAACAAAAGATACCTAGTAAATTATTATTTTATTCTTAATTTTTTCATTATTTTCTATGCACCAAATGACAGTATTCGTGTATTTGAAATTCTTATATCTTTCTCCTTTGTCCTTTTACTTTTGTAAAATGAAATAGTGAATGAGATGGTTTCCCACACAATGATAATATCATATTAGAACCAGGACAAATTTTGAAGAGATAAAATAAACCACAATATTACAAAACTTTTCAACAATGCAAAACGTATCTAGAGATGGTTAGGTTCAGGGATTTTGAAATTGCTGAAAAAAGTTTTTTCATACAACAATGGGTTGTTAATAGTACCTATACAAGAAAGACGATAAACATGGTATAGCAAAGTATGGAAAGTTGTAGTCAAATAGAATATCATGTTTATTAGAATATTAAGTCAATTTCACATTAAAAGCTTGTACAAGGATTGTGTAAGTAATCAAGTATGTAATCATAAATGTGTAAGCACGAAATCTGAGTCGCTTTGAATATGGTAGAAATCGCCTCGATAATAGCCAACCTACGAGAAAAGACGGCAGTTGAAAAAGAAAAAAACCTTTTATTTAAATGAGTTTCAACGACATAACAATGGTCTTAGGTTTAAATTCTGCCTTGACCTACGTTGTTCATTCATTAAATCACAAGCAGTTGCCTATTTCGGAGAATTATATAAACTTTAATTAACATATCCATTTTAATCGAATATGAAATCATTAACTTTGTTGTGCATAACAATAAAATGTACACATTCTTTCACAACTTAGTATTTAAATACGTGTATTGTTACTATCGGTTTCGGGACCGACAGGGGGGGCAAGTCCGGTCAAGCAGTGAAATCAATACCCTTTTGATTACCCGTATCATGGATATAATTATCATATGGAATTATATAATATCAATATATTATAGAACACCATATGAAAATTATATCCTTGATGTGGGTATCCTTGTGAGGGTTTTGATTTCACCGCACTTTAACGGCACTTGCTCTCCAGGCTAATTCACAACGGTATTAGCTAAATATACAATAAACGTGGTTAAAGCCGGTTGCAGACATAAAGCTAATCTAAGTTAGTTTAGCTTAGCTCGCTTACCTGAGGTCGTTTTTCATACAAATGTCCAGACCGCAAACTATGTGAGCTAGTATGAAAAATGACCTCAGCTATGCGAGCTAAGCTAAATTAACTTAGCTTAACTTTCGGTGTGCACAACCGACTACGAAACATTTGGAAGAGGCCTAGACCAGCAACGGAACGAACGTTAACGCAAGGAGTAAGATATATTATACACTACATTATAAAAAAAATAAGTAAATTTTAAGTAGGTACTCATTTGTTTTAAAAAAATTGCAATAAATCTTAATAAAGATGAAGACCTACATCTCTAAATAATCTGATGTTTTATGTTCTTAACATAGATATACCTACATACCTATTGAACCTACCGATTAAAGAAGAAAGTTAAAATATCTTATTATATTATGTTGTATAGCCTGTCGGAAATCTTCATCCATGACAAATGATCAATACTAAAGAAGCACATACAGGTAGATAATAAAATGCAATTACGTTGGTAGGTAGGTACCTACTTACCTACCTACCTCCTACAATCTCCTACTTACCATACTCGTCTCAATGTAGTAATATTTAGAAGAATTGGCTAAAATTTACGATTTTAATTTTTTTTTTGTTTTTTTTGTGAAACATTATTATAATTAAAAAATAAAATAATACAATAATTTTACTAAGGTATGTTACTGAAAAAATGGATGGATTGATTAAATATTTCCTAAAATTCAACGAAATGTAGTTAGTATTAGGTATTATTGAGAGATCTAGCTCATTGACTTATTGAACATATGTATTTTCTTATTAATATTAATCTAAACCACATTCGAATTTGAAAACTTATGAGAACTGAAAGCCGATAAAACCAACGAAACTAATGAAGTAGATGTATTACTAGTTGCATGTAACACATGACATCCAACTGTCGATAGCGATAGTATGTATAGTTGAAGAATAAGAATCAAACTATAAACCCATAAATCCAAATTATTGAATATTTTAACACTTGTTGGTATGTATGTCAAGATAGGACAGTATGGAGGTAAGTCCTCTTTTCCTACCCGGAATACGAAAACAGCATAATGGTTCTGTATGTATGTTTGGAGATTAAGTATCAAACTATTAAGTCTTCTTACATATTGTGTATAGGCGACTGCCATACAAATTGTATGAAGCGATGTCGTCACAAAATCCAATTTTTATAAAAATTGTTAAAAAAAAAATTGATATGTACTTCTATAATACTCATATTTTTTATAGAAAATTAAATTATCTAGTTGGGGTGTTTCGGCTTTTTTCGATATTTTAAAAAAATTGGAAATATAGGCAGTTAAACTCATAAAAATTATCGTAAATAAATTATTTTTCGTAATAAAAAATGTTTGAGAAACCATGGATTTTTTTTGAAAAAGACGTTTGAGATTTTGTATTTGTCTATGTTTATACCAATTTTCAGCGTTCTAGCTTTTATGGTTTCTGAGATATATGGAAAAATAAACCAAAAATTCAAAAATTGATAAACCCTGACTGAAACAATAATTCACAATTCTGAGTATAAAAGTTTTGTTGGCCTATAACTATTTATTTATTCTGAAATTTTAGGCTTTGTGAATCCAGCGGATCAAAAGTTATAAGGGGGGACAGACAGACACACAGACACATAAAATGTTCTACTCCGAATTCTGAGTAAATCCATGTATGGGAACACATATGCTGCGAAGCCTCTAAGTTGGTGTTTTTAGCATGAAAAAAGTCCACTACGCAATACAAAATGTTCCTAGTATTCCTTATACGCGGGTCTTGGCTTAATACTTTGTCGATATGTTAAGTGAATAAATTCTCTTGAACAAATCGACAGTTGGATTAAAATAATGTCTCAAATATTTGGGAACGGTGGGTAACTACTGGGTGGCTATCACACAATCACTATCAAATAATATTTTCTAGATTTTGAGTATGAGGTAGATAATTCAAATCCCTAACATCTTATTATGACTCTAAATCGATGTAATATAATTATTAACACTAATCCACCACAGTAATTTTTTTCTCATTTCTTTTGACTTGCTGTTTGTTTACTGTATGTGTGTGTGTGTGTGTGTGTGTGTGTGTGTGCGTGTGTATTTTATATGGTTCAGTATATTACGTGTGTATGGAGAGTGCCTGTGCATGTATGTTAGGAAGTGTATGATCAATTGTGCTGAATCCACTTTAAAATAATATTGTTTTACTTACAAAACCAAAGACTGCACCCAATATAACACAGGGATTATCCCTAGCATATTGGAGAGCAAAATCTCTAATTGACAACAAAGCGCAAGAGAGTGTTAATGGTCTGGATGTGTATGTGTACCCTTCCATTGTCTCTGTCTCAAATATATACATAATATATTTTTTATATACATTTAATATTGTTGTAAAACCTCTTAATGTACAATGTCATGTTTATTATAAATAAAAAAAAATAAAAATATCTAAAGAAATTTGTTATTTTCTTGCAAATTACGGTCTGCCTCTTCGATCTGCTGATCGTACCACACTAGCTATTTCCATTCATTCTACTGAATATCTCAGTTCCTCTTTTGATGATAATCATCTTAAGTGATGATATAGCGACATATCAATCGATTCAAATTTTTAAAAGAAGACTAAAAATGTTATATCTGTCTTCTTCTTTTTCAGCTATCTCTCCACTGCTGGATGTAGGCCTCTTCTAAAAGCTTCCACTCGTCTTTTTTTGGGCTTTTTGAACCCACCTAATATACCTTTATATCTGTCTAATAACTCTTAATTGAGACTCCTCTCTCACATCCCACAACCTCAATCTCACTTCTTTCTTTGTTGCTGTGATTTTACATTAAATAATGTTACAAGTTTACCTACCAGTACACTATTTATAGTATTAATGCCTCACGTTTCTTTGGTTGGTTGGAAGAAATTGCCTTATGGCAATAAACCCGCCATTGAAACAAAATAATAATGTACATGTAATCAAGCGAAAGAATCAGAACCCAGCACATGTACATATATTATTATCAAGTGCAATATTATCAAACTAATATGTAGTATCTTACGATAATTATTGTTGTTTTATGAGGTAACTGTCTAAATATTTCAAAACCTCTGACGTAATCTAAAGGTTTAAAGATTTTTTCGACTTCTTAATGTGAGTAACACGTGCGCTAAAAAGTTAACGAAGGTCAAACAAAAAACATATACCTGACTAAATAACTTAATTTTTTGCCAAATATTATATTTTATTTAATTACACTATAAATTTCAATCATTAATACAACGATTACCTTTTTAAGTCAACTTTTTTCTTTTCGGTTATAAAGACTTGACTGAATACATAATGAAAATGCAGAAAAATTATATTAGTAATTTTATATCGTATATAATATTAATATTTGTAAACAGAACATTTCATAGATAAACAACAGCATACCAATGGAGCGTAAAATTTGGCGATACATATATTTCAGAAAAATCATAACGTTTGCTTACTGCTGTTTCACAGCAGTAAGATTTTAACTTATATGCCATCATTTTAGATAAAATTATTGGTTATAATTATTAATAAATACTATTGTTTCTCGTTGAATTCCTTCAAAGTTTAATACAAGGCTAGAAACACTAGTTTCTAGCCTTGTTAAGCGGTTGTTTACGGTGCAAAATTAAAAATATTACCTCGCTACTCTCTTCCAAAAAGTAAAAATAGTGCTTTCTGACATAGGCAAGTGACAGAGCATGAAAGCAAAATAAATGCCGTGATATACGAGTCACAATAACTTAAATAATGTTCGTGCAACAAAACGATGAATGACGGGATAAGGAATAAAGTTATACAAAAAATATATTGCGAGAAAAACGAAAGTAAAAAGATTGAGATGTTGAAGCAAAAAAATAAGGGATTAATGACAGAAGAAAGAGTGAGTAGGCATAAAAGGAAGAGCATACACGAATATAGGTAATATACATATAATATGTTTTGTAGGATAGAGGTGTGTGGCGTATGGTTCTCTATATCTACTATACGAAAAACACGGAGTGTTGATATGGATGTACATATGTATTTTAAAGTACCTACTAAAAACTATTGCGGTGAATTTTATTTTACTACGTTATTTTTTAAGTTACTATTATACCACGTTTAAAATCTCATTTATCACTTCATATTATTTCAAGAGCTCTTTTTTACATTATAAACTAATATTTCTTAAATTACATGAATTTCAAACGTATTTCATTTTTTGGGTACGTCAAAAAACTCTGTAGGAACGTGTTATTGTTTTTTTTTATTTTGTTCAAAGCTTCCCATTCCCATATAATAAAAAATATTAAGAAGGTATGCACTATTTTTTTCAATAAATCTCTTTTGTGCTTTTTATTTTATTGTCTGAGTTTTATTTAAAATTTAAATGCAAAATCTATTTTCAATACACCTTCATAATATTACTGGATTATGATATGTTGATATGTTATATGCATTATTTGTGGTATATTATTAAACATACAATACAAATGGTATAAAATTAATGACTATTAAAATTTTATATTATAGCACACATAGTTTCTAAATACGTGACTGATAAAATAACCGGTATTTTGGCATTAACAGGATATTTATAGCATTAGCCGAATTACGACACTCTTTTCATACCCAGCTCGTTTCTATTTTTTTTTACAAAAAATATCACTTGATTAACTTAATACAGAAAAAATAATTAACTCACCACATGTACAAATAGGTAATAATAAAATAAAAGAAATAAAAATTAAACAATTTACAAAGTTCAATACATCAATTTTTCATATCAATTAGTAATATCTGAATGAAAATAATAGTCACTTTTCACATATTTTCAAGTAGGTGATATTCTATTTTGGATATTTTTTCGTTCACGCTTCACCAAAAAATCACGTTTAGAAAAACATAAATTAATAAATCTAAAAATTAATCACTAATTTCACTATATTCGTACCTCAATATTTCCGAAAAACGCTCACTTGTTCACTGAAGAGTGTACATATTATTAATTAAACCTATACGAATGAAGCAACTCGATAAAGGGCTTCACGGATTTAAGCACTATAATCAAACGATGGACCGCTTTGCACTGAGATTACTCTGACGAAATGTATTGAGATGAAGCACAGAATAGTGACTTACCTTGTGTTGAGAATGTGTCGTGAAATAACGTGTATCACGGAATGGATGCGGTGAAACAGACTAGGAGGGCGAGGCTCTCAGCCTTATATAGTGGGGAGGGAGGGGGCAACAGACAGGCGGGGATACCTGGAGGGGATGCTGAGGACATCTGCCAAGATTCACCGCGAGATGATCATCATTCTTATGTCTGATACAACAGATCACGAGAAAAACATCACAGTCAAAGACGTTTTCGACAAATTAACTATTTGTTTTTGTACATTAACTAAATTACACCTAGGTATACGATATATACGTTTGAAACAATACCTATAATGGATATAATGGCAGCGTAGAAGGAAGCTCTTTAACATTTTAAATACCACTTTTCGATCAGATTTCCGGAAAATTCCATGACTGAATCAAAAGACAGATTTTCTGTGGAAAACGTCGACCCCAGTATTAGTTACTGAATTCCTTATTTCTTATCTAGTATAGCATATTACCAGATTTTACAGTGTTATTAAAAATTCAAAATTTTCACGTGCACTTCTCGTATCCCCCCCCCCCCCATTTCCTTCCTAATTTCTAATCCTACTGCACAAAATTATTGTACTTAAGCAATGCCATTTCCACATAGTCTTCTTCTTCTTCTTTCTCAGCCATCTCTCCACTGCTGGATGTAGGCCTCTTCTAAAATCTTCCACTCGTCTTTTTTCTGGGCTTTTCGAACCCATCCGCTTCCAGCGACAGGGACAATATCATCGGCCCACCTTTTCTGGGGCCGGCCTATTCCCCTTTTCATATCCCATGGTCTCCAATTTAGAATTCTGGGTGCCCATCTGTCCGTACCCTGTCTGGCAACATGACCTGCCCATTGCCATTTAAGTTTTGCAACTCGATCCATGACATCAACAACTTTTGTCTGGCGTCTGATTTCTTCATTTCTAATTTTGTCTCTTAGACTTACGCCTATCATTTGCCTTTCCATGGATCTCTGAGTGCATTTTAGCTTATGTATGGTCCTCGCAGTTAGCGTGATAGTTTCCAGACCATACGTAAGCACAGGCAGGATACATGTTTCAAACACTTTTCTTTTCAGACATGTGGGAATATCTATAATGGATATTCCACATAGTACTACGGGTAAAACATTCAATCATTTTTGGCCTATGTGTTGTGTAGCAGTGTAGCTGCATGTATTATTTTGTAAGTAAAACATTCAATCATTTTTGGCATATGTGTTGTGTAGCAGTGTAGCTGCATGTATTATTTTGGCCTATGTGTTGTGTAGCAGTGTAGCTGTATGTATTATTTTGGCCTATGTGTTGTGTAGCAGTGTAGCTGCATGTATTATTTTGGCCTATGTGTTGTGTAGCAGTGTAGCTGCATGTATTATTTTGGCCTATGTGTTGTGTAGCAGTGTAGCTGCATGTATTATTTTGGCCTATGTGTTGTGTAGCAGTGTAGCTGCATGTATTATTTTGGCCTATGTGTTGTGTAGCAGTGTAGCTGCATGTATTATTTTGGTCTATGTGTTGTGTAGCAGTGTAGCTGCATGTATTATTTTATAGATAAAAAATATCATACCATATCACATTAAATTCTTCATTATTTTGTAGGGAATTTTTTATATGGAACAAATTTGAAAAGAAAGTTGGAAAAACTAGGATTTTTTAGTTATTTTACGCTTTATACATATACTTTGTTCGATTAAGTACCAAAATTCTTACCTACGTTGTAATAACAATGAACTCAATATATTCGCATTTGATATGGTTATACATCAATATCTAGTGGTTAGAAATAGCTCAATGCGAATAATTTACGGATATAGGTAATACTAGGTATAGGTAATACATGTAGGTATTAGTTAACTAAATCTTATTACTAGAAAATACTAATTAAATATACTTACAAGTACCAATAGAAAAAATAATACCCTTAATATTATCAAATATCAAGTACATACATACAAACATACCATCACGCCATGTCCCACGCGGGGCAGGCAGAGAGAACCGAACGCCACTTATTTCTATCTTTACCCATATTCATTGCCTCCTCGACATTCATACATTGTCTTATCCATGTTCGTCTGTTATTCGTGCTTCTGACATTTCCGTCTTTCAAAATACCGTTCACATGGACGTGCCATCCCTTCCTTGGGCGGCCCCGTGCTCTCATTCCATTCCTGTCCGCAATGTATATTTTCTTCGTCAGGCGTTCCTCATTCATTCTCCCCATGTGGCCAAACCATCTCAATGTGTATCTATAAATATACGTAATATTATCAAATAAACTACAATTGTCTATAAATATTCATAATCAAATAAAATATACTAATAAGTAGTTCAGTTGCATGTCATAGAATATTTGGTATCGGTGTGTTAGAAATATTTAAAATTAATATATGTATTTTTTTAATTAAAAAAAAAGGATGAATATGTCCTTGTAACAAGAGCATATAGGTACATCATCATACATTTCCTAAAATAAGCATAAAATAATGCTTGTGCTATATGTGAACGAAATCGGTCGTGGCAGGATTCAAACTCAAGACTTAGATTACTAACTCAGCGCGCTAACCGCTCTGCCACCACCCAGCATATTTTATTTATTCATTTTCTTTAGATCTATATAATATTTATTAATTTATGTATTTAAGGGATCAACACAGTCTTATAAAATACACAAAAGGAATACAATTTAAAATAAACAAAAAACAGACCAATTACATTTGTCCACAGATGACAATCATAATATTATATAAGCACACACATTACAAAGCTAAATAAGAAAGAACATAATCAAGATAAATAAAAACATTATTAAAATTATATTAAAAAAATGTTGCATGTTTGCCGGTGACGGGAAATAAAGGGAAGAGGAAAATAAAAAAAAACTGAAAGGGGAAGGATTAAATGTTCTTCTATGATATAAGAATAAAAACAAATTAAAAAAAATATAATTATAGATATAAATGTAGATGGGAGGTGGCAGAACGATTAGCGCCCTGTGTTAGTACCTAATCCAGTTGTCGAGATTTCGAATCCTGACACGACCGATTCCGTTCACCTATATCGCAAGTATCTATGTTTAATTTAGTGAATGAATGAGGATGTACATATATGTACAAGGACATATTCATTAAAAAAATCACTGTAAAAAATACAGTGCATGTGAAAGTATAGAGCCTAGTTCGGTTACTTTGACTGAGCAGCTCTTAAAATATCTACATAATATCCTACGGCGAATCATCCTATATATTATTAACTTAGTAAATATTGCTTTTGGAATAACGATTTTAATTTTAATTTTAAATTTTAGGTGCGCATATCCGATACGGATAAAAAAATATTTGAGTTGAGTGAACATAAGATCGTTTTATTGAAATGAATTTTTTGGTAAAATCTTGCAATAAAAGCAAAGTTTAGTTATACGAAATAGAAGCCTTTGACCTGTATCATGTTGATCAAGCTCCATTGTTATTTCACTTTGTAACAATTAACATACCTTTACATTGCACAGCACACACACACACACAACACTATACTTGAAATGTAGAAGGTACTCACCTTAAATGTACTTACTCTTTCAACAGAATTCTTAATAATATATCCGTTCTACCTACAGAATTATTTAATCAAATCAAACTCATTATAATCTGATTTTTTTTAAGATGCCCTTAAGCTGATGGTATTTGAAAAGATTTCATAAATCATGTCAAGTATTGCTATTTCTTTCCGTACACTTATGACGAATTATAAAACTTAATTTAAATTATAAACTACGAATCAAGGAAAATTTCTTTCCCAACAAAATTTTCAATCTGCTTTAGGTAAGGATCTTAAACTAGTTTATAAGTAGATCAATGACATATTAATATACGAGATTATAAAATATTTTATTGAGAGATACATTTTCCGGCAAATAATTTTCGTGGAGTAGGGGGGGCGGTTTGCACATATACCAACCAATGAAAAAACATGTATGCGCAGCCCACGTGGTTTCTCAAGTTATTTGCGGAAAACTACACAATTATATATAATATATCCACCTTTATATAACCCGGGTATTTTTAAAATCCGAATAAATAATATTTTCTTGAACAGATTGCAAACCCTCCTCAACGCTACATAGTTCGCTTCTTCAGAAGAGTAAAAAGGACCCGAATCCCAATAGCTAGTGCCCCCCTTCGTGGCTATGTTAAAATAATAATATGAAATATGTACCTAGTTTATTATGATTAAATGCGTGTTAAATTCTTATATGACATATTAGGTACCTTTAAATTGTCCGAGAAGTTATACATAAATAAAATAAATTTTACATCGAGAGTTCGAATCCGTCCACGACAGATTTCGTTCACCTATAGCACAAGCATAAGTTTAATTTAGGGAATATTAGGATGTATATGTATTTGTTCCAAGGACATATTCGTTCTTTTACATAAAAAAAAAATTCAGGAATCGATAATAATAACAGAATTTCACAGTCTCCTACCCCCCTCCATAGGAAACGCTTCAGACATGTATGTAGTTCTATTCATCCCCGGGAACGGCTGTTCGTCGTACAAAACAAGAACCTACCATCAAGCATATTTCATACCACTACCACTAAGCTACACCAATCTCATCAGCATGGCGGGCTACCGCCAAGCGAGACATGGCCCACCAGTTATGTCGGAGGCTCCTCCACCCCTTAGTATACTCGTGTTGGCGATTTACAGGAACCACACCACGTCGACAGTACTTTCAGGAATCGATAGAGTTGATTGGTAGTATACGAAATTAAATCTTAGATATGTTAAGTAATTTTCTAGATGGGTGAACTGTGCCCAATTAAAGCGTGAGCATCGCGTTTGTTGGATTTTATTTTGATCTTTTAAATAATTGATAATAATGCTATGAACTGCTTATTCTATCGAAGAAATTGCAATAGTAGAAATACATAGGGAAATCAGCAACAATATTTACACATACACTAATAGTACTAGAAATGACACCATAGGAGGACTCACGACACCTCTATTGCGAACAACTACAGCACTGCATCATTATACATATATATAAAGGCATAAAATTATTTAACGACCTGACAATGAATATCAGAACAGAAACTTTATATAATTACAAAGAAACTCAAAACAATTTGACACACTATCCCTAATATTCCATTCATTTTCAGTTTGTGGTTCATTTTCATTTTTATGTGTGTTATTTACTGTGATGTTTTTAAGATTTTTTTTCTCTTGACTTACAATGTATATTTTTAAATTCTTTTGTGTTGCTTTTGGTTTTAAAATGTTTTTTTTTATAATTGTTAATTAGTTTACTTTATAAGTTATGTGATTTGTTTTATAGATTATGTGTAAAGTATTTTTAGTGTGTAAGCTGATGCTTTCCTAAATACAAGCTTCTTAGCTCAAATTAGGAAAGGAAACTTTTTTATTGATTAAATGTCTTATTGAATGTAACTCTTATATTTAAATAAATAATAAAAAGATGTACATAATATATCTATACACACAAATAAAAATAATTGCATAAACCCTGACTCAAGAACGAAGTGTTTACGTTGAACTTTTAAAAATCATACCAAATATAACGAACAACATTTCGTATATTAAATCAGTAGGACGGACATTTAAACAATTTTCAAGCATGTTTGATTTTAGGTACAATAAAATAGGCCAGTATACAAAATAAAAGACAAAATTAAGTGTTTTTTATCTCGCCGTTAATATTCTATTATGTTAAGTCATTAATTATATTACAACCATGTACCAAGTACTTAAATATATATTGTATTAGGTTAAGAACAGAGGTATATTAGTTTTTACTGAGAGTGTAATCAAATTACATGTTTATTGTAATTTTTAGTGTTTATCAGATTAGGCACGATGCAAATTTTATTGTGTTGTGAATATTAGGTTACCTATCAGATTGTTCAATATTAATCTCAAATTAAAAAAATAAATATTCACAGTGAATTTTTAATGTCGATTTTGACGTAATCTAATATATAGTTTAACCCAACTATGGGTAAATTGCGTCCCGCCGAGAGTCCCGCCAAAATGATTCTAAAATCAGAAATACATTATATAAAATGGGTCGATGGCAGAGCGGTTAACGCGCTGAGCTAGTAATCCAGTGGTCGCGAGTTCGAATCCTGGCTCGACCGCTTTTGTTCACCGCTTTTGTTCACATGTATTATGCTTATTTTAGGGAACGTAGGAAGATCTATATGTACTTGTTTAACAAGGACATATTCATTAAAATAAAACTTAAAACGTGGCTATTTTATTCGCACGCTTTGCAAATGAAAATAAAAGAAAATGAGATTTTCTCTCTGCAGTGACATTGTTTCTTTAATTTGTCAAAATAAATACAAGAAAACTGACAATTTCTCGCTGTGCGGACTATGTTTCTTTGATCTATCGAAATAAGTACAAGAACACTGACATTTTCTTGCTGCGCGGACTGCTTCTATAATTTATCGAAATAAATACAAAATACTGACATTTCCTCGCTGCACGGATTTTTTTAAGGTTATTTAATTTATCGAAATATCTTCTATATATTAATACGTGAAGCGAAAACGTTAAGTACAATTTCCGGATGAATGGGCGCACGGACGAGTTTGAGATTTGGTATACTTAAAGTTTATATGGAGGAGGACTGCAGAAAAATAATATTAATACATATTATGCGTTATAAATAAATTAAATCAAATAAAAAATATTTCACATCAAACCATTTATTGTGTACCATAGAACGGTGAAGAGAGGGGAAATGTAATTTTAATATACCGGCGTAGTATGAGAAATATTCCGATAACCGAGAGTAGGTAGGTAGGAAATATTCATTCTTATTTTTTCGTGTTCTGTGGTCACATTTAAATGTCATTGTGGTATTTACGGCGCATGCGCAGTTGTTTAAGTTCAAATATAAGAACATTTTAAAGGAAAATACATATTTGTATACCTACCTACTGTGAGAGAATATAAATGGTAGGTACTTACACAATAATTTCATTTATAAAATTGACTTGCAATACATGAACAGAAAACTGCGTTCCTTGATGAAAACATGATATCTATATTATAAATTTGAATGTTTGTATGTACCTAGTGTGATGGATCTTATTTTTATCAGATATTCAACTGACTGTGTATTTACTACTTGATGTATATAATGGCTGTTTTTGGGGTGGTGTGCCGAAGCGAAGCGTTCGACATATCCGTATGTATAGTTATATGTAGATATTTTTAATGCTTAATACTGAGTGGGGGGATGTTTTTTGTTGGTCTCGAGAACTATGAGACTCGGCTGGTGTTGATTTCGGGATCATTCGGGGGGATCAGGAGTTAAAGGGCGGTCGATTGGTAGGATTCGGGTTTGCTCGCGGCACGCGAAGAGATTGTTTTTAAAAATAATACAATTTGATTGTGTATTTAGATCGTGGAGTAAAGTGATATTTCTTTTATTCTCTATCAACAAAATTCAGTAAATTATTCGCTATCGTAAATTAAATTCAGTGCAGTACGAGTAACGACGCTGGAGATCGATAAGTCCTTTTTATTTTCACTAACAATTCATTATTATCTTTTTCTTTTCTGTTGTAACAAGATGAGAGTACATGAAAATTGAATATAAATTAGAAAATATAATCAATTTACCATCTTGAAATTCCTTTTCTTACAATCTGAATATACATAATTTTACAGTAGTGTACAGTTATACAGGTAGTTTATTAATCGTAGTTTAGTGCACTCGGACCTGAAAGTAACTGAAAATGGATGTTCAGGACGGAGTAGGCGGGTATGGTGCCTCCTCAAACCCTATGCATGAAAATTTTCCCCAGCATGTCGGGAAAACCTGAATTTCCTTAACCTTAAAATGTCAGATGATGTATGAAAATCGAGTAAAAACACAATACTTTATTAGTCCATTTTGTTGGAACCAATGAAAATGTCACTTAGAACTTGCTTATGGTAATCAAAGTATCATCATATTATGTGTCGTGAAATAATCATATCATATAGAGATAACCAAAATATTCATGTTTCCATCTGTTACTGTAGAAGGAAATTTTTACGTCGTTCTATTAACTCTGTAGGTATATAGATACATTGAATTCTATACATAGAAGAATAAGAAAATGGATTTGTTAAGAATTCATTTTTATTATAAAGTAAATTTATTAAGTCTACAGGTATATAAATGTATCGTATCCAACTATTTAGTGAACTGATTACCTTAAAGACTATTATTGATCAAGACGCGGTGTTTGTAATGAATCATTTTCTTAATTAAACTGTATTAATTAAACTAGACGAATTAGTTGATATTTGTTGTGTCGGGACGTAATTCACAACGTAGAAATCAGAGGGTCCTAAAAACTAGGTGAAATCACGAGACATAATATTCGTCTTCTATAATTCGTCTGTTTATAACTCGTAAATAAAAAAACACAACGTAGCGGGTCCTTTTGAACGTAAATAATAACCACTAGATGATCACTGGCCAAAATTCGTTGAAAACGTGTAAAAATTAGTGAAATGAAATAGAAGAATAAGATGTGCTTTCTCGATAGAATGTTTCAATAATGAATAATAAAATAGATGTAATATATTCTAGATTTTATCTTGCAAATAGAGAACAAACTAGTTAGGGAAATTAGCTATAGTCCTAGGAAATAGGTGTTAGATTTTTAATAGGTAATTTAGCTAGCTAATTAAGGAGGTATTTGGAACCACCGAAATATAGTTAGGATGTATCTATATTTAGTTAGGGTGGATTCCATTACACTATGTATATACCCATTATGCATGTGTTGAATGCGCTCCTAAAGCGTTCATCCGATTGCTATGAAACTTTGGTGAATTGTCGAGAGTATACCAGGGATGGTTTCTGGATCAAAAAAATGTTTCTTCTTCTTCATCGAGTATTGGGTCTTTACCTATGAAGGTGGACTATTCTGGGAATCGTTCATCCGATTGCAATGAAACTTTGATGAATTATTGAGCGTATGCCCGGGATGGTTTCTAGATTATAAAGAATTTCTTCTTCTTCTTCTTCATCCAATATTAAGTGATTTTACCTATGAAGGTGGACTATACTGGAAACCGTTCATCCAATTGCAGTGAAACTTTGGTGAATTGTCGTGCGTATGCCCGGGATGGTTTCTGGATTAAAATATTTTTCTTCTTCTTCTTCTTCATCGGGTAATAGGTTATTTTACCTATGAAGGTGGACTATCCAGGAAGAAGGTTCAATTTTCCTTCCATCTCTTCGCAGATTTAATCTTTTATCTTCTTCTTCTTAATCTTGGTTATATTTTCTTAACTTACTGAAGGGACGGGAGGTAATGAAGGGAAGGGGCGGGAGGTACTGAAGGGACGGGAGTTACTGAAGGGACGGGAGGTACTGAAGGGACGGGAGGTACTGAAGGGACGGGAGGTACTGAAGGGACGGGAGGTACTGAAGGGACGGGAGGTACTGAAGGGACGGGAGGTAGGGAGGTACTGAAGGGTCTGAAGTGACGGGTGGTAATGAAGGACCATATTTAATTATACAAGCAATACGAAGTTTGCCGGGGGTTCACTATCTATATTAAATTATAAATTTCATAGGTATTGCAGAGAATTAAAGCAAATAACACGCAATAATGAAATGTTAGTAAGCATACGCTTGCAGGTGCCGTAATAGAACAAAATTTAAAAAAATATAGGTGTGCGCAATGGCTTTGTCAAAAAAAAACCTCATTAAAATTCAAAATGTAATAGTATTAATTCCAAATATTCTTTTTAATGAATTACGGTCGAATTTCGACCACTGGGCGATCACTAGTACAAATAAACAGAAATTTAAGTGAATTTTTTTATATTTGATTTATTGAAATAAATAAAAGAACTTTTTCGCTGCACGGTTTTTTTTATTGGGAATAACCTACGAAAATTGAATGAAAATCATTGCGCGTCAATCTTTATTGCTTTAGAGATTCTTAGACAACGAAATTAGGTATACATAAAATAATAAAAATATATTTATTTCTCCATACTTGTAAAATTTCATAATTGATATTTTTTTTATAAATGTAAATAAGGGAAGTATTTTATAAATGCAGCCTCCTGTTCACTTTGAATTTCAGAATCCGTTGTCCCAAAATATGCCCGCCCCTGGTTTTACCCATAGATAATTAGTTAGATATGTCAAAATTGATTATTGAGATCCAAACTTTCCTATAAAGATTATTTTGGAGGAAAATAGAAAAAATCCTATAACTATAGATGTACCTGAATAACTATTTATTTTATTTATATAAATATATTTACATACTCAATATATTTATATAAATATATTTACATACTCAATATTACAAAATTAAACGAATATTGAACAAAAAGACTACGTTGATCAAGCTAAAACAATCAATCTATAAATTATTGAAAAACATCCATTCATTCATACCTCCTGATTCTTCTTCATCGTATATTGGACCATCGTATACGATGTATCGTATATTGGTGATTGGACCTGTTTGTGAAGATGGACCATCCTGGTAGGAAGAGGTTTAACTGTCCTTCCATCTCTTTGCAGGTCTTCCGGCTATATAGCCTTCTGTTGTTGGGTATTTCTGTCTGAATAATTCTGACAATTCTTCTGTTTCGCCCATGCGTTCGACGTGGTTTCTCCAGAAGCGTCTTCTGCTACGTCCCCATCTTCTCATGTCCTCGACACCTGATCGATTCATGTTTGATGCGGTCCCTGATAATCTTCCAGCAATGGAGCGCAGGGACTTTATTTCAGCAACTCTAAGAAAGCTCATTCATACCATCACGGCATATCCCACAATTTGGGGTATGCATTACCTTATAAATCGACAGGGCTGTGGCAGCTGCAAGCTATTGGAGAGGGTGCATATAGATGGTCTGGACACGGAAATGAACGAAAACTAGTAATAAAAACCACGACACGTGCGTGTATCCCCACACATCAGTCTCGTCTCACCTAGAAAGGCAAACGTTCCGAATCGATGGTGAACCTCATTCATTTTTGACCTATTTATTTCTTGTAATTTCGATTACCCGACACTTACGAGACACCAGAAATCTACAATAGTAAAAAAGCATGGAAACACTATACTTAAGCGCACTTTACACGGACGAGTTTTTCAACGAGGTTCCGGTTTTCAGCGGGTTTTTCAACGCGGTGGGATAAATATAACGTGTTCTATTTTTCAACGCGTTTTGTATCGTTTTTGTAAAACAGAAATCTGTAAAATTATTCGTTGCCGACGAGTCAACACGATGTGTGCCGTGTGTGTTGTGTTGACTTTGAAGTTCGCGGTATCTTTAGTTTTTTTGGCATCTCTCGATCAGATAGCAATGTTTTAAAACAAAAACAAAAAAGTGAGGGTCCAAAACAAATCAAATCGTGTCCAATTCAAGTCAAACGCCGGGTAGTCGAAATGCAAAGTCAAACGAAGAAAACGAGAGAAAGATAAAAAACTGTTGAACGAAACACGGAACAAGCTAAAACTAAAATGTTGCTATTTATCATATAAATGTCATTTTTATTTTTTTCCTAATTGCAATAATAGAGGTTGCAAATAAAGGAGAAAAAATACTCGTGTAAAGCGATTTTTTGAGTAACCTGTATTTTGTATGTTGTTTTAAGCGTTGAAAACTTCGTTCGTGTAAAATGCGCTTTAGTCGGTGCCTAGACCATATAAATATAACAAATAATGTATTAATGTATACAAATATAACAAATAATGAACTAATGTATATAAATATAACAAATAATGTAGGTTTTGGCCACATGGGAAGAATGAATGAGGAACGCCTGACGAAGAAAATATACAATGCGGATAGGATTGGATTGAGAGGCCGGGGCCGCCCAAGAAAGGGATGGCACGACCATGTGAACGATATTCTGAAAGAAGGAAATGTTAGAAGCGTGTACAATAGACGTACATGTATGAGACGATGCATGAATGTTGACGAGGCGATAAATGTGTGCCAGGATAGAAAGATATGGCGTTCGGTTCTCTCTGCCTACCCCGTAAGGGACATGGCGCGATGGTTTGTATGTATGTACTAATGTATATAAATATAACAAATAATGTAGGTACTAATGTATACAAATACAACAAATAATGTACTAAAGTATATAAATATGTATAACAAATTATGTACTAATGTACATAAATATAATAATTAATGTAGTAATATATATAAACATAACAAATAATGTACTAATGTAAATAAATATAACAAATAATGTACTAATGTATATAAATATAATAAATAATGTATTAATGTATACAAATATAACAAATAATGATCTAATGTATATTAATATAACAAATAATGTAGGTACTAATGTATATAAATATAACAAATAATGTACTAATGTATACAAATATAACAAATAATGTACAAATGTATATAAATATAACAAATGATGTACTAATGTACATAAATATAATAAATAATGTAGTAATATATATAAATATAACAAATAATGTACTAATGTATATAAATATAACAAATAATGTACTAATGTATATAAATATAACAAATAATGTACTAATGTATTATAAATATAACAAATAATGTATAGTTTTCTATTTAGTTATTTGAGCATTATTTTAACTAAAACAAATAATATTTATTCAAGCATGTATAAAACTACAGCAGGTGTAAATAAAACATGTGAAATGATGTGTATTTATATAATACACATTTCATATTTCACTGCGAATATTTAGTCATTAATGATTTGAAATATTCAAAGTGATGAATAATGTTTTATTTTTAGTGTGAGTGATTGCCTTCAGTTATGTATGCAGATACATATTATAATATTAAATTTAGGTTATGTCGTGACAGATACAATGATAATAATGTAACATTACTGAGAACTTATAACTTACTGGTATACAAAATATTTAATATAGGTATACGATTGCTAATATTTAATCATAACGTGCTTGTTATAAAAAATACCTGCAGTAGGTACTTATCCGGGAGATCTCAATATTAATCCCATATTTTGTATAAATAGTAATATAAAATTAAGGAAACCAGACACATGTTAAAAACCATATCAAAATGGCGTGCCAATTGGATATGCCATGTGAGGATCTATTACACATCATATTGGAAGGAATGGTCGAGGGAACAACTTACTGGCAGAGGGCATACCCGCCGGGAGTATCTACTCTCTATTTCTCCTAAGAATGACCAGGCATTTGCGCATGTCACCGCCCATTAGGCGTACTTATCCCCGCTTTACAACCATCTCTATTCAACCTTCTAGATTTCAATAAAGATAAAGACAATAAATTTCCATAAACAATAAAGACAATAACTTTCCTTATAAACAGTATTAAATTGGCACAAAGCACTCTTTGCAGGGTGAATTTCATAGTACAAATAAAACTTTATTTCATTCTAATTTATATAAATATTAGGTACCTTTATAAAAACAAATAATGACATAAATAAGGAAAGTAATTGAATTTTTTTTTGAATGTCATAAAATTATTATGTGTAATTAAATAATTACAAAGAACTTGATTTATTTTTAATGCTATTAAAATATTTTCTGAAAGCAAAAAAAAATACAAAAATAAATATATAAAGTTGAATATTTTACCTGTCTATTTTTATTTCTCTTAACTGGCGAAAGTGACGAACTGGGGTTAATATTTTCCATGTTGCTAATACACTGTTAATAACTACACTGGGGATGTCGACTGACTTAACTTATACCTGTGATTAGTCGACCGTTTATTGCGGTGGGCGGTACCTGCGCAAAGGGGGTCTAAAAACGGTTCTTAGTTGGTCGCTCATAGGAGAACTAGAGAATAGAACAGGTGTGCGAGGACATGATGTGTACCTCCTACACAGAGTTGAGGAGAAAAAAAATAGATGTGATACAGTTCTTAACATATCTATTTTTTTAAAATACCTATTCGGCAAATTAATGAATATGATGCTTTGTGAGTATTTACTATGAACTGTAATACAATGATAGGAAAATTTTTTTCAACAGTCGATTCGTTCAAGAGGATTTAATTCTCTCAATGAATCGACAGTATTAAGCAAAGACGCGTGTACGAAGGAATATTTTGTATGGTGTAGTGGACTTTTTGCATGCCAAAAACATCAACTAAGAGGCTTCGTAGCATACCTATATATGTTCTATATATATGGATGAATTCAGATTTTGAATTTTGTGTGTCTGTCTGTCCCGTCCCCCCCCCCACTTATAACTTCCGCTCAATGCACAAAGCCTAAAAATTCGGAATATATAGAAAGTTATAGGCCTACAAAACTTTTATACTCAGAATTTTGAATTTTTGTTTTAGTTAGGGGTTATCAACTTTTGAAATTTTACTTTATTTATTCATATAACTAAAAAACCACAAAAGCTTGATCGCTGAAAATTGGTATGAATATAGAAAAATACAAAATCTCAAGAGAGTCAAATATTTTTTATTAAGAAAAATGACAAATTTATGTGTTTAACTGCATATATTTCAAAAGTTTTTTAAAATATCGAAAAAAGTCGAAACACCCCAACTAGATAATTTAATTTTCTATAAAAAAAATTGAACATTGTAGTAATAATCCAATTTATTTCAACAATTTTTATAAAAATTGAATATAGTGACGACATCGTTCATACAATTTGTAAGGCAGTAAACACTACACAATATCTCACTCAATAGTTTGATACCTACGTAATCTACAAACATACATTATGATGTTCTCATATTCTGGGTAGGAAAAACAGACTGACTTATCATACTATCCTATCCTGACATATATAAATATGTACCTACATGTTTTATATAGAAAACAAAATATCTTAAAATATTTATTAATTTGTGTTTGTGTTTATAGTTTTGTACGTATTCTTCAATTATACATACCATCGCCATCGAAACTTGGATCTCATGTATTACATGCAACTAGTTTTATATAATTACTAAAACATTCGGTTGTTATATTGGCATATCGATGGTATCCGCCATACGCATGTAGGACTATTAGATCAATAGAAAATGATGAATACACTCACACCTACTTTTCGATAAATGGGAAGTATAGGTAAGATATAGGTAAGTTGTGTATGTATGTTGACTTATTTTTCACTTGACATGAAAAGTCTTTTTCAAGTAAAAAAAAATAAAAACATTTACATTCACGAAATATAAAAAATAAGCACCTACCTATTGATGACAAATTATAATTTCATTTTGTTTCCTATCCTAGTTACCAACCCATTCTTACTCATCATTTTTATTTTTTGTGATGGAAATTTATAAGAATTTATTTGATCAAATACAATTTTCACAAAAAGACAGTAAAGTTGACTGCAGTCAAACAAAGGGAATTTATAGAAAACATTGAGTTGGGGTCTTGAAGATTATTGAACACATGGATGTCCACAATAACCAGAGCATCGAAGAGGTAAGGCTTCGGTCGGAGAACGCGGAAGATAGAAGGGTTTGGAGGATGAGGACTAGGAGAGCCAACCTCGAGTAAAAGATACAAAGACGAGAGCAAAGAAGAAAATCTGTACATTATGTACCTACTGGTTAAAGTGTACAGAGCGATTTGATTACAAAATTTGTTTGACCGTGTAATGCTTTAAACAATCAAGCACCACAACACATTCAAGAGCCGTGTCAGAGAAAAGAGCCACTCTGGGAGACATCTCACACTCAGGTCGTCTGGATCACAGAGGAACAAATCCCCAAAGGAGTTGGAAAGAGTCAACAAAGCGACTTACTATGACCGATGCTTTGGTTTGAGCGGTACAATTAAGTGGAATGCACTGCCTCCAGATTTCCGCAGCGTTCAAAGTAATAACACTTTCACTAAAGGACTGAAAACAGCTTTGTTTCGTAGAGCGGCACATAACTAAACTATCAGCGCCCTTGGAATGATCTTGAATCATTAAACGGCGCTATATTAAATCCCCTTTATTATAATTATGTATGTAACACTGTCTAGAAACAGTGATATGAAATTGCCAAACAACATATATTTTTTGATTCAAACCATATTAAAAAACATAATCAAATAATACGCTTTTATTAAGCTTTCGCTCATTCAATAATGCAAAATGCAAATATTGCAATAATGGAATTGTTGCAAGCCTCGCAAGAAGGCCTCGCAGCATATATGTTCCTATACATGGATTTAATCAGAATTCAGAGTAGAATATTTTATGTGAGTTTTGTGTGTGTGTGTGTGTCTGTGTGTCCCCCCCCCTCTTATAACTTTTGATCCGCTCAATTTACAGAGCCCAAATTTTCAGAATATATAAAAAGTTATAGGCCTACAAAACTTTTATACTCAGAATTGTGAATATTTTTTTCAGTCAGGGGTTATCAACTTTTGAAATTTTGGTTTATTTTTCCACATTTCTCAGAAACCATAAAAGCTAGAACACTGAAAATTGGTATAAACATAGACAAATACAAAATCTCAAACGAGTTTTTTTTTAAATTCCAATTTATTAAGAAAAATATTTTTTTTTATGATAAATTTATGAGTTTTACTGCCTATATTTCCAAATGTTTTAAAAATATCGAAAAAAGCCGAAACACCCCAACTAAATAATTTAATTGTCTATAAAAAATATTCATTTTGTAGAAGTACCTACATCTCAATTTTTTTTTAAGAATTTTTATAAAAATTGAATTTAGTGACGACATCGTTTCATACAATTTGTATGACAGTCACCTATACATTATATCATGCTGTTTCGATATTCTGGGTAGGATAAAAGGACTAACCTCCATACTATCCTATCTTGACATACATACCTAGGTACATGTGTTGTATAGAAAACCGCACACGCACACGCACACGCACACGCACACGCACACGCACACGCACACGCACACGCACACGCACACGCACACGCACACCCACACGCACACGCACACGCACACGCACACGCACACTCACACACACACACACACACACACACACACAGTAAATCCATGTATGGGGAACGTATATGCTGCGAAGCCTCTAAGTTGGTGTTTTTAGCATGCAAAAAGTCCACTACGCCATACAAAATGTTCCTTCATACACGCATCTTGGCTTAATAGTGTCTATTCATTCAGAGAATTGAATTCTCATGAACGAATCGACAGTTGGATAAAAAAAACTACGTATAAAGCAAGAACCCGTGACAGTCACACTTACGTCATAGTATAAAGGGTATTTATTTCTGTGTAAGGACTAAGGATACCACAACAGGTAACGACGATTGGATACTATGAATTCTGAGTAATGTTGGCTATCGCATATAACAGCCTTCGAAGAATGAAAAAACACTATTTTATTACGTCAGTATGAAACGCTACACCTTTGAAGGTCGATTAACAGAGTCCGAGTTACATTAATTTTCACCACGCCTGCTATTAGACGGGAGCAACATGTATGGCATACAACTACTAGATGTTGGAAAATGAACTTATCATTTTATCAATGTCGGATGAGTTGTCAAAGTTTACATTAATAGCGATAATTTAAACATAAAAAAAATAACAAATAGTGTTCAAAATCATAAAAGTAGATAAAAATATGTTGACATAATTTATTTGAAAAATGTGATATTTTCATTAAAGACTAACTAAACCTTACCTAGTCACTAACACTTAAGGACAATAACACTTTATTAAACTTTAAAGGTCCCACCAACCAAAGGGGTGAGACCCACGGGTCTAGGGGCGGGGGTTCCCACCAACCAAAGTGTCTGTAAATAGAAGACGTGATTTCTAATAGTCCTCCGTAGAAAATAAAAAAATACATCATGCTGTTTCGATATTCTGGAAATACATCATGTTTTTCATACTAGGAATAACTGACTTGCTAAAATTTTCGGCGTATATTTCCAAGTAAGGGGTAACTACATTAAACAAATAGGTACCTACTATAGTTTGTAAGAAGGCACAAAATTACCCCTCATTTGTAAAATACTATAGTTTGTAAGAAGGCACAAAATCACACCTCATTTGTAAACGTGCAATTAAATTTTATGATCATCATCACAATATATATTCTATAATCTTATAGATGAGCAACTTACCACTGCACTTCGGAGCAAAACACAAGCGATGCACGGAGCGCTATAACTCTTTACAGCCACGAAATAGTAGGTAGTCATAAAAATGATATAAAATAGATATGAAAACTGGTAAAAGAATCATTAACTCCATGCGAGTACTAGTCGTGCATCAATGTGTAATTACAAAGATTAACTTTTAAATTTTAATTTCAGAATTTCAGGTTAAGGACAAACAATTTCATTGACAGAAATTACACAAAAACTTATCAAACTTTACATCACGTGAAGATTATTATATTCTTTGCATAAATAATAATTCAAATAGGTAATACATGAATATTATACAATGGATTATAAAAGAATGCCTATACTTTTTTGATTCGCATAAGAAAATTCTAACGCGCAATATCCAACGTATCCAACACCACAATCTATACTTGTTTTATAACTAACGCGCAATATCCAACGTATCCAACACCACAATCTATACTTGTTTTCCAACTGTCGATTTGTTCAGGAGAACTTTGTTCTCTTAACATATCGACAATGTTTCAAGCCAGAATACGCGAGAATTGTATGGAGAGGTCTACTTTTTTCACGGCTTTTCCAACTTTGAAGTAAAAAAACACCAACTTAGAGGCTTCGCAGCATATATGTTCCATACACGGATTTACTCAGAATTCGGAGTAGAACATTTCGTGTGTCTGTGTGTGTGTGTGTGTGTGTGTATGTGTGTGTGTGTGTGTGTGTGTGTGTGTGTGTGTGTGTCTGTGTGTCTGTGTGTGTGTCCGTCCCCCCCTTATAACTTTTGATCCGCTCAATTTACAGAGCCTAAAATTTCAGAATATATAAACAGTTACAGGTCTACAAAACTTTTATACTCGGAATTTTGAATTTTTGTTTCAGTCAGGGGTTATCAACCTTTGAATTTTTATTTTATTTTTCCATATATCTCAGAAACCATAAACGGTAGAACGCTGAAAATTGGTACAAAGATAGACAAATACAAAATCTCAAATAAGTTTATTCAAAAAAATTCCAGGGTTTCTCAAACATTTTTTATTAAGAAAAATATTTTTTTTATGATAAATTTACGAGTTTAACTGCCTATATTTCCAAAACTTTTACAATTATCGAAAAAAGCCGAAACACCCCAACTAGATAATTTAATTTTCTATAAAAAATATTAACATTGTAGTAGAAGATCTCAATTTTTTTTTAACAATTTTTTTAAAAATTGAATTTAGTGACGACATCGCTTCATACATTTTGTATGGCAGTCGCCTATACACAATATGTAAGAAGACTTGATAGTTTGATACTTCATCTCCAAACATACATACATACCATCATGCTATTTGCATATTCTGGGTAGGAAAAAGGATCTTCCTCCATACTATCCTATCTTGACATACATACCTACATATGTTGTATAGAAAACAAAATATCTGAAAATATTCAATAATTTGTATCTATGGGTTTATAGTATGGTACATATTCTTCAACTATACATACTATCGCTATCGACAGTTGGACCTCATGTGTTACATGCAACTAGTATAATAATAATTATCGTTGTAGCCTGCAGTAGTATTTTATGATTGCATTAATTTTATTTTAAGTTATAAAGATGTCAGCCTCTATGTCTCGGTTCTGATTAAAGTCCCGGGTTCGATTCCCGATTAGATACAGTTTTTCACTGTGTTTTCAATAATAAAAAATTTCGTTCCTTTTCTCACTAGGAAAATATGTTCGAGGCGAGACACTTATTTCACACATTCAGCCCCCCTAGACAACGTGTCATATAGCTCAAGAAAAGATAACTCAAATACATGGATGTGACAGTTGTCACGTGACTGACAACTATCACTTCCATACATTGAGTTGTCTTTTCTTGTTTCTTTTCTTGAGCTAAATGACACGTTGTCTATGGGGGCTGGAGACTTAAATTAATATCATAAGTCTCCAGAATGTAGTAATTTATTATTTGGTGCGTGTAAAATATGACAGTATGGGCAACAGAACGGTTAGCGCGGCAGAACGACTACTTCAGGGAATGTATGATACCTACTTGTTTCAAGGAAATATTCATAAAAAAAAGAATCAAACTTAACTTCATACATCTAACTTTGATCTAACTGTCGATTTGTTCAAGATAATTTATTTTTCTTGATGAATCGACAGTATTGGCCTTTTTTGCGTGCAAAAAACACCAAATTAGAGGCTTCGCAGCATATATATGTTCTATATTATATATGGATGAATTCAGAATTCGTAATTTTTTAAATATGAAAAAACGCAGAAGCACCCCAACTAGGTAATCCAACTGTCGATTCGTTCATGAGAACTTTGTTCTCTTAACATAGGTATCGACAATGTTTCAAGCCAGGATATGCGAGATTTATATGTAGGGTCAATAATAATTATCACGGCTTTTCCAACTTTGAAGTCAAAAAACACCAACTTAGAGGCTTCGCAGCATATATGTTCCATATACGGATTTACTCAGAATTCGGAGTAGAACATTTCGTGTGTCTGTGTGTGTGTGTGTGTCTGTGTGTGTGTGTGTCCCTTATAGGTAACTTTTGATCCGCTTAATTTACAGAGCCCAAAATTTCAGAATATATAAACAGTTATAGGCCTACAAAATTTTTTTACTCAGAATTTTGAATTTTTGTTTCATTCAGGGGTTATCAACTTTTGAATTTTTACTTTATTTTTCCATATACCTATCTCAGAAACCATAAAAGCTAGAACGCTGAATATTGGTACAAATATAGACAAATACAAAATCTCAAATTAGTTTTTCAAAAAAATTACAGGGTTTCTCAAACATTTTTTTATTAAGAAAAATATTTTTTTATGATAAATTTACGAGTTTAACTGCCTATATTTCCATTTTTTTTTAAATATCGAAAAATGTCGAAACACCCCAACTAGATAATTTAATTTTCTATAAAAAAATTTAACATTATAGTAGTATATCTTAAATTTTTTTAATAATTTTTATAAAAATTGAATTAAGTGACGACATCGCTTCATACAATTTGTATGACAGTCGCCTATACACAATATCTATGAAGACAATAGTTTGATACTTAATCTCCAAACATACATACATACCATCATGCTGTTGTCATATTCTGGGTAGGAAAATAAGACTGACCTATCTTGACATACATACCTACATAATGTTGTATAGAAAACAAAATATCTTAAAATATTCAATAATTTGGATTTAAGTGTTTATAGTTTGGTACTTATTCTTCAACTATACATTATACATACTATCGCTATCGACAGTTGGATCTCATGTGTTACATGTAACTAGTCTATAAAAAATACCCACATTATAGTAGTACTTACCTTTATCTCAAACATTTTTTTGTAAAAATTGGATTAGTGACGACATCGCTTCATACAATTTGTATAGTAGAATACATAATATTTACGGGGGCTCTCAATAGTTTGATACTTAATCTCAATACATAGGTACATACCATCGAGCTGTTTTCATATTTTGGGTAGAAAAAAAGGACTGACCTCCATACTATCCTATCATATTTTGTACATATTTTGATATACCTACATATTTTGCATAGAAAACAAAATATCTTAAAATATTCAATAATTTGGATATAAGGGTAGGTATATAGTTTCTTCAACTATACATTCTATCGCCATCGGCAGTTGGATGACATCGGCAGTTTGTTTCATGCAACTAGTTTAAAATAACTGAATGAAAACATTTTACTGAGTTACATTTTCATTTGTATACCTACCAACTATGCATTGACTGTAAATTTTAATTTTAAAGCACAACTCAACTATAATTTCAAAGCGGTATTTATCAACTCAGTGTAGGTATTTATCATTGTTCTTTACAATCAAAATATCTAAATATTTGTTTTATTATTCGTAATAATAATTCTTGCATTCGTACAATAATGTCAAACATTAATCTTCCCGGTTTGTTTTATTTCAATGTTTAACAAAACAAATCTTTACCTACATACTTTACTTGAATTAAGGTAAGCTCACATTCATATTAAGAAATAGGCACAAAAAGTATTATTTTTTCCTTATTATTTATAATCGTACGATAAAACTGAGTAGGCACTTAGAAAAATAATGTTCGCAAAAAACACAATAATATGACACAACTAATATAATAATGACACAATTTACCTACCAAACATAATATTATTCATCAGCCGTTGAACTAACAAGGTCGTCTATTCAAATTAATTCTAAGGTTCACACCACACAATCATCATAATAGTCAATTCCACTACCGACAATACGTACAAAGACGACGTATTATTTATATTTTAGTCAATGAATGAGTATAAAATAAAAATATACGGTAAATTGTGAAGTCATTTTACATATTTCTGTACGGCCACCTATCAGACGAAAGGAGTAAAATTATCAAACTGTCGATTAGTTCAAGATAATTTATTTCTCTTAATAAATCTACAGTATCCCGTGTGAGAGCATCGTATGCAATAGTGAAGTTTTGTATGATTCTTCCAACTTTGAAGTCAAACAACATCAACTCTTCATCGAGACTTAGCAGCATATTGTATATATTATGAATTCGAAGTAGAACATTAAGGTTGTTTTTTTTTCAATAAAAGTAAAAGTAATCGTACAGTAAAAATACTTTCATAAAATTGTTCAAAATTGTGTGGTTATGGAACATTAGATTTCAATGAAACAACCAAAAGTTTTGAACAAATTTATGAAATCAAAGTATTTTAACTATACTATTTTAAGTATTTTAACTATACAAAGTAGATAATATTTATAAAAAAGTGTCTATTTTGCAAATTTTCAAAGATAATGTTTTACAAAAAATTGAAAAAAATAAGTCTCTGCGATTCCAAAATGATTTTAAAATACCCAAATGTAATACAGGTCAATTACAAAACAACTACATTTATTTGGGAATAAAATGTTTCAATTGCCTCCCAAATGAATTAAAACAGATAAAAGAATTTAAAAAATTTAAACAAAAATTAAAAATGCACATAACTCCTAACTTCTAAAATATTAGTTTTCGATGTTGTTTGTTTGATTTTTGTCAATTGCCAGTATTTTCTTTTTTTATTTCTAAATATGTGTTTTGGTATGTTTAAACAGTCTATATTGCTCATTTTTCAATTTATTTTCATGTATTTCCTTTTGTTTTATTTGAATATGTATTTAGATATGTTTACTCATTTGTATATTTCTCATTTTCATATATTTTCAAACTTTTTTAATGTTTACTTGATTTTTTATTCATGTTGATTTGATTTAAATACTCTATTGTTTGACTTTGTTTAATTGCTTTGTTTTGATATTTTTTTTTTATAAGTGATTTCCCTCATCAACAGGGCCGGATAAATCATAGAACAACCCGGAACAAGAAATCAGGGCGCTTGTCTAAAAAGGGCGCTTAAAATCCTAAAATGTTAATTATATAAATCAAAAATTCCCCAGGTATGGCACTCGGTTCTCTCTGCCTTCCCCGAAAGGGACACGGCGTGATGGTGTGTATGATAAAATTCTAATATCTTGTCCGTCTATTACCGTGTTATTCGTAAACATATATAGTCGATTCACACACACACACACACACACACACACACACACACACACACACACACACACACACACACACACACACACACACACACACACACACACACACACACACACACACACACACACACACACACACACACACACACACACACACACACACACACACACACACACACACACACACACACACACACACACACACACACACACACACACACACACACACACACACACACACACACACACACACACACACACACACACACACACACACACACACACACACACACACACACACACACACACACACACACACACACACACACACACACACACACACACACACACACACACACACACACACACACACACACACACACACACACACACACACACACACACACACACACACACACACACACACACACACACACACACACACACACACACACACACACACACACACACACACACACACACACACACACACACACACACACACACACCTACACACACCTACACACACCTACACACACCTACACACACCTACACACACACACACACACCTACACACACACACACACACACACACACACACACACACACACACACACACACACACACACACACACACACACACACACACACACACACACACACACACACACACACACACACACACACACACACACACACACACACACACACACACACACACACACACACACACACACACACACACACACACACACACACACACACACACACACACACACACACACACACACACACACACACACACACACACACACACACACACACACACACACACACACACACACACACACACACACACACACACACACACACACACACACACACACACACACACACACACACACACACACACACACACACACACACACACACACACACACACACACACACACACACACACACACACACACACACACACACACACACACACACACACACACACACACACACACACACACACACACACACACACACACACACACACACACACACACACACACACACACACACACACACACACACACACACACACACACACACACACACACACACACACACACACACACACACACACACACACACACACACACACACACACACACACACACACACACACACACACACACACACACACACACACACACACACACACACACACACACACACACACACACACACACACACACACACACACACACACACACACACACACACACACACACACACACACACACACACACACACACACACACACACACACACACACACACACACACACACACACACACACACACACACACACACACACACACACACACACACACACACACACACACACACACACACACACACACACACACACACACACACACACACACACACACACACACACACACACACACACACACACACACACACACACACACACACACACACACACACACACACACACACACACACACACACACACACACACACACACACACACACACACACACACACACACACACACACACACACACACACACACACACACACACACACACACACACACACACACACACACACACACACACACACACACACACACACACACACACACACACACACACACACACACACACACACACACACACACACACACACACACACACACACACACACACACACACACACACACACACACACACACACACACACACACACACACACACACACACACACACACACACACACACACACACACACACACACACACACACACACACACACACACACACACACACACACACACACACACACACACACACACACACACACACACACACACACACACACACACACACACACACACACACACACACACACACACACACACACACACACACACACACACACACACACACACACACACACACACACACACACACACACACACACACACACACACACACACACACACACACACACACACACACACACACACACACACACACACACACACACACACACAAAATAATCATTCTAATAATTTACTTGCTAAAGTGTTAAATTATCTACATAATGAAGCCAGCGCCCCCTGTCTGAAATCGCCCGGGCGCTTCATAATGAATTTCATATGAGATGATAGCGACGTGTTTGAAAACATTCCAGATGCTACACGCCACAGTAACTTTAATTATACATTATACTAAGAACTCTTATTGCTTGTTAATGAAACTACATAAGCCGTTTAAATAAGCGGAACCTGTCAGCAACTAATAGCAAGGTTTTCTAAAAAAGGGAAACGAAGTTCTTTAGAAATGTTATGATAATTTCAGTGAGGTTTTCCCTTTCGACTTTAGCGACATACTTACTTATTTTCTTGATATCGGTCGCCGACTCGTCACCTGACTCTTTCAATTATTCATATATTATTGTTTCTATCTCTCTCTTCTGTCTGATGTCAAATGTTAACACGTGTCCATATTTTTTACGAGTCTAGTATAGACCATAGATTTTAATATATACCTATAACTAGATGGAATACTAGTCGGCAAAGTGTATCGAAATCAATGGGAGATTTCGTGTGCTGTTTTGTGTAAAATTCATTGGCATACCTCGTTTTATTAATATTAATTTATGTAGGTATTTATTATACCAAGAACTTATTTAGTGTTTTGTGTTAATTAGAATCGCGATTTGTTTTTTTTATTTTAAGTTTGGTGTGATTTTAAATTTTTACTGGAATTTGATAGTTATATTGAGTTTTTTTTAATTAAAAATAGTTTTTATGATATTTTTAGTGTTAACATTAGTTATTAAGTTTAGTTTATTTACATAATACTTGAGATAGTTAAAAGGACTTTTAAATTATATTTTACTTTAAACGGTTTATGTGATGATCCAATACTTTAAAAATTGTAAGACCTAAGGTTTTAGTTTAAAATGCCTACTTCTCAGGATACAAACTGTTAAATAAAATAAAAAAAAATAATAAAAATACGGTACATACATGAATAGGAATAGGTAGAATTATAATTTATTTTTGTTCTTTGGTTTATATTAATATATTGATTTTTACTGTATAATATTGCATAATATACTGCATAATATAATATTGAAATTCCAAACATTTGAGAAGGAGGGGGGGGGGGGGGGCGGTTTGAAATATATTGCTCTGGGCGCAAAAACATGTTTATCCGGCCCTGCTCATCAAGCACAAGATTTGTAATCTTTTTGATGAGGCACTGCTAAGAAAAAATTGTAAATATATTATTACCTGTGAATTATCTCTTGATTTGTTTTTTGTAAAATTATTATGTTAAATAAATAAATAAAATAAATAAATAAATACTTTTGTTGAATCTTTATTCGAGAAACTTCTTTTATAACTTTTGATCTGCTAAATGCACAAAGACTAAAATTTCAAAAAATATAGAAAGTTATAGACCTACAAAACTTTTATACTTAGTGTTTTTATATTTGTTCCAGTCAGGGGTATTCAACTTTACAATTTTATTTTATTTTTTCCATATATCTAAAAACAAATTGTGAAAATTTGTTTAAAGATAGACGAATATAATATCTCACACATGTTTTTATAAAAAGTTCCAGGGTTTCTTAAACTATTTTTATTAATAGAATTTTTATGATGATTATGTGATTGTCTATATTTCTAAATTATTTAAAAATACTAAAAACGCCAAAAAACCCGAACTAGATAATCTAATTGTATATTAAAAATATATGTACATTATAGTAGTACCTGCATCTCAAACTTTTTAGCGATTTTTGTAAAAATTGAATTTAGTGACGACATCGCTTCGTTTCATACAATTTAACGGTAATAAAAATAGGCTACGACTATTTACACGACTCAACCATAGACGAAAACCAAAAATAACCACAGAAAACGCAGATAAATCAAGTTATAAAAATATTTACCTTTGTTTATACTTTGTTATAATTGATCTCTATGAAAAAATGATTATAAAATTAAGTAAATGTATGTAATAAGATGCCAATATTATTTATTTTTTCTTCAAGTTGGTTTCCATGATGCATTTTTATGACAATTGAAAAAATGACAAAGGAAAATATTTTTGTATTTTGATTTATCTGCGCTTTCTATGGTTATAAATGACTTAAAAACATAGACGACGTCAGAAAATTTGTCGTGTAAATAGACACTTTTTGGCGGGAAAACGCTTTTCCCGCCAATTCCGGTCGTAAAAATAGTGGCACCGATAAAAATAACTATATCAAAATCAAAGATTTACAACATCGTCTATTATACTCATATGTATTGAAATAAAATTATTGATATTATATAGAATTTAGCTAAAAAAATAACGCAATTTTAATAAATCTAAATGTTCTATGATAAAATCGTATTCCAACTGTCGATTTGTTCAGGAGAACTTTGTTCTCTTAACATATCGACAATGTATCAAGCCAGAATATGCGAGAATTGTATGGAGAGGTCTACTTTTTTCACGGCTTTTCCAACTTTGAAGTCAAAAAACACCAACTTAGAGGCTTCGCAGCATATATGTTCCATACACGGATTTACTCAGAATTCGGAGTAGAACATTTCGTATGTCTGTGTGTGTGTGTATGTCTGTGTGTGTGTGTGTCCTCCTTATAACTTTTGATCCGCTCAATTTACAGAGCCTAAAATTTCAGAATATATAAACAGTTACAGGCCTACAAAACTTTTATACTCGGAATTTTGAATTTTTGTTTCAGTCAGGGGTTATCAACTTTTGAATTTTTATTTTATTTTTCCCTATATCTCAGAAACCATAAAAGCTAGAACGCTGAAAATTGGTATAAACATAGACAAATACAAAATCTCAAATTAGTTTTTTCAAAAAAATTCCAGGGTTTCTCAAACATTTTTTATTAAGAAAAGTATTTTTTTTATGATAAATTTATGAGTTTAACTGCCTATATTTCCATTTTTTTTTAAATATCGAAAAAAGCCGAAACACCCCAACTAGATAATTTAATTTTATATAAAAAATATTAACATTGTAGCAGTACATCTCAAATTTTTTTTCAGGATAGTATGGAGGTCAGTCCTTTGATCCTACCCAGAATATGAAAACAGCATGATGGTATGTATGTATGTTTGGAGATTAGTATCATACAATTAAGTCTTCTTATATATTGTGTGTAGGCTACTACGATACAAATTGTATGAAGCACTAAATTCAATTTTCCAACTATCGATTTGTTCAGGAGAACTTTGTTCTCTTAACATATCGACAATGTATCAAGCCAGAATACGCGAGAATTGTATGGAGAGGTCTACTTTTTTCACGGCTTTTCCAACTTTGAAGTCAAAAAACACCAACTTAGAGGCTTCGCAGCATATATGTTCCATACACGGATTTACTCAGAATTCGGAGTAGAACATTTCGTGTGTCTGTGTGTGTGTGTGTGTGTGTCTGTGTGTGTGTGTGTGTGTCTGTGTGTGTGTATGTCTGTGTGTGTGTGTGTCCGTCCCCCCCTTATAACTTTTGATCCGCTCAATTTACAGAGCCTAAAATTTCAGAATATATAAACAGTTACAGGCCTACAAAACTTTTATACTCGGAATTTTGAATTTTTGTTTCAGTCAGGGGTTATCAACTTTTGAATTTTTATTTTATTTTTCCCTATATCTCAGAAACCATAAAAGCTAGAACGCTGAAAATTGGTATAAACATAGACAAATACAAAATCTCAAATTAGTTTTTTCAAAAAAATTCCAGGGTTTCTCAAACATTTTTTATTAAGAAAAGTATTTTTTTTATGATAAATTTATGAGTTAAACTGCCTATATTTCCATTTTTTTTTAAAATATCGAAAAAAGCCGAAACACCCCAACTAGATAATTTAATTTTATATAAAAAATATTAACATTGTAGCAGTACATCTCAAATTTTTTTTAACAATTTTTATAAAAATTGAATTTAGTGACGACATCGCTTCATACAATTTGTATGGTAGTCACCTATACACAATATCAAAGAAGACTTAATAGTTTGATACTTCATCTCTAAACATACAATATACATATACCATCATGCTGTTTTCATATTCCGGGTAGGAAAAAAAGACTGACCTCCATACTATCCTATCTTGACTACCTAGGTACATGTGTTGTATAGAAAACTAAATATCATAAAATAATAAATAATTTGTATTTATGGGTTTGGTACTTATTCTTCAACTATACATACTATCGCTGTCGACAGTTGGATCCCATGTGTTACATGCAACTAGTAAATAATTTGTATTTATGGGTTTATAGTTTGGTACTTATTCTTCAACTATACATACTATCGCTATCGACAGTTGGATCTCATGTGTTACATGCAACTAGTAATAATTACTATCGAGCAACTAAAATTAAACATAAAATCTTAACGATCTGTGTAACCACAGAATGTTTCTTGAACAGCTTGGTGAAGATAAATATTACCAACATTAATAAATATTACTAAACCCACATCAAATAATAAACCAAATGACAAACCTTTGTCACAGAGATACAAAAAACATAATAAGTTTCTTAAATTTTTATTTATTTGAACTTAGGGCTTTATAAATCTATATGGCCGAAGTAAATTATTGCCTGCAGTATTTCTAAAAGGAATATAAATTAAATGGTACATTGTACCGCAGATCAGGTCATTTAACTAACTCTTGTGCGAATACTGAAAATATTGTAGTATTTCTATACATATTACATATGTATTTAATTGATTTTTATTGCTTTTCGGGCAAATAACAAGTAGGGCTCGACAAATAAGAGAATGCGGGTGACAGTTTTATATAGCATTGTTGCAAACGTTTGATTCCAAAGATCAAGGAAACATGATACGCAATACCCTGCGCAGAGTTCAACACGTTTGTGGTTGCACTCTTAGTGGTAGTGGTATGAAATATGCTTAATGGTAGTGGTAGTTCTCGTTTTGTCCGACGAGTTCTTGTTTTGTTGGATGAACCAGAACTACATAGTTCTAAAACATTCCCTATGGAGTGGGGAAAAATTGAGAAAACATTAACTTCCCACTATATCCCCTTGGGTTAGCGAGGAGTAAAAAAGTAATAAAACTCTCAATAAAAGATACTCTCAATCTATTAATCCAACTGTCGATTCGTTCAAGAGAATTTAATTCTCTTAATGAATCGACAGTATTAAGCCAAGACGCTTGTATGAAGGAACATTTTGTATGATGTATTGAACTTTTTGCATGCCAAAAACACCACCATAGAGGCTTCGTAGCATATAATATATGCTACATATTATGAACATATTATGTTCTATACACGGTGTATCATGAGGAGTGGATCAACCGAAGTAGGGAGGTAGGGGACCTCAATACCTATCGATTTAACCCCCATGTATGTTCAGCGATATTGGGTGGTTAAATTATGTACACTTTTGTGAAATTTTTTAAAAGTGTAAAAAAAATCACAACAAATCGTATCAAGAGGAGGAATTAAACAAAAACACACTAATAGATATAAAATATACTTAAAAATAACATTCAAAAAAGACCAAAGAAAATGATGAAATAATAGGGAAAGAGCTGTACAAAAATGTTGTTATTGCCAATAAATTTTAATTTAATAAAAATAATTTTACGTATTTTATAGGAATTCATTTAAGTTATACACATTGTGTAACTTCAGGAGTTTTTTAACCGATAACTGATTCTATTAAAATTATTTATAATAGAATAGAAAAGTAAACTATTGCCTATACCTGAAATTGAAGAAATTTGGGTGGTTTATAAAATACTGTAAAAACGGTATAATAGGTAATTGATATGCATTTGTATGTACCTACATTATGGGTATATGTTGTATGCAATTATCTTCATGTGTCCATTACCTTGACAGACGATAGTCAGATAGACAGTTAAGTACACACTAGCTATTCCGCATCTTGTGTGAACAACAACACGCAGTCAACTTCCTCAAGGTTTTCCTTAAATTTTAGCTATTTCCTTCAGTTGATGTATTTTGAAACAATGTGTACAGTTTAAGTTTTGTAGGAAGTAATTTAAACTCAACGATCCCTGAATTTAATTTTTCACTAATATAATTTTTCTTTTAAAAATCTAATGCAATAAATATTCATAGCTATCAAGGAATCAAAGAAACCAAAGTATTTATTTATTGTTACCTACTATAAAAAATAAATACATTAAATAAAATAACTACTAGGCGCATTCTACTATTTTTATTTATGAATAAAATAATTTGTAGTAAGATGGCTAAATACAATGTGTCATGTTTAGTAAATTTTACAAGAGAGCAATTTTAAAGTTTGGCACACTCTCTATTCTCTAACCCTATAAGATAAAGATATATCATACTTCATTTATTTATTTGAATCTTCCTGCACATATAATTAGTACACTGGCGGGCTTATTGCTTAGTGGCAATTTCTTCCAGCCAACCAGAGTTAATTTTAAATATACAAAACAGTGTGTACTATGGCAATAAGTTAATCACATTACAAAAATAAACAAAGATAGCAGAAGTATAAAAAAAAACAAAGAAGATAGCTTATAAGAACAATTCATAGCAATGATAGGAAAACTAAATGATAATGAAAGGAAGAGGATAGGAAGATGTAATCAGGTATTGTCATAATATTTTTAAAATTAAATTTAAAAATATTTTTGCTTTAGCCTTTTCTTGAAGATTTTTTTAATCAGCTTGTAGATCTCATCAAAATGAATCCAGTGATAGGTATAATGTAACATACCTTTTTTTTAAAGAATGTGGCAGCTTGTTATTGAGTATGTCCCATACATCAGTTCTATAGGTGTGGGAGGATTTAAATAACTTGACGACTGAAGCAGAGACATAGCTAAGGTATATTAATGTTATTTTATAGAGCCTGACTTACCATACGCGTATATAATATTATATTGAACATGTCTTAAATTAATATTAGACATGGTACCCCGTTACCCAAGAAGCATTACGAAATAAAAACAATCGATAAGAAACATTTTCTTTGAAAAATCTATTTAAAAAATCAAAACATTTATATTTTTGAAATATTTTTTTATATACTAGTATGTAACGTCATAAAAAAAACTTATAAGACTAAACGAAACTGTTTATAAAAAAAGTAATTTAAAAACAATATGTCCTTGTAACAAGTACGTCCTATACATTACCTAAATGAAGCAAAAATGCTTGTACTATAGGTGAACGAAATCGACCATGGCAGGATCCGAACTCATCAACACGTAAAATCTTGAACACTGGATTACTAATCCAACCATTAACCGCTCTGCCTCCACCCATTAAAATAAAATACTAGCATATTATCATATTTTGCCATCTTACCACAGCTATTGTTGTTATTTTTTTTCAAAGGTTTATTAGTTGGAAAAAATGTGAAAGCTCATGTTTTGAAGTTTGAGCAAAAAATTAGTAGAGCTCGTCAAGTAAGAGAATGCTAGCGACAGTTTTATACAGCATGGATGCAAATATATAGTTGAAAAGGTCAGGGCAAAAGTAGAACACGATGTCAAACTTTAACACTGAATTTATTGGTTGATTCTACGAAGGTATAATACTAGTTGATTCAAATCTGAATATATCCCTGTACTTACTAAATTTTCACAGGTGACATTACCCCCATTTATTCGTTTGACAAGCTCTACCTACCTTATTTTCTTGATAACATGATCCTACATATACTCAAATACCAGACATTAGATATTATGAAGTATCTTTCAATAGTTGTGTGTTCATGTATATGACCTATTTTATTATTTTGTTTAGAGGCTGCTGTAGCCACAAGCTATTATAAACCTTGATAATAAATATTAAGTTATCTGCACACTGTTAATGTAACTCATGATATGACCCAGTTTACATTTTTCCCAGAATAACATACGCATCATTTACACATCACTTCATTAAATGAATTAAATATAATTAAATAAAACACAACTTTGTGTACACCACTACAAGTATAACTTGTATTCAATTGAATAAAAATTCCTCTACATGTAACGAGAACAAAGTTCCCTTCCTCGGGAGAATACAAAGTATTATTATAATTGCTACTACTACGACAAATACTGGAGGATACTTCACATCTTTGTGGAAATCAAGACCGCATGACAGTGTAATTTTATATAAGTTTAATTATGTCTCTTTAAAGGTGTCTGTCAGGGGGTTTCCACCTTCAACAAAAGTGTCTAGTCAAAGGAAGGTGTGATTTCTAATAGTCTTCAAAATATAAAAAATCACACTTTCTTATTATTACTCAGGGTTCATCTTATCCAATTGTTATTACCTGCTGTGGTATCCTTTTACAGAAAAAAATCAGCCTTTATAGTATTAGTATAAAATCTGTATAAGCCCAGTATACAAAATGATGTAAGTCTAGAACCGCAGGATCTTACACTAAAACATCTTGGTAAAAAAGGATATGGATGGCATGGATGCATTACTATTTTTCAAGAGAAAAAATTTCAGTCCTCTCTGCGATCAATGCATGTGGAGAATTAGATACAACTATGAACTTGAGAGCCTATTCAAAGAATCAAATATTATCCAAACAATAAAAATAGGGAGGCTCCGCTGGTTAGTATCGTTATTGTATGGACGATAACCAGATGCCGAAAATAATACTCACAACATGTCTGGAGGGAAAAAGAATTGAAGGGAAGGCCTAGACTACATTGAGTCAAGCGGGACCTTCAGATAGCCGGTGTGCGTGTTTGGAAAGAAAAGGCCATGGACTGGGTGCAATGGAGACAATTCCTTGAAGGGTACAAGGCCTATCCTGGGCTGACGATGATTGTAATCCCAATTGTATAATTCATTGCTACATAAATAAATGACAACTTATGAATGCACAATAAACATATAATTTAAGAGGGTTAACTTTAACAACAATTTGCTTATTAATGTACATCAAGTGCACAAAGGCAGGTTTATTGCCTTAAGACAATTTCTTACAACCAACCAGAGCAATGTGAAGTCTCTAAAGTTAATTTGATACATTTAAAAGAAAAATATAATAGGTACAAAAAAAGAGAAAAAATAAATAAAACTGATCATATCAATGAAGAAAGGAAGGATGTAGATGGAATATTAAAGAAACTATTAGACAAAGTTTATTTAATATTGCTTTTAAATTTTTTAAAGATTGAGACGATGTTACTTCATCACTTATCCATAGTTTAGCTGATCATACTTAAAAAGAAGAACTTAAAACTTCTGTAGTGTGAATGGGAATAGGATACCTAGTGTGGTAAGTTCAGCAGAACGAAGAGGTTGAATGTTGTGGAATAAACATTGTTTTTAAAATAATGAATTATGTCCTCACACATTCCCTAAATTAAGCATAAATGCTTGTGATAAAGGGGAACGTAATCGATAGAGGCAAGATTCGAACTTGCGACCTCTGGAACCAAAATAATGATGTGATAAACACAATGTCAAAAAATGAAAACAAAAATATATATATATTATATATATACAATTTATTGTCAACACAATAAAACATTGTAAGAATGTTTACAATACAAATGTGACACTCAAGTTTCTTATACTTAAAATATTTTTAGTATTAACTTATAAATGTACATAGTTATAAATATATTTGAACAAAGAATAACAAGAATATAATTGCTGATGCACAATTTTATTTTTAATAATTCTAACTAAAAAAAACATATATAGGTACTTATAAACAATTGAGATCACAACTGAGTGTGCATGTAGGAAATATGAAATTACAAAGTAGATAATTAAGAAATAACTACAACATGCTACATGCAAATTAATGAATATCCCAAAAAGAAAGTTCATGACATCAAATGTATTAAAAATTTGTACATTTTTCTTTCTAATTTTCCTTGCGATTATAAAATTGATACTAAAAACAATATTCATTTATAAACATACAAACACAAGCTAAATAAACAATATTATACCCTTCATAATATTTCTACTCCATTTTGCCTTAGTGCAAAAATTTACAATAAAATAAAACTTATTACAAATAAACAGCACTTGAAAATAATGAAGGGACTTGCGGTTTCGTTATTGGCAATATCATAATAAATATCATTTATGGTTAAAATTAGTGTTGTAAGGACAAATCTAGTACTTAAGCAATCGCAATATTTTTTAAAAATTGTTTCCCATGTATCTTACAAAAGATTAATTACATTTTTTTTTCACAATGAATATTTCTTTTTGCATTCTCTTCATTATTTAAAACTTATTCAATTTAATTTTGTTAAAATAACTCTAATTTAAAGATATTTAAGGCGTCAATTTATTTTTTACTTTAACAAAAGAAAGTCAAATTATTCAAAAACTTATATCATCTCACGATAAATTGAATTCACATGATAAATCTTAGTTAATCAATTTATAATATTGTATAAATTACAATCATTACCATATCGCAAGAGAGAAAACATTGATGATTTAAACTAATCCTAAATGATTACAATTGGGTGAATTCAAAATCTTTTGAGATAATGAACAAATCTTGTTATATTGTATTAAAAACTATAATTTGAATAACAACTTAACAATGATAATCTTTTTATTTTAAATAAAAAATATATTTATGATACATATCTATATTGGAAAGGAGAAAAAATATATTGATAATTCATAATTCCTATCTAAAAGATGTCAATGGGGCAAAATTGACATCTTTACAGATAATGAATAAATAAGTATTGTATTGAAAATGAGAAAAAAAATATCAATAGTTTATGTAAAACAATTCCAACCTTAGATAAAAATTGGCACAAAATTTACATCTTTTTAGTTGGATGAATCTTACATTGGAAGAGAAAAATATTGATTACATAAAACAATTCCTATCCAAATAAAAGATGACAATGTAAAAATAAAAGAAAAATGGGAACAAAAAAGCCAGACTTACGTCATAGTATTTTTTTCTGCATAAGGATACTATAGCAGATAGCAATGAGTGGTGGGTCTTGAGAGATATGAGGAGGCAAAGTTACAGGAAATTGGTTACCAGTGACATCATAGTATAGTATCAAGTCTGATCATATGATATTTTGTAGGGACTACTACTACATTGACAGACACTTTGGTTAGTCAAAACCCCCTGCAAGGCATCTTCAAAAATAGATGTTTTTTAAGCAAACATACATCATTTTGTAAAAGCTGTATTTTACATATGTTATATGGGCAGCTATTTAATTATGTTTCCAAAAAAGACAACAATTTTGATGGTTCCAACACCATTACATGCGTTTGTAAATGCCAAATGAGGACATTGTGTTTGTAAATGTCAAATGTGACATTAAGGACCTCTGTAAGGGCGTTGAAACCAAATAAACTGTCTGTCTTTTTGGGAAACATAATTAAATAGCTGCCTAAGTAACATATGTAAAATTCAGCTTTTACAAAATTATGTAGGTTAGCTTACAAAACATCAATCTATTAAGATGTCCGGCAGGAGGTTTCCAGCAACCAAAGTGTTTGTCAATAGATGACGTAATTTCCAATAGTAGTCCCCACAGAATATAAAAAAAAATCAGACTTTATATTATGACATAACGGGACACCAATTTTCTGTACCTTTGCTTCCTCATATCTCTCAAGGCCACCACTACTCGGATTTCATTTTAGCCAATCATTACTACCTGGTGTGGTATCCTTACAGAGAAAAAAATCTGGCTTTATACTATGACGTAAGTCTGACAGTCACTGACTCTTGCTCTATTATCATAGAAGAAAAAACTAGAGTTAAAAAAATCTCGTCACTTGATACAGGGGTCCACAAAGTCAGATAATCCACTAAATTGCAGTAGAGTAATATTTCATATTCAATAAACCCTGAAAAAAGTTATAAATCAATCAAAAGGGCATTTTTTAATGGTAACAGTTTTTTTCTCATTTTTCAATTAGGTTGGTTCGTTTAGTTTATTATCATTGCAACACATATGAGGGAGTTCACTCATAATTTCAGTATATGCTATCAAAAAAATACATTTTTAGCTAACAATTAAAGTGTCAATAAATAAGTGCCCTCAGTAATACGACAAACGTTTTGAAAGGTGTTGTCGGATTATAGAGTAGGTACTGTCACAAGTAGTACAGAACTCTTTAAAAAAAAGAGTACCTTGTAATCTGATAAATTACACACAAAAAAGTAGTGACAATCTGTTCCAACACATATTAAGGAAGATTTACTGAAATAAATGTATATAAATAATACAGAATATGTAGTTACATGTTATAGACATGTTGGATTATACGGGGCACCGGATTAGACAGGAGCCGGATTACTGGGTCTCCACTATAGTATAAAAATGCAATTAAAACTAATAAGCTGCCTTACTAAAAAGACTATTATTACAAATTGACCCATTATTTTAGTATCAATAGTTTTTAGCATTTTTTTTTTAACATGGGAGACACCTGTATTAAAAAATATAAAATATTGTACACGGGACAATACACCTGACCACAATATTACTGTGGAATTGAAACAACCGAGGTATTTCAAGTTTCATAAATTGTTGGAATATCCTCAATCTATTTTCTATTATAAATAAACTTGAAGCTGGAAAATGTTTTTAGACATTTGATAGAGGTATTTTTTGCAGACCTACCATAATCACATTTCAGAAATTGAATCGGTTCGTTAAAAAACATAGAGTATTGAACTAAACAAGACAAAGAGTATTGAACAAAAAGGAGCAATTTACGTAAAACAAATTTAACTATGAACTAAAAAAACTGCAAGGCTGAAAAATTTACACATAGTTTTGGTTATTTATCTACACAATTCATACTTGAACATTTTTTATAACCTGGCGCTGCTTATATAAAATTAGATAACAGTTTTTGAATGGTCAGAAACAACTTCAAATTTTGTAAAATAAAATATACCTAAACATCAACTTACTTGAAGGTGACTTAATGCACATTGAGCTGCTTCATAAAAGGCATCTTTAATAGTTTCTTTCCCATCACTGAAGAAAGGTCCGACTGTAACTAGCTTATCAAAAACAGGTGTAGAAATAAATAATGTTACAGATCCAAAATACAAAAATTCTGTTGCACTTATTGCTGTAACAGAGTATTCATATCTAGGAAACTCCCATTTGAACCTAAAAACATGATTTTATTTATGATTACACAAAGAATACAAAGAAATTGATAAAATAATACATTATAACAATTTTCATTTATTTAGAAATGAAAGCATTACTGAAAGGAATTATTCAATTGAGACCTTAAATAATTCAAATAAATACATTACTTACATAGAACAAATACTTTCAAGTTGAATAGATGGATTGTTTGCTTGTATTGCTTCAATTTGTGGTTCAATTTTGAAATTATTTAGGTTACATTTTTTGCTTGAACAACATGAACATAGCATAGGGCAACCTTTGTTTATGAACTTTTGTAGTTCATACAATGTTTTGTCAACGGGTCTAGCCCATTTAATGTCCAAAACAGAACCTTCCAACATTGTATTACTCAATACACCTAATGCATGTTCTGCATCAGCTCTACATTGAAAATGTACAAACGCAAAGTCTTTTATTTTCTTAACCTTTTCCACTGAAGATGGAAAAACAGCACTGGTAAATATCTTTCTTAGCGTTCGTTCAGATGTATTTATATTAATATTTCTCACATAGAGCACTTTCACCTGAAAAATCAAAAAAATATTATAATATACCTTTATGTATACACAGCTGATGAGAAAAAATTAAGGATCAATCACATAAAAGAAGACGCAATCATATTTAAGTAAAATTCGGTACTCATTGGAGGAGGCGAGGCCATATTAAAAACAAATCTATGCCTATCTCACACATTCAAATCATTTACAGTATTCACACGCTCTTGAAAATGTCGAAAAGTAAGTATTCTTAAGAAATAAACATGTACTTTTTGCAACTATTAATTTACAATTTTTGGCGGGACAGGGGACGGTTTGCACATCTGCCAAGCCAAAAAAAATTTGTATAGGTATATACAAGAAAACCTACTTAGTCAAGATAAAGTATAGGCTGATGATTCAGAGAAATTATTTCACAATACAGAAAAGCCTTGTGAAATTCAAACATACATGGCAATTTAAAATAATTGTGCAATACATGAATAGAATAAATAAATTTAAATCTATATTCATTGTTAATTTAATAAATTAATTAAAATATTATCTATATTTTATGATCGCATATAGGTATGTACGCAACCTAGTTTCATACCTTCATGACGCAAACATTAGATTATTTCCCGGGCGGGATTCAAATTTTAACAAACTTTTATCTCAATGGAGACGAAGTTCGCAAACGATCGGAGTGTTATTAAAATATAACAATTAATAATTCTCAAAATAAATTAAAAATATAAATAAAATGACAAACCTTTTTCATAATTTTTTCATCTATTATCGGTTCGGGCTCTGCCCAATCTACCATAAGTTTCCCTCCAAATATTGTCTGCATACCGTTGCTTAGAATACGCCTGGCAATAGCTGCATATTCATGACAATCAAACTCAATGAAAGCGAATCCCCTGTTTAAATTTATATCGCTCGGACAAGGATACATTATCAGGTCATTGATACCTTCTACTTTTCCCCGAAGTTCTTTCAAAACATCGTCCTTCTTGGCTTCCCTCGGAAGCCCTCCCACAAAAAGTCTGGAATTATCGACAGACATGGAAACTCCTATTTGTTTACCGGGACGGACACATTTTAAGTTGAGTTTATCAACAGCCTCCAGCGCGGCACTCCTCGTCGTATATCTAATGAACGCAAATCCGCGATTGTGACCGGAAAAATCCATCATCAATCGCATCTCGTATATTTTCCCGACACTTCCGAACATCGGAACCAGCTCGTCTTCGAAGCAATCGCGAGGAATCTTCCCTAAAAAGATTTCGCAATCTTTCGGGGGTGGTCCATTCCAGTTGGGTGGTGGTCCGAAATGACGCTGGCCGTTTTTTTGGGTCAAAGGATATCCCCATAATTCCGAAATTGAAGTTAAATTATTATTTTTTGAATACATCGTATTAAAATGTTTTAAAAAGAGATGAAATTTTCCGAATAAAATACGTCCTCTCTCCACGCGTTATCCCACAACACTGAATTTGAACGCAATTTTTTTTCGAACTTCGCTGCATCCCTTGTACAAATCTGATAAGAGTAAATACGCATAAGTAAAAAAGTTTTCGCATCAACGTAAATATACAATATGGGATATGTAACTCTGTTACCCACATAATGAATTCGCACTTTTTGTTATTAATGTTGAAAGAAAGGGTATATTCCGGTGTATTCAAACTTAAAAAAAAAAAATTACAATAATAAATTCAGACATTTTAAGTACCTATTCAGTTGTGTATTCAGCACCAATTTTTCGACATAGTGGCTCGGCTACTTAGATATCAGACTCGTCTCTTAAAAGTCTCGAGTTCGATTTCCGATGGACACAGATTTTAGTACTCTTGATCTGTGTGAGTCGAAAAATATCTTATGTTATTCGGTGTCTTAAATGTATATGGAATATTTTTATATTTGCATTTACGCAAACATTGGATTTTTTTCCCTGTCGGGAGTCAATTGTAATTTATCAAGTCCAACTTCGTCTCTATTGAGATGTTAAAAAAATATCATAAAAATAAATTAATATTTGAGATAGTAAGTACCTCTTAGTTGCTCGAGAAACATTACGAAATAAAAAACAGAGTAGAAAGTATGCAGTAGAAACAGTGTCGGCTCTTCCTAAAGGGCTCTCGGGCTCATCCCTTCCAAACACTTAACTTAACTTAATTAATGTTTGCCGTCTTACGCCTGTAGTGTATTTAGCGAAAGTATTATTTTATAATTTATCGATGCATTTTATTATAAACGTTATTAAAAACCCAACCAAATACAGCATAAATGTTTAGGTTCACGTCGTAATTTCCGATAAGTAAACAAAACAAATATGGAAAGCACTGATAATTTGAATATACGAAAATAATACTGTTCCACATTATCTTCTTTCTAATTCCTGTTGAAAGTTAATTTATCTTCTAGCTAAAATTATAATTTTGAGCCCTTCTAAGATTTAAGGTCACCAGCCGCCACTGAGTAGAAATAACAGATAGTTATACATATGTAAGTAATAAAAACATTTTTTTGGCGAGAAAAAATATCCTGACCACGACATCCTCCCTTCAAGCGCCGCCAAAAAGGGCAAGGCAAGAGCACTGGATTGATCAGTACAGTGGAGGTCGAAACGAGCTGTCAGAAACTTTGGGGCCGGGACACCATCTAACCTAACGTACATGGAAGACACTGAAAATACTCAGTGTAGGTGTCACGAGGTGCAAAATAACTTGTTAGGGTTGGAGATGTATCTTGCGATTGCGGGGAGGTCCAAGATGAGAAGCATCTTCTTGTCTGCCGAAACATGTTAAAGGGATGGAACGAGGAAGACTTGGTTATGGCAAATAACGTGGCAATTGCTGTTGTGATGTTTTGGATTGGAAAGGCCTAATATGTACGTATGTTCGGACACGTTAAGTATTTCTTAGAAAACCCTATTTAAAAATAAAACATGGAATTTTTTAAATATTTGTATACATAGATGTGTGGTGGCAGAGCGGTTAGCGCGCTGGGTTAGTAATTATGCGGTCGAAAGTTCAAATCCTGTCACGACCGTTTTCGTTCACATATAGAACAAGCATTTACGCTTAATTGAGGGAATGTGTGAGTATGTAAATGTCCTTTTTTTTTGCTTTTTATGGAAATTCACCCTATTTAGAGTGCTATATGCCTAAATGTACTTTTCACAATGACATATTGTTTTTAAATTTATTTTTTATGTAGAATACTTTTTTCAAAATATTTAGTCCTTGTTATATTACGACGTTACATACTAGTATATAAAAATATTGAATCCTTGTTATGTTACGTCTGCCAGCACCCATCTAATATGACGAGCATGAAATCATAATTTCTAAAAACTCGCCACTTCATAGTGAAAATAAGTATTTAGAATCAAGAATATAATTCGATACAATTCATTCCATTTAATTTAATTTTATGAATTTCCTTCGTCAATCATTCATCACGTGTTCTTAAAATAAGACCGGACCACATCGACGCATATAAATAAAATGAGTCTAAAATAAATATAACAATATAACAAAAAAATACAGGTATTTTGTGGAAGAGCCACACTAAGGGGATATAGGGCCACTCTAGAGGCCATAGAGAAATCTGTCGCATGAACAGCAGTTTGCTTTATCATTTTCCGATATTTCTATACTACACTATACTAAATTTATTTATTAAATATAAGCAGCTTCTCGGGAAACTAGCAGATACTATGTCAAATATTAATTTAACACGCACCCAATAACAAGTTGCCACATGCTGGAGACTTACGATATTAATCGTCTCACAGATCCAGACTGAAAACACAATTAAAAACTGTGTCTCCACCGGGAATTGAACCCGGGACCTTTGGATCAGCAGTCAGATACCCAGCCAACTAAGCCACGAAGGCCGAATAAATGCTATTGTGACGAATTTGCTTTCAAACGTTGAGATATTTACTTCACGTTGCTTGGGTTGTTTGGAAGAGATTACCTTATGGCAATAAACAAACCCTCCTTTGTGCACTTGATGTACGTACATAAATTCGAAATATAAAAAAAAATATTATTTATTTCAACAGTGTTAAATAAAAGTTTATAATCACTGGCTTAGTAATACCCGCTTAGTAGCCGCTCCCGTGGTCTTTGATGGTTTTAAGAAAATAATAAGTTGAACCAATAAATTTAGAATCTTCATCAATAGGGAGAATTCATACCGCCTTTTGATGAATAAGAATTCTAAACCAAATGAGAACTTTTTTATAAATTTTATCCGAACATAACGAGTAGTAGCGAGGTGTGGATTGTTTGTTTATTTTTTGGACTGTTGGTATTTGTAAAAAAACAATACTGAGTAGAATATCTCTCCGAATGTCATAAAAAGAAAGAAAGAGATGCACAAAAAACTCAGCCCTACGGAATCCTTTGAATGCCGACAGATAACGCATAAACGATCACCTCACAAGAGACATACACGGAAATATGATATTTATTGCAAGAATAAGATTTTGAGTACATTTCTATAATTGCTTGATAAGAGAATGACGATATATACGTTTCAACACTTACTTTTGGCAATGTTTTGTTTCCTGTCGGCACTTTTGATAGTGGCACGTGCCGAGTGTTGACAACACCAAGTATCTGCTACCAAGTATCTGCCATAATATTTCATAACAATAATTTTGTTATAATTATTATATTTTTTCAATATTTAGAAATTGATTGTTTAAAATCATAATGAAAAACACTTCCGTGCACCCTGCACAAGAGATGAGTTTATTGCCATAAGGCAATTTCTTCCAACTAACAAGTGTTTCCAGCCAAGAGAAGCAATATTTGCGTGAGAAATGAATTTAAATCAATTTCTCCTCTGCTGTGGATCATTACTAATTCATTCAACTCGTCCAAACCATTTTAGCCATTCACTTTCATTCTGATGTTATCCTCCTTTTATCAGCGCACTTGAGTCGAGATATTCCCCGAAAACGGCGCAGTATAAAACATTTAACTTTTTTTATTATAAAAATAAAAGCACTACCTTGCACCCTGCACAATAGTGGGGAAAAGTTGCATATTGTAATATAAAAAAAAAACTATAAAAAATAAAATCGGTTATCATCTTCCGTTCCGAAAGTTTTTGATAAACGCGCCTTTTTTGTAAGTTATTTTTCATTTCAACCAAAAAATGGATTCCGACATCCACCGACTCAAATTTTGATGAAACTTGGTGAGATTAATCCTTTTATCAAAGAATAACAAATAAAACTATACAATTTTATATAGAATAATGATACACTTTTAAAAATATGGAAAGGTTCAAATTTTATAAAAGTATAAGTAGGTACGATAAAACATGAAATTAACAAACTAGTAAAGATGATGTTCGGCAGTCAGTTCTTATTGCCAACCCCAAGTGCAACATGATGTCAACATAAAAAGGTTCAAAAATATGAGAACAATATAATATATACATACATAGGTAGAAACAATAAAATTGACCTACAAAATAATTTGGTGTTTGGTGACACCGACATAATGGGATACATTCATTTAAATGATATTAAAAGAACATAAAATCTATGAAGTATGAAAAACTGTTGATAGAAGGTTGAATTTAAAAAATATATCAAACAAAGGTCAAGCACATGAACGTGTATCATCCATGCCAGTGAAATGTTCTCCGATCATAGGTACATCATAATTCATAATATCAGCGTCAACATTTTTTTATCGCAATGAATGTATGCCAACTAAAACTACGAGGAAACAGAAGAATTTCTAGTATACGTACACCTACCGACACGCACACCTACATAAAACGTAGACCTACCGATCTACCGCCTCACACACACATGTAAAAAAACTTGGCATACATTTGAATTCGAAATTTGTACTAAACGCGGCTTCTGTACATTATAATTCTATGGGGAATGCATATATTTAGAAAATAACGAAATCAATTTCAAATAGGCCAAAGAAGAGATTTAACAGATTTTTAATTATCTCAATAGAGACGAAGTTGGAATATTTACTGTAGGAGAACCGGGAAATCAAGGCACCTACTGGGCTTACGAACTGTCATCGGCTGGTTTACGTGATCACTTTATGCGCTTGCGCAACGTTCACCAATTATGCCTTTTTAACACTCTATTGGTCGCGCCAAATTTTGAAACGATTTTGGTCGCGTTATGGTCTTTTCCCCGTAAAAGCGGTAGTGTTGGAAAAAATGTTTTTTTAATTATTAAAAAACAGTTAAAAGGAAACTTCTCTTAAATATATGTTTTATAATTATTTCAAGTACTTATATATTAGTGACACCAAGAGTGACACCTTTTTTTAAATACATCGAATATTTAAGGTGCAGAAGAAGTTTATTTTATTTATTTTTTCAGTAAATAATTGAAGAGGTGATTTGGAAAAACTTTTGATATTTTGAATCTATAATAAAAATCTAAACTAAATTTATTGTTTTTTAACAACCGTCAATATTAAACTGTAAAAATAAAAAAAAAAATCAAAATTAAAAAAATACTTAATCAATATAAAAAAAATTTAAAAAAAGAAAAAAATATACTTTTTCATATCACAAAACTTTAAAATAAAATGTAAAATTTAATAGAGAGCATACCTACTTGAGAAAAAAAAATATGATAAAAATCAAGTACTTACGTTTTATTATACAAAAATTAAAATGTTGGAGTTCCGAAAAGGGCATAAGAATTTGGTCGCGCTATGGTCGATTCGACCGACACACTCTTCACATGTCGTTGCACCGATACCTCCCGGTGATAACTGAGATAAACATTGCGGCTCGTCATTATCACGGTATGAGTGAGGAATACATGGGGGGATTTCTAAAAAATCCACAAGTTGACAAAATCACACGCTTTTTTAAAAATTTTACGGGGAAAGGACCATAGTGCGACCAATAAAGAGTTAATGAGATCCCTATCAATTCAATTTTTGAAAGTTCTATATATTGTAATACTGAAATTCTTTTCGCTTGAAAATAAGGATTTTTACTACAACCATCTATGTGTGAAATTATGAACAACATTCTTATTATTTTTGTTGTAAAAAATATCTTTGACTCCCGACAGGGAAAAAATCCAATGTTTGCGCATATGCAATAATAAAAATATTCAAAGAGATTTAAGATTACCTATATGTCTATGTATACAGATAGTGAAGAAGAACAAAAAGAAACCTTAGAAACTATGGAGTTAGTCCTAAAAGAAAAGTACAACATGATAATAAATAAGGATAAAAATAAGGTACTAACTGTAGGCAGAGATGAACGCTAAATGAATCTGCTGATGTCTGGAACTGCTCTCAAGAATGTGAAAGAATTTGTATATCTAGGGAGTAGAATCACATGGGATGGCTGTTCAAGTAGAGAGGTGGACAGTCGCATTCACCAGGCAAAACTCGCCTTCAACAAAAAATCCAAGATGTTCGAGTCCAACAACATGGACCTTAAACTCCGTAAAGATCTAGTGAAGACATTTGTATGGAGTATTTTGCTATATGGTTGTGACTGTTGTGAGACATGGTGCATAGGTGAAAGAGAATGCAAAAGATTGGAGGCCTTCGAGATGTGGACCTATCGCCGAATGCTTGGCAATCTTGGAGGGACCATATAACAAATGATGAGGTTCTCAGCAGAATTGAGGAAGCCAGGCACCTGTCAAACACCATATCAAAAAGGCGTGCAAATTGGATAGGCCATGTGCTGCGACACGAGGATCTCCTACATATCACCTTGGAGGGAATGGTTGAGGTACAACAGGCAGAGGGCTTCCCCGCCGGGAGTATTTAGAACAGGTGTGCCGCGACATGCAGTGTACCTCTTACACGGATATGAAAAGAGTCGCTGAAGACCGAGCGGAGTGGAAGAGGAGATGCATCAATTTAATTAAAAGAAGAAGTATACATAGAGAAAAGTAAAAATTTTAAATTTCATTTTATGTTGAGGGGGGTGGCGCTGTATAATTTCAATGTGGTAAAGGGGACAATTCCTTCAATGCGGTTTAGAAACATTGTTAGAACTGGTTAGAACATACAAAATTGAGAAACAAGAATACTCGATTGTCCCTGTCCCTTTTTTGATCATTCAGTTTGAGTTAACACTCAAGCTTGGAACGTTTTGGTATATATTTCTTAATACCTCATACTTCATTAGATAAAAGCATAAAATTTCATTTAGATCGGTTAAAGAATATGAGAAATATAATTGTGTGACTGTAGTATTCATTACATATCACTGTTAAGAAGGCATAAATTTCACTTAAATCTCAGAATGAAAAAAAATTAAATTTTGCTGAAACTTTGAAGGGCTGTAAAATCAAAACCATTCTTATCATTATAAAGGGACCTCACCGAGTTTCATCAAAATCTGAGTCGGTGGGTGATGCCATGGTCTGGTTGAACTGACATGGGTTTACACAATAGTTTTTCTATGGTTGTTTACAGCATAAATATATTTAAATCTGATCACAAACCAAGATAACTAATATCTTCTGGTACACATTGCCTCCAAAATTTGGTAGCAGGGTTACATGGTTTAATTTTCCACAAAGGCTACCATTCTCATTTTATCCATCAAATTAAACACAAAGGAATACAGCGATATTATATTATCTAGTGCTCTAAAAGTTTGTTAAAATTGAAGTAGAAAGGAAAAGAAAACAATTATGGCATCAAATTTCATAGATATATGTAATTTAAATTAAATTTTAATGATTATATTTGACAATTACAAATATATTCAAATTTTCACGAATGTTATTGCTATTTTAACTGATTAATAACCAGAGAGGCTACCAATCAAGCATGTTTAGTAACCAGAGGTGTTACTAATAAAGATAGTTGGTAACCAGAGGGGTTACCAATAAAGAGAGTTTGCTATATCCCAATTAAGTGGATATGATTTTGATATGATTTGAAATAAGAACACAAGGACAGTGGTTTAGAGAGAAGAAGAAAGAATAGGTTTAAACTTACAATGAGTATATTGATCACAATTAACAGTTTTTCTTATAGGTAAATTTACAATTGATAAAATAACTTACAGAGGAACTTTCTCACGATGAGTAGGCATAACGAGCGAGTTAGCGGGTGTGTCGAAGTGACCGATTATTCACATGGTGAAGTACCATCGTGCTCGCAGGGTCGAGAGTTGACCGGTGGTCGAGAGATGAAGTGTCGGCGAGACGGTGTGGTCGAAAAGCGACCAGTGGTCGTAATGGCAGCGTGACGAAATGAAGTGACCAAAGTGCTGCGCCAGGGGTAGCAAGTTCAATGTCCTCGAACTTTCTAGACCATTTCATTGAACTGTCATACCCAGTTGAGGATTATTGTTACTCTGACATCGCGAGCGATGAACTCGGCCTAGCAACAAACGACGTCGTCGTCACCTACTTGCCGTCGCTAGGCGCGTGCTCGAAAGAAATTTCTAGATGTGGTCTGCCACACTATAAAATGCTATAATGATCAGGAGCTGTGCTAATGTGCTTCATACATTACATTTTTATTTCCATAAATACTTTATGAATAATTCAAAGATGCAGTTTTAAATATTGCCACTAAATTAGATCATGATTCAGGTTTTGGTGACCAGCCTATTGTTTACTAGATGCATACTTTTGCCATTGCGTATTGTTGAAATACAGAACAAACACAGACACACTAAATGTTCTACTCCGAATTCTGAGTAAATCTGTATATGGAAGATATATGCTGCGAAGCCTCTAAGTTGGTGTTTTTTGACTTCAAAGTTGGAAAAACCATGAAAAATGTAGACCCTGCATACAATCTCGCGTATCCTGGCTTGATACTTTGTCGATATGTTAAGAGAACAAAGTTCTCTTGAACAAATCGACAGTTGAATAATAAGAGAAAATATTTGTAATAAGAGAGTATTTCAAGAGCCAGATGGGTGGTGGCAGAGCGGTTAGGGCGCTGGGTTCGTAAACCAGTGGTCGCGAGTTTGAATCCTGCCATGACCAATTTCGTTCACCTTTATCACAAGCATCCATGCTTAATTTAGGAAATGTATGAGGATGTATTGTATATGTACCTACTTGTTACTACAAGGACATATTCATTCTTTAAAAAGATAATTTTATTACTTCTTGGGAAAGGTAAGGGTTTTTTCTTCGACGGACGAAAATATAATACTTTGTAGAAAAATTGAAAACAATTTCACAGAAATATGAATGAAGAACACTATTTTCTTTTTCCGAAACCTAGATCTACTTATACTGGACATAATATATATGTTCTTCCTCAAGTAAGTTCATCAAATGATATTATATCTCAAAGCATTATTTATCTTTTGTCTGAACTAATGATATCACTAGAAAAACTAGAAATAGTTGAGTGTGATGGCAATGTAACCAACATTAGATCGAAGAAGGGTGTCATCTACTGACTAGAAAAACACATTGGATTGAATCACCTTAAGAATGTTATTCATTAATTATACGGTACTAACCTTGGAGAAAAATCTTTATTTTTCTGTTTGTGTACTTGAGATTTAATAAGAAATTTATCTTTTGTAGAAGATTTCTCTTTCTGGGAATTATTACTTTCAGATCTACGATGATATTTAGATTTATGGTATTCATTGGACTTTTTATTATCAGATATATTTTTGTCATGTAATTTAGATTTTCTTGTTTTCCTGTGTTTACTATCCATCGATGAAGTTTTATCTCTTGATCTGCTGACTGATCGTAGCCTTCTTGTTCTTATATACTTTGAATTTCTGTCTAAATCTTTTGATCTGGATCTATGTTTATCAATAGAATATTTTCTCTGGAGAATTGGCGACTCTGACCATCTCCAATTATTTTCTTTGCTTCTGTAATGGAAAAAAATATCAATAACAATGATAATTTTCTTGTATTAATTTATAACTTATTTCTTATTGTAATGTGAACTTTTTCTTAAACATGACATTAAAAAAAAGCTAAATAGTTATAATTTACAATAATATTATTTGAAAATGAAACTTGAAATTTATAATATCACATAATGATGAAATTACCGTGATCTTGATTTTCCATGAGAAATAAGTGAATCCCTAAAAGATCTATAGCTTCTTTCATTTGTGAATTCATATCGTTTGCCTGGATTTTTAAATACATGAAGGAAGTTGCAAGCTCTTCCTTTGGGACATCTCTTACCAGCAAACAAACCTGAAATAATTATAATAATTATTTGTTTATAAAATCTAGGCGTCCACTTGGACAACAAACTATTGCTAGACTTGCAAATGTCAAAAACTGTTAGCTTTGGTTTCTTTAATCTGAGACAACTGTAGATTATCCGCCGGAGCTTACCCAAAAATGAAGCTAAAACGCTTAAAAATGCATTTTTTGTGTCAAAGTTGGATTACTGTAATGCTATTTATGCTGGTTTGCCCAAGTATCAGCTCGATAGATTGTGTCAAGGTTGGATTACTGTAATACTATTTATAATGGTTTTCCCAAGTATCAGCCTGATAGATTGTGTCAAGGCTGGATTACTGTAATGCTATTTATGCTGGTTTGCCCAAGAATCAGCTTAATAGATTGCAAAAAGTTTTCAACGCAGCTGCAAGGTAGATATACATAACTGACAAAAGATGTCACATAACACCTCTTCTTAACGAACTATACTTGTTGGAATGTCCAAAACAAGTAGACTATAAGGTATGCCTGATGATGTTTAAGTCCCGAATGACTTGGCTCCACACTACATCCAAGAAGTGTTTCAAAAGAATGTTCCATTAGAAAGACAGCTTGCATTGAGATTATCTGGATCACACAGTACCAACTCTTCAAAAGAATTGGACAGAGTCAATTACTATGATTGCAGTTTCAGTGTGAAAGGGTCTTTAAAGTGGAATAAATTGCCCCCTGACATACGTGGAGCTCAGAGCATAGACACTTTCGGTAGACTACTTAAGACTGACTTGTTTAGTAGAGCCAACAAATAAGCTATAATGCCTTTGGAGTGATTGTGTATCACTAAAGTAGAAAAAGAGTAGAACTAAATTACCACAAATTGCTCTTTTCCACGAAGGAATGTCACAAAACTGGAGTGAAATCTGTTTTCCGCCGTACCAACGACCATGAAAACTTTGATATGCTCTCAATGCTTCTGGTAGGGTTGAATATTCAATATATGTATTTCCTCTTAAATGGCGTTCTAAATTACAACAAACCTAGAAAATTATTAAAATCAATGGATTAATTAATAAAATCTACTGAAACAAGTCGGAAAAAAAATATTAAAAAATTTATGGTATAAAAAACACTGGTAAGTTGAAAGAAATTGCAATATGGCTATAAACTCGCATCTTGCACAGGGTACAAGGAAGTTAGATTACTATTACTGTAGTATTTTGTACTATAAACTATAACTGATAAATTATCAATATGATTTAAAAATTATTTTTACTTTTGTCTTCCTTTTGATCTTTTCTATATACCTGGACATTTTACTATCTGAATTTGTTTATATTTTAAATGAATGAAAAAATATAAATATTTATAAATTTATAAGTAAGTTCAACAAAAAAATAAACATAATTCAAAAACCTTAAACTGAATAATTTTTCCGAATTTTTCAAATTCACTAATGACATCACTGAAAAACTCTTCAAAATGTTGATATGTATCATTTTCATCGTACTCAAGGAGAATATCTGTATCATATTCATTTGGAACTGAATGATCCATTCCAAAATGGGTATAAAAATTGGTAGCCAATATAACCTAAAAAAAATAAATTAAAGAATCAATAATTTTTCGTGTAAATTCAATACAGAACAATTAAGAACAATTATTATTTTTTAATAATTTTGTATAGTTTGATAGATGAGGATAAGTTTTTATTTCATATTTATCTAGAGGATTAGGAAAACTCATTACTTCACTTCATTGATATGTCAACTAAGTTACTTATTTTACAAAATAGATACCTACATCTTATACTAGGTATTTCTTAATCAAACATAAATAACTATGATCCTACATGTATATTTTCCTTATAATAGGATGACCATTTCGGCTGACTACGCCAAGGCTGACTATGTCGTCCTATTATAAGGAAAATATACATGTAGAACCATAATCATTTTTGTTTGATTAAATAAAATACTTAGTATAATGGAGTTCTTCACCTTAAACACCGTCAGTATTGACAATTTAAAAAATACCTACATATTAAGTTGAGAAATATAATACTACCTTAAGAACAAAATATTTATCTAATGGATTGGCATAACACTATACTTCTCTTCATTGGTAACTCAACTAAGTAACTTATTTTACATACAGATACATACATAATAAGTTAAGAAATATAATACTACCTTAAGAATAAAATATTCATCTAGTGGATTAGCAAAACACATTACTTCATTGATAACTCAACTTAGTAACATATTTTACAAAATAGATACATACATAATAAGTTAAGAAATATAATACTACCTCAAGAATAAAATATTCATCTAGTGGATTAGCAAAACACATTACTTAAACAATCAGATTAAACGAAAATATGACATGATTTTAAAATGTTTTCTTGATCCGGTTTGTACTTTATGCAACAGTAATTTCTTAAGGAGCTTCACTAATATGTTGTAGTCTCTATTTATTTTCATTGTTTTTTTAGCATGGCTACGTAGGAGACACCAGTTATTAGGATTTGGTATACTCTTCCGACGAAGCGCATTATGTAAGAATTATATTAAGAAATCTGCTCATTACTGTATTTGGTTTGGCAATGTCTCTTCTTCATGCAAACCTAAGTTTAAAATATCAGTCGTCTTGCTCCTGCTCTATAGCCTTCCCTTTGCACTTTTCTACAAATCAAATACATCAAGAGAACTGTAATACTGACCTTGCTTATCCCTGGGATTCTATGATTACGCGAACACCCATTTCCAAATCTACAAGCACTTGTTTTACTATAAAATGGACAAAGTTCTCTTTCAGGATTAGTCTCTTGTATAACCAACAATTCTTCTGGTAGTTCTCCTTTACCAGATATAAAATGGTCAATTTTCTTTATTAATGTTTGGTGAATTTTATTTTTCTCTTCTTCAATTTGTCTTCTTTTTTCATCAGCTTCTTTTATCTTTCGTTGCTCTTCTTCCCATTCCTTGAATAACACCAGGTATTATAAAAATATACTAAATACAAAATTTACAAGAGACACACAAAAAACAAATAAAAGTCCACTACGTCATACAAAATGTTCTTTCCTAGTAACCGTGTATTGGCTTTAAACTGTTGATATGTTAAGAAAAATAATGTCTTGAATAAATCGACAGTTGGATTACAGTAAAAAAAAAAGAAACAGCAACAAAAAAAAATTATTAACAATTTATAAAAAAGTACTGTGCTCAGAGCGGCACACATTATTTTTTGACATAGGTACATGAAATGCTTCTCAACATAAATACATGGTTTACGTAGTTTCTTCAAATATTTTAGCTTCTCACATTCCCAAGTTTATCTATCGAGATCAGAGGTTCCCAATTGTTTTTTTCTCGTAGACCACTTTCTAAATTTTACTGGTTTCGGTGGAGCCCCTACTGTAAGAGTTCTACCCTATTTCCAAAACTCCTCAAAAATGTGAAGATTAGATCTAACGATGGAAATTTGCATCACGGCTGAGTTTCGACCCTTAATTCGGAGTGGTATAAATAAAATGAAAATTAATAGAGGTTTAAAAAAAAGGAAATTAATGCTTAATAAACAGGCTATCTGATCCATATGCCGGTCTAATTGAAGAAAAAAAATTTCAATCCAGTGGACCAAAAATAAAATCAAAAAATTTGCAATATTATTTTTTCACGCTAAATGTAAGGATTGCATGAGAACTGCAGCTACTCAATTTTTTTTCCAAAAACTGAATATAAAAATCTTAAAGCATCAAAATGTTATTTTTAGTCTCAATATGACCATTTTTCACCAAAATACAACCTATCAATAATCACCGAAAAATTTGGATTTTTTTTGCTTCCTTAATTTTTTTAAGTAGTGTATTATCTGCATACATTGATAGCCAAAGCCAAGCCAAAATTTTTATTATTTTTTACTACTTTTGAACCCCAATACAGACCCCGAAAATTTTTTTATGGGAGTCTTTACTCCCATAAAAATCATAATAGAAGAAAAATCTTTTACATTTTGTACGTTTGTTGGTAAAAATACACATTTTTATAATTATATTGAGAAGTATTTTTAAAACAAAAATGCAATCTTGAATGATAACATAAAATAATGAAAATTAATCACCATGTTTAAATCTGTCGCTATGCTTAAAATTATTTAGAACACATTATTATGTCTTTATACGTCGTAGCTTTATTTTTGTGACACATTTTAACTAATAAAATTAAAATTACAAATTACTTTGTTTAAACCACTAATGTGTATTTACGGTTGACTAGATGCGGAGCTGACCTGCTCTATCCTCATCAGAACAAACTAATACTATTAGTATTAGTTTGTTCTGATGATGGAGCGGGTCAGCTCCGCAACTAGTTAACTGTAAATACTCATTAGTGGTTTAAACAAAGTAATTTGTAATTTTAATTTTATTACACATTATTATGTTTTCAAACGTCCAAATGACAATAAACGCGCGGAATATTGGTCATAGAAATTGGAAGAAACATGAAAACCAAAGACAATTTCATTTTAAAACATCTGATTAATGTAACAGTATTAAATTAAATTTCTACATTTTATTAAATCTTCAGAATAGCAAAAATATACTTAAAATGAATAAATTTGACGCTTCATTAAAATTTTAATGTGTATTCAGAATTGAGCCCAATACATTACTTATATCGCAAAGATACCTGTTTGATTCTTAAATCTTGTTGCGCCCTCTCTAAACGAGCTTTAGAGATTTTTTCTTGTAGTTCACGCCATTGCTTTTGAGCAATAATTTCAGTTTGCAACCATTTTTCATTTTCTTCATTATGAATTCTTTCCTCTTCCTCTTTCCTAAATGTTTCCATCTTTGTTTGTTCACATAGCCAAGCTTTATATTCCACACTTGCTTCTTTTTGTTTTTGTTCTGTAAAAAATATGTATATGATATTTACAAATTAAAAATTATAAATTATACTAATTTCATAGAAGAAAAGCTATATATTATTAACTATATATTCATAAACATACCATCATCTGTTATTTTTTTCAATAATTCGGCTTTTTGCTGTCTTATTCTTTTACGTCTAAGTTTTTTTACTTCTTTTCTCCAAGTTCTGAAAAGAAATAATATAGGTACATACTCTAAAAAAATAAACATAAAAATAATATATAATAAAAAATTTTAAACATTCAAACTTCACAGTCAACACAAGAATAAAATAACCGAGAATTCTAATTATCTCTTTCATGGATAGAAGATCAGATGCTATATACCTATAATATAAATCATTATTAAAATAAAGCCACTTTTTTGGCTGAAAACACTGGTTATTTGTTATTTGATTCCCTTGGTAGTAAAAGTTGTTTTTTGTTAAAAATTAAATGGATTTATTATATAATTTGTCCAATGTTCTTGTAATGAATGTTCACTAATGATCACTAAGTGAACATTCTGAAAGGTTTGTAAAATACACTATTACATATCTCTCCAATTTTTCGATCAAATTTTTTAGAAAGAAACAGTTCAAAATAAAAAGAATATAAATATTTCAACCTACGTGGCTCAGTTGATTAGATATTTGATAGCCAAAGGTCCCGGGTTCGATTCCCGGTGAAGGCACAGTTTTTAATTGTGTTTTCAATCTGGATCTGTGAGACAATAGATATCGTAAGTCTCCAGAATTTAGCAACTTGTTATTGGGAGCGTGTTAAATTAATATTTGACATAGTACCTGTTAGTTGCTCGAGAAGCAATACTAAATAAATTTGGTGAATAAGACAAATGTAACAATCCATAAGTGTTCCCATTACCAAAACAGCTTCTTATGGGGAATCCAGTAGGGCTACTTACGAAATGATCTCATTACATTCTTAAGGTAGCGGTTCGCAGCGGGATAGAGACCAAGACCAGAAACAGAGACCGAGACCAATAATTGGCTGTATGTGCGCCAGTTCGTAAAAGACAGAGACAGGAGACAACAATGCGCGACCGAGACTTCAAAACGGTCTTCTGTCTGGACAAGTGGTTTCGCATGGTGTCTCTCTAGAGTATTACATGACATCACGTAGGGTCTCTCTAGAACATCACATGACATCATGTGGTGTCTCTCTAGAGCTGAGGTTCCCAACCCCGTGCCCGTGGGCGACATGGTGCGATTCGTATGTGCCCACCACTATTCGACAGAGACAGAATTTTTTCATAAAAATTAACTAAAAATGTGAATTATTTTTATTTATTTGTTAAAGTTTTAATTTTTTTGAGTTCCTAGGTTTATTAAATACGATTGTATGTTAGCAATTTTGCATCTATGAGTGGTCTGTCAGTGAAAGCAATAAACATGGCCCCGACAACCAAACTGACAGTCTTCTTCTTAATAAATTATGAATATGAGAAAATAAATTATGGGAAAATTTATGGAAAGCGCTTGTTGTAAAAATAGGTGGTGCCTGCCACCGTACCGATATTTTAGAATGTGCTCTAGAGTACAAAAAGGTTGGGAACCCCTGCTCTAGAGTATCACATGACATCACGCGGTGTCTCTCTAGAGTATCACATGACATCATGTGGTGTTTCTCTAGAGTCTCACATGACATCATGCGGTGTCTCTCTAGAGTATCACATGACATCATGTGGTGTCTCTCTAATAACCGAACAATGTCGGAATAATTTACCATCAACATTAAACAGATTTTTATGGTTAGTGGTATTTTTTTTCTTAAAAGTTATGATTTTTTTATCCACATTGTGTTTTGCGATAAATTTAATGTGTAGGTAATCATATTATATTTCATTCATCTGAGAGTACATTCTGAACATATTTTGATCAAACATTAAGTTGAAAATGGTTTATCTATCAAATTGAAAACAATCCTTGGATTCTAGTTGTATATAATTTGTTGATAGCCATTCTTCGTTTTGTTATTTTATTTTATAGATGTACAGAACCAACAGTTTAAAGTATAATTTACAGTGGGTAACAATTAATTGAATCGGTGAGAATAATAATATAACAGCAAATATATGTCTTATGAAATTACCTAAAAATATATATTATGCGACAGTTCATTCTTTGTAATCGAGAGTTTAGTGTTGGTGTCAACCCACTCATTTTGAAAAATAAATTAATGTCTTTATTATTGTTTATATAAATTTTCTTATACATACTGCTCAGCATATTGTTCAATAATTTTATTTCAAGTTACAGTCAAACTTGTGTATAACGAGCGCGACAAGGTATACTAAATTTACTTGTTATAACCGTTACTCATTATAACAGTTAGGTTATAAATAGGTAGGTAATTAGGATATATCTAGAGGTTTACCTATAAAACATAAATATGTTAATGATGTTTATTCATTCAACAACAAATATTTCTTTATGAATAAAATCAATATTAGTAAAATCAAAAATGAAATATGTATTTATAAATAAAATCAATATTAATTAATTAAAAAATATAATGTAAATAAAAATTTTGTACATAAATTCGTCTCATTATTGTTGAATGAAATACAAAATACTGCTATTTCTAATTTTTTATATGAGCTTGTCATACCTTTGGGGGTTTGACAAAGTGAGGAATGTCCACGTCCGCGGTAGTTTCAAAGTGGCCCCAATAGACGAAAAAATAGTCAAGAACAGGCTTAGATGGTATGGCCACATTTTGAGACGACCGACAGACAATATGATAAATAAAAATCCTTGGACATCGAGACTCCAGCGAGAGGACCAGGCAGACCACCAGCCACATGGCTGTCGAGCATCAAGAGGCATCTGCGAGAGAGGGAGCTGAATCCTGATCTGGCACAGGACAGGCGAGTTTGGCGAAATAAAATAAGGAGAGCCGACCCCAAGTAAATGGGACAAAGGCGAGGGCGAAGAAGAAGAAGAGCTTGTCATACCTTTAAACAATCTATGCTATAAGTTGCGAAAAAAGTCCTTTTTTCTACAACAGCACCGCACCAAAATCTACAGCACCTATAGCTTCAGTTGTTGTCGGCAAATCCAGCTTTTCTTTGATCGGAAAACCACTTAATTAATGCTTGATCTTAATTTTTCATTTCAACATGTTCATTTCGAAATCTGTTAAATACAATTTTATACTTTTCCATAATGTAGAGAAATTGTTGAAGAGGATAGCCCATTTTTTATTTAAATTAACCTTTTTTTGTGTCACATTATATCTTAAATGATAGCCGCTTTCTCCCGAATCGAAAGACATTTTCGTTTGTTAGATGAGCATCTAAGATGACATAGTTAATTAAAATATGTCATTTTGTAACTGGTTATTATAAAAAAAAAACACAAGACAAATTTTACGCAACTAAAATAATAAAAGAGTTGAATGCATGAAAAGGGGGACAATATAACAATGCACAAATTCTTTCTAAAAGTAAAAAAAAAAGTATTTTTACACAGTATGTTAGACGGCTCGTTTAATCAATACGCAATATAAGATGAATAGGTAAAGGGGACCTTTTTTTGACAAAAAATATTAGGAAAGGTCATAAAAATAATAGTCCACCGGCTTTTCACAAGAATTTGGTTTAATAATATCTTGTAAAGAGTATTTTTTTCACTTTTTAACAACATTTTATGTACGTTATACCAGTGAATGGTGTTCCTTATAAAAGTTAACACTTGTATGAAAACAGCAATGCAATACTTAATATCTACTGGTTATGATTGTAGATCTCGTTATAGCCGTGCTTGTTATAATCAAGTTTGACTGTATTTTAATTTGAAAAAAATATTTTTGGTTTGAGATGATTTCAAAAGCACCAATTGTAACCACACAATGTACTACACAGCTGTAGTTTTCTAAAATAAAAATAAGTACATGAATGAAAGAACTAATGAATGAAAAAAGAATAAATAAATGCATAAATGAAAGGAATAAAGAACCACAAATGAATGAATGAATGAACGAACTAACGAATGAATGAATGAATAATTAAATTACAAACAAACAAAAAAATAACAAGAACAGTAGGTATACATCCTCAAACATCCCTAAATTAATCCTAAATAACTCGTGATACAGGTTGACGAATCAGTTATGGCAAGATTCGAACCTGCTACTTAAACCTCAGCTATGCTATTCCAAATTAACATTACCCTTGAAATGTTGATCTCAATTTGAGCATTATACAAATAGAGCAGGATGTTATTTAATCAATTAATCGTGTTTTCATCAGAAAGCAATGTAATTTCTCTCAATTTTGCATGTGTGTCTCAAGTGAGACCCGCGACACCACTTGTCCGCGCGACCGTTTCGGCCTCCTGTCTCGGTCTCGCTTGTGAACAGACGTACATACAAATACACACAATCAAGTAACGGAATCGGTCCCTCGTATAGTTGTCGCCAAATATCTTGAACTTTTAGCCAAGAAAGGGGGCGATTTGTACGTAAGCCAACGAAGCGAAAAGACACAAATTTGCGCTTTGCGCAACCGGAAACTCGTTCAAGATGTTTGGCGAAAATTATATCTGTCTCCAGTTTCGGTGGCGGTGCGGATTGCTGCCTTTCATTCAATAATAAAACGAATTGCTACTCACCTTAATCCCATTTTGTTGAATTAAATTATGGAACTATAAATCATTATGGTACATCGTAGGTATTATATTGTGAAGTTGTGATACTATATTATATACTCTTTGACACGATTATTAATCGCTAAGAGATTGCACATGAAATAAGTCTATTTAAAAAATATATATATATAATGAACCTACACAAATCAAATACACTTGGTATTTATCACAACTCAATATTAATGAAAACACCATTTCATTGACTTTCAAATGTATTTTTAAAGGATTGTACACTATTTCTAATACTAATATTCATCAATAATATTAGGCGAATTTAACCGATATTTGACATTTCAGATTGACATTTTGACCAATTTTGACTTATATTCCAAGGTTTTGATTTAAAACGTTTAAAATTAATTCTATGGTTTTATCGTCGTGGTTTATGTGATATTATATTCTTTATCCAGTTATTTTTTTGGAAACAATGCGATTAGCGCTAAATATAATCTAAAAATAAATATTTCCACGAAAGAACGGCTTTAACCCTGTGGGTAGTCTTTGTTATGGTCACTGCATCACATAGGCCTGCTGACTTTATTTTTATTTATGTTCCTTTTTTTAGTTTTCGCCAAATATCTTGAACCTGGCTTCTGGGTGCGCAGAGGGCAAATTTTTTTGGTATACGTGCAAATCCCCCCCTTCTCTGCGAAATGGCTCAAGATATTTGGCGACAACTATATCACCAGTTATATGTTTCCTTTTGTCGTATACTTTTCTTTACTGGTTTTACTTACTTTGATTAATAAAAATTTAGTATCGGGGAAATGGGTATAACCTATGTACTATAATTTTCCACACCTGTAATTTTTGTTATTTCATATACTTTTTTTTCTGGGAATATGTTTCGTTTTAAGAGGACACATAACGCTAAACTTAGTGACTGAAAACATGATATATTAAAACCGCCCAATGCACTATGAAGTTACGCGTTAGTAAGGGTAACTATCGCGTGCGTTAAAAAAGGTTTATACGTGATTTAAATTAACGGAAACCCCAAATTTATTGATTTTTTGCATTTTATGAACAAACCTCTGCTATTCTTAATTTACATTAACGATATAAAATCTTGTCTTAAACATTCCAACATACTGTTGTTCGCAGATGATGCTAAAATATTTAAAGAAATTAAAAGCCCGTCAGATTGTTTGGAGCTCCAAGATGATTTATATAGTTTACAACGTTATTGTGCGGAAAATCAATTGTTCTTAAATGTGGAAAAATGTAATTACATAACATACTCTCGAAACCGTAATAAAATATTATTTAAATATAAAATCAATAATGAAGAACTGAACTATAAATCTGAAATCAGGGATTTAGGTATAATACTGGACGAAAAACTATCTTTCACTAATCATATTGAATACATAACAACTAAAGCATATAAAACCCTCGGATTCATATTTCGAAACACGAAACCTTTTCATAACTCTGACACGCTGCGTATATTATTTAATTCATTTATTAGAAGCTTACTGGAATTTGGATCGGTTGTATGGAATCCAAACTATGAAATACATATTAACGCAATAGAAAATCTTCAAAAAAAAATATATAAAGCAATTAAATTTTCGTAATAGACTACATTTCTCAAACTATTCTCAAGCTCTTAAACACCACAACACAAAACAACTGGAAACACGCAGATCAATCCATGATATTTGTTTTCTATATAAAATTATTAACGGTCTGATCGACAGCGCACCCCTTCTAAGCACACTCCGTTTTCACTGTCCACTTAGGAGAAATAGAAACCAGTCTCTCTTTTATATAGAACCTTCTAAAACTAACTATATGCTAAATTCTTATATTAATAGAGCTTGTACTGGGTACAATAGAAATTGTTTGAGCGTTCCGGAGTTGGATATGTTTGCTTCAAGTTTTTATTATTTTTTTTATTTTTTTTATTTTATTTTATTTATACAACATGTATGTTCACAATAGCAAGCAATAATTCATTTACAAATAATATATATTACAATACCACTCCTCTCTGAAAGCTTATTAGGCTTGAGTAGAGAGGAGTTGTGTTAGTCATAGTCATACTATCCTTATTTTTTTTTTTTTTATTTCATATAAGTATAAATACATACATATATAGGTACCTACACACATAAAGATATATATACATATACCAACACACACATAGATACACACACACCAACATATTCAGACATATACACTATCACAAACAAAAGAAAACAAAATACAAGTGATTTAAATATCTGTTTTAAAATGTTGTTTTATTTTATTTATGAGTTGTCTAGAGTCAGTTGTTTTTCTTATATCTAGAGGAAGGTCGTTAAAACACTTTTCTCCCAGGAATGAGTAGTGATGCTGCGCAAAAGTTGTCTTCCTTCTATCTTGGAAAAATAAAAATCTATATCGGGTCCGATTTTCAATTATAAATCTATGGTGCTCAGGTTCTCGTAGTACTTGTAAAATAGCAAATTTTTTGAAAATATTTTTGAATTTTAAAACTTTGAAATCTATGAATAATTGTTCAGAGGGATAGTCTCTGCGTTTTCCGAGAATTATTTTAATAATCAACTTCTGCACAACATCCACACACCCCAGGCTGGTATCATAGGCTGCTCCCCAACTTGTGACAGAATACTGTAACAAGGACTGTACAAGACCATAATACACAGAATATAAATGCTTTAATGACATGTAATTTCTGATTTCAAGAAATATGTATGTTAATTTTCTTATCCTTTTTACCACTGTTTCTATTTGCTCTTTCCATTTAAGGTTTTTATCTATTATTATTCCCAGATATTTGACATTGTTAGCAATCTTGAGTTTAGAACAGCTATCACTACAAGAACCCAAGCAACAGGCAGCATCACGAGCGTGGATTAGTACACTAATGTCACTCGGATAATCATTACTATGTATAGAGAATGGGACAATATACGTTTTATCTGCATTCATCGATAATAAGTTTTCATCAAACCATTGTTTTATCAAATCAACATCTTGGTTGACCTTTAGTTCCAATTCTTTCCATGTTCTCGCATTTACTACTAAGGCCGTATCATCTGCATACGATATGATTTGTCCGTGGAGTGATTGTGCGAATATTTCATTTACGAATATTATAAACAAAGAAGGGCCTAACACAGTTCCTTGCGGTATTGAAAACATGGAAAATGTCTCGTCACTTAAGTTATTGCCATTAATTCTAACAGTCTGTGGTCGCTCATGTAGGTAACTACGAAAAAAACTTATTACATCGCCTCCAATCCCAATTTTTTGCATTTTTTCCAGAAGAAGCTTATGTTCTATGCTGTCAAATGCCTTTCTAAGATCGATAAAGACTCCCGCGCATTTTTTACCTTCATCCAGGGATGAATACAGCAACGATGTTAATCTAGAAATTGCATCCTGTGTATTAGATGACCGAACAAATCCAAATTGATTTTTGTCTATTATTCTGTTTCGATCCAAATATTCCACTAACTGAGTTTTTACTATTTTTTCTATAATTTTGCTAACATTTGAAATTAATGAGATTGGACGATAGTTAGTAACATTTTGTTTATCTCCCGCTTTATATATGGGTATAATTATTGATTTTTTATAAATAGAAGGGAATATACCAGCTTTCAAACTGTTATTTACAATATGTAACAATGGTTTGATAATAAATGTTTTAGCCTTTTTTAATAATTCTACCGTAACTCCGTCAAATCCCGGAGATGAGCCATTCTTTAGTTTATCTATGATCTTACTTATATCTTCGAGACTCACTTGTGTAAATGAAGACCATTTGACACAGTAATCCGCGTTATTTATCTGTCTAGAGTGACTCAATTTATTTATGTTTTTAGCTAATTTTTCACCTACCTGCGCAAAGAAATTATTAAAAATATTAGCGCATTTTTTTGGATCATTTCTCGCATCGATCAGTGTAGAGTTTTCATCAGAAATAAATTTAATTTCAGATTTATTATTGGCATTATTCAGATTTTTATTCACAATTTTCCAAATCTCTTTCTGGTTATTGTACGATGTCTCTATTTTATGTTTATGTATTCAAAAAAAAAATTGTGAATTTGTCGGATGTTTAATCTGTGCTGTTTTATTGTGCACATCTTTAACTTTTTAATTGTGCCCCTTTAACATTAACTTTAACTTAATTTTAATTAACTATTCTTCATACATTGAGACACGTGAGGCAAATCATAATATGAGTTTCTAGTGGTCGATGCTTCCCCCCACTCCCCTTCCTACCTCTCTCCTTTCCCATCCTGTCTTCATAATTGTTAATAAATGTGTACGTACTTAATATATTTAGAATACTATAATTGGCAACATAAAAATTATCTCTGTATATCTGTATAAATCTTTATTGTAATGCTGTTGTATTCTATAAAATAAAAAAAAAAAAAAAAAAAACCTTGGCTGAAATGAAAAAACTTTATCGGTAATTCACTTTGATTTTATGCACTCTTTAAGCATATAAAATATTTATTTCTTTACAACATAGTTATGGAGTAATTTAAAAAAAGGATATTTTTAATAATTTATTTTATGGGAATTTAGGCTGAATTTTAAAATTGTGTGACGAACATTCACTAGAGAAATTTTGAAAAGACTTATACTATTTTTTCTAGATACACACTGTTTAACATATTTGAGGGATTTGATTTGAAATTGAGATGTTTAGGTTTATATGGCCTCTTAATATTTGAATATGGTTCATTCATCTCATAACGACATATTCCACAATGTATGAAACCAGCGTCAAGTGTTTGGTGTGCTATAAAATGTAGCAAGACACGTGCGTGCATCCCCACACACCAGTATCGTATCGTTGAAAAAGGTAATATTCAGAATGGGGGGTGAACCTCATTACCGAACTATGTGAGATGTTATTTGTATGGAACTTTGAAATAAGAACAAATATATGTCCTTCCCTCAAACTCACTTTCATGAGGCTTCCCGCAAAAAGGAAATAGCATCGACAGCTTACAAATCTAGAATTCTTACGCTGGGTTTAAATATCTCGTAAGCACGACACGCCCAAGATTAGGTACCAAAATGTTTTAAAAGATGGGTACTTTTTCTATGATATTATGGACTATGTTGATTGGTTGATTTTTTATTTTTATCCATTTGTATCTGTGTATTGTATGAAATCAGAAATATTTTGTATTTTTATTGTTCTTCTATTAATTGTATACGCGGTATTTTTTATTTACTTTTTGATATCTTCAATTGATCAGCATTTTTTTACCAATCATACTATATTTTACATAACCATGCCATTTGCAAATCAACCGTCTGTTCATATTACGGAGTTGACGGATGAAAATGTGAAGTTTGTTGTCGAAGATACAGAATTGAGGTTAATGATATTACATATTTTTGTTTTCATCATTTTAATTGTGTTTTCAGTCTGGATCTGTGAGACGATTATTATCGTAAGTCTCCAGAATGTGGCAACTTATTATTCGGTGCTTGTCAAATTAATAATGGACATAGTACCTGTTAGTTGCCCGAGAAGTATAAAATAAAATATAGTACCGCAAATGAATGTTGGAGAGCGATGTCAAAGAGTATATAATACCTACGGATAAGCGATGTTTGCGCTAGACTAGTAATCCAATTGGATCTAGGTTCAAATGCTGACTGATTGATTTCATTCGCATATAAGCATATTTTACTTGTATGTAATTAATGAAAATGTATTTTGTTTTTCTACAACATGATTAAGTTTATTAAATTACAGCAACGATGGATACCTAAATTGGTTGATATTGCTAAAAGTATAGGCTGTGTGGAGAATTACTGCTGCTTATTGTGTGTAGGCATAACAAAACAAAATAATATGTCCAATAAATTATCATTATTTAACATTAAATACAAATGATAAAATATCAATACTTTTTACAGTGTTGCAAATAGCATGAGAAGAGTTTTTATCGCTGAAACACCTACAATGGCTATAGATTGGGTACAACTGGAGGCAAATTCGACAGTTTTAAGTGATGAATTTTTATCTCACAGAATTGGACTAATTCCACTCATCTCCGATGAAGTTGTTGATAGACTTCAATATACAAGGGTTTGTTTTTTTTTGTTAATATTATTTGTTGACATTGACTCAATTCATTGGTTTGGTGTACAATGTAACTAGGGATGCAAACGATACATCGATGTTTTCAAAACATCGATGTATCGTTCATAAACATCGATGTTTTGATGAACGATATATCGCCGATACATCGACGACAAAAGTCAAAAACATCGACATCGATCATAACTCATAACTTATTCATTTCGTTCGTAGATTCCGTCGCGTTACGACTTATTGACACGACGTGTACTACTAATACGATTGAATTATTGTTTGCAATATTGCTTTTATATCATATTTTTAATTTCACTGTTTATACATCTTATTATTAATTGTTATAGTATATCGTCCGTAGATCCTCCGGACACTTGGACTCGTCAGTTACAGTTTACAAATAATAATTTTAATAACACAGGTATTATTTTTACTGTCGCGTAAAATGAATGAAACACGATGAAAATATTGTATAAATATGTATTAATGTGATATAGAAATATTCCACCTCGGTACATGCAAAGCCTAGTCAGGTGGATGTGTATAATATGTGAAAAAAAATGATTTTTTAAATAATAATAAATACATTTTTATTAAAACAAAATCCATATTATCATTTATGATCTTACTTTACTTTATAATTAACTATGTATTTTTATACTTTTTATATTGCTAAGGTCATTACGGCATATTTTTCTAAATATATCTAAAGTAATAAAGCAATCAAAATGTTAGTGTCTGTGTGTGTGTGTGTGTGTGTTTGTCTGTCTCACGCCTTCTGAAAAACCAAGAGCATCTAAAAATCTAATTTATGTGCGAACGTGTACCTGTATACCTGATGCAGTGTCACGCTAAAAATAATGCGATAAAAATGCTGAATTTTAAAAATATTTCAATAATTATTTTTTTCATACAAAATTTTCCAAGTCGTATCTGTCAAAAAAGTGTACATTTTGCACGCAAATATCTGTTAGTTTAAAAGTTAGAAGTACGTATTTACACGAAAAAAATTTACTTTCAAGTATAACTTAGCGTTTAAGTGAAAAACATGGTGAATATTTTGTATAATTATAATGTTTAACTTATTTTTAAAGTAAGCGTTTTGTACATAAATGCCGCCATTTTAATATCTTTTCATACAATATTTCATTTTCCTACCGAATGAATATGTTCTTGAAAATAATAAACCTTTGAAATAAATGTAATTATGAAATAATAAAATGAAACACAAGACATTACAGCGAGTTTTAAGACATATATTGTAAAAATGTGTTTATTATTAGTAAAGATATAGGCATAATAAAATTGCATAATTTGTATATAATATTTGATTTATCTGACAATTTTCATTTTTATGGCATCGAACAAACCAATGTAGGTACCTACATATTCAAAAAAGTCTCAAACCATTTGATATTTTTAACGTATTGGAATGGTTACTATGGTAACGGAAAAATTCTGATATTCAAATAAAATTAGTTATGAATCGAATTTATTTAGAACATTGTTGTAGGTAGGTACCTACCTATTACTATTTACTTACAAATCAACAATATACTGATTTTCTATCGGAAAATTATTTTATTTGTTTATTTATGCATGTATGCGATGTACTCCTAAACCGTTTGTCCGATTAAAATGAAACTTTGGTGAATTGTCGAGCGTATGCCCGGGATGGTTTCTGGATTTAAACTTTTTTCTTATTCATCTTCTTCTTCGTGTATTTTGTCATTTTACCTATGAAGGGGGAATATCCTGGGAAAAGAAGGTCCGACTGTCCTTCCATCTCTTCGCAGATTTCTGGATTTAAACTTTTTTCTTCTTCTTTTTCTTAATCGTGCATTTGGTCATTTTACCTATGAAGGAGGACTATCCTGGGAGAAGAAGGTCCAATTTTCCTTCCATATCTTCGCAGGTATCTGGATTTAAACTTTTTTCTTCTTCTTCTTCGTGTATTTAGTCATTTTACCTTTGAAGGTGGAGTATCCTGGGAAAAGAAGGTCCTTTCATCTCTTCGCGGTTCTTCCAGGATGGTTTCTGGATTTAAACATTTCTTAAGCGACTGAAGGGACGGGATGCAATGAAGGTATGGGATGCACTAAAGGGCCTGAAGGGATGGGAAGTATAAAAGGGCCTGAAGGGACGGGAGGTACTGAAGGGCCTGATTGAAAGGGACGTAATGATGGATTGAAGGGACGGGAGGTACTGAAAGGTCTGAAGCGACGGTTCATGGAGTCTAATTCTTTTTCTTCTTAATTTTATGTAGACTTTACAGTTTTTACACAAACTATTTCCTTTAGTCTTTTTCTTCGTTTTCTTTGTTGAATTTTATACAAAACTATTTCCTATAGATTAATCTTCTTTTTTTTATGAAGACCTTTTAGTCAGTTTTTATACAATCTATTTCCAATAGTCTAATTCTTCTATTTTGTGTATGTTTTCTTATTTTATGTAGACCATTGGGATATTTTTTTATACAAACTATTTCTTATAGTCTTATACTTATTCTTCTCTTTTTTATTTAGACTTTTGGGTTAGTTTTAAGTCTAATAGTCTATTGTGCAGAAATATTATTAACGATATGCACACTTGATGAAAATACATATGTAAAAACGAATGGGATGTGGGATGTGACGATGTAACCTGCACTAGAATCTTCTCAATACTTTTGTTTAATCAAATTTATATCATCCTATTTTGAATAATTTTCAACACCTTCATATTTGATTTCGTTGACGATATTTAAAGAATGGGGGTTGTGGCCATTACTGAACTCTTCACAACGTTTATATTCAAATTAAAAACTATTTACTATAGTTTAAGTCTTCTTCTTCTTCGTTAATGTAGACTTTTGTGTCAATTTTAAGTCTATCACTCTAATTGTGCAAAAATATAATGCACACTTGATGAAAAAATATAAAAACGAATGGGATGTGACCAACGCTAGATCTTTTCGGTACATGATTTAATCAAATTTTAACCACATTCCAACATTCAAAATTACTAAATTTTCAATAGGTACATATTACAATTTGTTTTCGATGATAATATTTAAAAATGGGGGTTGTGGCCAAACCGATAAATAGTCATATATTTAAAACCATTTCGCATAGTCCATGCGTGCAGAAATTGTATATTATACTTCATTCACACTTTATAGCAATATATAAAAAAGAATTGGTTGTGGCCATCACTTGAACATTTTACAATGCTTAAACTCAATCAAATTTCAAACCACTTTTCATAGTCCGATATTGCAAAATAATTGGGTGACAATATTATAAAAAACGATTGCTTATTTCTTCACAATTTTACATTCTTGGCCAACGGCGGGACATAAAAGCTAGTCTAAAATATAGGAAAAAACATCGACGATACATCGATGTATCGTTCTTATTCCCGATGTTTTCTAACATCGATACTTTGTCATAAAAACATCGATGTTTTCTAACATCGATGTTTTTAAGAACGATGTTGCATCCCTAAATGTAACACTAAGTAATGAACCTGAAGAGTATCCAAATAAGTAATGAACTTGATCCATAGATTAAGATCAATATTATTTGTGTCTTGAGTCTCTGTTAATGGACATGTTATTTATTTCTTCATAATTGAATATATTATATTGACTACTTTCAAACAATGTCCAAAAACCATTGATAAATCAGTATTAACAGTTGAACTATAACTATGCACCTACTTATTTATAAATTTTTTATTTTTTTTTAAATAATATCTGTTTCCCGAAAGACTGCCCAGGTACTTGCGCAAGTCAATTTTGTCAAGATAATATATTTTTCTTCCTTTATCTCGATATATTTTGATATCTCGGAGAATATGTCTTCTCCAAATGAAGAGATCTTCCCGTTCCGTAAGAAAACTAGTTTTGAATTTTTGTAGTATCCGAAATTTAAATTTTTTATCAAGCGATACAACATTGATCTTGAAAAATATGGTTAATCAGAATCAATATTCACTGCATTCAACATCTTATCTATGGTTGGAAAATTAAAATTGAACTTTTCTTATGAACTTTTCTTAACGCACATTTATTACATTCATCAATTGCTTTTATTTTTTTCTTATTTTAATCAGTAGTTGTATCGTCCCCATCTTTTCATAATCCAAAATCTTTTTAATGGTAGTGAGTCCTATATACTAGTTTCTCTTGATATTTCCAATATTTTATTCTTCTTAAACAGGTATCTTCACTCATTTTTTTATTATATACTAACAACAATCACATGTTGCTTCTCATGAACTATCTGGGAACAAAAAAAAACAATTAATTTCAAGTAAATTTTTTTCGGCCTTCGTGGCTCAGTTGGTTAGATATCTGACTGCTGAGCCAAAGGTCCCGGGTTCGATTCCCGGTGGAGACACAGTTTTTAATTTTTTTTTTATATAAAAATAAATATGTCCTTGTTAAACAAGTACATATATATCTTCCTATGTTCCTTAAAATAAGCAAATAAATGCTTGTGCTATAGATAAACGAAATAGGTCGAGGCAGGGTTCGAACTCGCGACCACTGGATTACTAGCCCAGCGCGCTAACCGCTCTGCCATCGACCCATCTGATTTGTTTTCAGTCTGGATCTTTGAGACAATTAATATCATAAGTCTCCGGAATGTGGCAACTTGTTATTGGGTGCGTGTTAAATTAATATTTGACATAGTACCTGTTAGTTGCTCGAGAAACAATATTAAATAAATATAAATAAAATGTGTAAATATATATAATTTCTTTTGAATGTTATAAAAATATTATGTGAAAGCAAATAATGGCAACAAATAAAGAAAATAACTTGATTTCATTCAAATTTATATAGATATTAGGTATATAAAAACAAACATTATTTGTTATATTTATATATATATTACTACATTATTTATTATATTTATGTGCATTAGTACATCATTTGTTATATTTATATACATTAGTACATTATTTGTTTTATTTATATACATAAGTACCTACATTATTTGTTATATTTATATACATTAGTACATACATACATACCATCACGCCATGTCCCTTGCGGGGTAGGCAGAGAGAATCGAACGCCACATTTTTCTATCCTGGCACGCATCTCTCGCTTCGTCCACATTCATGCATCGTCTCATACATGTTCGTCTATTGCTCACACTTCTAACATTTCCGTCTTTCAAAATTTCGTTCACATGGTCGTGCCATCCCTTTCTTGGGCGTCCCCGACCTCTCATTCCATTCCTTTCCGCTCTGTATATTTTCTTCGTCAGGCGCTCCTCATTCATTCTCCCCATGTGACCAAGCCATCTCAATGTGTTCACTTTCATTCTAGTAATGACATCATTCTTCATCTTATTTCCTTATGTCCTCATTTCTTACCCGGTCATACATCGTTCTATTACAAATCCTTCTTAACGATCTCATTTCAACTGCATTTATTCTACTTTCATGCGTCTTCTGCCAAGTCCAGGTTTCACTTGCATACGTCAAGGTTGGCACTACGATGGCGTTATGAATGGCAACTTTGGCATCCTTTGATATGTTGCGATCATTCATAATTGGTCTTAGTGCTCCATTCACTCTGTTTCCTGCCATAACTCTTCTTTCGATCTCTTTATCGAGTCATCCGTTCCGTTGAAATATGCTTCCCAAGTATACAACTTGCTCGAGCCATTCGTTCTCTATTCTTATTTTACACGCTGTTCTGCTTTCACTCTTTTCAAAGATCATTGTCTTTGATTTGCTGGCATTCATCCTAAGTCCATTCTGTATACATCCTTCATATACCATACTTACAAGATACTGTAACTCTTCCATACTTTCTGCTAATAGAACTTTATCGTCTGCATACATCAAATCTCGCACCATTACGGTACTCAATTTCAGACCCTTGCTTTCATCCTTAAGGGCTCTTATGCAGAAATCAAAATGTACAAGTTAAAGAGCCATGGAGATAGCACGCACCCTTGTCTAACGCCATTATTTATAGAGAACCACGTTGTCACTGTGTCGTTGACATGAACACATGCTTCGCTGTTCTCATATAATGACGCGATTGCGCGTATCAGTTTGCTCTTCACTCCATACACTGCTAGTATATCCCATAATTTTTCTCTAACAACTTTATCATACGCCTTTTCTAGGTCTATGAAGGCACAGAAAATTTTCTGATTTTTATCCAGAACCTTTTCTGTGACCGTGCGCAGAAAGAAAATAATGGCAACAAATAAAGAAAATAACTTGAATTCATTCAAATTTATATAAATACTAGTGAACCCCCGGCAAACTTAGTATTGCCTGTATAATTAAAAATCGTCCTCCATAACCACCCGTCGCTTCAGACTCTTCAATACCTCCCATCCCTTCAGTACTTCCCGTCCCTTCAGTACCTCCCGTCCCTTCAGTTACTCCCGTCCCTTCAGTTACTCCCGTCCCTTCAGTTACTCCCGTCCCTTCAGTTACTCCCGTCCCTTCAGTTACTCCCATCCCTTCAGTTATTCCCGTCCCTTCAGTTACTCCCGCCCCTTCAGACCCTTCAGTACCACCCGTCCCGTCAGACCCACCAGTACCTCCCTTCCCTTCATTACCTCCCGTCCCTTCAGTAGGTTAAGAAAAAGTTTAATTCCCGAAACAATACTGGGAAGACCTACGAAGAGATGAAAGGACAGTTGGACCTTCTTTTTCCAGGATTCTCCAACTTCATAGGTAAAATGAACAAATACACGATAAAGAAGAAGAAGTAGAAAAAAGTTTGAATCCAGAATCCGTCCTGGAAAACCTGCGAAGAGATGGAAGGACAGTTGCATCTTATTCTTCTACAATACTCCACCTTCATAGATAAAATGACCAAATACACAATGAAGAAGAAGAAGAAGAAGAAAAAAGTTTAAATCCAAAAAATGTCCTGGAAGACCTGCGAAGAGATGGAAGGACAGTTGAAGCTTCTTCTCCCAGAGTATTAGGTCATTTTACCTTCATAGGTAAAATGACCTAATACCCGAAGAAGAAGAAGAAGAATTTTTTTAATCCAGAAACCATCCCGGGCATACGCTCGACGATTCACCAAAGTTTCATTGCAATCGGATGAACGGTTCCCAGGATAGTCCACTTCATAGGTAAAATGACCCAATACCTGATGAAGAAGAAGAAAAAGATTTTTTTTTTAATCCAGAAACCATCCCGGGCATACGCTCGACAATTCATCAAAGTTTCATTGCAATCGGATGAACGGTTCCCAGGATAATCCACCTTCATAGGTAAAATGAAGGTGGATGAAGAAGAAGAAGAAGAAAAAATTTTTTGATCCAGAAACCATCCCTGGTATACTCTCGACAATTTACCAAAGTTTCATTGCAATTGGATGAACGGTTTAGGAGCGCATTCAACACATACATACAAACATTCAAATTTATAATATAGATTAGGTATATAAAAACAAATATATGAAATAATTTCATTCATTCATACCATCATGGCATATCTCACGGGGGGTAACCAATGACAGGTGTGCGTTCCTTTTAAAAGAGCATGACACATGTACACACCCGTCTCATCTAAAAAAGTGACATTCTAAATGGGTGGTGAACCTCATTGCCGAACTTTGTGACATATTATTTTGCTTTTGAACTTGTATTTTCAATTACATATTTCATTTTTTTAATAAAAACATTTTTGATACATAGGATTGCACATGCGTGGACTTTTGCCCTCAATGTTCTGTTGAATTTACACTGGATGTAAAGTGTACTGATGATCAAACTAGACATGTCACTACTGCTGATCTTAAATCCAGCGATCCTCGTGTTGTACCTGTCACATCTCGTCATAGAGAAGATGACCAAGCTGAATACGGAGAGACAGATGAAATACTTATTATCAAGCTACGAAAAGGGCAAGAACTCAAACTGAAAGCATATGCTAAAAAAGGTTTGTATAACTACTACTAGTGCAGTTGCAAATGTTTTATTTATATAAAAATCCTATTCTTTGCTTGAATTTTATGGTACATTTATATCCTGATGGTAAGCCGTTTGGTTTCTGTCTGAGCATCTGAGCATCCTGGGTTCGATCCCCAGCAGAGAAGAAATTTATTTTAAATAATTTTTCACGCTAATATTACTTCTCTGGGCTGGAAATACTGGTTAGTTTGAAAGGAATTGCCATATGGCAAAGTTTAGACAAGTCAGTATATTTTAGGAGAACTGGAAAATCAAGGCACTTACAGGATTTGTGACCTGTCATTGGCTGATTTACGTGGTCGCTGGTTGTAAGTCCTGTAGGTGCCTTTATTTCCGCTTCTATACAACTTCGCATCTATTGAGATATTAAATTGCCAAAAAATTTTATACCTTTGAATAATGAATTTTTATTGCTCTAGGTTTTGGTAAAGAACATGCAAAGTGGAACCCTACAGCAGGAGTCTGTTTTGAATATGATCCAGATAATTCTATGCGCCACACACTCTTCCCCAAGCCAGATGAATGGCCTAAGAGTGAGCACACTGAACTTGATGATGATCTCTGTATGTATTTTGATATTATAATCTAAAATATTATGGGCTGGTATTACAGTCTCAGTTTAAGAGCTAAACTCAAGTTTTACAAAAATATAGCGTATTACAATGTCCGTTTAGGCCTAATCTTCCCTCAAATACGTCACTAAAACGACAAATATTTAACTCAACGTTTCTGGCGGATTAAGTACTTAACGGTGAGTCAACTGTCATTTCTCGACTCGTATCTAGGCAACCCGTGTAGTTAAGTGTTCTATCACTAGAGGCGTTAGTTGTATCGACATCATATTGAAATGAACATGGGCATTTAAAAGCATTATTTTGGTGAAAAAAATTAAATTTACCATGTTGGATAATAAAACAATAGTATTTCAAGTCATAGCGTCCCGTTTTGTAGTTCGTATTATTCGAGGTTATTTAAAATTTGACAGAAAAAGTAAAAATGTCTATAATTGAAGATTTAGTAACCGACATGTCAAATTGCACTGTAATACAGAAATGGATTCAATCTCCCCTTAACATTAATCTTGAGTTTAACAAACTCAATGAGTTGAGGGCCGACTGTAATACCGGCCCTATGTAACTTAACTCTAGTACCAGTAATGAAATCTTATACTGTAGGCAAATTTAAACCAGGCTTGATAACAAATAATAATTATTATTGTAGCCATTGAAAAAAAATGTTCTTTTAAGACAAATGATCCATATTTCAAAATATTCATGTAAATATGATTCAATGCTAATATAGCTTTTTATTTACAAAGATATTAACATTACTAGCTGAATTTTAAATGCCTCCTTTTGAGGATTTGACATTGCATTATATTTTAATAAGACAAATTCATTGTTTGCTTAGTCATCAAATCAACAAAACCAATGAATGTTTTAAAATAAATTCTTTTGTTTCAGAACAGTTGCAAACCAAGATATTATATTTTAAAAAAATAACAGAAAAATCAATACATTTTTCAAGAAATCGATTTTGAATCTATTGTGTGGGCTATGCAGGGGTTATTTTTTTTTTAATGAATATGTCCTTGTTAAACAAGTACATAATATACATCTTCCTACATTCCCTAAATTAAGCATAAATGCTTGTAATATAGTTGAATGAAATCGATCGAGGCAGGATTCAAACTCGCGACCACTGGATAGCTCAGCGCGCTAACTGCTCTGCCATCGACCCGTTTTTTTTTTTTTTTTAATTTGTGATTAATGAGATTGGAAGTACAGTTATTCCCAAACATCTTGGAATTTTCCGTGTGGAAAGGGGCAGTGCACACACACATGATCAAACCAACCAAAAAAAATAATTTTTTCTTCTGCACACCCACATTGATGGGTTCATCATTAAAGGGGCATATAAACCTAAAGACCCCGATTTGAAACCAAATTTCTCAAATATGTTAAAGTTTGTACCAAAAAAATAGTATAAATATTGTCAACATTTCTTTAGTGAATGTTCGTCACACAATTTTAAAATACAGCATAAATTTCCCCTGTTAAAAATATCCCGTTTTGCAGTTTTTTTAAATTACTCCATAAATATATGTTGTAGAGAAATAAATCTTTTATACTCTTTAAGAGTGCATAAAATGAAAGTGAATGACGATAAAGTTTTTTCATTTCAAAATGCAAAAAACTTTGTAGGCTTCGTACACAAATTTCGTAGGCGGTTTTAATATATCATGTTTTCAGTCACTAGACTTAGCATTATATGCTGTCTCAAACAAAAAAATATGAAATATATATTTTTCTTCAAGAGTTTTACTAGACAATCTCCTTTTCAAATTTCAAGTTAATGGAGCAATTAACTTATTGAAATTTCAAATACCTATAAAGAAATTAATATTTCAACATATGAAAAATTATCTATTACAATAACTAAATTATGTGTGAATTATCTATTACAGGTGAAGCAGAGTATAATTGGGAAGCTAAACCAAATAAGTTTTTCTACAACGTTGAGTCTGCTGGAGCACTTAAACCAGAAAATATTGTTATGATGGGAATCGCTGTATTAAAAACAAAATTATCCAATCTACAGATGCAGCTTAGTCACGAATTGCAAAATGATGCGCTGAACATAAGCTAATCCGTATTTGTGTATATACAAGTTTGTTTGATTTTTAATGTCCAACAAACCCTATCAACTTATATGAAATATTTTCTCACTAATAACATTAGCATATAAATAATAATTATCGGACAATTTGGTTTTAGCAGGTAAAGCACATTTTATTTTTAGGTACCTAAAGATAACCCCAGTACATTTCTTTCAAAAAAATTCTGAACAGTATTTTACATATTATCAGGATATCTGTATTCATGTTATGTATGTATGAGAAGAATTTCATAAAATAAACAATTTGAATAAAACATTTCATTTGACAATCCCTCAAACATATGTCAATGTTTGAATTCTCAAAGCTGCTGGTACGTCTATTGTTATTATTTTTAAAATTAACTTGAAAACTAATTATACTAATATAGAAATGGTTGACATGGAAAAATTTAAAACACAAACAGTAGGCTTCAGAAGGATTTAAAAAATAAAGCAGAATACAATTGATTACTTTTATTTGATTTACAATAATTTTACAGTGTCACATTCATGTCTCATTACTGACTAAAATGAAATATTTATACGGTTAAAACCTTTTAAACTTGCCTTTGTAAAGCACAAACCTTAATGATGAATAATTTACTAAGTGATGAATATGAAGATTAACAAAATTTCCACCTGTTACCGCATTCATTGCATAAGACAAATGTTGTCATGGGTTCATCAGCACTCCTGGTCTGTACCTGGTTGTAAGTACAATTTCTCTTTTTACATTTACCACATTTCAACAAGGAAGTCTTTGTGCCTTGAACTGTGGCAAGCTGAGCATCATTTATAGCTTCCTTAACAAACTTCTCTCGCAGTTGCTTTATTTCATCACTCGCCATCTCTTCAGGGGTCATTTTTGCTAAATGAGAAGCACTTATAACTCCATTAAGAAAATTAGCTCTTAATGTGGGATTCTTAGCATCTTTAAGGTTTGCTACACGAGATCTCACACGGTTTTTGTATCGCATGTCTGTGTTCCTGAATTCAAGATAAATGCATTCTTCCAACTCTTCGGCTAGTTCTTCGGGACTTCCACATCCATTAGCTTCAGCATCTGTTTTGAGAGCTTGTGTCAATAACTCCCGACATTTTAATCGAACAGCATCAGTCGTGTTTGAATGTGGTGGAAATGTAGCCTGCAATTTCTTTTCTTTATCATCTTTCTTTTCCTCTTTTTCTTTAGATTTGGATGATTTAGAACTGCTGGCTGAATCTTTTGATGGAGTATTTGTGTTAGAAAGAAATTTCTTCCAGTTTTTAATCAGAGTTTTAGAGAGGCTTATAACTTCCTCATCCTTGGTAGATTTTCTCAAGGCATTAACGGTCATACCAATTCTTGTCTTCGTGAGCACATCGAGGTTTATAGCTAATGTTTGTAGCGTTTTTAAAAGGTCCAGCGCTTGTTCTTGACCCTATATACAACAAAAATAATGTACAAGTAAATCATGTTGTGCTAAAAATAAAGAATGAAATATGTACATGGCAAGTACTACAAACATAACCCGTAAAATTTACTCACCGAACCATCTCCAGATGACATCTTATTGAGTTTTTTTTGTATTCGTAAAACTTCTTCTTCGACACTCATTTTGTTTTTTTAATTGTAAATGTGAATACAAACAAAAATATTATGAAGAATTCTAGCCGAAATCACACACAAGACGCCAAGAATCGGCAAGCCATAGAGAAGCATGAATTTGACGTATCCATAGATTTAGATTTTCATAAAATATACTAGATGCCGCAGTTAGCAAATTTTGTATAAATCGAAGTGAGGCTTTTTTTCCTCGCGACTTTTGACAACAAGGTGGGCAGACTGCATCGTTTTTCTATAGAGAATAACGACTAATGTTATTTGTTTTCGGATTTATTTGTCGAAAAAAAAACGCTTTGTTCATTAAGATTTAGAATACAGTTATCTAGGAAGTGTTGAAGTTGATGAGCCCTCTTTCCGACCAAGAGGAAACATCAAAGCCAATAAGAGGAAGAAAAGGAGGCAAATGTTGGTGACACTATGAAATTCTTTAAGTACGGCGCATTTATTCAAAATATTATAGTTATCAAAGTCCATGGCAAATTAATATTAAAAAAAACAACAAGCCACAGAGTACAAAAGAACAACAAAAACAAATAATAACACGTGGCATATGACAACCGAGCACGAAGTGACGCCGGCCAGAAGGTGCAGCCCCAAGACACAGCGACATCCTTTCTCCGGGCATGTCACTGTCTTTCACGTGGTGGCTGTAAGTTCGGCGGGGCCCAGCCTCTACGTCAGGCTGGCAGATCCTTGTCGTACCCGGTGTAGTTTCCTCTTCTCTGCCAAACAGTCACCCATGGTTGGCTCTGTGCCACACGACAACACTATGACGGCGCATCTCTCACCTCAGCGACAGAGGTGGCAGGCCAGCTGGGAGACTCACCGGAGGCGAACCGACGTCCAGGACAACACCTAAAGCCCCTCGTGGTCCAATCTGCAAGCCGCCACGTTCCCAGCTGCCGTGGTCCAACACTGCGCCCTGCCTCCACGCCTCTGCTCTGTAGATTCCCTCATCTTGGTTCCGTAGCACCGGGAGCGTCCATGCGTGTGACGTGTCCTGTCAAGCAGACCTCCTGCGTCGTCGAAAATATGGCCGCCATCGGGAGCACATGACGGCGTCACAACAAACCGTCCGTCTCCCACCAGAATTGCCAAGAGAGTGCGTGCTAGCTGCTATCTGCAAGTGCAAGTCTCATTGCTCGCCCGCAAATAGCGTTAGTATCTTTCCAGGAATGTTGCCGTGGAAAAAAAATATTGTTTTTCGGCAAAATTTACTCTCGGGCGCAACAATATGTATGAAATCTGCAATATGTTGCCAACCAAGACGTCAAACGCGTGATATACCATGACTCACTCATTGCACGGAGTACTCCATCTAGTATATTAAGTATATGAAAATTTATGGATGTATCGTAAGCTATTAGCACCATAATATAATTATTTTAGTAGGTACTTACTTTAAATTTATTGAACGTAAACGGCGCACGGTTAACAAGCTGAAAAAAATATATTTATTTTGAATAGTAATCTACATCATTTATAGCTCAAGAACGTCTGGATCAATTGGAATGATCTCTTTTTGTTAGATTCGTCCCCGCCCCGGATAACAGAATACCGTAAGTATAAAAATATAGGAAAATTAATTATCTTCTTCATCGTGTATTAATTAGGTCATTTTACCTATGAAGGTGAATTATTTTACATTCAAATTTTGTTATTGACACCAGCTCTCCCTCTGCAGTTGCAGAGGAGGGCTGTCAGTTCTATGGACGCAAGGCGTCCTGATTAAACAATGTGACCAGCTTCGGTCTTGGATCGAGAGAGAACTTGAATGCACTCACCCCAAGGACGCGGTCCTTTCCTCTTCGACCGTCTGCTAAGGGAGACGCTCAGCAGATCACCCAGTCGTAGGCCGGCGGGAAGCTACGAACGGGTGACGTCCTCAGTTATGGTCCTCGATCCAGAACATAGAATAAAAAAGGGCAGCCGAGTGAGTGGATGCAGTCACGGATGGGGAAGGGGACGCAACAGGCAGCAGTGATCCTCCCCTCCACACGGTTACAAGGGGCCCTGGCTTGCGCTAGGGCAAACGCTTCCCAGGCCGTCGGCGCCTCGAGTCAGTAATAAAATATGGTCAAAGGTTAAAATAAAATGGCAGGTTACGAGACGCACTACGACCTGAGAAGCTCTTACTATCTTTAGGCTCATTACATGTCTTGTCACATTACATGTCTTGGAGTTACTCTGGAGAGGGGGCTGTCTTTTAATCAGCATGTCAGCAGTGCTGCAGTCTTTCTTGGAATTGCATGTTATGCTTCGGGTTGTTGGTCACAATCTTGTAGTCTTCAATACAATCGCAGGAAATTGCTCTCTGGCCAAAGGTTCGCACTCTTGGCCCTATCCAAAGCCTATAGAACATGTGCGACGGATTCTCTCCCTATTCTTACGGGACCGGCTCCGTTGGACTTGGAAACTCAGAGGCGTGGTGCTTCTTACCATTTGATGAAACGACAGTCTTCTGAAATTGGTGAGATTCGGCTTCATCCCCCCGAAGGCCCTATTTCCCCCAGAAACATTAACAGCATCACCATGGAAGCCCTGCTGGACTCTTGGCAGGCTCGATGGAGCTCGTGCCCCGTGGGACGAACAACATTCTTGTTTTTCCCTGATGTGAGGACTAGACTTCGTCAATCTTGGGCCGTCCCAGATTTCTGGACATCTCAGTTTATTACAGGACACGGCAGCTTTAATAGCTACCTTCATAGATTCCGCCTTGTAAACTCGTCCTCATGTCAGTTATGCCATCACCCTGACCAAACTTCAGAGCACATCCTCTGGGAATGCTCTCACCCAAATGTGTCCTACAACAGAACGGAGCTCCTCGCGGCAGTCCGTGGGCCTCTTCAAGGTCCCTTTGGGCATGCGGATTTAGTGGTCTCTAAGAAGAACTTTACAGCCTTCAAATTGTTTTGCCATGGCTATAGTGCCCTTCTATCTGCTGAATAAAAAAAAATTAAATTCCAGAGTGTCCTTGGTCAACTCTCTGATGCCCAGTTTTACAGTCACAGGCTTGAAGTACTCTCGCGACAATCCATGTTTGTGAATATTATGTTCACCGACGTTGATTGTTATTTTTTGCACAATTGTGCCGAGACCACGAGTCTAGAGGAGCTTCTAGAGCTACTCTTCGTGCCATGCATTCTTTGTCATTCTTACTAGTGTTCTGTGAAGGGGCCGTTTCAGTCCCCATATGCGGAACGGGTGGAGGTGGGCGTAGCTAGCTATCTTTAGGCTTCAGTCTGAAAGAGGCCTCTCCAGTCACATAAATTTGGAGCCAAAAGATTTACAAAATTTTCACCTACCGCGAGCGGGCGGCTACGTCGAGAGACAATTATTGATCGGTGGCAGGACCAATGGGGCTCTAATTTCCGAAAGGTGTCGGATGTCAGTTGGTTAAAAATTAACAGCTGTGTCAAATAAAATCGTTCCTGGTTCGTGTATTGGGTATTTCCACGGCCGGCAGGGACCAGTGGAGTTAAAATCGTTTTTATTTTGGGATTTTTCCTTCCGTTAGAAAGGAAAATCAATTATCCTTGACCCACACGTGCTGGTAGGTCAAGGTCGAACCGGCGCTCAGCTGCTCTATCAAAAATTGTCATTGACAAAAAGTTAATAAATAAAATAATATAAAAATACTAGTCGGGTAAGTACCACGAAAAAGTAAGCCACACCCTACTTGAATAGTAGGACGGTGGATCTCTCTCGTGGATCTGGGGCCGAGGCGGGCCGGTATCATTATGAATCAAAATTTAAATGTTCGGGATTGGTAGGTACCCAGTACCTATTGTTTATCGTTTTTGCAATGGTTTATAAAAAATATTTGAAAATATAATCTTACTAAGAAGAAATATTGAAAAACAAAACTTCTTCTCAGAAAATTCCATAGATTTTCATATAATATACTAGATGGAGTTGACGTGACCCATAGATTTTTATTATAATATACCTAGATGTGCAAAAAGTGAGTCATGGAATATCGCGAGTTTGACGTTTTGGTTGGCAACATATATCAGTTTTCCTTACATTTCAACACATCCTAGATAAATGTTCTCTAAATTATGTTCTCTAAATTATATTAATACCTTCCATCCTATTAAAAACATAAACCAGATATCTTATTTTTTTTAAAGGTAATCGACATGCATATCCCATCTTAAATGTGAATCAATAATGTACCAAACAGGCACACCCGTTCGAAAAATTTATTTCATCTACCTATTTGCCATACTAATTACAGATATCACTCGACTATTTACAGAATTCAACGTTACAATAATCTAAAATTTAAACACACTGACATTTTCCATGACTCCATAGAAACTTACCGTAAACAAATAAAGATATTTTTCAACCCAGTTCCCTAATTCCTTCAAACAAGCTCTATCCTTCACTCCAATAATCCCTCCTTTTCCCCATTTTATTTTCATTATGTATTGTATTTTTTTTATTATCAATTGTTTTTTTTTCTTCTCTTATAATTGTTATTCTTTTACCTGCTGCTCAGCATACTAGTTATTTGTAATTCATTAATTTAAATAGAAGAAAACAATATTGGCTTGTAATAATTTTAAAAACACCAAATGTAACGAAACAATTAACAAAGCTGTAGTTTTCTGAAATAAAATAAATAAATAAATAAATAAATAATGATCCCTAAATATTTTGTATAATTCACATTTTCACTTCTGCACATGTATAGCAATCGTTATTACAGTTTAAACTATCAAATTGCATGGCGAGAGAGTCGTCACAGTTAGGCGCAGTTCTTTGAGTACCTACTATAAAATGGCATGTAGAATGTTTTTTCACAATTTAGAGTCAGTAAACTTTTATCAAGCCAAGATTTTACATGTCTTAAACACCTGTCTGCGTTTTCATAAGTTTCTGGCCAAGTTTGACCGCTTACAGTAATTGATGTATCATCAGCAAATGAATATATTTCACCGGGGATGTTTGCGTTACAAAGGTCATTTACATAAACTAAAAACAGGGTCGGTCCAAGAACGTTCCTTACGGAACGCCATGTATGACTTCAAGCTGCGAGCTATAAGTGTTTTCAATCTTGGTTTTTTGTACCCTTTTATTTAGATAGTTCTGCATTAGAGAGAGACACCTGCTTTCTATACCGATTAAGTATCAAACTAATAAGTCTCCTTAGATATTGTGTATAGGCGACACCCATACAAATTGTATGAAGCGATGTCGTCACTAAATACAATTTTTATAAAAATTGTTAAAAAAAAATTGAGACGTGCTGATATTTTTTATGGAAAATTAAATTATCTAGTTGAGGTGTTTCGGCTTTTTTCGATATTTTTAAAAACTTTGGAAATATAGGCAGTTAAACTCATAAATTTATCATAAAAAAATATTTTTCTTGGATCCTGGATTTTAAAAAAAAAAACTAATATGAGATTTTGTATTTTTCTATGTTTTTACCAATTTTTAGCACACATGAAATAGACCCTGCATACAATCGTTCCTTCATACACGCGTCTTGGATTTAAACTGCCTCTTCCTTCTAAAGAATTTCATTCTCTTGAACGAATCCACAGTTGAAATAGAGCGCGAACTTCATGGCTATATATGTTCTATATTCAATAATTAATTGCATTGAATTGAACACGTATTAGCAGGAACGCAAGCGCAACAAACTAGTGCCTAATTCGAGGCAGTACTTGCCTCCTAATCAACACGGAAAGGCAAAAACGCGGTGGAACGACCATATCCTAACTTTCTATATATTCTGAAATTTTAGGCTCTGTGCATTCAGCAGGTCAGAAGTTTATCAGAAGTATATGCTATTATCATCATCATCCTCAGCGTCACAACCCTTGAGGGGTTCTAGGTGCCTCCAAGAATCTTCTCCGTACTGCTCTATCGCTGGCTGCCCCATAGCCCGACAATCCGCGACAACGCCATCCAACCATTGTAGCTTAGGTCTTTCTACTCTTCTTCTAATACCAGTTGGGTCATTAGACAACACCCTTTTTGGGAGCTCCAGATCATCCATACGGTGTGTATGTCCCAACCAGCGTATGCCATGTTTGACTGTCGTTAATAGGTCCATATATTCTGCATAATATTTTTCTATCAAAGGCGTCCAATCTGTTTTCGTCGTGTTTTGTTAAAGTCCAGGTTTCCAAGGCATATGTTAAGACTGGTCTAATTAGTGTCTTGTATAGCGTGGCTTTAGTTTTTCTGGACAACAGACGTGACTTCAATTGTCCAATGAGACCAAAGTATCTTCGGTTAACTGCAAGAATCCTCTTCCAAATCTCAATGCTCATTTCATTCTCCTTGTTAACGATGAACCGAGGTAAGTGAATTGTTCAACTGTTTCAAATGTGTAGTTGGATGATTATTGAAGATTGGGTGATGCCGGGTATCATTATGATTGGCATACCTATACTTTGTTTTTGCCTCGTTGATTCGAAATCCCATTCTTCTAGCTGATGACTCCAGAGATGAAATTGCTTCTCGAAGGGATGATTCTGACTTTGCAATAATGTCGATATCATCAGTGTGTGCCAATATTTGGACTGATTTGGTGTATATGGTTCCATTTAATTCAATGCCTGAATCCCTTATGGATTTTTCCAATGCTATGTTGAACAAGAGGCATGCCAGGGCGTCTCCTTTTCTTAAGCCATTGTATCTCCTAAAGCTATCGGATGTGTTATATTATTGATATGCTATCATTTTACTACCAGAAAATATTGAAAATTTTCAACCTGGGGACGGATTGCGCACATAATAAAGAATGCTGCGTAAATAGGTACATAGATTGATGATAAATATTTTTAATTAGTTTATAACAAGTCGTGAAGTTTCCGGTAAATAACTTGAGCATTTTCATCGTGGATTGAAGCAGTTTATTGCGCATATAGGTACCAACAAAAAAAAAACACAAATTTGTGCTCTACCTACCCACGTGACGTGCTCAAGAATTTTGCAGCAAAATAATTATTAATTGAAAAATATTTTTTTATTTATGTTTTTATAATTATTATTATCATCATCTGTGGCTCCATAATACAGGTCGGGTCTTAGCTTCCTGCAGAGCCCGCCTCCATGACTGTCGATCCTGCAACGCATTACGCCAGTTATGGACGGCGATGCTGTTCGCATCCTTCACCACTCCGTCCAGCCATCGAAGCTTCAGCTTTCCAACTTTTCTTTATCCCCCCGGTGCTCCATTCATGATTCGTCTTGGGACGTCCTCCTCGCTCATTCTTTGGACGTTTCCAGCCCATCTTAGTCTTCCTATTCTTATTATTATAATAATATTTTTATAATACTATTTTTTAATCGTTTAAAATAGGAGTTTTATTTTATTTTGTGTAGCTTCTCGGGCAACTAACAGGTGCTATGTCAAATAATTATTTAACACGCACCCAATAACAAGTTGCCACATTCTGGAGACTTACGATGTTTATCGTCTCACAGATCCAGACTGAAAAGACATTTTTTTTAAAACTGTGTCTCCACCAGGAATCGAACCCGGGACCCTTGGATCATCAGTCAGATACCTAACCAACTGAGCCAACTGAGTTTACGAATTCGGTGTGTATTTGTTTTTACTTTCAAGAAACTCATAACGAAACTGCAACGTTTCATTAAAAAAAAACAAAGGGTCCTAAATTTCAGCGTATAGCGCAGAAAACGCCTAAACATTAGAAATGTGTATAACACCATAGCCGATTATATCTATCGGTACGTGATCGGTACTAATAACGTAATAACCAGTCTTCACAATAGATTTTGTTACCCAAATATTTATAGAATTTAAGCAAATTAAACATTTAAGTAGGAAAAACGGAAATTGTATTCCAACATATCATTTTATTTCATTATCTACTTACAAAACTATAGTTTGTTCGATCAAAATAAAAACTTTTCCTTAATAACCAAATAAAAACTATTTATTTGTATAAATCACACCCAATACAAGTAGGTAATTATATAAGACCCTTCAATTGATTATCGAGGCAAATGACAAACTAATAAATGATAAAAGAAAATTAAACGAAACATATCTAAATTAATAAGCGATGATGCGTGAATAATCGCAGTTGTAAAAAATAAACATTTTTCATCAATGCGTTAAATTGGCTATATTGTATTGCATTCAGGACATTCATATTTGAATATTAATTGGTACCATTAAGTAGTACTTAATTTACTTCTCATTTTATAATTTAAGTTGAATTTTATTTATTTTTTTTTTCGTTCTCTCTCACAACACTTGCATATACATAAATTGATCAACAACGCCCCACTAGGTATTACCTGTTCTGGGGCTGCTGTTAGGTATATTACAGTATCGTCAATTTGAATGTATACAGCAATATAATTTACACATCATAAATATAAACACAAAATACAAAACAAAGAAAACAACATAATTTAAAAGTACAACATAATTTTAAAAAATTAACATAATTATTTAAAAACATTAGATTCACATTATGAACTCACAGAATAAAAAACAACCGAATATAATAAGTGTAGTAAGACATATTAGGGGTCGGAGGCTATGGGTGAATACTCTCCTCTGCATAGTGTCTGCCTTTTACTAATAGCCATTCCTTTATTTTAGTTTTAAAGGAATGACTATTTTTGTCTCTTTGATTCCTTTATCGAGTTTGTTGAAAGTTCTAGGAGCAATGACTCTAAAACGTCTCTGTCCAAACGAGGTTTTCGTTATAGGCACAAAAAAGTTCATTTGCTTGCCTAGTGAAATGCGTTTGTTGGCTTCTACTATGCAGAGTTATATTTTTTTGGAAATGAACCAATGCGGCTTTCAAAAACAGCTGTCTCGGATCAAGGATAGGAAAGATCCTAAACAAATCGTCTGTAGGGAAGGTTCTATTTCTTCTGTTAATAATGCGCATAATACATTTTTGAGCTTTGTTGGGCGGACTCATGACTGTCTTGACACATCCACCCCATCCCATAATTTCATACGACAAAACAGACTGGGTGAGAGCATAATACACGCATTTTAATGTTGAAATATCAAGAATATTTCTCTATATATAGTTATAGTTAAGTTAAATAGGACAATCAGGCAAATGGAATCACTATTATTAATTAAATATTGTACTTGCTTTAGGAGCATACCTATATATGTACAAAAATTGGAAAGAATTAAATATATAAAATTAATGTCGAACTTCCCTCGAGTCCTATGCGATCCGAAAATACCAGCAAAGTTGAAAGGAAAAGTGTACCAGTCAATCATGAAACAGGCACTCTTCTATGGCTCTGAATGCTGGACAATGTAGAACCCCTACTCAAGGCAACTGAAAACTGCCAAAATGCGTATGCTAACATGGGCATCAGCTGAAGTGTCCTTACGACACAAAATAAAAAGTTCACACATTCGTGGAAGCCTAGGTGTTACTGATATACCTACATAGTCAGAGATGTGCAAAATGGGTACCCAAAACCATTTTAAATGCAAAATGGAAATGGGTTGAAACATTTCCATTTGAAAATGCAAAATGGTTTTTAAAAAAGCATTTCAAATGTAAAATGCAAAATACCTATTTTAAATGCTTTTTAAAATGCTAAATGGTTTCTCAGGTGAAATGAAAAATTTGAACTAAACAGTTTTGTAATTTAATAATGAAAAATAAAGTAGAACAGCTTGTGGAATAATTTTCCTAAGTTCAGACTAATTTTAATTCTTCAAACAAATAATACATATTCTTCTAATTATTTGGTCAAAAATTTATGTATTTTTTTTTTGACATTTCTATGCGTCCACCCCTTTATTCGATTCTAAGTCACAAAAATTTCAAAATTCCGCAATTTATGAAAAAATATAAATTGCTTATATTGCCTGAAAACTTACAAATTAATTTAGAAAATGAAAAATATTGCTAAAATATTTTTTTTGAGTAGATATAATGATAATTATTATTCTTTTAAAAAATCGTATAGCGCCGATTAATGAATCAGAAGCACTCCAAGTACTTATGCTAATATTTCAGTGTTATATTGCTCTATGAAACAATTCTTTTTTAGTCCTTGAGAAAAAGTTGTCATGCTTTGACCACTGTGGACATTTGGTGACAATATGGTAATACATTCAACTCTGTAGGACCATTTACACCAATGCATCGAACACAGTAAGCCGCTTTGTTGGCTCTGTCCAGCCACTTCAGGTAGCAAGGTAGAATTTTTGTTATCAGGGTACTTGTTATGTTGTTTAAAGATAAAGAAGATATTGTTCTTTAGTGATGATTAACTTATACATATACCTATTGTATTCTTCAAATTATTCCACACCTTGTTCTACAATATCATTCACGGCTCGCAATGTATGTATTTTTACCAGCACTGTAGTCTACATCTTATTTCAAAAGTCAGATACGATTCCATTTCTGGAAAAATTTCTTCGTCAAAAAATGCAAGTGCGATAAGCTCTTTGGATTGATAGGTGTCACAAATGATCAAGGATATTTTTCAATTCCTTTGTTTCCATAATTCTTGAGTTTTTTCAAGAGCCACAAATTGTTTCTTTCTAAAATGGGTAATCGATACCTACACAGATTCATGTTTTGTGATTTTTTTATTAGATCTCTATCTCAATGAACAGTGAGAGGTATATTTTAATAGAATTCGTTTTTCAATGACTTTACTACATGTTTTCTTTGCTTCACGAGTTGACGACGAATGGTTGAAAAATTATTTTAAATTCATAAGGATCAGATCGTACACTTTTCAATGCTGACATCAAAACAATAGATCCTTACAATAATTTATACACATTTTAGGGTCAAAATTAAATATTATAACTTGTTGCAAATACGACAGTTATAGGTACAAAATTTCATATATATTTCAAAATTTTGAAGATCGTTAGCGACCCACAAAAATTATTTTAAATGATAATAAATAAATACGGGTATACTTTTTTTTGGTAATAGAAGCGAATAGGGGGGGGGACGCAGTTATTTTTTAAAAGTCGAAAAATAAGAAGCACCTTATTACTGACACTGTGTAAAAAATCTTGAAATCTCTCTGGCTCATGGAGATTGCAATAAGGAAAAAAAAATTGAAAAATAATTGTGTAATATCGGCTAAGTGTTGGTAAGAGTGAATAATAGGAATGACCAATTACTTATTTTACATTTTCCTCCACACCCTTGTCATGTATGGGATCAATTTTACAATTTTTTCTTTCACCAGTTAACCATGTAAGTAAAATAAAACACATGAATTTAATACTTTCCTGGAAAAAAAAAATGTTCTGGAAAGGCGTAGCAAAAAGGAAAAATGGAACTGTGAAAGCGTCGCAAGGGATTAATGATAAATATGGAAAAATAATTATGGATGAAGAAGGAGTGAAAGAACGATGGAAAGAATATTTCAAGGAGCTGTATGGTAGCAGTATAAGCGGGGGTGCGAATCGCAGAGCATGGCAGGTAAGCGAAGATGGAAATGATGAAATTACGCAAGATGAAGTGCTTGAAGCAGTGAAACACGCAAAAGCCGGGTATGATAGTGTATCAGCTGAACTTATAAAATATGGCGGCGAGCAGACGTTGGATTGGTGTCTCTCTCTTTTCAACATGTGTTGGGAAGCAGGACGCACTCCTTCGGATTGGAGAAATGCAGTCGTGGTACCTTTGTATAAAGGTTAAGGCTCAAAGCTCGACTGCAAAAACTATAGAGCCATAAGTTTGTTAAGCTCAGTCGGTAAGATGTATGCAAGGATTCTAGACCAAAGAGTGCGAAAGATTACAGAAAGCAAGATATGGGATGTCCAAGATGCGTTTGTGGGCGGCAGAGGATGTATAGACCAATTTTTTTCTCTGCGTACGGTCACAGAAAAGGTTCTGGAAAAAAACAGATTTTTTTTTTGCCTTTATAGACCTAGAAAAGGATTATGATAAAGTAGTTAGAGAATAATTATGGGATATATGTACTAGCGGTGTATGGAGTAAAGAGCAAGCTGATACGCGCAATCGCGTCATTGTATGAGAACAGCGAAGCATGTGTTCGTGTCAACGACACAGTGACAACATGGTTCTCTATAAATAATGGCGTTAGACAAGGGTGTGTGCTGTCTCCATGGCTCTTCAACTTGTACATGAAAGCAAGGGCCTGAAATTGAGTACTGTTATAGTGCGAGATTTGATGTATGCAGACGATAAAGTTCTGTTAGCAGAAAGTATGGAAGATCTACAGTATCTTGGAACTATGGTATATGAAGGATGCATACAGAACAGACTGAGGATGAATGCCAGCAAATCAAAGGTTATGGTGTTTGAGAAGAGTGAAAGCAGAACATCGTGCCAAATAAAAGTAGAGAACGAATGGCTCGAGCAACTCGACGAATATGTATATCTGGGAAGCATGTTTCAACGGAATGGACGGATTGATAAGGAGATCGAAAGAAGAGTTATGGCAGGAAAAAGAGTGAATGGAGCACTGAAACCAGTTATGAATGACCGCAACATATCTAAGGATGCGAAAGTTGCCATTCATAATGCTTAGTGCCAACCTTGACGTATGCAAGTGAAACCTGGACATGGCAGAAGTCGCACGAAAGTAGAATAAATGCAGTTGAAATGAGATCGCTAAGAAGAATCTGTAGTAGAACGATGTATGACAGGGTCAGAAATGAGGACATAAGGAAAGAATGTAGGATAAAGAAAGATGTTATTAATAGAATGAAAGTGAACACATTGAGATGGTTTGGCCACATGGGGAGAATGAATGAGGAACGCCTGACGAAGAAAATATACATTGCCGACAGGAATGGAATGAGAGGTCAGGGCCGCCCAAGGAAGGGATGGCACGTCCATGTGAACGGTATTTTGAAAGACGGAAATGTTAGAAGCGTGAACAACAGACGAACATGTATGAGACGATGTATAAATGTTGTCGAGGCGTCGGAATGTATGTCAAGATAGAAGTAAGTGGCGTTCAGTTCCCTCTGCCTATCCCGTGAGGCACATGGCGTGATGGCATGTATGTATGTATGAATTTAATTAATTCAAAGGGAGATTACAAGATTAATGTGGTCACAAGATAAAATGAATCTATGAAAAAATTAGGTTTGGTACAAAAGAAGAGTAATGTTGCAAAAATGCATTTGAAATGCAAAATGCATTGAGAAAAGCATTTAAAATGGAAATGGAAATGGGTGAAATAAAAAAGCATTTAAAATGCAAAATGGATAATACCTATTTTGCATTTTCATTTGAGATGGATTTATTTGAAATAAAGCACATCTCTGTACATAGTAAGATAGAGGAAAGACAGTTGAGATGAAACGGGCACGTTGGACGCAAACCGCCAGATCACATGGTAAACCAAGCAATCTCCATGGATCTTCCTCGACTTACATCCAGAGGAAGACCAAAGAATTCCTGGACAATATCTTCCAACCGCCCATATTCATTTGGTGAAGCATTTTGTTTTTATGAAACGTGCCAACAATTTATATGAATAAAACAAATAATGAAAATATAAATATGTACATATAAAAAAACAATAAAAAAACGATGGGGACAGGAGAGCGGTTGGCAAGGATATTATAAGGAGACAAATTTAAGTGTTATGTGTAAGGAAATGATTCCTCAGATTTCTTTTGAAAGTGAGAAGTGTTATTGAAACCCGAAGTTGCGATGGGATGTGATTCCAAAGACGAGCTGCTTGTACGGAGAAAGATGTGGTGAAAAAGGAAGTATTGTGTACTGGGATACTGAGCGTTCTTTCAGTATTTGAACGAAGAGGTAACCCGTGTTCTGAGAGGAGGTGAAATTGATTTCGTAGATAAACTGCAGCATTTGTATAGGTTATATTTTTTGTTTTTCTTATTTTCTTTTAATCTGTTTTAGCATCTATATATTTATGCATATATAGATAAGTTTATATGTATTTTTTAAGCTGTTGTGTTTCATGGCTTTTTATTCTCCACACTATGGAATAGTGGCGAGTCATATGATTTCATAATTTATAAGCGTATTTTTTTTACATCAATTTCTCAACGGGTATCATATAGAGAGTGCACACTATGAGTTTCTTTGTGATGTGTTTGTATGTATGGCGTACGCCGTACGGATTATCACTTTTGTGTCCTCTCTATAGCCTAAACTATTCTTCTTATTTTCGTGTCGGTCAGACTACAGCCCCATTCGCTCCCAAAATGCCACAACTCCAACTACTCTGTCCTCGAGGCGGGCTCGCTCCGCAAAGTCTCTCCAGTCACAACCGTTCGGGAATCAATGGACATGTGAGGAGATGCTCGGTGTTCTGCTCCTGCCCACACTCACTAAACTAAACTATAAGACTAATCGACTTCATATTTACATCATGTGTAAAGTGCATAGACCTAGAGCTGATTAGTTTTCCATAGACAAATTTTAATTTCTTCTCTATGATATCATCATTTACGTTGTTTTTTTTGTGTCCTCTCTACAGCCCAAACTATAAGTCCGATTGATTTCTTATTGATATCATATATTTAAAGTCCATAAACTTGCTGATTAGTTTTCCATAGATATATTCGTTAATTTTTTCTCCATGTTTTCACCTGTCGAAATTTTCAAAAGGCTCTCACGGTCTGGAAAATCGAGGTATTTTTATATTATTTGAACTTTTGATACAATAAAAATACACAATTTAAAAATGCATTCAAGCATTGTCGAAATATAAAAAAATACTAAGGTCTGCTATATCAATGTGAAATAAATTTCATATTTGTATGAATAATGTATAAAACAAGAAGTAAAATGGCTTATGTGTGGGAAAATTGAGTGATCAACTTCGGTCTCTATAGACAAGTGTATTTTTACTCTCCACTTCTATCTTCCTCAAGGGGTAGGCAGTGAGAACCGAATACCGCATTCTTCTTTCTTAACACATATCCATCGCCTTATCAACATTGATTCACTCTGTCTCATACATGTTCATTTTGCTAGTATAAATTCCTCAACAGGTATCATGTTGAAAGTGCATACTATGAGTTTCGTGACAATGTTTTTGTGTGTATGGTGTATTGTGAAAAACTTTTGTACCCTGGGAATCTTATATTTGTTTAAGAATCTAATAAACGCGCTTCATAAAAATATATTTAGAGATTGTCAACCTTTCAAGAAGACAAAATGTACAATTATTATGTAGTGGAGAGTTTAGTGTTGGCTACAACACACTCGTTTTCTTATATATTTATATTCTTTTTTATTTTATATATAATTAGTATTATTTTTTTTTAAATATGTCCTTAAAACAAGTACATATAAACACTCATATCAAATCCATGTATGGGAACATATATGCTGCGAGGCCTCTAGTTGGTGTTATGAGCATGCAAAAAGTCCACTACACCATACAAAATTTTCCTTCGTACACGCATCTTGGCTTAATAATGTCGATTCATTAAGAGAATTGAATTCTCATGAACGAATCGACAGTTGGACTATTCGTGCCAAGATATAATATTTTTACCGACCCCAATAGTGACGTCGTGATGGTTATAGATAATAATAATTTAAACTTCTTTCCATCCTGTGCCAATTGGCAATTTCTCCCAATACATAGAAGCAACAATTGCGTGAGAAATACCTATATTTGTAATATAATTGTAATAATTGAACCCAAGAGGAGATTAACGACTTTACCACTATGCTACAGTAGTCATTGCTTCATAGATAATGTCAGATTAAGATTTGTATATTCAACTAGTTGCATGTAACACATGAGATCCAACTGTCGATAGCGATAGTATGTATAGTTGAAAAATATGTACCAAACTATAAACCCATAAATACAAATTATTGAATATTGTCAGATATTTTGTTTTCTATACAACATATGTAGGTATGTATGTCAAGATAGGATAGTATGGAGGAAGGTCCTTTTTTCCTACCCAGAATATGAAAATAGCATGATGGTATGTATGTATGTTTGGAGATGAAGTATCAAACTATTAAGTCTTCTTACATATTGTGTATAGGAAAACCTTAGTACATTTTGATTTGAAGAAGCCAATAATATTGACGTGTGATGCTAGTCCTTATGGAGTGGGAGCAGTAATCTCTCACAAATGAATGATGGCACACAACAACCAATAGCCATGGGATCAAGAACATTAAGCAAATTTGAAAGAAATTATGCCCAGATAGACAAAGAAGCAGCCGAAATTATTTTTGGACTGTGTAAATTTAATCAATATTTATATGGCAGGAAATTTACTATTTGTACATAGGCGACTGCCATACAAAATGTATGAAGCAATGTCGTCACTAAATTCAATTTTTAAAAAAATTGTTAAAAAAAATTGAGATCTTCTACTACAATGCTAATATTTTTTATAGAAAATTAAATTATCTAGTTGGGGTGTTTCGGCTTTTTTCGATAATTGTAAAAGTTTTGGAAAAATAGGCAGTTAAACTCATAAATTTATCATAAAAAAAATACTTTTCTTAATAAAAAATGTTTGAGAAACCCTGGAATTTTTTTGAAAAAACTTATTTGAGATTTTGTATTTGTCTATGTTTGTACCAATTTTCAGCGTTCTAGCTATTATGGTTTTTGAGATATATGGAAAAATAAAATAAAAATTCAAAAGTTGATAACCCCTGATTGAAACAAAAATTCAAAATTCCGAGTATAAAAGTTTTGTAGGCCTGTAACTGTTTATATATTCTGAAATTTTAGGTTCTGTAAATTGAGCGGATCAAAAGTTATAAGGGGCGGACGGACACACACACACAGACATACACACACACAGACACACACACAGACACACGAAATGTTCTACTCCGAATTCTGAGTAAATCCGTGTATGGAACATATATGCTGCGAAGCCTCTAAGTTGGTGTTTTTTGACTTCAAAGTTGGAAAAGCCGTGAAAAAAGTAGACCTCTCCATACAATTCTCGCGTATTCTGGCTTGATACATTGTCGATATGTTAAGAGAACAAAGTTCTCCTGAACAAATCGACAGTTGGATTACCTACATGAAAGAGTGAATGCCGTGAATGGGTCTTTACTCTGTAATTTTCGTATTACCCTAGACTAACAAATTGTTTAAAAAATAACGAAGGTGCTCTGTACTATTTGTTTATTTCTGAATGCAGTCTATAATGTTCTTGTTTTTACATTTGTTAATTTATAGAAATTTTATTGGGCACCGTTGTCTCTATTATGTTTGTTCATCCAGGTCTATGCAATATTTACATTCTTTTACAAACATATCTCAAGAAGAAAAAAACATTTGATATAATGTGCTTCTTCTACTCCGGGAAACTCTTGCACCACCAAACAGAAGGGGGACCGAGACGCAGGGGGAACTAAAGGGGAGAAACCGCACCCCATCCCGGGACTTCACCATGGATGTGTGATCACCATTTATTTTACCTTCGTGCGATCAACGTGTACGAGTAAAAAGTATTCCAGTATTCACTCGGCATTGTTGTAAAACAGGTGTTTGCGCAGAACCTTTCTGCGCACTCGGATGCGCCAGTGCATCGAATCCGAAGGGCCGGGAAGCGGGCGATAGGCCGGGAAGGACCGCCGCGGCCGGCAACATGGCGGCACGAGGCGGGACTGCAACAGCTAGAGTTGTTAGTACATCACCATACCACGGCCGGCCGCTGGATCGATAACACGCGTACGTTGTGGCCTCAATCCTCCGAGGGATCATCCCGCACAGTGGTAAGTGCTTCCACAATATTATGTATTTGTTGAACACATCTCTCCCGCTCGTGTGAGACGTCTGCTAAAAATGTTCTATTTATAGAGGCGACCTCTCGAGGTGTCGCGAACTGCGATGGTCGGAGGAATAGTGACATTTGGATACTCGGTGTTTTTAAGGTCGTTTTTCCCGTGCAATATTCACGGTGACAGGCGATAGCACTTTAGTAATAATATCGCGGGAAATGCGACCGTGATAACGTATGGTTTAGGTTGTTGTTTGCTGAAAGTTGTTTTGTTTTTGACGTTCTTATCACCTTATCAGTTGAGTTCTGGCGCGCAAACATTTTTTCAAACCGCGAAGTGGAAGATTGTGTCGTTATGTAGTGGATATAAATATCTAATTAAGTACTTGTTATTGAATTTGACGGTTTGGTTTATTTTGTGTTTGCTAATTTAAAATGTTGCATCTGCGCGACCTCTGCCTGCCGGTGACATTTGTCATTTCCAATGCTACTAGGTACAACCAACCACCACCATGCATTATATGTCAAGTTGGGTGTGAAAGGAAGATGAAGGGGTCGGGGTGGTTAAGCTCGGAGCAGTTGTAGGACTTCCTGCAGATAAGTACCTACACAAATACTCTTGCTGCCAAGAGGCTTTGGTTGGTTAAATTTTACAACATAACAAATCAATGTTGCTCTTGCTTTATTTATACACGTAGGTATATCGTGGAAACGACGTTGTACAAATTATATGCAAATAATAATTAGATCAATCCATTGTATTGTGTACGTAAGAGGTGCTACATATTACAGTCCTTACCTATTTTAAATAGATAACATGATTTTATTGTGTCCCTCTATTTACTGTAATATTTATAAATTCATAAATCTAAGAAGAAACATTTTTATATATGTGTAGATCTGAACTTGAATAGTGTCCAATTATTTCATCCAGATTTTATTCTATGTTTAGATACTAACACTTGAAAAAAATCTCGTTTATTACATTGTATATCACAGAAAAATTTCTCTGGATTTCGGTATTAGGTATATTTGTCAGAAAATCGAAATCTTTGCAGAAAGACGTTAGTCGCTTATGTAAATCCAGTGACATATTTTTCATTTACTATATCTATTGGCGGTATAACTATTTATTTGGCGGTATAAACTATTTCTAACAAAGTGTACCTAGGTAGGTACCTTCTTACTTATATTATTATGTGAGACTTTCTTTGTTACTGTGAATTTACATTTTATAGTGTTTGCCTTTCTATTTATTTTAATAAATTTACTGTATCCACTACTACACTATTTATGGCCTCACGTTGCATTGGTTGGTTGAAAAAAATAGCATTATGGCAAGAAACCCCCCATTGTAGACAGTAGTGTACATGAAGTTAAAAAGAATTAAAAATCTTGTAATGTAAAAGAGGAGTTTTGATATCACTTTATGGAATGTTTTTATGTTTTATGATGTGAAAAGTGATGTTATATTTTTATAGTATGAAGTACCTACCTATATTTTTTTGACGAATATTGTATATGACTTCGTGGCTCAGTTAGATATCTGACTCTTTAACCAAGTATCCAGGGTTTGATTCCCGGGAAAGACTGAATTTTAAATTTGTTTTGAGACTGTGTCTCCGGATTGTGGAAATTTTTATTGGGTGTGTGTTTAATTAATATTTGACATAGTATAGTTATCAGAAAACAACTTCACCCGTCACGTAGGTGCGCAGATCGCTAATTTGTGTCTTTCTGTTTGGTTGGTATATGTGCAAACTGCCCGCCCCCTCTACGGCGAAAAGGCTCAAGAAGTTTGGCGCCACCTATAGTTTCGTGTTAGTTGTCCTTGAAGCAATAAAAAATTCAATAACTCATCGTTAAGTACTTAATCCGCCAAAAACGTTGAGTTAAATATTTGTCGTTTTAGTGACGTATTTGAGGGCAGATTAGGCCTAAACGGACACTGTAATACGCTATATTTTTGTAAAACTTGAGTTTAGCTCTTAAACTGAGACTGTAATACCGGCCCAGTTACGTAAGTTTAATCTAAATACTTCAAAATAATATCACGTTGAGCTGATGATAGTTTTCTATAGATAGTTATAGTTACATTTCTATAGATAGTTATAGTTACATTTGTCGTCTTTTTCATTTCATCTGTAACAATTTTAAAAATGGAACTCCTATCAATTTTTTCCTTGTTTTCCTTTTTTTATGTTTCTTAAAGTACCTTTATTATTATAAGTATTGTAATTTGGAATGTTTAGCATGTGTAGGCTTCAACTCTCTCATAACTCATCACTTCTATTCAATAGTCGAGACTTATGAATCCAAAATACTAAGGTTATTTTATGCGTAATTTCCTCAACGGGTATGAGGAAATTAGATGAGATGTTTTCGTGTGTATTACGCATGGTGTAGGTAGGTAATATGAAATGTTGTCTCCTCTGTAGCTACCACTCATACTGTTAATTTAAATCGTCTTCATGTCATATTATGTAGGTACTAAGGCCCAGAATCATAAACATGAGATGAGTCAGGTCTCATTCTTAGCTGAGTAGGTTTTTCGGTAAACATAGTCCAAAATCTGACGTGTCTGAGCTGAGATAACGACTCAAACTCAGTTGAGTTTGATAGTTCTCAAACTGTAGGAATTTCATAAGTTTTCAGCAATTATTTTGAAATTTATGGTTACTTTTTTAAATTTGTCTTTGAAATCCCTATCTACTCTCTTCAATCTATGAATTAAAACTGTCATTTGAGTTCAAAACATCTGCTTGCTTCTTTCGCGTTTTGTTTATTTTTATAATAATAATTAATAATGAATGCTAAAAGGAATACTGCATATGATTAACATTTTTAATGGAATTATTGGGGAAGAAAATAACTATTGTAGAAAATAAGAAAATATATCAGCCCTTAATTAGCAAAAACAGGATGCTTGGGAGTGGATCGCCGAGCAATTTCTGTACTATAGAATCTCAGGGCTATCAATATTTGAATTTCAGGCATTATAGGCATGCCTCTGTTGATTTTTCGCAATCCATCGTGAATAAGCGGCAATATGGCAGTGAGGACAGTTTCTCTATAAAATCTGTAGCGCTTTTTAAATTCACAGTTTTCATAAAATTCGATAGGGCAAATGTCATATTTCGAATATAACATTTGCGGCGTCTCATTCGCCTTGCGGCAAATGATTCATCGGGAAAATTAATCACATCTGTATTCCCAATATTGTCAATATCTTGCAAAAACTCAAATATATCAGACATTTTAATGCTCCCTGTTTAATGAAGATAATTTTATATTCACCACAAAAAAAATATCTCGAAATTCACCAGTTTTTATCTCGAATAAAAATTAAAATAGAACTAGGTTTGTAAACGATTTTGACAGTTCAAAGCATGCTCAGCGTCTAAAGTCACCGATTTTGGTGACTCAAACTCACGGGAGATGAGTAACGATTTTTGATGACTTCTGTGAGAAACAAAGTTCTATGATTACAAATCTGTAACTCAAACTCATCTAAGTACCTATTTTGCGACTATGATTCTGGGCCTAAGTGCATTCACTTAGAGCTTATTATTTTTCATTTACAACATTAAAACTTTCAAAATGTTCTGACGTGCAGTTTTTTTTATTATTTTATTTATCGAATGTATCGAATAGAGATGTACTTTTGAAAAACGCATTCAGGTATTGTCAACCTCTGACGATGAAAAAAAGTGTGCCCTATATCCCTAGTGGAGAGTTTAATGTTGGTCACATCCTATTCGTTTTAAATTTCGAAAGATTTCGAAAAGGCCTTTTATTTTTAACACTGCTTAGTTGGAAGAAATTGGCATATGGCAACAAGCTCGCCACTTGCGCAGGGTGCAAGGAGGTGTTTAAGTATTTTTTTTTAAATGAATATGTCCTTGTTTAACAAGTACATACTTATACATCTTCCTACGTTCCCTAAAATAAGCAAATAAATGCTTGTGCTTAGGTGAACGAAATCGGTCGAGGCAGGATTCGAACTCGCGACCACTGGATTACTAGCCCAGCGCGCTAACCGCTGAAACCGTGAAAGTATTATTATTATTATATTTTTAATTTCTTTTACAGTTCTTTTTTGTTAGGTTTACTGCATAATCTATACATTATTTAGGTACTTAAATACATACCTCCGCGGCATATTCCACAATGTGGTGTAGGTAACCAGCGACAGGTTTGCATTACCTTATACAAGGAAGCACGACACATGCGTGTATACCCACATTCATAATTAATGATTTATATTTTTTGAAGACGTTTTCATTGACTATTTGATATTTATTCGAACTATTTATCTGTCGTTCTATTTGATTTTAAAATTAAAACTGCTTACTTACAGATAATCACAGTGAAACTACAAATTCAATATAAATAAATTGTTTCCAATTATGTAAAGAGATGTTATAATTTATAGTATGTTAACTACAACATATTTGGTTAGTATTCACAAAACACCGATTGATATCTGACATTTCTGTCTTATATTTTGAGTTGTCGGAAATCGATTCTTCCTAATTAACTGTCATGCTTATGTTCGGGATACACGACGACACTAAATACTCAAGTGTGTACACCGTAGCGACACCAAGTTGCAGTTGTATTTTCGATTAACGGTGTCCAATTCTTGAGCAGGAAAAATATCTGCACACACCGATGTCGACATAAAAGAATGCTTACCACGTGGACGCCATCGACACTAGTGTCGACCATTTAATTTAATAACTTTTGCTTAGTTCGTTGTTTCTTAAAGAATGTATATTGTATAAAGAATTTACGAGGAGACACACCGAGTACGAAAAATTCGTAACTTATAATATTATACACCTCTAATCAATAGAGTATTGCGTTGGCCTCACATAGATCATCTTGTTACCTAATTTAAATGATAATGATAACGCTTCGGATAGTGATAATGTCTTTCTGACAGCATTTAATCAAATGCTTAAGAACCATAATGATCTGATATTTTTCAATTAGGTGATGGCTTAGTGTGAGGGGGAGGTGGGTTTTACACTGAGTAGACCCGATTCAAAGCCAGCTTCTTTCAATATTATTTAACTATTTCATATACTATAGTCTGTAACTTAATAGGTATATTTCACTTGTGTTCAACAAAGTAACGAGGCTTATCTATGGGGCTGATAAAAAATGTCGCATAACATCTCTCCTTACCGAGCTACTCTGAATGAAGCGTCTAGAACAAATGTACTATGAGTATGATCAGGCTCTGCATGACTTGGCTTCAAACTATGTTCAAGAACTGCATATGTCAAAAGAATAAAAATATGTTATTAGAAAGACTACTGTGACCGTCTGGATCACAGAGTATCAATTATTTAATGGAATTGTATAGAGCCAATATAGCGGCTTACTATGATAGTGGTTTTTGGTGTAAACAAACCTATTTGTTTCGCAGAGACAAGAATTTTTAAGCAAGAGCGCCCTTGGAATGATTTTGTTGCCATAAAACGGTGCTATATAAATCTAAATTATAATATATTTTTGATCAGTTATACCTCTGAATTTGTGGAATTACTTTCTCACTTAATGTGTATTTAATAGATATGGACTTTTTGTTGTAATGGCCCGCAGTTTTAAAAAGACATATCGTTTCTTTTGTCGCTTGCTGAAATTCTTTTTTACTTGAGCTTTATCTTAGGTATATACTTATGTGTCCATCCTTTGTCACGTCGGCATTTTTTCCTATTCCCGTTCCTCGTGTGCAGACCTTCCCTGGTCCCCAGTGGCAGCCTCCACCCTCTCCACCCTCCCTCCTCCTCATGCTCTGCCTTCTTCCTTCTATCCTGAACATTATCGATTCGGTATCTCCGTAGCTAGGGTCATAGCTACATCATAGCTGTGCTGTGCTTGATGGCGTCCTACTAAAGAGATAGTATCAACCATTTATCTACCCACTACGTATTCTGTTATACGTGTATCGGTGTCCTTTCAATATATCTTAATACTTTTATATTTAAAACATAGAAATAAATCAGATTCAGTAAAAAGACAATTTATTTATCAACGATTTCTTTATTTACTATATTATCACCACTGAATGTTTATATAATGTATTCGTCTCACAAATCGCTCTTCGCGTTTCTCTTGCATATTATATAGATATTTAATTTTGGATAAAAGATTTGTTTTATGTTGGATCTATGCACCTATATGTATTATGAACACAACTGTATATGTATCTCCAAAATACTTTATCAATTTGGTATTAGTTACTTGGTCGTATAATATTATTATCATCGTGTATTTATTATAGACTATAGACATTTGTTTTTCACCAGCTATAGTAATGTTAAGTTATGGTTTGAATGCACTGTTATCAGCGAGGTCACTCGGTTTCCATCTCATCTGGCATTAATTTGCTCTTCATACAAGCTGTGGGTATAACATAATAAAACACAAATTGTTGACTCAATGCGATTAAAAATCCGTTTTGTCAACGCCACACCAGAGGCATTGGTCTTTGGTGCAATATGGAGTGATACTCAAGAGCTAGATTAGTGTGCGCACGCGCAGGCGGCGCAGGATGTACGCAGTGTCTTCGAGAGCATTCCATGATGCGAGGACGCCACTATGTCAAACAGTTTTGTTTTCTTAACATTTATAATTATCAATAAAGGGACAATAGCGGGAGCGGACGCAGTTGCTATGTCTTTTGTTAGCTCTGACTCTGACTGGCATTGCCAATTCACACGTAACATTGTACCATAGCAAGAGGGTCACTTGTATCAGTAGGTATGTACCTACCTATATCAGATTCTGAATGTTTCATACTACGATAGTATAATATATTTGTATCGCACTTCTTTTTATTTTGTTCTTTTCCAAGGCTATGAGATGGACGCGCATAATTAAACACTCCTTATTTAATATTTCATCTTTATAAGTGGTCAGAGAAGATATTATTCAATTCGTATATAAAAATTTTGAAGCATTTTTGATTGTTGTGATTTTTTTCTTCTAATTTTATTGACATATCATATTTTAATACGATTTCTTGTGTGTCTCGATAGTCAATACACATAACGATATACTATGTAAGGATCGCCAATAAAAATCACACGTTATATATAGAGTTAAATTTTGGAAAATCTTTAAATACTTTCAGATTATGGTAACCTGCTTGAATAAAATAATCATTAATACATTTGACTGATACTACCACTGAAAAATAAGGTATTGAATTGGTAGGTGATTATCATGTCAGAAAAATACATTTTTTTATCGATAGTAACTGAAATATGGCTTATTTTAGGATGTTTGTTATTGTAATGTATGTATTCCGAATGTATTTTTAAATAAAGTTCCTTAAATTCTTTGATTGGTTACGAAACAGCCATGTTCTTAATTTTATTTTGTAGGTATGTGTATTTGTCAGCATGACGTTCAAAGGCTGAAATTCTACCTGGCTAAGCACAAGGACGGTTAAGTCTAGGAGAATGGTACTTTGTAAGTCCTCGGTCTACGGGGATCTCGGGAGCATGCGCATCCATTTTATTTTCACCTCGAATCTAACCCAACCCTCGCCTCTTGTAGATACCATTCTATTATTATATCGTAGGTATCTGGAGTTGGCTTTGGTAGCTGCAGATATTTCTATACCCGGGGGTTACTAACATCTTGAAGATCTCACTATTTCACCGTAGAATCACGTATGAATAGGGAACCAGAGTATTGACCACTGTCGAAGACATATTCAATATAATATATATTTTTTTATTAAAGTAGTTTCTATGCAAAACCTTATTATGATCCACCCAAATGTATTAGTTTTGCATATAATAAATCGTGTAACTTCTTTTATGCTATTAATGAGACTTTCTCTAACATGTTTATTTATAATTGAATCTGAAGAACCCTGTATTTAGGTAATTATAAGTAATACGAAATATCCAGTAATATACACCATTGAATATGAAAAAAAAGTTTTGCGAATTTTGTCTTTACAATGATTATTTCATAACTAACTCGACATCTACTGCACATTGAAAACTTCTCCACTCACATTCGTTATAATCGTTTGTTCTTGTTATTTTGTATTTTTTACTGACAATAATTCAAGATGCATTATCACATGCAATTCACAAACGTATGTATTTTAAATAATAAAAAAAATATAATCATTAAGGAATTTGATAATTATTCTTGATAACCCATTATAACATTTATTAAAAAAATCGTATTTAAAATAGATAGGTATGTGATTTTTTTTAATCCAACATGAGACATTCTGGTAAAGGTACCTAATCTGATCAGTGATCACAAAAGGATCTCTCCTACTGTTAAAATTTGGCTCAATGCCTGGTATTTGTAAAAGTACACCTCTGCTTTTATAATGCTAGCTTACGCGGAAAGCAGTAGAGTTCATTGATTTGGCAACATGTTGGTTGGTACATTTGTGGTTTGGGTTCTCGGTGATGCTTCTTTGGAGAGCAAAGCGTCATCCTACGCTCCTCCGCCGATCACCATCGCAAAGTAACCTGCCCACGCTTGGGTGAGACCACTCATATTTTTTCTTCTTTGGAATCAATTGAAGCCGACTCTGCGTGACCCGCATCAACAGTCAACAGGTCCAATCGGTTTACCTGCAAATGCTTTGTACATTACCAATAATAGAGTTCCTTGAAAAATTGTTTTGTTTTGTTGAATCACACTCACTGTAACGGGTTTACCCAACGGTCTAGTATAGGTAATAAACCCCTAATTTAAATTTTCTGGCCTTAATTACAGTAATAATAAATTGTCAACTCGTTAAAAAACATTTAGTATTATATGCATGAAAAGGGTGGCTTTAACACAATATTTATATTTAAATAAATTAAACACTTGTTTTTCTTTCTACATTTATTTTTTACTCTCCAGAACGACCGTTTCGCCTGGTGAAGGCCTTTTCAACTGGTTTTCAACGACCAGTTGAAAAGGCCTTCACCAGACGAAACGGTCGTTCTGGAGAGTAAAAAATTAATGTAGAAAGAAAAACAAGTGTTTAATTTATTTTAAAATGGAATTCTACATAGTCAACGATGTCAGTGTAAATAAAATTAAAAGTACAATATTTATAATTTATATCTATTTTAAATTAGTATCTATTTTTAACATTTAATGGAAAATAATAACAAGACGTATTGTACGTACATAGGTATGATATCGTGTCTTTGTGGATGTAGGTATTAAAATTACTGTTGAACTTGAATTTTAAATGCCATCTAGTTGTAAATATGGTGCCTATTTTTTACCATATTCGTAAATCTTCCAAACACTTACCCAGGAAACATAACTTTAGTGGACGTATAAACATGCAATAATTTCATCATCACCTATTTAACATTTATTTATATTTATTTATATAACACTTCTTTGTACATACATAAAATTACATACATAGTACAAATGGCGGACTTATTTCCTGGAGGCAATTTCTTCCAGTCAACCATCTGAGATTAAAAGTACATAACATATGTAGTTTCGGCATATACATAATAACACAACCAGTATAAGACAGTAAAACAAAAAGTGAGAAATTACACAAATTCAGAAAGGAGAGGAAAAACAGAAAGGGAAGGGAGAGGATGAAGAGCGATCAAAAGGGATGGAAATTGGGATATATGTTCGTTATGGAATTGATAGGAAGAGTGAACATTTAAGACGAGATTTGCAAATTGGAAGTGACGTGGCAGTTCTTATATCAAATGCTAAATTGTTCCACAGCCGGGCAGCATGAATAGTGAAGGAAGATGAATAGTATTCTGTAACGTGAGGTGGGATGGCAAGGGTTCTTTCTTCTCTAGACCGAAGTGGGAGCCCATGAGAGGCCTACGGTTAAAATCTTTCTTTCAGATATGTGGGGGCATTCGGATTGTTTAATACATTAAACAGGAGGCAGAGGGTGTGCTGATCTCGGCGCAGATGGATGGGAAGCCATTTAAGTTGTTTGCGAATATGCGCTATATATGATCGTACTTACGGAGGTTAAATATAAATCGTATGCAGACATTTTGTAGACGATCTAGTTTGTTAAGATGTTCTTGATTGAGATCTAAGTAGCAAATGTCTGCATAGTCAAGAACAGGGAGAAGTAGAGTTTGCGCAAGTTTTATTTTAATATTGGTTGGAAGGAATTAATTGGTTGGAACATTATTGTGAAAATAAACACAACCATTATAATTATGAGTTGTATGATAAGGGACTTTGAAACATAATCATAATTCCTCGGCCTTCGTGGCTCAGTTGGTTAGCTGATTCAAAGGTCCCGGGTTCGATTACGGTGGAGACACTGTTTTTAATTGTATTTTCAGTCTGGATCTGTGACACGATTAATATCGTATGTCTCAAGAATGTAGCAACTTGTTATTGGGTGTGTGATAAATTAATATTTTACATGGTACATGTTAGTTGCCCGAGAAGAAATAAATTAATAAATAATAATAATGTAGTGTTTAAAAATTGATTTATCGACGGATTTATTTGAATATCATTAAATAAGCATTAGATCGTTATTTTCCGTTAAACCATATTTTTTGATGCAGTATTAAAAAAATCACCCTTACTAAACATTTTCCCGCTAAAACTATGTATTCGTCCAAAGCAATAGATAGTAAATAGACAAAAATTGATGATTATTATACCTTCATGTCAAGATGATGATATTATGACTTGTAATCGAATATATTTTTATTATTGCATATGCGCAAACATTGGATTTTTTTGCTGTCGGGAGGCAAAGATATTTTTTAACAGATTTTTAATTATCTCAATAGAGACGAAGTTGGAATATTTACTGTAGGAGAACCGGGAAATCAAGGCACCTACAGGGCTTACGACCTGTCATCGGCTGGCTTACGTGATCACTTTATGCGCTTGCGCAACGTTCACCAATTATGCCTTTTTAATGAGATCCCTATCAATTCAATTTTGAAACTTCTATACCTATATTGTAATACTGAAATTCTTTTCGCTTGAAAATAAGGAATTTTTACTACAGCCATCTATGGGTGAAATTATGAACAACAATATTATTATTTTTTATTTATTTTGTTGTAACGCCATCTATTGAGAGAATTGGTTTTTTTTGTAAATAATGAAAGCTACAATTCTTATATGTGAGGTGACAATGCATTTTTCGCATAGAAGTTACCCCTGAATTGCGCCAGACTTATAAGGTCATTTTTGTCTTATTTACCTACTTGTACCAATGTGAAAAAAAAAATATCTTTGACTCCCGACAGGGAAAAAAATCCAATGTTTGCGCATATGCAGTAATAAAAATATATTCGATTGCTTACACATTGGTACAAGTAGGTAAATAAGACAAAAATGACCTTATAAGTCTGGCGCAATTCAGGGGTGACTTCTATGCGAAAAATGCATTGTCACCTCACATATAAGAATTGTAGCTTTCATTATTTACAAAAAAACCAATTCTCTCAATAGATGGCGTTACAACAAAATAAATAAAAAATAATAATATTGTTGTTCATAATTTCACCCATAGTTGGCTGTAGTAAAAATTCCTTATTTTCAAGCGAAAAGAATTTCAGTATTACAATATATAGAAGTTTCAAAATTGAATTGATAGGGATCTCATTAAAAAGGCATAATTGGTGAACGTTGCGCAAGCGCATAAAGTGATCACGTAAACCAGCCGATGACAGGTCGTAAGCCCTGTAGGTGCCTTGATTTCCCGGTTCTCCTACAATAAATATTCCAACTTCGTCTCTTATGACTTGTCTTCCACACGTAATATTTATATTTCTCTTCAACAATTCATCACCATAAAAGACAATCATCAAGGGAAACATGTTTCGTTAATAACTAGGTAAAACTGCAACTGTAACGCACACTGACTTTTTCAATGCAATCAAAATTATCTTCGTCCATTCGATATTTGCAGATTTTAGAGGGATCAGTAGAAAAAAACGGAAACTTACCATTCCTTTCCTGATATCTTACATACATTATTGCAGACTTTCTGTCGTTCTGGTGTCTACTTATATCCCACAAATTCTTAAAACTCAACTGAATGATCCTATCTTTCCCCGAACAACATTCGGGGACTCTCGTTTCATTCTTTACGGACTTGCATATTATATTCTCTTTGCAACTGATTGTCCATTCATTACTTATTCTTTCAAAAGGCCGAGCCATCTCGACTCACCCTCTATTTTTATCCAATATAATGATCGTTCTTTTTTTAATCCAAATATTATTCATAATTTCATAGATGTCAGTTGTCACTTCATTTTAATTGTGTATGAACCCAATTAAAATGAGGTTCGACAGTTGATTGATAATATTGTTCTCAATCTACGGCAAAAACCACTAACACAAAATTTTAAATATACAATGTCAATATGATAAAATAATAGAATATTTCTTAGACTGGCAAATTCCACCTTAGTAGACGGGGTTTTATGACTGGAATGGAAACTATAGCGCAGATTCTCAAATTGGATGCATTGAAAAAAACAGAATTTAATATACCTGCTCTGTGCATTTGACTGCGTTGAACGGAAGAAGCTCTGGATAGCCCAACAGGATAGTCTATTTGCTAAAAAGTTTATACACAAATAACTCTGCCTTGGTGAGATTTAATAACGGTCTCTCAGTTCACTATACAGAAAAGCGTCCGTCAGGGATTTACACTTTCCCCTCTCTATTTAATATCTACGAAGAATATAATATTATCCCTTGAGGTGGATACACAAAAATGGCGCTATAGAAATTATCCATTTATTATTATTATTATCTGGAAAACCTTAGACGGTTTGAGTGTGGAAGGCAATAAAACTCGAATCTTCACTTCGCTGATGATACAACACGCATCGCTTCTTACATTAAAGCTGAAATAGAAAAGATCTCGATTGGTTGGAAAGGAAAGTATGGCTATAAATAATATAACGATCCAGAGGTCGCTCACCGACCCTACGGAGTGACATTGATATGTCCGTTATAGATCTTCAGTCACCGAAGCCCTTGGACCTGCCCAAGACCGTCCTACATGGAGACGAACCATATTTGTTGAGCGATTGGGTGTAGCTGACACCTTCGGTCATATAAAGGTCGAAGAAGGAAACAAATTTAATAGAAGACAAAAGGTTCACTTAATCTTTATACAACGCAAAGAAAAAATAAGTGAAAATACAATTGTATATTTAAAATAATCTGTAGTCGTATTTGACTCGTGCGCCAAAGATCTCGGGTTCAATTTCCGATTCTTTGGGTTCAATTGTGTTTCCCTGTGTTTTCAGTTTTGATTCGTGAGACGATTGACATCATAAATCTCCAAAATATGTCAACCTGATAAATGCTCTAGAACCAATTCAAATTAAAAAAAAATACTTATACTTATCATCACAAGTAAAAAATATTAGATTTTTATGTTTAATTTCAATTTAGGAACCTACGTTTTATATTATGTGTGAAATCTTTGTTTGTAAAGTTATCGTAAATCAACTTGAATCCGTCACGTGGATGCGCAGATCGTAAATTATCTTGTTGCTTGATTGGTATAATGTGCTAACCGCCCCCCTCCATGGCGAAATGCCCAAGAAGTTTGGTGGCATCTATTGCGGATTTTCATGTGTGTAAAAAATAATTTATAATACCTATTATGTTTATAATATTTTAATTATGTGGTTGTTTAAGTGAAATATGCTAAGCAAGGTTTTGACCCAGGTCTATTGTTTTAACAGTTCTACCCATTCAACTCAATATTTAATTTTACTATAATAATTATTTTAACACAATTACGTAAGTGATTTTGTAGAATATCAAAATAGTTTTAATTTCACTGTTTCTTTTATTGATGGCCATCTTCGTTATGCTTTCATACTATTTGACACTGACAAGAAACATCCCTTTTTATGATGCTTTTCATAGAAAAATATTTCACAGATTTGTTTTTACTCCTCACTGCCCCAAGGGGATATAGTGGGGAGTTATGATTTCGCAATTTTAAGGGTATTTTTTATTGCAGATTATCAACTAGTATCGTGCTGAGATCGTATTCTGAAAGTTTCATCACAATGTATCTGTGTGTGCTATATACGGCGTGTTTATTTTACTTTATCGATTATAGATTAAAATAGGTACTCATTCGATTATTTTCAAATTTTGCAAATATGTATATCTAATACTCGCTTAGACCCCATTACATTTTGAACGATATGATGGTGCGATTGTGCTTCTCATTTTTTTTAACTGTCAAATATTTCAAAGTAACCCCAAGTTCAGGAAACTCAAAATTTGAAATTGTTATTTTCAAATTGGTAAAAAAGCACATCACTTTCATAGGCATTGAAGAGTTACTTATCAAGTTTTCATAATAAAATATTTAAATTAAAAATTAATTTAACAAACTCATTTCATGAAAACGCTGAAAATTATCCATACAAAATTTGAATACTAGAATGACTTGTTAGTGAGGAGTTTAGCGTTGGCCACAACCCACTCGTTTATTAATATTATTACTCAATTTATTTATGTAGCTTTTGATTATGTGAATGGTTGTTGTGATACTCGAGATGTTATGAAATTTGGCCACCGCAATCTGTAGTTTGTGAATTGTGGGTCTACCTGGATCTGCGGCTGAGGCCCCCTTCCCATTTCCTCTTGGTATCCGGTCCTCGTGAATCTTCCAGTCCGCTGTGCAGCTGCCCGCTGCCAGCCCCACAGTATCAGAGGTCTACACGACAGATGATAATATACCTGCAACCTGCTAGTCACTACCACCACCTCAACTCGAGTTCTCGTTTGTTACCAACAACGTTTCGAGGCATCTCAGCAGGACGTCATCGCTTACCACAGTCGCTTACAAACCGAGGTACTTCCTTGTGCGCCAACACTATTTTTCGTACCTATATCATGTAGTCTATAGATACATAATATTATTTACCTGCTCTAAAGGACGAGATTTAGATACATTGTACGTATAAGATTCCTGGCATGTTATCATGGCCGCGTCGAAAAAATTCTTCGTAGAGTGCCGTCTTTGAAAAATATTTGTATATTGTAGGTTCGACTTTCACCTTTTTATTAATTAGGCATATTATATTATCTATCGTCTCAAAGTAATAACCAGGACTTATATCACGTAATAATTTTATAAATAAATAATGTTAACAATCAAAATAAATATTGCACTCGTCCAGGGAGGCGAGTCTGGTAAAACAGTGAAATCAAAACCCTTTTTACTACCCATATCATGGATATCGTTATTATTATGGAGTTCTAATAAAAATAATCTAATAAAAATATACAGATATATTTTTCTAATTCCATATGAAAAATATATCCGTGTTTATGAAATAGATGAAAAAATCCTTAAGGAAATAATTCTTCCAAATAAAATGTAAATGCACTATTACAAACAACAGAATAGACAATTGAAAAAAAATGAAACAAATAATTTATTTCCACAATTTTTGGTTGTGTGTGCATGACTCAATATGAAATATTGTATTTAGAAGGAAAGATGCATACGTTTGAATGCGTAGCGTATGTATGTACATGTACTTATATAATATGTAAATGTATCTATAAATAAACAACGTAATAGACAATAACATAAAACTAGCTCACCTTAGCACAGGCTATGCCTAGTGAGGGGGCTAGTAACAAAGATACAAACAAAAAGATATGGCTTCAACTATGTAAGCACCAGTGAAGTGGTAAATTGATATTTATTGAAATGAGATAACTTATATTTACATTGTATGTTAACTATGTATGAATAAGCTTATATTATCTTAAGATATTTTGTATCTCATATATACTGTATATTTTTGGATAGAAATAAATAAAAAAAAAAAAAAATATGGGTAATCGTGAGGGTTGGATTTCACTGTTTGACGGGACTTTACCCCCCAGATAATATTCAACAAATCAGCTCAACTTATTTCTGAAAATTCGTCAGACTCGGTAAATTGGTATATTTTGACGTAAAAATAATTAACGATATTCATACTTTTTTTTAATTATTGATTCAAACTTCAAAAATGCGAAATATTACAAAAATATTACCGCAGTCAACCAATGGATTGTTTAATAAATATTGATTAATTCAAAATAGACAAAAACAAACAATACCTATAGGACAAGTTTATTTATAAAGCGAGTTCTAATCTAATAAGTCATCAGTAAAACAATTTGGAATTGAGGTGTATTTCACTGGTTGATTTTACTCCTACTTATTTTATGGAACAGTTGGTAAGACGTTTGACTTCTGTGCGGGCGTCCCGTCTTCGATCCCCAGCAGAGGAGAAATTTATTTAAATTCATTTCTCACGTAAATGTTGTTTCTATGTGCTGGAAACACTGATTAGTTAATTATGTATATTTTTTAGGTTTGAAAACGGATTATTTGATATGTACTCGGTACACTCTTACTAATACTCAGTGTTTATGTCACATCCCTACAGCTGCTTACATCACAACCACAGCATAAAACAGATGGGCAGCAATTTCAATGGCTAGTGTCACGCCTAGTTTGCTAAATGTCATGTGAATTGGACACATTTTTTGCAGAGCCTCCATCATCTTTTATCCTCCAAAGGTTCAAAATTGGGTTTATGTTTTATTATTTTAATTTGTTGACAACTTTATAGAAATTTCGTTGTTTTTTCTCATTGCAATCCTGATAAAATTTTAAGATTTTTTTTTCATAAATTTTATTTTATGCTGAAATTTAGAATTCTCCAATCAAACAAATACCTACAACGATTTCTCTATTTTAACTAATTAACGGCAAATATTTAAAATTCTTCGTTTTTTTCTTTTTTGTTAGGTATATCGATCATATTTCACCTTCCTTTTACAATTCGGAACACAGTATATCGTGCGTTCTATAGATGAATTAGTTATTACCATTTACGAATCAGTGGCTTTGACATTTTTAAGTCTTGCGCCCTGTCAAATGTCACATGTCTGACCCAAATCCCTGAGAATCGAATACGAGACATCCAAGATTCAGAAATAAGACAACCGAGACGAAAAGAACAGTAAATCTTCCTTACTAACCAAATGGTACAACGGATCGACCATCAAGGTCGACAAATCAATCGAATGATTATATACTGAAGGCACTTGATAATGTAATCGTAGTTGAAAATATCTTTGAGTCATTACTCTGTTAATATTTATTCCTATCTTGTATGTTCGTAAGTTGTCACTCACGATGGAATTCTAGAACCGATAAGATATAGACAGAATATTATCGTTATCAATTCTTTTTGTATAATTTGGAGTCCTCGAGGTACCTGTATTGTTGAAGTGCTCGACATGTCAAACAAGCAGCATTTACTGCTGCTTGGTGCTTTTGGTATCCTTTATTTAGTATTTATCGGGAGTGTTAGTTATTCTTGATCGAGCAGATGATTGTGTTCTTCATCGACACCGTGATTCAGTGTCTTTGTGAGGTCTTGCAAATTGTGATACAGTAGTACGTGCCATGCAGCCCCGCTCGACCGTCTCAGAATGAGAGAGGTTCCAATTATTAGAAATATTTCGTATCTGATGATGAAAATTGACTATAAACCTATAGATAGTAATTATTTTGTTGTTTAGTCGAAAAGTTTTTAGCTATTTTGATACAATGTCGTCACAATGTAAGTACAATATTATTTGTTTCATTATATTATTAGTTTATTGCATAATATGAAAATCCCGCTAGAAAACGCTAAAAGCAATATCTATGATGCACCTGTATAACATTTTCAACTTATTATACATACATACCATCACGCCATGTCCCTCACGGGGTAGGCAGAGAGAATCGAACGCCACTTATTTCTATCTTGACACACATTCATCTCCTCGTCAACATTCATACATCGTCTTATACATGTTCGTCTTTTTTTCACGCTTCTAACATTTCCGTCTTTCAAAATACCGTTTACATGGGCGTGTCATTCTTCCTTGGGCGACCCCGACCTCTCATTCCATTCCTGCCAGCAATGTATATTTTCTTCGTCAGGCGTTCCTCATTCATTCTCCCCATTTGGCCAAACCATCTCAATGTGTTCACTTTCATTCTATTAATAACATCTTTCTTTATCCTACATTCTTTCCTTATGTCCTCATTTCTGACCCTGTCATTCATCGTTCTATTACAGATTTTTCTTCGGGATCTCATTTCAACTGCATTTATTCTACTTTCGTACTTATTATGCAAAAATAATAATCGCCTTTTGAAAATAGTAGGTAGCTTGTTTTACTTTTATAAGTAATCTTAGGTGTGTGTTGATACATTATTTCGAGAGTCATATTTTTCAAATAAAATATTTTGATCATAATAAATAAATTTGGAATGGTAAAATAAAACCAAAGTTTTCAGTTCTACTAATTTAATGACACTGACCAGTTTCGGTCATCCAGTGACCATTTTCAAAGTGTGTTTCCGAAACTAGTCAGTGTCATTAAATTAGTAGAACTGAAAACTTTGGTTTTATTTTACCATTCCAAATTTATTTATTATTTGAAATGGAGTTCTACCAAGAATTGTCCGTAGAAAAGTTAAAAAAAAGATTTTGATCATTATTACTTTTTACCTTTAATTTTATCGAGTCTCTATGTGATAATATTATATCACAGCGATATCTGGTGGAACGCCAAAAAAATAACTAAAAAATATAGGTACCTACTCATAGCCCCCAAGTCAAATTGAAAACGCTGTTCGTTTTCGCCAAGCGCTAATTTTTTTTGTATGGGATTTGACGTTTGTTGTAGAAATTTTTTCTACAATAACAAACAACAAACGTCAAATCCCATACAAAAAAAATTAGCGCTTGGCGAAAACGAACAGCGTTTTCAATTTGACTTGGGGGCATATACAACACAGTTCTCGCTAGACCCCACCTCAAGGGCGCATTACACACATAATATTATGTTACTTTAAAAAAATATCCTATATAAGTTATCGTTAAGATAGTAATATTGTATTATACAAACATCATTTGAGCTTATTTTATTAAGTTTGCGGTGCCTTGTGTCTTTATAAATCTTCAAAAAAAAACAAAAGAAGTGTATTTAATTTACTTTATAGCCTCTGTTTAGTAAATGTGACTGTAAGAGATTTATATGTGTCAAAAAAAAACAATTAAAATATTTAATAAGGTGCCACTAGTCTGATCGCATCAGATGGAACATCTTTTCATGGTTATATGAGATACCTTGAGTTGCACTTGCCAATATATAATAGTTTTGTATGTCTGTTTCACATTTGTACATATTATTATACTAATTCTAACATTAGTCTCCCATAAAACCAACTATGTATATCTATCTACCACTATAGTTGGACATTATACATACATATTCTTAACATGTGTGCTTGTATACTGATAATGGTCTCGCGTCGTGTTTAGTCTTCGAGATACATTGGTCTAAAGTCAAAAGAACGAAATCTACAGCAGTGTTATAATAATGTACAATAATCATAGATAAGTATCCGTTATCTGCTATCATTGACAGAAAATCACATCCATTGTATCTAATCTGAAAAAGAACAATAAATGATGTGCACCTTTATATCCACATATCAGTGAAACATATTATGTGATTCTACATATCCATATATATATATATATATATATATATATATATATATATATATATATATATATATATATATATATATATATATATATATATATATATATATATATATATATATATATATATATATATATATATATATATATATATATATATATATATATATATATATATATATATATATATATATATATATATATATATATATATATATATATATATATATATATATATATATATATATACATATATATATATATATATATATATATATATATATATATATATATATATATATATATATATATATATATATATATATATATATATATATATATATATATATATATATATATATATATATATATATAGGTATACTAAAGGGAAAATGCGGTAACTTTATATTAGGTTTTCCTTTATTGTTACATATTATAATCATTTTCCGATTAAAATACGTTGAAATATGTAGTCTATCGCTATAACTTTCAACTAGTATCTTGCTCTGGGTGTATGAGTTATCTTATCAGAATGTTCAACTCACTTGCATTTGCATTCTCAGAATATATGTACCTTAAACCGATTTTCCTGATTCTTTGTTGAAGTATTCTGTCGTCAAACATTCCACACAATCTACCTACGTTCTTAATTATATTCCAGCCACTAATCCGACTATACGAGAATTCACTTTTTCTCCGGGATTAATCCGTAACAACTAATAGCAGTGGATCTGGTTTGCTTTGAACAAAAACAGACCTAGCAATTTTCCCTCGAAGGGAGAGGAGTTAAATTCTCTTTAAGGATTTCTCCTCCTTTTCCATTTTAATAAATTTCTTTATTCTTATAAAAAAGCTACAATAACCACCATAAACTACGTGCGTATTATTTATCATGTTTTGAGACTATACCTAACCATAGATTTTCACAAAATATACAAGATGTCGCAGTTAGCAAATTTTGTATGAATGGAAGTGAGGATTTTTTCCGCGGGACTTTTACAAGGTGGGCAGAAAACATATTTTTCATAGCGAAAAATGACTAATGTGAATTGTTATCGGATTTATTTGTCGAGAAAAACACTTTCTTAATTAAGATTTAGAGAACCTAGAATCTAGGAAGTGTTGAAATGTATGGAAAACTGCAATATTATGTCGCCAACCAAGATATCAAATGCACGATATACATGACTCACTCATTGCACGGAGTACTCCATCAAGTACCTACCTATATTATATATTATGGAAATCTTTGTACCTACTAGTCTTTTATTTTTATTGGATGTGTACTGTAATGTGTACATAATTGTATAGGTGGGTATGTATCAAAATTAATTATAAACATATTTAAAATTTTGGTATAATATTACCTGTACTTTATGAGTATTACTGCTTTTTGAAATACGTATACACATGCGTTTTCGTATACATAACTACAAATTAATCCAAAATTCAACTTTTCTCATTAATACGTGTGGACTGTGTTATATTTCTGCAAATAGGTACAATCTTCTCCACTGCTATTGCAGACAGACAAACTAAGCGCATATATAATATAAAAATAAGTTTTTATTTGTGTGTGTATTGCATAGTATCGATTACGATAAATCTAATGTAGATAATGACAGCAGGTAGGCACATGTGTCGTAAAATTAAAATATAGTCGAAGAAGAAAGAAGTGTCCAAGGTCGAAGTGATTCTCAGTCACCGCCAGCTCAGCGGTAGTGTGTCACTGTATGTATTGTTATCTCACTAATGAAACAACATCATGAGGCCACCAAGCTGTACTGTACAGTACCGTGGTATGGTATCGCTAATACCAATTATTATAATATTACATGACAGTCAAGGTTTGTCATCTAATATGTTTAAGGTTATCTATCTCTTGTTATCTGCTTGTTTTCGTTCGATCCAAATTTCCCACAGGACTTATGTATTCACAATGATCTTATCGAGATACAGAAGTATTATTTCTTTCGTAGTTATCTAAGCATTCTGAAATAATGCGTGTTCTCTGAAGGTCAAAATTACAAAAAGCGATAACATAAGTTTTCTTTCAAATTTATTTTCTGTACCTAGGTACTTAAACATATTTTTGCAATAAAGATACCGTATGTAGAATTAACAGTTCGCCTAATTTATGGGGTGTGTAGGGTACCTACTGAAAAATATATTTCATAACATGTCAACATAAAAAGTAAAATCGTATGAATGTAAGAAAGACCAGACCGCCTTCGACGTGAACCCTGGCGAGTAGGTACGTCGCAAAGAAAATGAACCGTGTCGTCATCGCAATTAGGTGTGCACTCTAATGGGTGACAGAAGAAGAAACCCCGCAGTCATCTGGAGGAATTCCTCCTGTGTGGATACAAGTAGGTATTTCTGTCCGCAGTACGGCGGCGCGGGTTAGGGGCTAGGCGTCGGGAGGGTGAGGTGCGGGGAGAGAAGCGGAGGGGCGGCCTTGGTTGAGTCTGCTCGCCTCCTCCGGCAGAGCGACCGTTGCCTCTGTCCGATACAGAGTCGTGGTGCGTCGTGACGAGCTGCTCTTGTCGTTCGGCGCGTCTTATCTCTAACTACTTCATCCTCGATGGTCACACACTCGCACGGCACGGCGGACCCGGCCAACGTGGTAAGACATTGTTTTCTATTAATAATCCTATTATCGGTTCAGTCGTGGTACGACATTGCAAAATACGTACACATAGGTGATGTTATTGTTGTTGAATTGTCGTCGGCGCGTCGACGGTCTTCTGGTGCGGTGCGGCGGGCGCCTGAAAGAGCGCGTTTCAGTGAACCCCAGCAGTGGGGGCGGGGCGCCGTGTAGGGTTTAACAATCGCAGGCCGCGGACCAACATTTTTTATCAATTACTAAGTAAATAACACATCATTATCTTCGTTCTTTTCTTCCAAATATTTCACAATTACATTTATACTTTTTAATTTTTCAGATTGTCAAGATAAAATAATTATTAGTAAGTATGTCGTAAAATTTATTTTTTGTTTTTTTTTCCATCGTTTCATTTCATTTCCTTATATAAATACACTTTATAAAAAGATCTACTATTAATTTGTTCTTGTTTATTAATTAATATTTTCATTCCGTAATTCAAACTTGTAACACAAATAGGGCGCTGGAAAATATTATAATATATACTCATTTTACCGGTATACCTACTCAAATATTATAATATATACTCATTATACCGGTATACCTACTCAAATTATAAATAACATAATATTCCTAGTCAATATTTTTCTGACGTCGCATTTTAATGTTTTATTATATTTAAGTTACTAAACATATGAACCTAAAATGGTTATTAAACCTGGTTATTAATATTTTTTATATATCTATTTTTATTTTGTCAACAACTTTGAAACGCTAATAATTATTTACTGAAAATAAAAAAATACTTCATATTATTTTGGTCAGTCTACCTTTTTTCCGTTTCTTTTCGTGATTTGGAATAGATAATGAATCCAATTTTTAAAATAAATTTAAAATTTTTATAGTTCATCGATATTCGACATACTTTTTCGGAAGTCGATGAAAGTCTTTTTATATTGTTGTTTTCATTTATAAACACAGATTTGGTTTTTCAACTATTTTTATTGTAGCTATAGTTACAAACAGTTACAAAATACAACTGTTTTTTGCAGTCATAAAATATAGTGTATCAAATATATACATACAATGTAAAATTGATGATTGACAACGTGTTTGACCTATTTGATTTACTGGGAAACATTCATAACGTAACCGGGTATTTAATTATGTATTTTGTGGAACTTGGCGTGACGTGACATGGTAATGTTGAAAAGCACTGTTCTATATGGTATAATGAATGTGTAAGTAGGTATATTAGTCAGTCGATGTTATGGGGAAGGTGTGAGCATGGGAGCGGTTCGACTGCTGGCAACGGTGGATATTCTACCTCTGGCCAGGGTTGCCAGATGTCCTTACCAGGACAATGCAACCGGGTATGCGGAATGTGCCCTGCAATTTCCTCTTTTATTTCTTGCCGATTTGGCATAGGGAGCACTTCTAAATGTTCCAATAGCGACTATTTCAATAATAATCATAGGGGATCTATCATTCCTTGAATGTTTGTGGAAATTTACAGTAGGTAAAGAATACAATGAGTTAGTTGACATTGTCAACAAAACTCATTACGTTATCAGCTTTTCCAATGTCTTCAAATTAATAGTGATTAGGTACCTTTTATTGGATTTTAAATGGTTAGGTATATTTAGTGCGTCACTATTGTTTGTACTTCTTCAGATTGTTGCGTCATTGTTGATTATTGACGATGCTTTAATATAGAACAGAACTATTAGGTGATGTGTCTTCTTCAATCAACTGAAAATACCACGATGATAATACCTATGCACATCACAAACATTAGTCGGTCATATAAGTTAAACCATATTCTTTTATCAATTCATGTTATTATTGAATACTGTCATTATCCACCCAAGTGAGGAAATCTTTTTTACATAAATTGTTTTGTTTCACTCAAGAAAGTCAGAGGTTCTTCGAGTTTTCTAATTGTTCCACAAGTTTATGGTAATAAATTGACCACCAAGCGGAATGGTACATACACCGACGTTGTTCAAATGTATTACGAAATACCTGTTGAATAAAGCAAAGTCGATATTTTTTAAGTTAAGACTAGATGTTGTATACACATTCAAAATTACCGTAGTTATAATTTATATTGTCTCGAGCGTTTGAAGAACTTTAAAGGTTTTAAGGTGTACATAAATTGAATTGTCAATTGATACTTGATTCCATTCCTTGTTTTCATTTTGTGATTACTATTTGTATTATTATCTTTCAATAATATCTTAAGATAATCTATAAGCCTAAACAATGTAAATAAAGATTAGTTTTTAATTTCAGCACAATATTGACATAATACACATTTCCATATATTGATACCTACCTATGTATATTAATATTTATCAGGGCTGGATCTACGTTTTTCGCTACTAATTAAGAAATACGAATCAAAAACATAATATTATATGAAGTAGGTACCTATATTGAAAATAAAGGAAAATTTCTAATATATTTTGTTATAAAAATTAGTTTTTCTTTTTACTTATTTTTAGCGTCTCTGTTTTATCAACGCCTTACCCAACTATACCTTTTGAACGTATAATTAACTCAATCCTGGTAGTTAATTGTCAATGTACGCAAAATTAGGCGTGCATCGAATAAATCTTGTATAACCCAACTTCTTGAGCCTTTTCGCCTGAAGGAGGGGGGGGGGTGGGTTTGCATATATACCAACCGAGCAAAATACACAAATTTCTGCACATACACGTGACGGGTTCAAATTGTTTACGATAACTATACCACTTTTAAATCTCTACATCCATTTTAAAGGCATTGTAGTAAATTGTTTGAATTGATCCAGGGTTAGACCCCCAGCACGGGAAAATTAATTTTAAAAAAATTTTGCACTTCTTGGGCATATTATGTTTATATACTATCTGGGTTGAAAACAATGTAATTGATTTGAAATTATTTTTCATGCAATTATTGGGCATATGTTTATATCTCTGGGCTGAAAACAATGGCTAGTAGGGAGAAATTGATTTTAAATTATTTTTCATGCAATTATTGGTCTCATGTTATATCTTTGGACTTGGTAACATTGTGGTTAGTTGGGAGAAATTGACATTTTGACAATAGACTGGTCACTTACACGCGTTCCAAACAGTGTTATTTAATATCATTTAATGATTCGGCGGATATTTTGTGGTAGTTAACACAACAAAGTGCACAAAGGTTGGTTTATTGCCATATGGCAAGCTCTTACAACCGAATGTTCATGGTTAAATAAATATAAATAATGTATATATCATAAAAATTTCATACACGTTTTTAGATGAACCTCATACAAACAATCGTCGCATATTGTTATGGCAGCACTCGATAACGAGTCAACACATGGATTGGTACCTACTTATCATACATTACATATAAGAATGTCTTGTATGTACATACCTAATATATTGCTTATAATATAGTGCATAGCATTATTAAATTTCCCGCTCGACTCTGAGCAGTCGTCACAGTCCCAAGGCGAATATTGAAGACGCCAACGATAATACAACAGCAGAACACCAACTAATTATACATGAGGCAGTCTCTCTCACAGAGTCCGAAGATTGATTTGTCCAAGTTGTTTGGCTTCAGTCGAATGCGTCCGTGTGCTGTGTGTTGCGCCGTGACCTTACAATGACATCCAGCGGTGGAATAATATGTTTCTTGGACACGCCCTCGACTGCATTATCGATACCAGTAGGTACCAGTGTATTAGATCGCACCTCAGAACATAGAGATAGACCTTTGCCAAATCATATTTCATTAGTTATACCGCCAACTTGGTAGATAATATTATACTGTGTATGTTTGGCTGACGTATCCACTTCTCCAGTGGTCGGCACACTCATTAACCAAAGGAATCAAACGGCGATTGAAATAATTGTTTTTGAGAGCCATTTTTTTTAATAAATACTATATTTATTTAAGTATTGGGTACTTTTCCGTTTTATGAACACCAGCACGCAAAAATACACTTTAGGTATGGTTAGGTTGGATTTGTCAGAGGATGTGGGGTGCAAAAAACCTAACATAAGGTATAGGTATGTGTACATGCTGACGTTAATAAAACGGAATAGTATATTTGCTTGATTTGTCAAAGAACTGATAATACCTAGTAGGTACTATAACGCTTCTTGAGATCAATTAATTATAATATACGTAGATATCGGAATCGGCAAACACCGTGACAATTTTAAGCGTAGCGGGGAAATTTTGCTCGTCTACCAACCAAAAACCTCAAAAATTGTGTTCTAGCCACTCCCAGCCACACTTGTCTCTTAAGGGGCCATATAAACCTAAACACCTCAATTTCAAATCAAATCCCTCATATATGTTAAAAAGTGTGTTTCTGGAAAAAAATAGTATAAGTCTTTTCAACATTTCTCTAGTGAATGTTCGTCACACAATTTTAAAATTCAGCCTAAATTCCCATAAATAAATGATTAAAAATATCCTTTTTTACAGCATTTTTGTTAAATTACTCCATTACCATGTGTCGTAGAGAAATAAATATTTTATACGCTTAAAAAGTGCATAAAATCAAAGTGAATGACCGATAAAGTTTTTTCATTTCAACTAAGGTTTATTCTTAAAATGAAAAAAATCAACAAATTTGGGGTTTCCGATAGTTAAAATCACGTATAAACCTTTTTTAACGCACGCGATATTTACCATTACTAACGCGTAATTTCATAGTGCATTGGGCGGTTTTAATATATCATGTTTTCAGTCACTAAGTTTAGCGTTATATGTCCTCTTATCGATAAGTAGGTACTTATTTCTTCTATCTCGAACGTTCGCTCCCCTGTCTCGAATTATTAATTTAATAAATTTTACTTATTTAAGCTATTTTGGTACATATGTTAAATAAAACATATATCATACTTGAAAAGTTGTAGTATTGTCACATTCAAGGGACTCAAGAGCCGCACATGGCTCGCGAGCCGCGGTTCGCCGACTACTGCACTAATCCATCGCCTCAGTATTCACTTAATTTATTAAACTAAGATCTAACTCTAATTAATTTAATACCATGATAATCACCTCAACCTGATACAGTTTCATTTGTTATCGGGGGAAGTTTTAGAAACTTTTTATTTGTTTGTGCGGTTTAAATATTACTTTGTGATTGTGATTTTCTTAATTTGACACGACCTTTAAGCAAATTGTATAATTGACACTTTATGGTTGAATGCAAACAAATCACAATTTGCTAAATATATATGTGTTAACGAATTCAAATTATAATTTACATCTTATGTAAGTGTATGTACATACTGAATCTTATTTTTAATTTAATGGTTACAATAATAAGGCCGTTTACTGTACGTAGTTTTTTTTTAAGAAATGGATATGTCCTTGTAACAATTACATATACATTCCCTAAACTACGCATAAATGCTTGTACTATAGGTGAACGAAATCGGTCGTGGCAGGATTTAAACTCGCGACCACTGGATTACTAACCCAGCGCGCTGACCACTGTGCCACCATCCATCTATATATAAAACTATATATAGCTATAAAAAAATATTATGTATGATTGCCAGACATAAAAACGAGTGGGTTGTGGCCAACGCTATACTCCTCACTAACAAGTCACAAAGTATTCAAATTTTATAAGTATGGAATGTTTTCAGCATTTTAATAAAATGAATTTGGTAATTTATTTTTTATTACTTAAATATTTTATAATGAAAACTTGATAATCCTTCAATGCCATTTTATGAAAGTGATGTGCCTTTTTGGCAATTTGAAAATAAAAAATCAAAATTTAAGTTTCCTGAGCTTGGGGTCACATTGACAATATTTGACAGTTAAAAAAATTGAAAAGCACTTATAAGATATCCTTCAAAATCTAATGATGTTTAAGCTAGTATTAGATACTTACAAAAATTTGCAAAATTTGAAAAAAAATCGAATGTGTACTTTAGTCTATAATCGATTAAGTAGAATAGCAATCAGGCTTTTGCCTAATGTGGGGACTTATTAGTCAGTTTATATATGTTATATTTGTTTAGTGTATTAATAATTATAAAATAAATAAATAAAATAAACCTGCCGTAGTACATAATACAAAGTACACAGCACACACAGATACATTGTGACGAAATTTTCGGAATACATTCTCAGCACGATACTTGTTGAAATTCTGCAATAAAAAATAGCCTTAAAAATGCGAATTCATATCTCCCACTAAGTAAGTTGAAAGGAGAAGATATTAATTCTGAGAAAGAAGACTTAATACTTTGATACTTAATATCTTAACATACATACATACATACCTACATGTGTGTATAGAAAACAAAATATCTTAAAATATTCAATAATTTGGATTTATGGGTTTATAGTTTGGTACTTATTCTTCAACTATATACATACTATCGCTATCGACAGTTGGATCTCGTGTGTTACATGCAACTAGTCTTAGATATTGTGTATAGGCGACTGCCAACTGCCATACATATTGTATGAAGCGATGTCGTCACTAAATTCAATTTTTATAAAAAATGTTAAAAAAAAATGAGATGTAGGTAGGTACTGCAATAATATTAATATTTTTTATAGAAAATTAAATTATTTAGTTGGGGTGTTTCGGCTTTTTCGATATTTATAAAAACTTTGGAAATATAGGCAGTTGAACACATAAATTTTTCATAAAAAATATTTTTCTTAAAAAAAATGTTTGAGAAATTTGAGAAAATAAATTTGAGATTTTGTATTTGTTTATGTTCATACCAATTTTCAGCGTTCTAGTTTTTATGGTTTCTGAGATATATTTAAAAATAGAGTATAAATTCAAAAGTTGATAATCCCTGCCTGTAACAAAAATTCAAAATTTTGAGTATAAAAGTTTTGTAGGCCTATAAATATTTATATATCCTGAAATTTTGGGCTCTGTAAATTGAGCCGATAAAAAGTTATAAGGGGACACACACACACACAGACACACGAAATATTCTACTCCGAATTTTGAGTAAATCCGTATGCTGCTAAGCCTATGGAACATATATGCTGCTAAGCCTCTAAGTTGGTGTTTTTTGACTTCAAAGTTGGAAAAGCCGTGAAAAAAGTAGACCGTGCATACAATTGTGTTCCTTCATACACGCGTCTTGGATTTAAACTGCCTCTTCCTTCAAAAGAATTTCATTCTCTTGAACGAATATGGTAGATCCAAGGTATACGTTACTTCACAATAAATACTGTAATAAAAAATACATTCTGAAACATAAAATATTTTTTCACATTGGTCTTGGACTTGCAAGAGCAAGACCAAATGTGTCGCTGCAAGAATAAGACCACCGGGGTTCAAGACCAAGACCAGGTTTTGCTGGACTGAATCTTGCAAGACCTAATGCAAGAGTCTTGCGGTTTTGCAAAATTTTATAAACTTATTTATAATCAATTAAAAAGTAAGCAATTAACTGCGTACTATCGATAGTATCGACATATAATACTATAAATTGTTGTTAATGTCATATTTCATTGTGAAAAATATTTTTTGTAATAGTTGCATGACCAAGACCAAGACTCGGTCGAGTATGCAAGACCAAGACCGCGACTGTAAATGAAAGATCATGACTATCACGCTATTACATTTGCTTATCACTACCCAGATGCATTTTTGTTCCAAAATAATTGATATTGAAAGGACAAATTGTTTACTTTATGTTGAATGACTACACTCCCTATGAGTACTTTGCATTATGATCGACTTTCCTATGTACCTATTCTTGGTGTGACGTTATCACAAAAACACTTAAAACAGCACTATATATGACATGCAAGTTTATTATTCTTAACGTTCAAAAATGATTGGTGAATTATTTAAAATAATTTCTTTATCTTTAGTCCTATAATGCAAACGAAAGTGGTTTACTATACATATATGTCCGATGCTTTGGTGGGAATGGTCCAATTAAGTGATACCTATGCACTGCCTCCAGATGTCCGCAGTGCTCAAAGTAAGAACACTTTCACTAAAGGTCTGAAATCAGCTTTGTTTCGTAGAGCAACACATAAACAGTTTATAAATATAGTTTCTATCAGCGCCCTTGGAATGATCTTGAATCATTAAATAGCGCTATATAAAATCCCCTATTATTATTATTTCGGGCTATAGACTCATCTTCAGTATATAATATATATATATATATATATATATATATATATATATATATATATATATATATATATATATATATATATATATATATATATATATATATATATATATATATATATATATATATATATATATATATATATATATATATATATATATATATATATATATATATATATATATATATATATATATATATATATATATATATATATATATATATATATATATATATGTTATATTTGATGTTTTCACGGGTGAAATATGTTATAATATTTTTCTTGACGGTGAGCTTTCAGTGTGAGTAGACGTGTGTCGCGCGCGTGCTTTTCGTTAAGTCCTTGAAAATGCCTGGTGATATTCAGGCGAAACGTCGGAAGACAAATGGTCTTAGTCAAGACCTACTGACACGGGAAAACCGAGATAAAAATATTATAACATATATATATATATATATATATATATATATATATATATATATATATATATATATATATATATATATATATATATATATATATATATATATATATATATATATATATATATATATATATATATATATATATATATATATATATATATATATATATATATATATATATATATATATATCAATTTTGTTAACTTCTCCTTCATTGGAGATTATATATCTACTATCTCAGAACTTATTATTATACAGAAATACAGACATGATATTGCTTATTCTTCCAAACAAAAACTGTACAGCATACTTAGAACAAACATAACAATGACTCGGTTCTCGATCGGAATTATTCCTAAACGCACGTATAAACCATCCGTGTCCCTATCGGGGTAGGCAGAGAAGATTAACTCCATACTCATGTTATCTCAAACGTACGTTTAGTTTTTTTATATATACATACATACATTACCTACCTAAACTAAGCAGTAATAATTGTTCTATTGGTGAACGAAATAGTGTCGTGGAAGGTTTATTTACATAATTTCTATTGATAGTAGCTCTTTAAATTCTATGTTCTTGTTTGAGATTTTTGTGTCATTGCAATAATTCATTGGTGCCCACCAATTTCGAGAGAATTTCTTTTCAGCAAACATTGTTAACTTCAAAATTATTAAATTACCCCTTTGACTTATCTCAGTGCATATTGTGCTTTGTGTCACTATCTCTTCTCTTTCGGTGTCACTATCTCTCTTCTTATGTAAATTTAATAAATTTGATTTAGTTTTGTTAACTTTTTCAAACACCACTGAAAACTCTTAGTCAATTTCTCATGTGTTCATTAACAATCAATTACCTAACAGATTTATTACATTTACATTGTTCAGTTTAATATGTTGGTTTACATAGCCACAGTGGTTATAAACAACAATTTTTATCACCAAATAAAAAAAATTATATTATTTTATACAAATTATTATTATTTTTATACAAATTATCTTTGATGCATTACTATTCTCATTGAGAGATTCAAAAGTGCTCAAGGTATGCTTATTAGTCGTCTGCATTCAGTTTTCACAATTATGCATTTATATTTCAAGTTCTTCATTCGTCCAATTTTGTCGGAAGCCTTTTCTTTTTGTTTCCGTAAACCTCGAATTGGAATATTATGGGTTGAGCAACATTTGGTAAAAGTAAAACGCTGAATATGTAACGATTACAGGTACACAAAAGTATTCCAAATACCTATAATTGGTATGACAGGTAGGGTGTCGTTCAGTTTGAAAATTTCTGTACCTGCAACTATTGCCCGAATTTTGTACGCAACTTATTTGCTAAAATAATATTCCTATTGTAGTATGAACTGAGCCACGATTGTGGAAAGAAGTTGTCTGCCACGCATTCTGTTGCTGTCGCCTTATCGCTTTACACAGTATTGAAGTAGTGATTTTCTTGGCATTATCTTCCTGTCGCCATGGAGTGGTGAGCTAGATATGGCATACCCGCCAGGCCTCGTTATCGCTTCCATCGTTGAACACCGCAGAGATTACATCTGTGTATAGTGTATATGTAGGTTGGGCAGATAGGTACATAATATACTCTGGTATACTCCAATTCATAGCACCGGCGTCGGTCGTGTCTATACAATGAATGTCGGAGAATACTTAAATCTTCATTCCTTCTTCGTCCCCAACTGTAACATCCGTTAGATGCGATATTGGTGTGATGTGGGGCAAGCGGCAAGCAGGATATCAGGACAGATATTGATTTTGTTTACATGGGTGTGTGTAGACATAATACTTAAATAATAACTACTTTATCAGATATTATGTTCACGTTTTTTTTAATATTGTTTATTGGTTTATCCGATGGAATATCCATTGTGATCATCCTGTTGGCTTTGTACAATCATATTATTTATAACACGTAGTTGGTATAAATAATTATCGACAAATAAATTGCGACATCACGCGGGCTGCGCAGAGCTCTAATTCGTTTTTTTTTTCCTGGTTGGACCCTGTGCAAACCGTTCACTTTCTCATTTATTTCATTATTTTTAGTTATTGCCGATATTTACGCGCAACTATAATATTATTTATCATAAAACTTAATATATTGTTCCAGTCAAAAGAGTGCGTTTGTTATTACTAGTTGCATGTAACACATGAGATCCAACTGTCGATAGCGATAGTATGTATAGTTGAAGAATATGTACCAAACTATAAACCCATAGATACAAATTATTGAATATTTTCAGATATTTTGTTTTCTATACAACATATGTAGGTATGTATGTCAAGATAGGATAGTATGGAGGAAGATCCTTTTTCCTACCCAGAATATGCAAATAGCATGATGGTATGTATGTATGTTTGGAGATGAAATATCAAACTATTAAGTCTTCTTACATATTGTGTATAGGCGACTGCCATACAAAATGTATGAAGCGATGTCGTCACTAAATTCAATTTTTAAAAAAATTGTTAAAAAAAAATTGAGATCTTCTGCTACAATGTTAATATTTTTTATAGAAAATTAAATTATCTAGTTGGGGTGTTTCGGCTTTTTTCGATAATTGTAAAAGTTTTGGAAACATAGGCAGTTAAACTCATAAATTTATCATAAAAAAAATATTTTTCTTAATAAAAAATGTTTGAGAAACCCTGGAATTTTTTTGAAAAAACTAATTTGAGATTTTGTATTTGTCTATGTTTGTACCAATTTTCAGCGTTCTAGCGTTTATGGTTTCTGAGATATATGGAAAAATAAAATAAAAATTCAAAAGTTGATAACCCCTGACTGAAACAAAAATTTAAAATTCCGAGTATAAAAGTTTTGTAGGCCTGTAACTGTTTATATATTCTGAAATTTTAGGCTCTGTAAATTGAGCGGATCAAAAGTTATAAGGGGGGGACGGACACACAGACACACAGACACACACACACACACACACACACAGACACACGAAATGTTCTACTCCGAATTCTGAGTAAATCCGTGTATGGAACATATATGCTGCGAAGCCTCTAAGTTGGTGTTTTTTGACTTCAAAGTTGGAAAAGCCGTGAAAAAAGTAGACCTCTCCATACAATTCTCGCGTATTCTGGCTTGATACATTGTCGATATGTTAAGAGAACAAAGTTCTCCTGAACAAATCGACAGTTGGAATACGAGTATTCCAACTGTCGATTTGTTCAGGAGAACTTTGTTCTCTTAACATATCGACAATGTATCAAGCCAGAATACGCGAGAATTGTATGGAGAGGTCTACTTTTTTCACGGCTTTTCCAACTTTGAAGTCAAAAAACACCAACTTAGAGGCTTCGCAGCATATATGTTCCATACACGGATTTACTCAGAATTCGGAGTAGAACATTTCGTGTGTCTGTGTGTGTGTGTGTGTGTGTGTGTGTGTGTGTCTGTCTGTGTGTGTGTGTGTCCGTCCCCCCCTTATAATTTTTGATCCGCTCAATTTACAGAGCCTAAAATTTCAGAATATATAAACAGTTACAGGCCTACAAAACTTTTATACTCGGAATTTTGAATTTTTGTTTCAGTCAGGGGTTATCAACTTTTGAATTTTTATTTTATTTTTCCATATATCTCAGAAACCATAAATGCTAGAACGCTGAAAATTGGTACAAACATAGACAAATACAAAATCTCAAATTAGTTTTTTCAAAAAAATTCCAGGGTTTCTCAAACATTTTTTATTAAGAAAAATATTTTTTTTATGATAAATTTATGAGTTTAACTGCCTATATTTCCAAAACTTTTACAATTATCGAAAAAAGCCGAAACACCCCAACTAGATAATTTTATTTTCTATAAAAAATATTAACATTGTAGTAGAAGATCTCAATTTTTTTTTAACAATTTTTTTAAAAATTGAATTTAGTGACGACATCGCTTCATACATTTTGTATGGCAGTCGCCTATACACAATATGTAAGAAGACTTAATAGTTTGATACTTCATCTCCAAACATACATACATACCATCATGCTATTTGCATATTCTGGGTAGGAAAAAGGATCTTCCTCCATTCTATCCTATCTTGACATACATACCTACATATGTTGTATAGAAAACAAAATATCTAAAAATATTCAATAATTTGTATCTATGGGTTTATAGTTTGGTACATATTCTTCAACTATACATACTATCGCTATCGACAGTTGGATCTCATGTGTTACATGCAACTAGTATAAAAAAACAATACGAAAAATTGGTTAGAACACAATAGAAAGTCCACCAGAAAAAATAGTAAATCTGTAATGGTTGGAACTTGGAACTACGATAAACGGTAGAACAATAGGTAGGTACCTAAATATACGGAGTAAACATTTCAATAATGAGATATAGAATAATGGGAAAATTACAAGGTAAATTAATAAGAGCGTAAATGATAAGGAATAAGGATATACCAACAAGAAATTTATACTTTATTTCGTTTTATAGACTCAACCGAATTAATCCAACTTTTTGATAATTTATGCATTAATTGTTCTATGATTACTTTGATATTATTTCGAAAAATATCCGCTTTTTCGTGTTTTGTCACAGTCTACCCCAGTGAAAATATGATCATCGATAAAATAATATTACACGTGAGTTTTATCATACGTATTACGTTGCATCACATATTTCCAATTAATATGTAGGTTGGGAATGATCCCCAAAGAGTGAATTCAAAGAATACGTCACTTTGGAGATTTAACATACATATGTAGTTGATGAGTACACAGTGTATAAAATTCTATTTATTTCGGTAACCAACAATAATGTTGCTGACTTCGAATTAAAAGAAAAGGTCTTTTGTTATTATAGATAGGTAGCTGGCCAACAGTACCTATTGACACAATAATGTAATATTGATGTGCTACGTATTCATAAATAATGTATTTATGTAATTGGTACAGCGTATCCATATTGATTTTTTTAAATTTCTTACTATCGAGTGAAATTGTGAACCGATCCAGGTAATCTACAATACGTTATACAGTATGCGTTATGTCGCTAATCGTAGAAGAAAATAATATTTTAATAAAATCTTTACAATTCTGTACGTATATCTTATAGGTACCTATCTATTCCTTGCATGATTAATTTCATGATATAGGTAGGTACTTCTTTCGTTCATTGAATATGATGCAAATTGGTATTCTAATGTACGTATTAGGTAATGCTCGTAAGTAGGTACATATATATCTTGTATGTCTGAGGCCGAGTGTTAGACGATGAAATCTTGGTCCAAGGAGTACGGAGGAACACCAATACTGGCACCAAGTGAGGATGTGTCTGTGCGATAACGCGATGAGACAGTGTGTAGCACATGCGCAATGGCAAGGGGCGATGGGTTGCCCACTGCCCACCGATAAGTCGAGAGTAAAGTCTTATGTTCAAGGTGTCCCAGCCATTTCACAATGTCGGCAGACATTTCAAACTGCCGATCATTCCGGGGCAAGGTAGGCGAGCAGCGAGCGTCGAGCGACGAGCCGACTCGGCAACCATCGTGTTTACCCAATTTGGCCGGCAGCAGCTGTGCTATGTGTGTGCACCTACATATGTCTGTAGATATTATGTAGGTACTACTGCACGATATAGATAGTCGCCTTCTACGTTACATTTAATAATGATTGTCGCGACTGCAGACCAGACACTGGGAAATGGGAACGTCATCCACAATGACATCAGCGCAAGAATGTCTCTCACATGTCTTGTAACGTGCCAGCTCTGTGCTCGGTGCTCAGTGCCCGGGGGCCTCTACGGTTGGAGATACCATTTCATCAAAGTGCAAAACTCTGACGCAACACACTCTTGGAATAATTTAATGGAAACTCTCCCACAGGATTTAGTTAGCTGGCGGGACTTATCAAACATTTGCTGCGGATGTATCGCTTGCTGTGATACTTAAATACTTACATGAGTGAAATATTTCACTTAAAAAGCCGTACAAATATTATACCCATTGAACAGCATAGTTGGATACAGATAATCAAGCAATTCTTGAAAAAAAATTAATCACCATAATGATTTCGATAGGTTTTTGCAATATTCGTAAGCACCTAATAAAACATATTTTTCAACTGGCATTGTAACTGTTTTAAACTTTTATTAAATCATTTTTTATTAACATTTTTTATGCATAAATTATAATAAAATTCCATCGAGTAGGCTCCCTTTTTACCATCTTGAATTGAATTAAAATATAGACTACTTGTACTAAATGGAAATCTTAGAGTAATTAGATTCTTGGTCTGTGGTGGAAATAAACTTGTACTAAGTGGAAATATAATTTTCTATGTTATATTGATGAGATACTTTTTTTAATACGTGTCTACATAGATTAGGTTTACAATTATTAGAAACCTACTGAATGATATTATAATCAATGAATACTAAACTTTTGATAATAGTCTCTCAAAGGACCTAACGATTTATATCTTTCGATTGGAAATATAATTTATTAATAAGAGTAGCTTCAAAACATTAAATTTTTTTAACATCCTGTTAATTCATGGTAGGTAGCGATACTTTTTCTCTTTAAGGCACGGATATGGTAGACCCGCAGATTTTCAATGTGTACCTACCCATTTTCTAATTAATTAATGCCTTGCCGGAAGAGGTTGATGTCTTCTTTTTGAGAGTACAACGCTTTCATAAATCTTTCAGAACATCGTAAATAAATTGGCACTCTTTAAGATTACTATAATACTATGGGTATACGAATATTGTAATACAAAAAAGTACATATTTTGATCATACATAATGTATGTACATATAATCATGCCGTATCCTTCACATGGTAAGCAGATGTAACCGCATCCATCGCTTCAGAAGTTTACCTCTTTAATAATGTTGTTAAAATGGTTGTGTCATACTTTCAGAATTTCGTTAACATGGTCGTGTCATACTTTCAGAATGTCGTTAACATAGTCGTGTCATACTTTCAGAATGTCATTAACATGGTCGTGTCATACTTTCAAAATGTCGTTAACATGGTCGTGTCATACTTTCAAAATGTCGTTAACATGGTCGTGTCATACTTTCAGAATGTCGTTAACATGGTCGTGTCATACTTTCAGAATGTCGTTAACATGGTCGTGTCATACTTTCAGAATGTCGTTAACATGGTCGTGTCATACTTTCAAAATGACGTTAACATGGTCGTGTCATACTTTCAAAATGTCGTTAACATGGTCGTGTCATACTTTCAAAATGTCGTTAACATGGTCGTGTCATACTTTCAGAATGTCGTTAACATGGTCGTGTCATACTTTCAGAATGTCGTTAACATGGTCGTGTCATACTTTCAGAATGACGTTAACATGGTCGTGTCATACTTTCAGAATGTCGTTAACATGGTCGCGTCATACTTTTCTTGAATGACCCTAAACTTCGTTCCATTCCTGTCAGCTTTGTATATTTTCTTCGTCAGACGTTCATTATTCATTTTTCTCAAGTGCCCAAAACATCTATTTTACTCCTCACTAACCCAAGGGGATATAGAAGAAGGTTTCAATTCACAATTATTAAAGTTTTTTTTATATAAGATTATCAACTAGTATCATGCTGAGATTATATTCTGAAAGTTTCATCACTACGTATCTGTGTGCGTGTGTGTGAAGTGTACTATGTATAGCGTGTTTTTCTTTATCAATTATAGACTAAAGTGGATTCTTTTAAATTTTTGCAAATTTGGTATATCCAATACTCGCTAAGACCCCATTAGATATTGAAGACTATCTGATCAGTGCTTCTCATTTTTTTTAAGTGTCAAATATTTCAAAGTGACTACAAGTTCAGGAAACTTAAAATTTGATTTTTTTATTTTCAAATTGCTAAAAAGGTAAGTAGGTAAGTACACCACTTTCATAAATCAAGTTCATAATAAAATATTTAATTAAAAAATAATTTAACAAACCCATTTCATAAAAATGCTGAAATTTCCTTACAAAATTTGAATAGGTACATTGTAGAGTGACTTAGTATAGTGAGTCGTTGGCCAAAACCCACTCATTTATATATAAGTAAGTAGGTACCTACATATATTTATAATTTTGTTATAATTTATTCATGCACATTTTTTATGTGTTATAGATTTTAAAATAGTCAGTAGGTACATTTTATTCAATATCTTCTTCTTTGTTCGCCACCCCTCGCCTCCACTGCTGGATTTAGACCACTTCTAATGATTTCCATTTTTCTCTATCACGAGGCTTTCTCGCTCTCTCTTCCTGCGATGGGGATGAGGTCATCCATCCATCTTTTCTACGCCCACCGCTCGTCTGTTCTCCCACGGCCTCCACCTCAAAACTCTGTGCGTCCATCTTTATATTTCCTGACTTGACACATGCTCCGCCCATTGGCATTTCAGCCTAGCAATTCGGTCCATTATGTCGGTAATTTTTGTCCGGTGTCTTATTTCCTTGTCGGGGAATTTTGTCCTGAAGACTAATACCTATCTGAAATTTCCTTTCCATGGATCATTGCCTGCATTTTATTTTTAGTATGGTATTATGGCTAATAATGATACAGTTTCCAATCCACGTGTCAACACAGGAAGGATGCATTAAACAAAAAATGCGCCTCACTGGTGAACTAAATTTTGTGGTAAAAAGTGAGGATTTCCAGGCGTTGGTTGTACTGGTGCAAGTCTATCCACGGTGAAATTGTGCTCCCCGTGCAAAAGTGGTGAGTCAATTTTACAGTACACAAAAAGAGCATTTTTTCCAACCAGTGTTTCCAGTCCGGAGAAGCATTATTTAAATGAGAAATGATTTTAAATAAATATTTCTTTTGCTAGGAATCGAACCCACGACGCCGGCACAGTCTCTATGCTACGGCGGCCTACTGTCGGCTGACAAATCAGCTGCCGCTGGAAAAAGTGTTGCTAATTAGGCAAACGCAAAGCAAACCTCCCTATTTGAGTGTTGATGAGGGGGTAGAATTTGGTTCCTACACCATGCGTTGAAAACCTGGAGAACGCTCCCGAAATTATTCATTGTCTTGAAAAATATATTGTATGCCAACATATTCTATTTAAAATATCAGAATATCTATTCTGCGTCGACCTTATAACTTTCGTTTTATGTTAATATAGGTACCTTTAATTTAACTTGAGTAAACCGATATTTTCACGAATTTAAATAATGGATCAAACATGTTACTTAGAATTAAGGCCAGTTAACATCCTCAGTACAGGTCAATAATGGTGACCTTTTAACTCTTCCGTCAACGAGACAAGTCTAGTAGAGCTTCGTGAATAAAAATGGTAATGTCTCTGTACCAACCTTATTTGCTTTCGTTTAAACTTTGAGTACCTACTTATAATTATTTGTATGACTTCCTACATATTTATTTTCGATAATAATTGATCCTAATGCTTGTAGCTACCTGTGCAGAAGATCACTTCCTAATATTATACATACATACTAATTAGTTTATAATCCTTTTTCTACACCAGTGATTTTCAATCTTTTTGAATACGCGACCCCTTTACAGATTAATTAATTCTAGCGACCCCCTTAGGCAATAAACAGACAAAAAGTTAGTCTCTATTTCTCTATTTTGTTACCTATAAAATTGTTATAAAGATTTAAATGCTGACGGCATGCTTAAGATGGAATTTAATTTGCAAAGTGTTGACGTGTTTTGGACGAAAATATAACAAGAATATTCAGAGCTGGCAAAGGAAGCTCTAAAATAATTAGTGCCATTCGCCACTTCTTACCTCTGTGAAAAGACTTTCTCATCAATGGTGGACATTAAAACTAAAAAGAGAAATAGACTTCAATTAGAAAATGATTTGGTAATTAACATTTCAAAAATAGCACCATGATTTGACAAATTTTTGAAAAATAAACAAGCCCATCCTTCTCACTGAAACTGTGTTTGGTATTGTAGTATAGAACCTTGCCTTTTCCTTTTGCCGGCGACCCCCCGAGTAAGGCTTCGCGACCCTCCTAATGGTCGCGACCCACAGATTGAAAAACACTGTTCTACACCAACATTCTTTATTGATATTGATAATGTACTATGTGTATCAAATATCTCCGAAATCTTTAACAAAACAAGTGAGATTGGGGTTCACACATTAAAAAATTAAATTACTCTAATCTAATTTTCCCAAATTTTCGAGGGTTTGTTTTTATTTTAAAGTTGATTATTTCTGAATGCGGTACTGTACTTATGAAATTAAAAAGAAAAATTTTGTCTTACAGACACACATGCAATCTTGGTCTTACATTTTATCCAAGATCAAGACATTCAAGAATAGTGTAAAAATATGTAGTTTGGGTATAAACTGGTTAATTTATTTAAAATTTCTTCCGTAGATTTTACAATTATTCAAAAGCGCCCTTGGTTAATTTGATCATTAAACATGATCAAATTAACATTCATTCTTATTTTTACTAGGCAATAAAATTATCATTTCTCCCAGATACTTTTTATTTGAAAATTCAAACCATCAAACAAGATGGCTGCATCATGTCCCATTACGGTATTTTGGGGCGCATTTTCGGACGCAGCTGACGATGCGGAGTGTTTGTTAACTGGTTCAAGGACTACTATGCTGTGCTGTGTTTCAGCAGTATGTGTTGGAATTGTCTTGTCTTACAGGAAATTGGCAATCCCTTTACAGAGGGTGGGCGATGGTCCAGAAGATTATTGATGAAGGCACAGTGCCAAACTTGGACAAAGGCCTTGGGTGTGCACAATGGCCAACGTTAAAATCTCGTCGCCCGTCTGCTGGTCCTTTGTTTCTTCATTATCTTTGTATTATTAATTTGTATCTTCCGATAGCAATATTGATATGATACCTACTATCTAACTATGTGAACGCAAACACGTATCTGTTTCATGAGAGTGATATTAAAGTAACACATAGCCCCCAAGTCAAATTGAAAACGCTGTTCGTTTTCGCCAAGCGCTAATTTTTTTTGTATGGGATTTGACGTTTGTTGTTTGTTATTGTAGAAAAAATTTCTACAACAAACGTCAAATCCCATACAAAAAAAATTAGCGCTTGGCGAAAACGAACAGCGTTTTCAATTTGACTTGGGGGCCTAGTATCTAATCGTGATGAAAAATATCCATGAAACTACGAGTAGGTACCTATTACATATTTTATGATACGGCAATGGAAACTTTTAAGTTATATTCAATATTTATGAATGTTTGCGTTTCTTTGCACAATGTACATGTGCCAAATTGCAATTTCACCCAAAAATTACCCCAGAGAAGCTAAAATGACATGATTTTTTTATGAACTTATTTAAATAAATTCCTCCTCTGCCCGGGACGCCCGCACAGAAGCCATACGGCTTTCCAACTGTGCCACGACGCGACGGTCGGAATATTTTCCAAAAAGTATACTTACATTGTTTTTTCAAACATTCGGCAATCTTTTAATACAATTTTTTTAGATTCTCTCTTTCACATAATATTATAAATTACACATAAAATTATTCCATTAAACTTATCTCAAATATTGAGGAAACAGAAACTAAACAAAAATTTCAAAGAAAAAAAAAATTGAATAAACCTTAAACATAATAGGTATACATTATGCCTTTAATTAATCAACAATAATAATTCAAAGTCTAACGAACGCTTGTATAATTATAATTTAATGTAAGTAATCATTTTAATCAAATAAATGTTAATAGTATTTGATTTACATACATATGTCCCTCACGGTGTAGGCTGAGAGAACCGAACGCCACATTTTTTTTATATCTTGACATACATTCATCGCCTCGTCAAAATTCATACATCGTCTTATACAGATATTCATCTGTTTTTCATATTTCTTACATATGCACCTTTCAGAATATCGTTTACATGTTCGTGCCATCCTTTCCTTGGGCGACCCCGACTTCTTATTCCATTCCTTTCCGTCTTGTATATTTTCTTCGTCAGGCGATCCTCATTCATTCTTTCCAAGTGTCCAAACCATCACATTGTGTTAACTTTCTTTCTATTAATTACATATTTCTTCATTTTATTTTATATAACGTAAACTTAGAAAGGTATTGTACCAGCGTTGATCGACTATATATATTTATTTATCTTTTTGTACATATTGCCATTAGGAAATTTCTTCCAACCAACCAGAATACGAATTATGACAACATAATATGGATACGAGAATAATAATTACTATGCGGGAAAGAGGATTAACTACTTACGTTTTTATAACTAGCTTGAATTTAATCAAGACTTAACAACTGAAAATCATTTCATCAAGTAGGTAGGTACAATATGGGAGCTCAATATAACTATATTATGAAAGTAATATTTTTCGTACATGATAATTCTAAAGAATGTATATAATTTGGAAAAGATATTTACGAAAGATATTTTGCTGTAAAGGGACCTTCCATACGAAAATATGTCTTTGTATAAAGTTGTGTACGTCTTCAGGTTTAACATTTTGTAGATATTTGGGGATGTGAAGAATGTCGACATGGAGTACGGAGGGGAACGACGCTGACGTGGCGGTCTAAGGGCACAGCATGGCACGGCACGGTGCGGTGCGGTGTTAACCTCTGGGTACCTACCTACTGCCTACAGAGTAACAGAACTAGGGTCACACCGTAGGTACTTGCCAGTATAATATTCCCAGGGCACAGAACCACGAGGAACGGCTTCGTTTGGCCGTGATCGATTTTTTGTCCGACCCCATCGCGCCGTCACCCTCGGGGAGCGGCCGCTCCGCCGCCGCCCTGCAGAGAAGAGACGCGCACGCGCCAGAAAGGGACGAGCTCATCGGACATCGCGGGGAAGAACGGGACGCAAAGCAGGATGGACCCTCTTCAGCGTCCGATTCCCGACAAAATGGTACCTGAGAGATTTGCCCAACGGCCCTTTTGTAAAAAAGTATTTCTTTACGAAAGCGTCCGGGAGACGTGCAGAACGAATCGTTCATTCTTTTGTCGTCGTTCCTTCGTATTATTCAGTCTTCGCCGTTCGTTTTTGCCCATCTGTTCGGCCCTCGAGTGTCGGCTGTGACACTACACACTACATGCACACACACACACACACACATACACACACAGACACATGTGCCCGCTCCGCACACAGCCATATAATATACCTACTTGATACGGGAGAGATGAGAGATGAATCCCTCGTCTCCTCCTCCCTTACCTCTCCCTGCCTACTTTATGCTATGTCCATTGACCATGTGTGTGCCACACTCACACTACATTAGGTACCTACCTTCTTTCAGCAGGATACCCTAGCGCTAGCCAACTTTACTCTGATACCTAACAACCATTTTTACCGAATTGAATTGACGTTGAATTGCCAAAACACAACAGTTACTAGTAGATCGATATGTGTGTTGTATATTTACATATTTTTATTATGGGTCAACTTCTGACACTACAAACTTAATTTATAGTAGGTATACCTAACTTATTACTTGAAATGTTTTTGGTACTATGAATAAATATAAATTCATTCAAATACTTGATAACTAAAATGGATTTAAAGAAAAACTTTGTGGCAGTCCATGATTATATATAACTAGTTACATGTAACACATGAGATCCAACTGTCGATGGCGATAGTGTGTAAAGTTGAAGAACACGTACCAAACTATAAACCTATATTAAAGTATGTATGTATGTATGTAGCTTGATAGTATGTATGTAGGTATATGATAGTATGCCGACCGCCGTGGCAAGCCGTTCGGTTTCTGAGCGGGCGTCCTGGGTTCGATTCCCAGCTGAGGAGAAATTTATTTAAATTTATTTCTCCCGCAAATATTGCTTCTCTGGGCTATAAACACTGGTTAGTTGGAAGAAATTGCCATACGGTAATAAACTCGCCACTTGCGCAGGGTGCAAGGAAGTGTTCATTATTATTAAGCATTCAAAATTCTGAGTATGAAAGTTTTGTCTTTGAAAAAAACCGTGCAAAATATAGACTCCCCACAGTTTTCTCACACGGGACAAAGGTCAATACTGTCGGTTCATTAAGATAAATTAATTATCTTGAACAAATCGACAGTTGGACTACGATGCATCCGATACCATCACGCCATTTCCCTATTTGGGGTAGGCAGAGAGAACCGAATGCCAGACTCCTCTATCTTGACATACATTTCTCGCCTTAATCACGTCCATGCATCGTCTTATGCACGCTCTTCTGTTATTCTTACTTTTAACCTCGGTCCTCTTTCATCAGCCTTTTATTAGACTACGATGCAAATACTAAATGTAATACTAAATACCACTCAATGAGTCAATTCAACATATGTATTATTACTAGTCAAACATTGGTTTAGTTACTATACATAGGTACACCTGGTTTGGGTATATCGAAAGGATGAACGATGAATTCCTGACCAAAAAATAAACAGGGATTTAAGAGATGGAGTGAAAGTTAGGGGTCGCCCCAGAAAGGGATGGCACGACCATGTGAATGATATTTTGAAAAAAGGAAACATAATAATCTTGAACAACCGACGAACATGTATAAGACAATGCTTGGATGTAAAGGGAGCCACGAATGTATGCAAAAATATTGGCGTATGGCGCGGTCCTCTCTGCCCACCCCGTTAGGGACATAGCCTGATGTTATGTATGTATGCATGTAATATTCTTGCACAGCTAATATTTCATTTTAGTCTAATATTTTTTCCTCTTTTTTGCCTGTTCTAAATTTGAAAGTCGGTTGATTTTTTTTGTTAGGTATATTGTATCGGTAACAGTGAATGGAGCATTGATACCAGTAACTGCTAATACGAATAAATAAATATGGCAAACTAGTAATTTTTAATCATTGTTTCCAATTGGCAGAAGAATTTCTAAAATTTGTCTACTTTAAGTGATGTAGGTACCTTACCTATATAAGTACAAAAATGAGAGAATGGATTTGACGGCAATGTGAGATCAAATGAGATGGTGGTGGTTCGTCCCTTTATCCGTGAGATGTGACCCTCGGCAGATAGCTGTATAGCTGCTCCGTCTCTCTTGACCCGGGCCAAGAGAGACGGAGACTAATAGAACCGCTGGCACGTGTCATCCTCGGACAGGAGTGAGGTCTGCGCCAGTCGCTGGCCGATCAGATAGGACGGGAGATATCTGCCAGAGGGCCAGCTGCTACTCCCACCGCCCACCTCCTCAACCGCACCCACACCTCCGGTCGTTCCAACTAAACCAGCCATCCCTCTCTCCCTCCTCTCCTTACCACACGCTTCGTCCCTTGACTATATACCGAGTATCTGCAACTCGAAATGTTCGCCGAGGTAAAAATTTGTCTTCGAAGCGGAGATACACCAAGGCCACACCACCACCTTTACCTACATAATTATTTATACTATGTTGAGTTTACCTGTATATGTACCTACTTAACTAATAATATAGTGCCTAATCTTGCCGCGATGTATTTTTACGCCCACACTTTTGTCTTATATTGCAACACCAACATGCAGAATCTGACGTTTAACCTATGAAGCGACTACCATACCAATACATAACTGAGTAGGTACCTACCTACCTAAAATAAAATACTTCCTTTATTCTACAATATTAAATTGTCATTGCCAGATATATATTTTTAAATTATCAAATTTAATGATGGATATGGAAATCTATGGATAACCACGAAAAAACCCAGAATTATTATTTGAATCTATCAAAATCATTTTTGATATTACTTAATTTTCATTCTTTTAATGTGACTGAACCAATTTAACGAATTCATTTTCACTCTGTAGTAAAATTTGTCGAATGTCACAAAATAAAAACGAAAGAGATGGCATGACAATGTGAATGACATTAAAAGAAATAAACGTTAATAAACTCGATTGCTAGATAATATACCTAATTATTATTACACCGAGTTAGTTGGAATAAATTGCCATTTGTCGCTAACATTGGAAAAGTAGGTAATGGGAAGTGTTTACAATACACATTGAAGTACCTATCTAGTAGTTTTCTGTAAAAAAGGTAACTGTATAAAACCAGTAAATAAAGTAACTTTGCTATATACATTAATGTAATATGGTTTTCTGTAAATAAGGTAACTGTCATAATCATAAACCTGTAAATTAAGTAACTTTGTCATATACATTGATGTAATAGTTTTCTGTAAATAAGGTACCTAACTGTCATAAACCTGTAAATTAAGTAACTTTGTTATATACATTGACGTAATAGTTTTTTGTAAATAAGGTTACTGTCATAAAACTGTAAATAAAGTAACTTTGTCCTAAACTTGTAAATAAAGTAACTTTGTCATACACATTGACGTAATACTTTTCTGTTAATAATGTATCTATGTTACTAGTTGCATGTAACACATGAGATCCAACTGTCGATAGCGATAGTATGTATAGTTGAAGAATATGTACCAAACTATAAACCCATAGATACAAATTATTGAATATTTTCAGATATTTTGTTTTCTATACAACATATGTAGGTATGTATGTCAAGATAGGATAGTATGGAGGAAGATCCTTTTTCCTACCCAGAATATGCAAATAGCATGATGGTTTGTATGTATGTTTGGAGATGAAGTATCAAACTATTAAGTCTTCTTACATATTGTGTATAGGCGACTGCCATACAAAATGTATGAAGCGATGTCGTCACTAAATTCAATTTTTAAAAAAATTGTTAAAAAAAAATTGAGATCTTCTACTACAATGTTAATATTTTTTATAGAAATTAAATTATCTAGTTTGGGGTGTTTCGGCTTTTTTCGATAATTGTAAAAGTTTTGGAAATATAGGCAGTTAAACTCATAAATTTATCATAAAAAAAATATTTTTCTTAATAAAAAATGTTTGAGAAACCCTGGAATTTTTTTGAAAAAACTAATTTGAGATTTTGTATTTGTCTATGTTTGTACCAATTTTCAGCGTTCTAGCGTTTATGGTTTCTGAGATATATGGAAAAATAAAATAAAAATTCAAAAGTTGATAACCCCTGACTGAAACAAAAATTCAAAATTCCGAGTATAAAAGTTTTGTAGGCCTGTAACTGTTTATATATTCTGAAATTTTAGGCTCTGTAAATTGAGCGGATCAAAAGTTATAAGGGGGGGACGGACACACACACACACACACAGACACACACACACACACACACAGACACACACACGAAATGTTCTACTCCGAATTCTGAGTAAATCCGTGTATGGAACATATATGCTGCGAAGCCTCTAAGTTGGTGTTTTTTGACTTCAAAGTTGGAAAAGCCGTGAAAAAAGTAGACCTCTCCATACAATTCTCGCGTATTCTGGCTTGATACATTGTCGATATGTTAAGAGAACAAAGTTCTCCTGAACAAATCGACAGTTGGATAAACCTGTATACAAACACAACAGTAATTTTTTTTTTGTTTTTTGATATTTAATTTATTTTATTATCCTCATTTCGTAAAATTAATCAAATAAATTATACTTTTTTCACAACAGTGGTTAGTCAATATCAAGTAATTATTTTATGTACCTACCTACCTACTTACTTATATAAATAAACATTACGGTCATCATAATTCACCCTTGTTTCTCGCCCCCCCTCCCTGCAAAAAACAATAATAATATCATAGTACTTACGTACTTTCTTTTTAGTAGAATAAAATGGGTTTTTGAAGATTTTATAAGAACAATATTAAATACTGGTAACATCTCCGGGTTTGTAACATGGTAATCACTATAAACACGTATTAATTAATTAGGCTAATTGTTTTAAGCGACATTTTTCGATATTGACAATATCTTTGAAACCAGGGCTGTATTTTTATTGAAAATTAGACTAATATGTCAAGAGATTTTTTTTTGAGAAATAGTGACCTAACCCAGTTTAAAATATGACCAATAGTTTTTTTAATATTTTTTTTTATAAAAATAAAACTTTGAATGCCTCCTCTTGTAAATTTATAAAATGTCGCTTAAAACAAATAGTCTTTCACCCCTCGTTATAGACTTTTGATTTAAACTTGCCAATTTCAATACCCATTCTTGGCACTTTTTGAATAAAGGAGGCAACGGACTTATCTTTTGTCTGCTGAGTAATAAGATATACCTACCTACGAGACAAGACGAGGAGCAACAATGAGAAAGTGATGAACAAAGAGTGGTGTGACAAGAAAGGATCTGGATCCATAAACAGCGACGGCGTGCCGGGTCCCCGTGAGGACGCGTCGATAGTCCGGAGTGAGATACTAACAAAGGGAGTTGGGAACAGCCAGAGTACAATGCAGCTAGCAGCTGTCGTTTACCAGTTACCAGCGGTGCGATGCAGCGTGCCGTATGGCATGTGCACCGCACCGTGCATATACCAGCAGATAGACCTGTGTGGGTCTGTACCTACTATAGCCACACGATCTGTAGTCTATATGTACATAGGTAGACACGCACACACATTCATATGGATGAACATAATACTCTAATATAGGTACATATAGGTAAGTACGTGTACAGCGCACACACACTCGCGCCGGATGGCCGGGCGGACCCGGACCCTAGCAACGGTCTCTTCCTCTTGCTCTGTAGCTGATATTGATTGCTTGCGGACTGCGGAGGGGTCGCTGCCTCCCAACCCGCTACCCCCTGCCTTCCTACCGCCCCGCTGCACTTGCCTCAGCGCAAGAGATTCGCCTCTCGGAAGAGCGAGGGTGATATTCGGGGATATCGATTCTTGCCTTCTCGGTGCTTCAAGAATGGATGGATTACCACCACTCTCCTCGGAATTCGCTCTCGCGTGACCGAGTATCTATACCACACCCCGACCTCGAGGCTACGTCATCACAATACTATATTTTTACTTTTTGAATTATGTAGTTACGACATATGTCATTATTTTATATCTAGTATGTCAAATATTAATTTATCACACACCCAATAACAATTTGCCATGCACATTCTGGAGACTTAGATTGTGATATTTATCGTTTCACAGATCAAGACTGAAAACAAAATTAAAAACTGTGTCTCCACCGGGAATCGAGTCAGACATCCAACCAACTGAACCACGAAGGCCGACAATAATACAAAACGATACCTACGTGTAAAATATCTGTATATACCTAATATGAGTATTGTAGGGTATTATTAAATCAAATGACTATAATTGAGGGTACAGAAAGATTTATTTGCTTTTACAGAATGATCGTTTCGGCTGATTAAACAAGGCTCTTATCATTCCAAACAATCATTCTGCGAATAGTAATCTTCGTAGAATAGTCTGTATAAAAGTATCTTAATTTAATATAACACCAAAATAAAGTTATATTATGTACCTAGGTACCTACTATATCAGCCGTTAACATTGCTAAATAAAAATATCATTAATATTTTATCTGTTTTAGAGATAATTTGCAATTTTAATGTTGTTTTTATTTATTTTTAATCACACCATATTTACAATGACAACAATTAGATTACTGCTGCCCAACTAGGAAATCCTGTTCTAGAGCCAGCATTTTAGCGACAATATATTATAAGCAATTATGAACCAGGAAATAGTTCCCGCGATCTACATTAAAAAGGTACACAATCTCATTATTCTACACTCACAATCACCACCTCAAGAGACATCCTAGGAGGTAGCACACACAAGATAGGTCAACCAGGACCTAATGTCCGTTTTAAATTAATTGATCGCGATTTGTTGTGATGATCATCAGTTCATAAGATCGTAGGTATTTGTTATATAGACTGTGGGACGGAGAGGCAGACTCTGAGACATGTCGTGTCCGAGTGTACTCTTAGGGCATATGGGGCCATGGGGGTGAAACATCTGATTTTATGTGCCTAAATGAAGCGGCGATAACATATATAAAGACTCTCAATTTTAAACTCTGACAAACAATTATAGAACAGATTAATGTGATGTACTTTTATAATATAGGCCAAGACTCCTGCAATAAAAATCGCATATAAAACGGTCAACAAAGTCATCAAAAAAAAATCTTTCAAAATCATAGTGTATCTATGTCTATTAATATTATGTATATCAGAGTGAATGTAGCATAATACCAGTTATAAATGATCGCAACATATCAAAGGAAGCTAAAGTTGCCATTCATAATGCTATCTTAGTGCCAATCTTGACGCATGCAAGTGAAACCTGGACATGGCAGAAGTCGCACGAAAGCTGAATAAATGCAGTTGAAATGAGATCGCTAAAAAGAATCTGTAATAGGACGATGTATGACAGATTTAACAAACAAACATGTATAAGACGATGTATGAATGTCGACGAGGCGATGAATGTGTGTCAAGATAAGTGGCGTTCGGCTCTCTCTGCCTACCCCGCGAGGGACATGGCGTGATGGTATGTATAAATATATTATAATTTGTAGCACCGGCCGGACAATCGAAAATACAACAGTCAATAGTTCAGCAATGAGGTTCAACACACTTTCTGAATGTTATGCCTTTTAGGTGAGACGTGACTGCTGTGTGGGGATGAGTTTATAAGGTAATGCACAACCGCACACCTGTCGCTGGTTTCCTACGTTGTGAAACGTGATGGTAAATGAATGAATGAATAAGAATTTTACGTTGACGTCACATTAATATCATTATTATAAAGCCTGTTCTATCTATATATCTATACGTGAAGCGAAAACTTTAGAATCCTTTTTAAGGAAACTTCGTGTACGGAGGAGTTTGATATTTAACATAGTTAAAGTTTACATAATATAATAGGTATGTAGGAGTGAAGAAAGCTATATGTGTTACAAATACTTCCTAAATTAAATTAAATAAATAAATATTTCATGTCAAACCATAGATTGTTGTTTTAAATTCAAATACATAATATGTTAAATAAAAATACATACATACTGTGAAACAATATAAATATATATTTAAACAATAATAGCTATAATTCATTTTGATGCTTTTTACTCCTCACTACCCCAAGGTGATATAGTGGGGAGATATGAATTCGCAATTTTTAAGGTTATTTTTTGTATTGCAGATTATCAACTAGTATCGTGCTGAGATTGTATTCAGAAATTTTCTTCACAATGTATCTGTGTGTGAGTGCTGTGCACTGTGATATGTAGGTACCTACGGTGTGTCTATTATACTTTATCGTACCTACGCATTTGTATATTATCTTATACTCACTTAGGCCCCATTAGACTTTAAAGGAAAACTGATCAGTGCTTCTCATTTTTTTAACTATCAGATATTTTGAAGTGACCCCAAGCTCAGGAAAATTAAAATTTAATTTTCAAATTGATAAAAAGGCACATCACTTTTATAAAAAAGCATTGAAGAATTCATTATAAAAGAAATAATTAATAAATATTATAAAGAAAGAAACTTATTTCGTGAAAATGCTGAAAATTTTCCATACAAAATTTGAATACTTTATGGTTGACTTGGTAGAGAGGAGTATAGCGTTGGCCACAATTCACTCGTTCTATCATAGACTAGTTGCATGTTACACATGAGATCCAACTGTCGATAGCGATAGTGTGAATAGTTGAAGAATACGTAGGTACCAAACTATTTATTTTATTTATTTTTTATTTTTTCCAGTGTGCAGACCGCAATCTATGTGAGCTAGTATGACAAATGACCTCAGCTATGCGAGCTAAGCTAAACTAACTTAGCTTAGCTTTTGGTCTGCAACCCGCTTAACACCAAATTATTAAATATTTTAAGATATTTTGTTTTCTATACAAAACATGTAGGTATTAGGTATGTATGTCCTAGTATGGAAGTCAGTCCTTTTTTCCTACCCAAAATATGAAAACAGCATGATGGTATGTATGTATGTATGTATCCAACTATTGAGCGTTGCCGTAGATATTGTGTAGTGTATACTGCCATACAAATTGTATGAAACGATGTCGTCACTAAATTCAATTTATATATAAAAATTGAGTAGTACTATCATAATGCTCATATTTTTTTTTATAAAATTAAATTTTCTTGTACGGGTGTTTCGGCGTTTTTCGATATTTTAAAAAATGGAAATATAGGCAGTTAAACACATAAATTTATAAAAATAAATGTTTTGATAAATGAAAAACTCTAGAATTGAATAAATAATAATAATTTGAGATTTAATATTTGTCTATATTTATATCAATTTTCAACGTTCTAGCTTATGTCGTTTTTGAGATATATGGAAAAATAAAGTAAAAATTCAAAAGTTGATAACCCCTAACTGAAACAAAATATCGAAATTTTGAGTACTTATAAAAGTTTTATATGCTTAAAATTTTCTATACTTTCTGAAATTTTAGGCTCTGTGAGTCAAGCGGATGAAAAGTCATAAGGGGACACACAGACATACTAAATTAATGTTCTACTCCCAGCGAAGCCTCTAAGTTAGTGCTTTTGACTTCAAAGTTGAAAAAACATAAAAAATATAGACCTGGCCATACAAATTTCGCGTATTTTGGCTTGATATGTTAAGAGAAAAAAATTCTCTTAAACAAATCGACAGTTTGTGGGATTCGCATCACACAGATTTGATTGTGGCATCGCGTCAACAGAGGCGCACAACTGTCATTTGGATTTGTTGACAATTTTCCATATTGAATGCAAATAATACAAAATGCTTAGATTATACATTATAATTCTATGACAAAATGATTATTTTTTTCGGCTTGGTAATATCGCATGCTCGGCTCTAACATTATTTTATTTTATTCAATGAAAATAAGAATGAATGAAAAAAATATATAGCCTTTTCTAGGATATACATATCTTAATGCCAAATTTCACACAAAAAATTTCAGAATTTTCAGATTGAGTAACAAACATCCAAACATTTGAATTTATAATATTATAGAGAAACTTCCACTGTATAAAAATGGTTTAAATGTTTATGAAAAAAATCAAATGACATTTTCCATAGAATTATAAGTATAATCTAAGGATATTTTCCATAAAAAAGGCAATCACCGCAATGACAGATCCGATCGGATTTTTGCCTCTCCTAGCAACGGCGCGGCGCGGCGTCAGCATTCAGATGATCCGATGCGCGCGCTCCGTCCGATGCCGATCAGTGCAATCAGTGGACGCACTTGTATTAATTCCCCATAGAATTATAACAATTACCATACAAAGAATTTTAAAATCGAATGGTACAAAAATAAGAAAAATTAAAATTGTAGTAGAAAAAAGTTTAAAAAAGTACAAAAGCTCGATAAAGTATTATTTAAAAAAAGCTCTCTGGATCACAAAATAACAACTCCCTATAAATTGGACAGAGTCAACAAAGCGTCTTACTATGACCGATGCTTTGATGTGAGCGATTCTATTAAGTGGAATGTAGGTACTCAAGAGAATGCACTGCCATAAAGCGATAGCAAGCGAGCATTCTTATCACCCCCCCCCCCCCTCCCCTCACTAGTTTGACATTTCGATGTTTCAGATTTGCGCCGCTAGTGAAATTTCGTATTTATTTACATTAAAAAACAAACGAAAATACATATTATATTACGAAAAAAAATTTAGGTAGGTTTTAGCCATATAGCCATTTATATAATATACTAGATGTCGCAGTTTTGTCGCAGCAAGTTTGTATGAATCGGAGTGAGGATTTTTTCCGCGGAACTTTTGACAACAAGGTGGGCAGAAAACATGTTTTTTTATAGACAATAACGACTAATGCGAATTGGTTTAGGATTTATTTGTCGAAAAAAATACTTTGTTCATTAAGATTTAGAGAACAGTTATCTAGGAAGTGTTGAAATGTATGGAAAACTGCAATATGTTGCCAACTATGAAATCAAACGCACGATATACCATGACTCACTCGTTGCATCTAGTATATTATATGGAAATCTTTGATTTTTAGAACCTGCTTTCAGTACCTATTTGTCATTATTTTTAAATGTTTGAATTTTCGTTATTTTATAGCTATCCCGAAAAAATATAGGTACCCATTGCAGTGAACATTTTTATTAAAATACCAAAACCTTACCTAATGTTTTGGTACCCATTAGAGCTGTAACTATTATTTATAGGTAGATACATCATAATAATATATTATCTCGTTTTATTTCAAATCATTCATACATCTCCATTCATTTAATAAACTTTACAAAAATGCTTGTAGATACCTACTATTGAATGAAATTGAAAAAAAAAATTGTCTGGTGTCCAGTCATTGACCCATTTTTTTTATTCTATATAATTTTTAAAATTTTACATATTGAAATTGGTACTTACTTACAAATAATTTAATATGTATTGTTTGTAGTTTCATTTTCTATTCAATTCAAAACATAAGTATTCTACTATTCTTCTGTAATTTCATACCAATGTCAATTAGTTGAAAAAATGTTAGCAATCAATTACTTTAAAAAAAAATACAGTAGGTATAGCGATCAGTACTATTCATCAAATAAAGTATTTCACACTTTCTTTAATTATTTATTTTGGTTCTATTTCAGATTCGAGAAAAAAAATGGCCTCTCCATCAATGGTGCAGAGGTCAGGAGATACTTTGATTGTGCGGAGTGTAGTGAGTGGAGATCGTCTCTTCATGGATGTACCTCCTTCAATACTCAATTCTTCAGTGGGTATTAACAACCAATCTACTTCATCATCTCGTCAACTTTCTCCAAATAATCCGACAGACAACGATCAACAAACGGAAGGAAGTGACTTGCCAGAGTGTAAAATTAAAAGGAATTATAACTGTGTTCATGATAATTGTGACTATTTTACTCAAAATCCACGACATTATCTAGTTCATATACGTGATGTTCATGATGAAAAAGTTAAAATCTATGATTGTCCTCACTGTTTATACGCTTCTAGGCATTTTCAAAAACTTTTACGTCATATGAAAATGGTTCATGGAAGTATTCAAGGTGTTGATTTACAAAGTCTTAAAAATGGTGCCAGTCCTGAACAGGAAAGGGCAGAACCAATAGAAACTTTAAGAAGTCAAAAAAAAGACAATAGTTCGGACAGTTTGGACGCTCCAGACATGCAAGTAAAACCGAAAGTTCTTCACAGTTGCTCTCTGTGTCCTTTCACAACAGTTCATCCGGGTCAGTTAACGCGACATGAACGAAAAGATCACATCAAAACCAAGTTTTTTCCATGTTCAAAGTGTAATTATGTTACTCATATCAAAGCTAGATTTACTAAACATGTGAAATATCATTCTATGCCTATGATTAAGTGTGATGTGTGTGATTTTCGAACTCCCTATAAGTGGAATTTGGATAGACATATGAAAAATCATGGTGGAACTGGTGCCTTTTACTGTTCCGCTTGCAACTTTACTGCTGATATAAAACAAAGTTTAACAGTCCATGAAATGAATCATCACATTCCACCAGCGGGACAAGGAGCAAGTGGAGGTGGAGGTGGTGGTGGTAGCGGAGCAGGGGCTGCAAGAAGAAGAAACAAAGTAGGAGGTAGTGATGCTTTGGCTGCAGCCGCAGCTGCTCTTGCTGTTTCTGCTGAACAGTCTAATCATTATCAACCGCCTGAATCCCCTCAAGATAAATCGTCTGATCTTGACATTGACAACAGTACCGGTGATTCTTTATTGGTAAATATTTTATTCTTATCATCTCAGATTTTCCTTCAAATAATAATATATGTATCTTGAAACAATTTGAATATGGGAAAAAAAAGATGAAATACAATTGAACTGATTAGTCAAAAATAAAATTACAACCTTTTTAACTAATTTATAAAAATAATAAAGTAAAAAAATACTGTCAGATTTTATCCAGTAACTAGCGGACTCGACAGACGTTGTCCTGCAAGGATATTGGTTTGTCTGATATTGGCTGGTTCAGCATACATTAAAATAACCACATACCATCACAGCGTATCCCACAACTTTGGATAACCAGCGACACGTGTGCGGGTGTACATTGCCTTATAAAGGGCAGCACGACGCATGTGTATATCTTCACGCACCAGTCTTATGTCACCTAAAAAGACAGTACATTTAGAATGGGTGCTGAAGTATGTAATAATAATTTTTTATTTCAGTTCGATGGTAGATTTCAGTAAGATGCTATTTGGCATGTTATATTTTTTACTACCCCCCACTTACGGGACACCAGAAAATGATAATAGAGAAAATTTCATCAAAATCACTTTAGCTGTTTAGGAGTTCAGTGACATACACATGTACAGGAGAATTATATAATACTTATATAAAATTTAATAATGTAACTCCTGTTTCGCATTTTATTGTATGTCTCAAAAGTTATACTGTTTACATAATACCAGGTGTATGTTTTTTGACAAGTTTTTTTTATATTATTCATTTCCCGTCTTAAAATTCTTGATATAAATTGTGAATATAAACCATCCAGGGACCCACTCAAATACTTACAAAAAATTTCATCAAAATAAATCCAGCCGTTTAAGGAGGAGTTCAGTGACATATATACAAACGTACAGAAGAAATGTACATGTATAAATATTATGCAACATTTCCTTAACGTCGATCATCCTGAAATAATAATCATATTCTGATATTAAATATTTCTTTTCCAGAGTGACAGCAACGATATGGAGATAATAAGTACAGAAAATAGTAATGACAAATCTTTAAGCGATTTTCCTAACATTAATGGAATTGAAACTAATAGTAAAATTGACAAGTCAGCTGTCACAAATGCGTCTAAAGAATTATCCCAAAAGGAAGATGATAACATCTCAACTCACCTAAAGAAAATTCCTCGACCTATACCCAATCTTATACCCTTAAATGCACAAACACCAAATAGCTCTCAAAAAACACAATCAAATGGACCATTAAATTTAAGTTTGATTCAAAATAAATCGTCTGATTTGCTAGACGATGCAAATTCTGTAGATAAACAGGAAATGGTTTCTTCTAATAACTTATTTGACTCTGTATGTAATGATGATAGTAATGATAATCCAAATTGTGATAATCTATCAATAAGAGGCAGTGATGAGTCCTCACAACATTCCATTCATATTTCTACAAAAACTATTTTCAAGAAGAAAAATGCTTCATTTTTCGATAAACTGAAAGAAAAATTAATGACAACCTCAGTAGAAAGCGGAAATCTTTCATGCAAAGACTGTGGCCATGTATCTAAATGCCTTTCTGAACATTCAGTACATGAAAAAATTTGTACGAATCTAGATGGAAAAGCTACCTTGAGTAATTTCTCATCTTCTGGCCTTGGTTCTACGAGATGTCAATATTGTCGACACAGATGCAAATCAAGTTTAGATTTAGTTATTCATATGCAGTCATGTTCTCTAGCTGGTAAAGATAGAGATTCTCCTGTTAATGTAATAAAAACAGAAGTACCCATTAATCCTGAATCAGAAGAAGAAGCATCTGTGGATGATCCACAAGCCCCTCATCCGATGGAAAATGTTGTATTTGTATGGAATTCTATGTTACATAATAATAAATCTCAAACATATGAGACTAACCAGACTAATCCAAATGATTCAATGGGATCAAGTAATGCATTAGAAGAGAATTCTTTTTCCAAAGATGTTATCACATCTACTCCCACTAATCGGGACATTCCACCAAATTCCGTTAGCGGAAATGGAAAAAAAGTATTCAAATGTCCTCATTGTGCATTTTGGGCTTCAACAGCATCAAGATTTCACGTACATATTGTTGGGCATTTAAATAAAAAACCATTTGAATGTTCCCTTTGTTCATACCGATCTAACTGGCGGTGGGATATAACAAAACATATAAGATTGAAGTCAGTACGTGACCCTGATCACTCACAAGCAAAAGTTTTAATGACAGATGAAACAGGAAGAAGAAACTATAGTAAATATAATAAATATTTGACATTAATGCAACCTTCTAATGAAGCTTCATCTAATGCTAAGAAACAGAAAGATAATGTTGGAAAAATTCCACCAGACTTTGCAGAGACTATTTCTAATATTGAAAAGCAAATTCCCATAACATTTACAGAGCAAAACTTCCAAGATTCATCAACACTGGAAATTCCATCTCCTTTCCATAAAGATACCATAAATGAAGAAATAAAAACCTCATTTTCAGATGATCAGGATAGTAACAAGAAAGTTAAAAAATCCATGTGGAAGTGCAAGAAATGCAGTTATAGGTATGTAATATTTTTTTTAAATATATTCAATATGCAACATTTATATTACTAATCATAAAAATTTTAACTCAATTTTCAGTCTGGGTGGCAAGTCTAGACAAATGGTGAAATCTAGACAAAACAATCAAAACCCTCGTGATTACACATATCATGGATACAATATTATCATATGGATTTCTATAATATGTTAGGATATTATAGAACTCCATAATACCCCCTATTCAGTAACTATTGGAACTAAAATAGGAACGTTCTAAAATTGTAGATTTTAGATTTACAGTCTTATTTCAGTGTTATAAAATATCAACTTGGACTAAATGGAATAGGAACATACCTATATTGGCCGGAATGTTCTCAAAAAAAATCCTGAATTAGACGTATTTTGAATAATTATGATAGTTATGAAAGTTTCATAATTTTCATAATTATTCATAATACGTCTAATTCTGTAACTTAATATCCAACATCTTAATATCTTTCTCCACTTAATATCCAACATCTTTTGTCTCTTAATAATTCACGTGTACTGTCCGTTATTTCAAAATTCCTTTCATTGAATGACATAAATTTATAAAAAAATTAATTTTTCTCCTTTGACACGAAATAATTGGCACATAGCACTCTTTACAGGGTGAATTGCCTTAAACAAAAAAAAAATAAATTCTGTAACTTAAGAACGTTCCGGCCAATATAGGTATGTTTCTATTCCATTTAGTCCAAGTTGATATTTTATAACGCTGAAATAAGACTGTAAATCTACAATTTAAGAACGTTCCTATTTTAGTTACAATAGTTACTGAATAGGGGGTAATATGTTAATTATATCCATGATTGAGTTATCATGAGGGTTTTAATTCCACTGTTTGACGAGACTTGCCTCGTTGATTAGTAAATGTCTCGTTTAAAAAAATTGGATGGTATGAGAACTGTTGTTTGGAGGTAAATTTTTTGTGATAAAAAAAACATATTTTGGGCTTCTGTACTGAATTCGTTAAATATGCCAACCTTATAGATTAAATCAGAAGGATTATAAATGTTTTAATTTCAGAAATACAAGTAAAGAAGCTCTTCTTATTCACGTTCGGAAACATTCTAAATTCAGCAATCCTCAAGATGAAGCTAGAAGAGAAGAACAGCAGTCAATGGATCCTGCTGATGTTTCTGGAAACCAATCCTACCGTTGTGGTCATTGTTACCAGGTATCCAATTGGAAGCATGTTATTCAGGTATCTACTATCATCTTACTAACACATTAATCCTAGAGAGTTGGTGTTCAATTTTAAAGTGCATATTTCTTTATATATTCACAAAAAAAGAACTTTGAGGACAAATAGGCGCGCGGTGCATCTACATATTATGTCATTGTGATAGGTCATAAGAGTATGTAAGGTACCTGAATTGACTTGCTTTGAAATATTAAAGTATGAACATTTATTATTTATATTATATTATTAGATAATTATTATGTATATTGGTGATGGAAAATTAGTTAGAATATCTAATATTGGTATACCCCAGGTTACAGACATCTTTAAAATGAAGAATCAAGTAAATCAATACAATTATATATGTTCCTTTGCAAAACAAAAAAAAATATTTGTATGATTAACAACATAACTTGCCCCCAAGTCAAATTGAAAACGCTGTTCGTTATCGCCAAGCGCTAATTTTTTTTTTGTATGGGATTTGACGTTTGTTGTTTGTTATTGTAGAAAAAATTTCTACAACAAACGTCAAATCACATACAAAAAAAAATAGCGCTTGGCGATAACGAACAACGTTTTCAATTTGACTCAGGGCCATTGTGTTTCTAAACAATTCAAGACATCAAAATAATCTATACTCTTTATTTTGCAAGTTTACTTTTTGTATGTAATTCACTAATTTGAATTATTTTTTAATAGAAAATGACAAAAATGGTATCAAAATAAATATAATTGCAATAGATTAAATTAAAATTAACTCTAAGCAACAATTGAATTAACAGAATGTTACCTTATAATAATTGTATTCCTAAGTACCTACTGTTACAACACAACAGCCAAAATAACATCTCACATAGCAATGAGGTTCACCACCCATTCTGAATGTACTGCCTTTTTAGGTGAGATGAGACTGGTATGTGGATTACACGCATGTGTCGTGCTGCTCTTTATAAGGAAATGCACACCCGCATACCTGTCGTTGGTTACCCACATTGTGGGATATGCCGTGATGTTATGACCTTTGTTACAAATATTTTTTTGTTGCTAGTTCTCCATCACAAGTCTATAAAAATCATATTCTCTGGTTTAATTTAAATTAAATTTAAACAATGTATGAGATGACACAACAAGTTACTATTAGTAGGATACATAAAAAGGAACATTTTAAATTGAAAACCTCCTTTTTTTGAAGTCTGTCGATAAATAATTTTGAATGTCACCTGGAGTTTGCCTGTACACATATTTTAAAACTTACTACACATTAACCAACTAATACAAAAGTAGTGAATAAGTGTCCATTTTTAATATTGTTTATCTATTTTTAGACATACTACACATTGGTGCATACATTATACATATCACTTTTTTTTTTAAACGAATAATATGTCCTTATTAAACAACTACATATACATCTTCCTACGTTCCCTAAACTAAGCATAAATGCTTGTGCTATAGGTGAACGAAATCGGTCGAGGCAGGATTTGAACTCGCGACCACTGGATTGCTAGCCCAGCGCGCTAACCACTCTGCCATCGACCCACTTTTTAATACTGAAAATGTTTTTTTGTATACGTAACTGACTATCATTCAATGAATTTACAAATAATTTTAGTATACCTATCCAGTGCAAAATATAATATAGAATAATAAAAATCAACAATTAAATGGGTCGGTGACAGAGTGGCTAGCACGCTGCATTAGTGATCCAGAGGACGGCGGTTAAAATTTTGCCTCAACTAATTTTGTTCACCTTCTAGCACAAGTACGCTTAATTTAGGGAATGTATGAGGGTATATATGTACTTGTAACAAGAACATATTAATTTTTTTAAAAGAAAAAAATATCTTTATAATAAATTAGCCAAATTGTTAAGTCTTAGCAACTTGTAATTCATTTCTGTGGGTGGTAAAAAGTCTCAAACATATAATTTCATGACGGAACATTATTCGTTTAAACAAAATTTAGCAGTTTCATTGCATACACACAGTTACAACTTTCTTCATTTAAACTTTAAAATGTGTTTAGTAAAAATAATGGACATTTATTTAAGTAAATTTTTGGAATTGGTATAGCTTGTATTAAAAAAATATATAATGAGTATTATTCATTAAACATTGTTTTTTGTATCTTATAGTGGTATATATTACATACTGATGTATATTCAATAATTAACCATTTTATATAAAAACTGCCTGAATGAGTTATAAAAAATCACTGTATCAATAGCTTCCAACTTAATCTATACATAATAAATAAGAGCACAGTGAGGTTTATAAATTTTATGTAAAATTGTCTATTTCAAAATTTTTCACAAATTTCAATTTTATTCTAAAAGATATATATCGAAAAACTCTTTAACCCTTTGAACGCCTTAAGTAACAAATAAAATTTGATCTGAAAAATGCAAATTTTCAATAAAAAATAAAGTATTCTATAAAATTCCTTTTAATTTTTTTTAATCAATATCTCGATTCAATACACCAAAATATAGTTGTCACGTCATATTTTGGGGGGAGGGGGGATCAAAAAATTTAATAAAATATATATTTTTTTTTTTCACATCCAAAGTTAACGTTTTTTACAAGCCATGGACTTGTCCAGGGGTGGCGAACCTAGGGCACGCGTGCCCGAGGTGGCACGTTTGATAATTTGGATGGCACGCAAAGGATTTCTAAGTAATTTTTTTTTTAATTTTTAAGTTATAAATATTAAATTTTTATTAAATAATCCGTGAATTATTAATTAAAGAATTGATCAGTTTAGTATCATCAGCTACAACAATGCAATGCAGTTGTAAAAGCACTCACTGAAAGAGAAATAGATCTTTCCAAAGTTGTATCAGTAACAACAGAATTTGCTCGCCATATGACTGGAGAGGAAAATGGTTTTATCAGTTTATTTACTGAACGTATTGGACATTCTGTTCAGGTACACCAGCAAGTTTTATGCTCAAAGCACGGATTTCAGTCACTGGAAGATGTTATGATTCTTTTAACAAAATTGGTCAATTTAATATCTGCACGCGGATTAAACAAAAGAAATTTTTTAGAATCATTAAATGAGGTTAACTCATTATATAAAGGTTTACTTATGTACAGTAATGTGCGATGGTTAAGTCGTGTAAAAGTTCTTCAAATATTTGTCGAGTGTTTGGATGAAGTAAAGCTTTTTTAATTAATGAGAATCTCATTGAAAAATATAACGAATTACTAGACGTCTAATGGCTTTCAAAATTAATGTTTTTTACTGATTTGTGCTTACATTTAAATAAATTAAATATTAAACTGCAAGGTGTTAAAAAAACAATTATTGTTACGTTTGATTTAATCAAAGCATTTCAAGCAAAATTACAAATTTTCGGTCGTGACGTTGTATCTAACACTTTAAATATTTCCCAAATACAGAAAAAAAATTGCAGAAGAAAAGCCAGATCAAATCAAATTAACAAAAGAATTTTCTGTAGTTATTCAATCAATAATAATTAACGAGTTTTCTTCAAGATTTAAATAATTCAGGACGTTTGAAAAGACTTCAAAATTTATTTTATATCCAGACACACTATCAGCAGATCACTTCAATTTGGAGATTTTCGAATGGTTAAATCTAGAAGACATTGAAATGCAATTTATCGAATTCCAATCGAGTTCGATATGGAAACAAAAATTTGTTGATTTGAGAAATGATTTGGAAATAATTTAAAGTGATCGATTAACGAACATAATTACTAAAAATGCAGAAGAAGAAATAATGAGAACTTGGAACGCCATTCCAGAAGTCTTTAGCGATTTAAAAAAACTAGCGAGAGCAATATTATCAATTTTCTCATCTACATATGCTTGTAAGTCATTATTTTCAGAAATGAATTTCATAAAATGTAATATACAAGAAATTGAATGACTGATGAATCCAGTTGGTCGTGTGTATTACTAAAAGTGACGAAATATGAACCAGATATTAAGAAATTGTCATTGAATGTAGGTACAACAGAATAAATCTCATTGATAAATAAATAATGTGTACTTTTAGTGATTATGATTTTGTTTTTAAGAAAATCTAATGTAATTTTAAAGTTTGTTAATAAAATTCAGAAAAAATACTCATTTTTTTTATTTTTTCTATTTTGTTTATTTTTTACTGCTTAGGCACGCCAGACAATTGAGAAATAATATTTGAGGATTTTTGGCACGCGGACCCAAAAAGGTTCGCCACCCCTGGACTAGTCGATTTACGTGTCGAAAGGGGAAAAAAATTTGAACGACTTTTGTCGATTTATGCGTTCAAAGGGTTAATAATATTAACTCCGATGTACAGTATATATTTTGACATTTATTTACACAATATACGGCATAAGTCCATTTATGTGTTACAATACTAATAAGAATTACAAACAGATAAAAATATAAAAACGAAAAAATTAGACACCGTACAAACAGTATAAAAATTTCACACAAAGACACAAATGTATCAATTGATGAAGCTTCAATAAATTAATAGTAAAAAAGATAAAAAGGAAAAAACAAATATGGCAATAGGTCATCTGTTATGAAAAATTTATTTGTATGTAACATCAAAGTTAAGTATATAATTCTGTTTCTTTTCAGCGTCATTGTCGTCTGAAGCATAATGGAGATGTCAAAGTACTTCTTGGTGAAAACACTGTAACTACTCCTGCCAAACCTGAGTCACCCAAAATTTGTAATTTTATGACTGACGATGGAAAGTGCACTAAATGTCCATTTTCATCCGAGGACAAAAATATTCTCGAAGGTCATGTAAAAAAGCATTTTATGAGTGCCGATTCAATTTATAAATGTTACATTTGCTCTTATTATGTTAACACAGAGTATGAATTGATTCAACACCTTCCATTGCACGGAGTCCTCGATCCTGACAAGTACATGAGTGATATAATCAATTCAAAAGTCATAGAGTCCACTACATCGTTGAAACGGTTTCAATGTACAGATTGTCCGTATGAAAGTAATAGCAAGTCACAATTTATGTACCATGAGCAATTTCATAAATCTGGTGATGCTCCATTCAAATGTGAAGTTTGTAATTATCAAGTATCAAAAAGACACCTCCTTCATCAACATATGAAGGTTCATGGAATAAATTATCAAAAAGACATTTCTGATTGTATGCCAACCGATATTGATTCAAATACTGATATGCCATTAATGTGGGTATCCTTCGAGGGCGAATTTCAAAAAATGTACAAGTGCCGTTACTGTCCGTATTTGAAACAAAAAAAATTCAGTATAATTGATCATGAAAAGATGCATATATTGAAAGATTTTGAAGATACTGATTATATACATGAATGTCCCAACTGTACCTTTGTTTGTGATAATATGGATATTTTTCTGTCACATTGTCAAGTTCATAAATCAGATTATGCTAAAATTCTTTGCGAAGTTCAGTTTGATAAAAGTGATGAAGAACAAATTAATCATCTTAAAAATATTATGAATATTTCGGAGTCTTCAGATTTCATGACTAATAACAAAGCGGTAAAAAATAATGACAATAGAACATCACATTCTGAGAAAAAGCATGTGGATAAAATACTTTATTTCTGCTCAGATTGTCCTGCTAGATTTCTTGTTGAAAAAGAAATGCACATACATAAAAAATTTCATAATATAAGACTACCATATCAATGTCCAGTATGTTCGTATACTGCTCGTCAACAAGCGCACTTGATGGCCCATAGCTGCGTACATTCTGAAGACTATCAAGAAAAGACAAGAAACTTACAAGAGTTGCACGATGTACACCCTAACCATAAGCAACCCGATGTAAAACTTATTGTTTCTGGAATGAATATTTCTGAGCCTGTTTGGATAGCAGTAGCGGAGGGTAAAAAACCTGACCAAAAAAATCCAAAGGAACTATTAGACTTCAGATCTATCGATGATTTGTTAAACATTAAGCAATCGTCGTCAAAACATTTTGTATGTAATCAGTGTCCAGCAAAATTTTTTAAAAATGCAGCTCTACACTATCACTTAAGTCTCCATGGTGGTAATGGACAATTTAAATGTAAACAATGTAATTATGCGGTCAAAACAATTGGTAATCTAGTCAAACATGAATCGGTTCATGGAAATGTTGAAAAAAAGTTATCCAATAGTCAAATTGACTATGAATCTGGAGATGACATGGGTTATAAGAATATACCAATTTCAGGAACAGATTTATTTCATCATAAAACAGAAGTAGAAAAAAGAGCTCTATCTGAAAAACTTGTTACCAGACCAAACGATCATTTTCCACCAGTTCTTCAAGCTGATCCTCAATTTGGACTTCTTATGCACGGTAATCCAGACTTTATATATCCAACGTATTTAAAAAATGGTCGTCAAAAAGAAAAACGTTATAAGTGTCATAAATGCCCTTCTGCGTTTGAAAAACGTGAACAATATAAAGTTCATTTATCATTACATGGATCGAAACAAAGGTACAAATGTGAGTTGTGTGACTATTCAGTTAAGTACTATGCGAATTATGTGCAACATATGCGTAAACATCAAATGAATGCTGATGCACATGCTGCTCGTCAAGGTTCTTCAACGGGAATTACTACAGAACCTAATGAGGAAACTGCAAATCATAAAAACATTACACTGGCCATAAAAACATTGCCTCGGTACGCATCAAAAGATTCTTCAAAGTTATCTGTTAGCGACCAACAGACATTAAAATTATTACATAGAAGAAGATCTAGTGCCAATAGTTCAAAGGATGTCAGTGATGAAAAAAAGGTGTTTAGATGTTCCTTCTGCCCTTATATAAATCAAAGACGGGATGCATTAGATAATCATATGAGGAGACATTCCTCCGTGTCAGGAATCGGTGGAAACTTTGAGTGTCCACATTGTGATTATGCTGCACCACAATCACATATTTTAAGAGAACATTTAAAGGTGCATTTCAATACCCAAAAGTATCTGATGCCAGAATATTTTACTAACTATGATGGTTTAGAAGTTTATGTTAGAAAAGTCAGCGACTTAGAAAATGTATCTGAAAATAAAGTTTGTATTTACAAATCTAAATTGAATGAAGAAATTACATTTGAGCATAAAAATAAAAAACTTAAAATATTTGTAGTTCCCTGTACTGGTGAAAGAACTGAACAAATGGAGATTCAATAGATAATTGATAAAGTTTGACATTTTTTTATGATTCAAACAAATTCATAAATAATATTTTTTTTTCTATGTAGGTATATTTTTTTCCCATTGATATTGACCAATTTTGACCTCTGAAAGTTTTATTTCGAATTAATATAATATTATATTTGTCTAACAGTTTTTCTTTGATTGGATGAACAAGACTGAAAATAATTTTATTTCTTGATGTAAAATATGTATGCAGTTTTTGAGTAACATAAATATCTTATACAAAAAATAGTCAAAATTAGAATTTGAGCACAGTCTAAAAATCTGGAATTATTTGGAAACTAATTTTGAGTTATTTGAAATTACATAAATAAATTGAAAAAAGTTTATAGCTATGAAAATTAAATTCTGATAAATTCTGAATAATTTGTGGCATATTCTTTGATCAATCTAATGGTTAATATTGCTTGAGTTACATTATTGCTTAATTTTAGAGACTATATTATATGGAATGTTTTTCACAAATAAGACATGTGAATGTTTATGAAAATTGTATTACCAAATTTTATTGTATATTTTAATTTTTTTGTGTATTAAACTAAAAAAAAAACAGGATATTGATATTAAATATTTTATTTATTGACAAGATCCAATTTTCATATCCTGAAATAACAGTAATATGAAATTGCTCACTATTATCAGTCATTTTGTTCAAGTACTTATATCCTCATGATTCATTGATTTGCCAGAACTTTCTGTCGCATATATTTTTCATGTAAGGTGTCTACAAATATGTTTGTATGTATTAAAATAACCTATTCATGTTAAAATTGTCACATTTTTGACTTTTGTAATATTATTGACACAAGTAAAAATAATATTATTGAAATTGCTGGCACATCATATTGTGAATTATTTTTGATAATAGTTTAAATAAATTTTCATAATCACGTCATATCATTTTATTATTATTTGATATCTTTACCTTCATCTTAAGGAAATTTAGTTTTCAACTTGGGAAAACTCATTGTAAAATGTATACATGGATATTCGATAAAAGAATAGTAGGTATAGTTTTTGCCAAATACCTTGAACCTGACTTCCAGGTGCGCAGAGCGCATAATTGTATCTTTGTTTTGTTGGTATAATTGCAAATCATCCCCCTTCTCTGCGAAATGGCTCAAGATATTTGGCGACAACTATATTATATGTTTAATAAATAATTATTATTTAGTCGACCAAATTTTATATATTACTCCTATTATTTTATTTTAATGTATGCATAAGTAATATAAATAAATTAATACTGAATAGGCCATTTATTTATTATTATCTATTTATTCAAATAAATATAATGTAATTATTTTTCATTCCAATATTCAAAAATAGTTCTGTAAAATACAAAGATCTCAATTAAAAATTACTATAGTGCATTCACTATAATAACACCCTTTTTTGTTGGTAAGGTTGCATAGTTGACAATATGGTTCTAAGGAGTTGCTAACATTTTCAATATTATTTATTCTGTAAATTTACGGAGACTGCTTTTATAAATAAATTTAAAACTCATTTTATTGTTCAGCTGTCAAAAAACAGCTTTTATTATTCTTATTTTGTGATGAATACTACAGAATTAATTTATCTAACTTAGCGTCATCTATATGTTGTCACATCTGGCAAAATTTAGTTTTAGTTGAAGAATCTTACCAACACAAAAAATTGAAGAGTTTATTATATAGTAAATGCACTATAATTATATATTTTTAGTTTATATGCTGATTTCACATACTTGAAAAGTACCTTGATAATCCATGCCATACAAAGATAATATCTTGAATAAATAAAATGATATAAAACAGCAGTCTCTAAACTACGGTCTGCAAGCATCATGTATTTTGTCCACACCCTTTATAACTTAAAACAAAATAATCAAAAACATATTTATTTGCCATAAAAAGTATAAACACATGAAACCATTCTTACAGAATAAAATTTTGCATTTTAATAATTAACAAGATGTGTGTAGTTGTGTTTTTATTAATATTATATATATATATATATATATATATATATATATATATATATATATATATATATATATATATATATATATATATATATATATATATATATATATATATATATATATATATATATATATATATATATATATATATATATATATATATATATATATATATTTAATTTTGGAGAAAGTTTGAGCCACTTGGTTTATATCTCTGGTTTAATGTCAATGTTTGTTGTTGTTATGATAAGAGAGAAAACACAATGTTTGTATACATTACTAATTAAATATATACATAGAGCTCATCAAGCAAAAGAATGCGGGTGACGTCACCTGCGCACAAACCAATTTTAGTACAGGAATATGAATCAACCAATGTTCAATCTACTCAGGAAAACAGTCACCTGCATTCTTATTAGTCGAGCTCTACCTACATTTATTTTTGACAAATATATTACATTATTTACTAAAATTTGTTATATACTTATGTAGTATTGTGTGATGAATTATTTCATTCTTATAACATTATATAGGTACTGTTTATTCTATACGTCTACATAATTAATGACAATGAGACTGTTACTATATATATTATATTGTAATGAAGATATAACTACACAATAAGATCTTAATCAGTGAACTGACATCATTTGTAGACAAGTTTAAGTGTTTTTTTCTCAATATAGTTAGCGGTAAACTTCTTGAGCATGTCACGTGGTGACGAAAATGCTCGGTATTTACCGGAAACTATACATACATTTACAGTAAATACCCTCAAGATTTGAAAATAACATGAGCCAAACTATTTTTATTATCATCATTAAATCTTATATTGTGCCATTTTCATTAAGTTTACTCATTCATTATTCTAGTCAGGACTATCTTACAGATAAACTTTTGATGGATTTTCAAAGTAGCTATCCATGCATAATTAACTAAAATATTATGTTAAGTGAATCATTATGAAAATTAGCTACCTACTTTATTTTATTTATTACTTCCATTTAAAATAATTAAATTTAGAAAAAAATAGTAATTCCAGGTTAAAAATAATTACAAATTTGACAAAATTATTGATGTTATCATTGTGAATAAATTTATGTAATTTGATAAAAATTTAAAGAACCAAATAGTTTTCACTAATTTTTAGTAACAGTTCAGATAAGAGATGTCCCTATAAAAACAGATACATTTATTAATTAAACTTTGCAGTATTTTATGTTATCCCTTTATATTCATCAGTTTGTTTTCCATGTCTAAAATCAGGTCTATTCACAAGTTCTGACAACATGATTGTGTATTTTTTAATCGCTGATTCCAAAGATTATAGTAGTTACCACATATAAGATATTGAAAAATATTGCCAAAATTGTTAACTTGCCATATTTTAAATGTAAAATCTATAGATGTTTTACCAAAAATTATGTTTGTATTACAGAATTATCTCTAATGCGAACTGTGATGTATGTAGAGTATGTAAATAGGATTATGTAAATAAAAAAATATATAATTCGTAAACAATCTTTTTTATTTATCAATAAAGAAATATGCAAAAGAATAATTTTGAAAATATACTGGATAGTAAAAACTGCAGAGTTTCCAACAGATACATAAAAATTATACAAAATATCATTTTAAGTTGAAGTTTTCCACACACATGGATCAAGATTTTTTACTGCAATTTCAGTTTTGATTTGCAAAATGATAAATATCAACTTGACAACTTGTTATGCATGCATGTTATAATAATATTTGTTAGAACCTGTTAGTTGCTTGAAAAGCAGTTTAAAAAACATCCCTCTAAAGATCAATATTATGATCATAATTAAATAAAAAAAAAACAATTTATACAGATATTATTTAAACAATTCATTTTATTTATTAATAGATTAATTTGGATATATACAAAAGCAATATTATAATCATCAAGCCAAATTCATAACATAATGTTAATCTCACACAGTAAATTAGTCAGATCTAGCATACCTTCATGGTCAGATCAATATTGGGGGTGCGTTCAGAATGAGTTAATCTCACACAGTAAATTAGTCAGATCTAGCATACCTTCATGGTCAGATCAATATTGGGGGTGCGTTCAGAATGAGTAAATCTCACACAGTAAATTAGTCAGATCTAGCATACCTTCATGGTCAGATCAATATTGGGGGTGCGTTCAGAATGAGTTAATCTCACACAGTAAATTAGTCAGATCTAGCATACCTTCATGGTCAGATCAATATTGGGGGTGCGTTCAGAATGAGTTAATCTCACACAGTAAATTAGTCAGATCTAGCATACCTTCATGGTCAGATCAATATTGGGGGTGCGTTCAGAATGAGTAAATCTCACACAGTAAATTAGTCAGATCTAGCATACCTTCATGGTCAGATCAATATTGGGGGTGCGTTCAGAATGAGTTAATCTCACACAGTAAATTAGTCAGATCTAGCATACCTTCATGGTCAGATCAATATTGGGGGTGCGTTCAGAATGAGTTAATCGCTCCATGGTGTGACCTAAAATTGGCAATGAGAGCAATATGATTCTGAACACTTTTAGGGCGATATTGGGGTGACTTCACGCAGTAATATTAAAATGTGCTCGACATATTTTGCATTGTTTTCATTATGTGTACAGAACCACAAGAACAAAGTATTTAATTAATCCTGCTTATGTAATAAAAAACATTCATCATTTTTTTCTTGATTGATCAGAGTATTAAAGTTTGCAAGTAAAGATACATAACCTCAATGAATTGTCACCCCAATTGACAAAATAACAAGGAATATTGAGACCAAGCAGCTTAAGAGTAACTGATTCGAAATATTCCATAAAATATTAAGGTAGGCATGCATGGAAGCTAATTTCATCGGCCAATTTAAAAATCTGTGACAAGACAAAAAAATCGGCCGATTTTTTGTAACCAATCCTGTTGTATGAGAGGGCGCGCATGGCGCATGCTCACCGAAAATTTAATCGTCTGAGCGCAGTAGATCGAGAAATACATTAACATATCGAAACTATTGACTGACATTCTGGTGTAGTTAATAACTTCTCAGGGTGTGATCTGAAGTCTTCATAGGACCGGGCAAATTGTTCTTTCAGTAATCTAGCACTTATTAGCGGATGAACCCAGTACTTTTTTGACATTTCTTTTTACACATTTTGAGGAGAGCACAAACACATGCTCCTTCAAAAAAATCATATATTTATTTTATTTTTTCAAATTGAAGCTACCAATGTACAAAGAATAGTATATATATATATATATATATATATATATATATATATATATATATATATATATATATATGTTGTTTTTCAGGCTCTCGCGGAGGGGTGTAAATGATGTATCCGTTTCTCGGGTACTCCGCGTCGTGTTCGTTTGGTTTCTGGTGAAACCTTGTCTTCGACGTTTCAGCCGTACGTTGACGGCCATCCTCAGGAAGTCAGGTGCTTCGTCTGTAGTCTCTGGCTGCGGCGGCGGCGAGGGACCCTCCTCGCCGCAGCCAGAGACTACAGACGAAGCACCTGACTTCCTGAGGATGGCCGTCAACGTACGGCTGAAACGTCGAAGACAAGGTTTCACCAGAAACCAAACGAACACGACGCGGAGTACCCGAGAAACGGATACATCATATATATATATATATATATATATATATATATATATATATATATATATATATATATATATATATATATATATATATATATATATATATATATATATATATATATATATATATATATATATATATATATATATATATATATATATATATATATATATATATATAACAATTATTAGCTTACAATACTATCATATTATATTACAAAATACAGTCATTTACTAAAACTTATGAATATACATTTTGTATTTTAAATATATGAATGTTGACCGCCGTGTTATTTCCAATCGTACAATTCTATAAGCTTCCATGCGCGTTAGAACCGATCGGCCGATGAATCAATCGCTATATGTGCGCCGATTTCACTATCGTCCGATGAATTTAAGCTTCCATGCGTGCCTTACCTTATTCATGTTCATTTCTGAATATCTTATAATATGGACCTTATAATTAATTTTGAATTTCATAATTAATGTTCTAATTTTTTCAAAATGGAATAGTAGTTGTTAATAAAATAAATTTCATCCAAATCAATCCAGTCTCTTAGTGGCAATGTACTACAGTACAAATTTTTCTCACATCTTTTAAATAATTTAATGGGACTGATGTTGGTAAATATTTTTTCAATTCTACTTAAATCTTGAATGGATTCTTTGAAGGTGTATGAAGTAAGTAATAAAGGTACATTAGGCATCAATAACAATGGTAATGTGTCTAACCATAAGTCATTATCAGAGTTCATTGTTTCATGAAAGCCACAGTTAAAAATAGCAATAATATTAGGACTCTTGAAACCTTTGGAATAATAATACTGTGAGTATAAAAGTGGTATAAAATAATAACAAGCTTCCACATTCCGTTCTAGACACAAACCACAGTACTTCCATTTTGGTATTGTATTATGAGTTAATTCGGGTCCAATAAACACTAAATGTATTTTCTTTAAATTGGGAATCCAGTGAAAGAGGAGTTCAGACACAAGCCTTAAAAAAGAAAAAAATAAACATATTAATGACATTGTTTTTCATTTTATAAAAAGTATCGTAAGTCTTGCATGCAAATTAATTAGAATTAAAATTATTGAATTAAAAAAAACAATGTTATAAAAAAACACACTATTAGTCATAGGGTAAAAACAAGTTGTGGCCAACACTAAACTCTCCACTATATAGTATGTGTACATTTGTTACCATGTTGACAATGCATTATTATGAAGTACATTTCTATTAAATTATTAAAAATACATAAAAAAAGATCAGAATGTGAGAGAATTTTAAACAGAAAGTTTCGATAGATGAAATCATAGATGAAGAAATGGACGGATTTCTATGGATAATTAATCAGCTCAAAGTGAATGCACTCTGTACATATGAAGTAGATTGAATTTATAGTTTGGGCTTCACAGAGGACACAAATTTTCATAATACAACCATACACATGAATACATTGCCACAAAATTCATAGTATGCACTCCCTACATGATAACTGTTGAGAAATTGATGTAAAAATTTGCTCAAATTTAACTAAACTAAAATTTTATTTAACACTAAATTTGTGAAATCATGAATATTATTACATACATGGTGGAGGTATAGAGTGAAAAAAAACCTACTAGTCTATAGAAACACATACAATATCTTACAATATCAATTTGAAGTTGATAACTTAATTTTCTGATACATATGCCTTTTTAAATATTTTTTTCATACAAATATACAATTAATAGAAAGGACCATAGAATTTTTCTTTCTTTATAGATTGACAATCTCTGAATGCATTTTGAAGAGAACATTTCTAGTGTATCAAAAATTCAAACAAAATCAAGAAATCTTAATTTTCTAGACCGTGAGAGCATTTTAAAATACTTTCTTAATTTATTGTTTAAAAAAAACTCTTTGGACAGTACAGTAAATTTTGCTTTTGTTATTATTAACATTTTATAAGTTTTTTTTAACAGATTTTTAATTATCTCTGAGACGAAGTTGTCTCTATTGAGATAATTAAAAATCTGTTAAAAAATATCTTTGACTCCCGACAGGGAAAAAAATCCAATGTTTGCGCATATGCAATGATAAAAATATTTGATTTTATAAGTTTGTTTTCTGTATATTTTTTTATTGATTTCATTAAACAATACAGTACAGTAAATATTGCTTTATTTGCTATCACATTTTATAGATTTGTTTTCTACAAGGAAATAATGGTTTTCTTTACTCCAGTTTACACCAATCTTGTCCTTCATTTACTAAAATAAAAGATATAAAGAGAAAGCTGCACTTTATTGAAATCTCTCCACAGCTTTAAAAATTTTATCCATGACAGATATGTCAAGTCAGTTAAACTTATGGTTTAGACTGTAGTGAGGAAACAAAAAAAATTGTATGCCATGCATATAAAAACATCAAGACAAAACTCAAAGTGTGCACTCTACATGATACCAGTTGAAAAATTGATGTAAAAAATATGCTTGAAAATTTTGCACATATTTGGAATACAATTAAAAACACTACTTAAATAGGTACTTTGTCTTTTAATATAATTTGTATGAAATGGAAGGGTTCATTGAAGGTACAACATGAGGCTATTTTTTGAAATAATATGTAATTATTTGCTCATACCATATTCATGATTGAGTAAATCTATTATTTTTAATATATTAATTTTCATTTTTGAATTATTAATTAGCTATAAACCACTTGTTTTTTGAGTCACTTCGCAACATGTTTCGGAAGCGCTGTCCTTCCATCGACCGGCGTGTCGAGACTAACATGTTGAATTTGTGTGTATCTGTCTGTGAAGTGTTTTTGTTTTTGATGGGAAATATATTAAGTATTGGAGAGGTGTTATCAAAGGTATGGTTATTTATAAGTTTTATACCGGAATTTATGTGTTTATGTATTTCGAGCGTTTCGTAGTTGTTAAGTCGGTATCCTTTATTCTGTGTTTCATGTAATAGTTTTAGTTTGTGGTTATTGAAAGAGTGATTAGTTTGGATAATGTGGTTAGCAAATTCTGAGAAATTATTGTTGTTTAAGCATCTTCTGTGTTCGTTAATTCTTATATTTAGGTTACGTGATGTCTGTCCTATGTAGTGTTCATTACAGTCACCACATGTTATTCTATAAACTCCACTTTTTTCTTTGTAATTTCTTTTAGTTTTAGAATTTAATAATGATCTACTGATGTTGTTGTTGGTGTAAAATGCAGCTTTGATACTAGTTGGCAGTGTATTTTTTATTTTTATAGAAATAGGTCCTGTGTATAGAATTTTTCTCCATTTTTGTTCTGTATTTAGGTTGTTGGTGTTGAATGGATATATGTATTGGTCAGTTGTTTTTTGTTTTTTGTCGAGCATGCTGTCTATTATTTTGTAATTGTAGCCGTTATTCAATGCGATTTGTTTGATGATGTGTAGTTCGTGTTGGAAGTTGTTTTGTGTCATAGGTATATTTATGAGTCTGTTTATCATGGAATGGAAGCTAAGTAGTATCAAAGCTAAACAACATCAGTAGATCATTATTAAATTCAAAAACTAAAAGAAATTACAAAGAAAAAAGTGGAGTTTATAGAATAACATGTGGTGACTGTAATGAACACTACATAGGACAGACATCACGTAACCTAAATATAAGAATTAACGAACACAGAAGATGCTTAAACAACAATAATTTCTCAGAATTTGCTAACCACATTATCCAAACTAATCACTCTTTCAATAACCACAAACTAAAACTATTACATGAAACACAGAATAAAGGATACCGACTTAACAACTACGAAACGCTCGAAATACATAAACACATAAATTCCGGTATAAAACTTATAAATAACCATACCTTTCATAACACCTCTCCAATACTTATATTTATTTCCCATCAAAAACAAAAACACTTCACAATTCTCCCCTCCCCCCACTAACCCAACCAACCCTCAACCGCCACCCCCCTCGCTTCACAGATAGATACACACAAATTCAACATGTTAGTCTCGACACGCCGGTCGATGGAAGGACAGCGCTTCCGAAACATGTCGCGAAGTGACTCAAAAAACAAGTAGTTTATAGCTAATTAATAATTCAAAAATGGTTTATATTAACTACCACAAAATATCCGCCGAATCATTAAATGATATTAATTTTCAGTTCATTACAATCACAAGGATGAAGAAGACTTGGAAGGCCTACAATGGATGGATTATGTCAGTCCTGATACATCCACATAACCAACTGGAAGACTTAGCAACAGAAAGACAAGAATGAAAAAGACTTCTGGATTCAGCCAAGACCGACCCAAGGTTGTCGAATTTATGATGATGAAAAATTGTTATAAACATACAAACGCATGCCAAAGAGATGAGTTTAAATAAAAACATATATGTTTATTAAAATCTTACATATCTCTCATAATTGATTCATTATATTTTATGAAAACAATTTGAATTCTTGTTCAACTAGAAAAATAGTAATTGTCACATTTATAAGGTTAACCAGAAGTAAATAAAATAGTAAATAATCTTATATTATATAGGTACACCAAAAATATTGAAGTAAGACTACTATAGAATCATTATATTTTTAACAAATTCACTGGACACACTGATAATACATAATTAGAACTAAAAGGTAATTATATTTGTGCTAGTCATTTTCAACTGTTATATAATAAGACTAAAAAGCTTCCATTTTTCTGAATTTAAAAAAGTAAATTGTACATATTAACATTTCAGAGTGGCGATCATTTGTTTTAGTTTTTAATCCAAGGCCATAAATAAAATTCTGCCTTCAATTTACTACTTCATTTTCTTTTTGTTCATAGATGTTTGAAAAATTCACTATGTATTTATTTAGTAAATAACAATTCCAAATTCGATAACTCCCAATAATTGAAGTATTTATACAGCTATGCATTTGTGTCTATATTTTCATGTAAAAAATTTTATACAACAATATACAGTACAAAATAATTAAGATTGTATACATTATTTCTAGTTATTCTTTTGAGGCTGGAAACACTGGATAGTTGGAAGAAATTGCAATAAACTTGCCTCTTGCGCAAGAAGTATATAATTCTGATAAGCTACAAAAATAAAATATATTGAAGGGTGAAATATTCCCAAGCTTAATCATTGCATATGTTGGAATTTATTTTCTTTTAAATAATTTACACTACGTCCTTTAACCAGGTATTTCTTCAGAGGTTTAATATTTTGGTTTCAGATCGATAAAAGTTTTTTTGTTTTCAGATCGATTCTACAAAAATACAACAATTAGCTATTCAAAAAAAAAATACATTACCGATCAAAATTTGCCCATTCATATGTAACACCAACAATATGAATTACAAGACCGTCTTCTTGAATATTAAAATTAACTAAAAGTTTGCATTCAATCAAAGTGTTCATTATTGTAGAAACATGAGAAAGCTTATCTCCGAGCCACATTTTTTTCAACATTTCATCCTCAACTATTTCTTTGTTGTTTGAGTATATATTTATAACATCTTGATACGAAAAATTTACTGTCAATGGGACAGGATTTGTATATTCTAAAATAAAAATAAAATAATACATTGGTTGAATTAGGTAAGTACATTATACACTAACTAGATTAAAGTAGAAACAGGAATGGCTCAACTTAATTTGCTCACCATTTTGTCGCATATCAAATACAAATTAAAAGATGGGTAAGCACCAATGTTCGCGTGTGCGCGCGCACACCTACTAAAATGTATCCGCACACATGTCTCCGCACAGTCAATATTATATAAGAAAGTTTCCATTGCCAGATTTTAGTTATCTTTTTTATTTATTTCAAAAATTATCTTTGTTAGTGTTGTCATTACATTATAAAATCACTGTGATTAATAAATACCCTAAAAATATACATTTTAATGAAAAATTGTATGTGTGTTTATGGGGGGGGGGTGTAAATTTATCGCACCGCCACTGCACAGATGCGTCGAAGATCCGCACACACAATAGAAAAATTAGAGGGAACGTTGGTAAGCACTGAAAATACAATTCTGTTATTGAATAATAATATGAAACAAAACCTGAGAAAAAAGTCATACTTAGACGATTACAGTAAAATTTATATTGTAGATCCATGAGATGGCATATTTCTTTATGTTTATCTTTGTGTTCATTTTGATGATCGATAGAACAATAGCTAACAGCTGGACAATATGAACAATCAAATAGTAAATCCCTGGAGGTATTATGACACACAGCACAAGCTCTGGGAAACATCCATATCTAAAATTAATTTGTTTGATATTATTTTTAATTCAATACATAACCTGTAATTCATAGCAGTGATTGTTTTTTTCAACCAATTTTTTAATCAATTCGTGCATTGAGTTGCATTATAATTTTTTTCTATTATAAATTATTTGATAAATTAATAAAAGATATACCAACTTGATTTTCTACTGGTAAAAGTGGACGACACAATTCATGTTCTAAAACAAATTTTATTTTCATTCTGGATATCAACCAATTGTTTTCAGTTAAACTAAAGCAATTCTGTTGTTTTGTAACTTCAATAAATTTACGTAAAATTTTACAAAGTTCACTATGACCTGGCCAGTGTTTTTTTTGGTGGGCTACACAACAGTATCGAAATATTTTACAGCTATTACAACTTTTAAGGTCCTTTTTTTTTACTTTACAAACATGACATACTGTTGAATAATAAAATTCTTCATAGGGGTTTTCTGTTTGAACATTTGAAGCATTCTTCATGCTTGCCTGCATGCTCAGTATGCTTCAAATAATATTTTATACGACGAAAATCAGTGTGTAAAAAGACAAAATTATATGGTTATAATATTAAACAGTAAACCAATGAAACCGAAATTCAACTAGGGCACCGTATTATGTTTCTTACAGTTTTGTAGAATAATTTTAAAATGAGATTAATAGGATCTCTTGCTCTCTTAAACGGCGCTATATAAATTCTACAACAATAATAATAAAGATGCTAGGCACAGATTGGTGATATATGTATTAAGCAGTACTAGGTTTTATAAGTACTCTCTATTGTACAACTCTTTTCTATGCTTTCTATTTTATATCAACAATCAACAGAACACAAATACAGGTGACAGTGACAGATCCACATCCACTACGGACAACTACGGATCTTGACCATCTTGACTTGACAGTTGTTGATCATAGAAACCATAGAACACACTAGTAACTACACTAACACATAGAACACACTAGCCCACTGATAGAAACTATTCCATAGATAAAATTTGAATTACGGATCATATATTTATATATGGTTGTTAATATTGTTGAATTTGATTTAATTTCTTTTTCTACTTTTGTTTAGTAGTGCACCTTTCTTTCGAGATGGAGTAACATTATACAGCGGGCATAGGGTAAGAGCCATTTTTACCATCGTGTAGTTCACAAAAAAAGCTTTAATAATAAAGTATAAAAAATATACAAACAAAAAACATTAATTTTTATGAAAAAATAATACATAGCTGCCATTTTAGAAGTGAGAGATTAATGATATTTCATTAATACTATGTTCTGCGGGGGGGGAATATTTGATAGACTTATTAAAATAATTTATATGGAAATTCACAAAAGCTTTTTAAATAAACAGAAATATTTCATCAAAAACCAAGTGCAGCCCACCTCTTCACAGCTTCTGATGTCCCCCTAGCATTTCACCTTCATGGTTCCCTCTATCCCATTACTCTAATTCCACTTCTACATTCAGCTTTACAGCACCCATGCCCATACACTAAATACTTGCACCCACACACTTCAGTCTGCTCGCATCTGAGGAAGCGAGCGGTAGTATCCGAAATGTATTGTGAAAGTAAATGAAATAAAAGTGAAATAATACAAGTACTTCACACACGCTATAACATGAGAAGCTCCAAAAGAGAGCAGTCCACGACGAAGCAGCATCCAAGATAAAAGCAGTATTCTATTTTCGATTATGATGGGCCTCAGTAATAAGCTAACAAAAAAGAACTTTAAAACTGTGCCCGAAAAGAAGCCTACTAGAAGGGGCAGCTCCAGGGCACAGCGACATTCAATCTCCAGGCATGTCACTGTCTTCTACGTGGTGGCTGTAAGTTCGGCAGGGCCCAACTTCTCCGACAGGCCGGCAAGTCCTTGTTGTGCCCGGGGTGGTTTCTTTTCTTCATTCTGCGCGATCCTCACGAACTTCGCCCATGAATGGCTCCGTGACACATGGCAACGCTATGACGGCGCATCTCTCCTTAGCGACAAAGTTTGCAGGCCAGCTGGGAACCTCACCGGAGTCGACGGTGGCCCAACAACGATTAACGCCCTAGACCAGTGGTCCCCAACCTATGGGCCGCGGCCCGGTACCGGGCCGTGAACCAAATGGGCACTGGGCCGCGCCGCGTGGTTAAAAATCAAAATATTTTTTTGAAAAAATCGTCAATTATAATGCTTGAAATATTTATTTCGTTAAAAACCCCTTCACGCTAAGTTACCTTCTACATAATACCTTCGAAGTAAAACAACACCACACTGCCATAATATGCATGCCGAATGCGGAGTAGTTTTTTGTCAAACTGGTCGCTCCTTGACTCCGAAGGCGGTCTTGTCGTAACTTAAATAAGGTAAATCGTATTCAATCACGTCTCGGTGTCGAAAGCCGTCCTCTGTCGATCGAAGATCGGAGTCGAGACGTCTATCGATCGAGATTCGAGATCTTATGTATACTTCAAAATTGAAAATCGGGGTATACAGCGTGTTAATGGAAGTATTTGAGTTAATTTAACCAGCGATTCCTGACGTTATTTGAAGTATAAAATGTTCAAGGTTTTTTTTCTCTACAGCGACATTTTTTTTTTCAATACAAATTATTGTATTTTCAACGACTTTGAAACTGAGAGAGTGAAAAAAATGTCGCCGCAACGAAAAATTTCATCAACATTTTTTGCTCCAAATGTCCTCAGGAATCTATCCCTTCAGGGTAAAATGACAACTATTTTCAAGTTGGCAGACAAAGTAGCTGCGTTTAAAGCCAAACTGGACTTGTGGTAACGGCGCGTGAACAGAGGCGTTTTTGACATGTTCTAGATATTGGTGGGAATTTTAGGCGAGACTGAGCTAGAGCAATCATTCTCCCAGTTGGTGCAAGATCATCTCTCTTTACTTTTGAAAGAGTTTGAGCGCTACTCCAACAAAAAATGACCCACGGACTGGTAAGGAATGGATCTGGGACCCATTTTGCAATAAAACTCGCGAATCTAGCATGCCTGTGAAAGAGTGAAAGGAGAAGACCAACTGCTGGATATTTCAAATGACGGCAGCCTTAAAACTATGTTCGAGACTACAACTCTGCCAGTGTTCTGGATTAGAGTCATGGCGGAGTACCCTGAGATTGCCACCACAGCACTAAAATCCCAAACTTTTTTCATTGGCCCTCGAAGATGTCTTCAAAACTCTTGATTGGTCTAAGAAAGGCCATTTAATTGAGTTTCAATTAGTTTGAATTTTATTCTAATTCTATTTTTTTCTGTTTGGTATTTTTTATTTAATGTAAACTTCAATAGTTTTAATATTATTATAATTTAATCTATTTGTATTCATTTTTAAGGGGTTACTGTATTTTATTTTGAACGTTTGTTTAAAAACGATTAATTTAATTATGAAATCAAACACTTAATCTTCAAAATGAAAACTTATAAAGAAAAATAAATAAATAACTTACAATTTAATATATATGCAAGTTCAGAATAACATTAAAATCCTAATATTAAACTCATACAGTGTTATTTATAAAAATAAATTTGGTTCAATTGAACCCGGTTCAAAGTTTTATTCTGAAATTCAAATATTCTCATAAAAGAATAAATAATTCTTGTATGAGAATATTTGAATTTCAGAATAAGACTTTGAACCGGGTTCAATTGAACCAAATTTATTTTTATAAATAACACTGTAAGCGTTCTCGAAATTATTTTCTCTTTCTTGACAACAACAAGAAATATTCTTTCAACCTCCTGTTGACCCTTAAAAATAAAGAAAATACCCATGAATCAAAAAAAAAAAAAATATCTCAAAAGTTTTTTTTCTTAATCTCAAATCATTTTTTCTTAATTTTCCCCACAACCTTGTATTTTTTTATTTTATTTACTACTTTTATTTGTCACAACAACTTATGTACCACGATCGTAATTTTTATTCATTCTTTTAAAAATATTATATTTTATGAATAAATATTTTTAGCGAATTTTTCCTCCCCAAAAACCTTGTTCTTTATGGTGAGGAACCACAATTTATTATTTTATGTTTATTGTTTATTTTTAATACATTTTTCTTTACTGTTTATTTTTATTTTTTATGTTTCTCTGTAAAATAATATTTCCTTATTAAATAATAAAATTAAAAAAAAATCTACATTCAATGTGACCGCCCCCCCCAATGTGACACTCCCCATGTGATTCCCCCCCAATGTAACCCCCCCTACCCTCAGTGGGCCGCGGTGAAATTATCAAACGCTGACCGGTCCGTGGCGACAAAAAGGTTGGGGACCACTGCCCTAGACGACACGAAAAATCCCTCGTGGCCAAACCTGCGAGACCTCGCGTTCCCGGCCGCAACGTCTCTGCCCTGTTTATGACCTCATCCTAGTTCCGAAGCACCGTCAGCGCCCATGCGCGTGACATGTGATGTCACACAGACCTCCTACGTTTTCGAAAAATACGGCCGCCATCGGTATTTGTACGCGTCGACCGATGGCGGCATCACACCAACCCATGTTTTCTCCACGAACGTTGAATGCCAAAAGAACCCTGGCAGCAAGCGTTGCCACTCGCACATCACAGCGCTATTAGCGAATTCCTCTCCTCGCCGAAAGTACTAGTTACTTCCCGATAATGTAGTCGTGGAGAAATAAAAAATGGTGTTCTCGGCAACACTTTTTTCGAGAAAAACAAGTATTTATTATTCATTTTTAAGTCTCGTCATATCACCATTTGGTAAATTCCGCCTCTTTATCGTGTGCGATAGCCAAGTTTTGTATATTCCAACGACATAGTTCAACAGCGTCTTCATAAATAAAATTAAAATCCAAGTTGTCCAATTAATTTTAAATCAGTTATTTTTACAAGCCGAGATGAACTTTTTGACACAAAATGAGCGTGCATATTTTGACCGAACACGTTAACAATCCAAGTCAGGAAATCAGATATTTTATAAACTAGATCTCATAACTTGTCGTCACAAAATAAAGATATTTCTGAATTCAGTATTAGTTATCAGATTTTCCCCGAACCCATAAAAATGCTTTGTATAACTTATTCATAAATGTATGATTTCTGGCAAATAGCGAAAAGTCCTTTTTATTCAAAATTATTTGTTTTATGCAATATTTCTGCTCATTGCATATTATACTAAAAAATAATATTTTTTTACAAAATAATAAGTAGGAACTAAATATAAAAATCTTGACTTGTTGCTTGACAGCATACGAAAGATCGATTGCATTTGGTCCAAAAAATAGTAACATTTGGTGGCAATTCATAAAAAGATGTCTAAGAATACTACTATATTTAAATGTCTCTTCAAGTTTTCCATCAGTTTTTTGTTGCCGGTGTGAATGTTGTGATCAATAAAACAGTGTAATGTATTATTTCTGGTTAAGCATTTAGACATTTCTTTGGGGCCAGTCGAGGCTTTGTGTATTGTTATTGTACTTAAATATGTGTTAGATATTGAATTGAAATAAATGTTGTCGATTAATTATTATTAAGTATGGATCTATGCACATCGAATTCGATTGTTTCGGAACTTGACAGCGAATCATCACAAGTGAAATCTGACAATCACGGAAATGTTTCATGTAGTGATACAAAAACATTCCCAAAGGATGATAACTCGTTTAAAGAATGTTATTCGGGTAACTCATCTCAAACGCCGCACGAAAAAGTCCTAAAACATTCATTAAGGCACGAAGCAAAACGGAGACGAAAGCGCACCTATAGCTCATCTCGGCCACTACCTAGAATCATAGTTAAACCGCTTCCTCCTCAACCACCTGATAGAGGAACTGAGTACACAATTTCTCAAGAGCCCAGTAAAATTATCACCAAGACTCCGACAATGAGAGAAGTTCTTGCTTCAATACCTGGTTTTAGTATGAAACCTAGAAAGAGGTATGGGAAAAGATTGTCTACAGCGGCTCAACTTCAACAAACTAAAGAGGGTTGTATAGATTTGGAAACTCCTGACTCTATATTTGTCAATACAAATTTACGAGCACTTCTTAATGAACACACATTTTCATTATTACCATCACTTTATCAATACAAATTAGGTCAACTACTTCCTAGTGTAGATCGACCTGGTACTTCTGGTCGCCTAAGTTCATCTAGCCTCAACAATGAATTCTTTGCCAGAGCTTGTTTGGAGTGGCAAGATAGCTTATCCGAAGGTGAATTTACTCCAGAACATCAACAAAAGTTGAAAACAGAAGCTGAAAAAGAAAAAAGTAAACTGGATCCGTGGAAACTTAAACATTTTGAACCCATATGGGGAGAAAAACGTAATAATAATTCACAGTCACAATTATTAAGTGATTCAGAAAGACCTGCTTTGAAAACTACTATTAAGTTGAGACCAACAGCGTCTATTACTAGTAGTAGTACAGTTGTACATCGTAAACATTCAAATAGTAAAAGTTCACAAGTTCCAAAACGTTCAAGAACTGTTGGTGCAGTTACTCGTTCTTCTGCTAAAGTTGATTCTGATAATGTATTAGAACCAGAAAATAATCAAAATGGTAATTATTCGATTCCTCCTTCAGAAATAAATCTAAAAAATAAAATACACAAAATGACATCGCAATATACAGATTCCCTTCCATCAACATCACATTATGTAGATTCATCAAACGCATATAGTTTCAATAATGCACCTACTTCCATTGAATATACCATCAAAACTGAAGAACAAAATCAGTCTGTGGATCCTTTATTGATACCTGAAAATTCCACAACAGATTCAATCTATCAACCAGTAATTGATGATAAATTGTTTATACCTGTTGTACCTATTTGTGAATCTGTAACAAATATAAATCATTTATATGAAACTGATAAACAAATTAATTCAGTGTCACCGTTGCCTATACATATTGATGGAAATAAAACCATAGAACAATGTACATCAATCCAAGAATTTCCAGAATCAAGTAATCATGTACAGGAATCTTACGATTGTTCCCATCAAATCGAAAATAACTTTTCAAATAAGATATTTCTCCAAGAATCTAATGAACTTTCAAATAGTAAAAGATCAACAGAAACACACGAATCACATGAAAATAAAAAGAAGAAAATTTGTATTGATGACAATATTGTATCCATTTTGGAATTTGATAATGAATCTATACAACCAGTAGAAAGGTTACAAAATCAAATTGAATCTTTTGATCAATCACTCGATGCAAATTCTTTAATTAAATCTGAAGAAATTAAACAAAGTTCTAACGAGTTTTGTAGTGAAGATAATTCAGTTTGTTCTGAAACACAAACGTCACATATATCAGAAAATTTTATGTCATTAAATAATGAAATTTGTGAAAATAGCTGTGATTCTAAAGCTTCCCAAAACTCTCCAAAGCAAATTTATAGTGGAAATGATTGTTTTGAAACATCTATTATAAAAAATGATAGTGAATATCACACTCATGATATTAAAATAGAAGATTATGACTGTTCATTAAACATAAATGAATACCATCAAGAAAATTTAAACAACGCTGATTTATTTTGTAATGGTGTAACTCAGATTCAACCAAATTCAGTTATACTTGAAGAAGATGAAGGTAATATCGATGGTTTGGAATATAGAAATAATATGGAAGAAGATTGTAATCATAAATCACCACAACAAGACAATATTGTGAAAAGTATGGAATCTGATGATCGATTTAACGATGCAGAATCATTTGTTTTAGAATCTGAGATAAATAAAAATGAACAAAATGGTAAGCTTAATTATTTTAACATATATTTTTGATGTTGGTTATTGTCATTTTACACCAAAAACAAAGTATTTTTTGTATATATGTTGTTGTATGAAAGGTTCTCACGGGTGTTAAAAATGTTAGTTGTTAGTAGTATTTCTTTAGTGATCAACCCGCATCAGATTCTGATCCCCAGGAGGATCAGTCTGAAGCTTACCACCAAGTGAAGGGTGACAAGTAAAAGTTTACTCATGTGGGGGAGGGGGTGGGTGTTCCTGTCGTACACGCCGCTACCGTTAATTGTTCTAGGCCTGTTACCGGCCAGGCCATTGTTAGTTTTAATAATCTCGTTCTGCTTCTCGTGGAGTGCATTGTGTTTCCACCTATTTGCGCTACCTGCCATCTGAGTTTGGGTCTGCCAATGAATTTAGTGGGAGTTAGAAGTTACTATTAAAAATTACACACTAAAATTGCTTTTACTGCTTGTTCTGAGGTTGGTGAATTCAAAGCATGTTTAAGACATTGTATAACATTAATAGTTATCAGGCGAAACGGTTATCCTGATCAGAATTCTTTCCTAAAATTCCCTATCCTCTCTGACATCCCACAACCTCTATCTCCCTCCTTTCTTTGCTGCTGTGATTTAACATTTAACAATGTTACTTGTTTATCTTTCTGTTTGTTTTTGTTTTATATTTATTGTTTATTTTTTGTTTTATATTTATTCTGTATTTGAAAAAAAAAATATTAAGGGAAAATTTTCTGTTAGCAAACTCTTTGTTAAACATTTTGAATATTACCACTGTATGCCGCTACACTATTTATGGCCTCACATTGTTTTGGGTAGTCGGAAGAAATTGCCTTATGGCAATAAACCTGCTATTCATCACATAATAATGTACGTACATGAAGTAAAAAATAAATAAATATGATACATGTTTCTACAAACACAGTTGAGTACTTCACACATATATCCAGATGCAAGTCACCAGACTGGTAATATTATTGATTGGTTTAACAGCACATGTGATATTTAATTTACAATGTAATGGAAGTGAATAAAATTTTGTAGATGACGAAAACAAGGAATGTGGAAACAGTGGAGTGGTTAGTGTTGGACTCCATACTATCGATGGAATACCCCAAGCTGGATCTGTGGCAATGGCCTTAGTTAATCCTCATAATGCCAATATACAGGTACCTAATGATTATTTTAAATTTTATGTGTCTTAATGGGTGTAAGTTTACTCCGAAATATATTTTTTATATAACATCTTTGTTCTGTAATGCCAATAATGAAGTGAGTGTGCTCCTGGAATGATCTTATTAAATGGCACTGTATAAACTATTATTATTAACATAAGAATAATCAATAACTAAATTTTATTTCAAGCAATTTACTTGAAGCATTACCTCTAGTGATTGTATGTAAAATAAATAAATACGTACCTCCAAAATCACTGTATTTTTTTCCGTTTATTTATTAATTTCAATATCAGAAGAGATTGATAATTTCTTGTACCTATATTTTAAAACTAATCTATAATTCATGGTGTTAGTTTTAACAATTTGCTTTTATTGTTTCTTTATGTATTGATTTTTTTTCTTTATAAAAATATTTGGTTTATTAATTTACTCCAATGATATTTTTAAGGTTATACCGATGCACGAGGAGTTGGAAGTCAGACTGCAGGAAGGAAATTTTCCAGTTCAACATTGGGAAAATGAAATAGACAATTCTGGAAATTACTGGAATTGCAAAGACAACAATGTTCAGTGTTCGAATTTAGGGGAAAATGGTGAAAACAATACAACATACAAAGAACATTCTGTAGTTCATAATGGCCAAGTTAAATTAGAATTGGAAGTTACACTGACTCCCGTTGATGGTATATCAGAAAATACAACATCTAATACTGAAGTGATATCCACGAGTGTTATTCCTCCTACAACAATAGTGTGTGTATCATCAGCGTCCCAAGGAACACCTACTATGATACCTGGAGAAGGGATGGCGGGTATGAACATGGGGCATACGGCTGTTGCATCATCTAGTTCTATTCCCTATTTGTCAGTTACCAGCAGTACTACTCTCAGAGCTGTACCTGTACACACTAAATCTAAGAGTAAATCTCTTTCAAAAGACTCAACAACATTAACCAATAGGTAATATTTTTTTATTTAACGCAATCAATTGTTTGTCATACTTTGTAATCAGGTTGGTTGGAAGAAATTGCCTAATGTTCATAATACCGCCAGTGTGCAATATATATTTGTTTATATTATGTACAAAAAGATGTTTAAATAAATTTTATATCAAATATCTATCCACATTTACATTCTGTGTGTATTATGTGAATTGGTGTCTATTGATGATATAATTTATCTAATAAATTATGAAAAAAATACCTACATATCTGCAGGCTACGGATTTCCCACAAATGATTTATAATTTTTAATTCAAGTAAAACTGGTACAGTAGTAAAATTGTTTGTAATATATAATTTTGTATTTTTTGTAGGAGTCGAAGTTCTAATTCAAAACCTCCACCTGGTGCTGTAAATCTTGAACGCAGTTATCAAATATGTCAGGCTGTCATACAAAACAGTCCTAACCGAGATCAGTTGCGCTGTCAATTGAAACCTCCTCCTTCATTGTCTGGAGGTGCTAGGGTCGGAGTTGTGAGGGGGCCCAGGGGACCTCCATCATCTCAACCCCCGACCCCTGCACCTGCTCCCGCCCCCCTTATGCTCAGACATGTTTTCAACCAAGGTATTCCTGTCAATATGGCAGTTCTTCCACATCCAGAGGTAACTACATTTCATTGTTGTATTGATATTAATATCTTTTTCCTAAAAGTTGGTTTTGTATCAATTTAAATTAAAAATAATTTCTAACCTAACAGTGATTGTTTTCCAGAGCTTAGAGAACAGAAGTAGTGGTATGGGACAATACATATTGGTACAGCGCACTCCTGGAGCAGCACCTCGAGCTTCAAGTGCTCCTCCGACAAATAATCCTAATTTGGTAACTATCATTTTCATTAAATGTACAACCATTATCAACAAATCAATAGGGAAAATTCGGAACATTATAAGCAAAATTTTTGCCATATCCCTATTGGAAAATTATCCACAGAGTAATATTATGTTGACTTCTATTTAGGGCCTGAAATTGAGTACTATTATAGTGCGAGATTTGATGTATGCAGACGATAAAGTTCTGTTAGCAGAAAGTATGGAAGATCTACAGTATCTTGTAAGTATGATATATGAAGGATGCATAGAGAACGGGCTGAGGATGAATGAAGGCAAATCAAAGGTTATGGTGTTTGAGAAGAGTGAAAGCAGAACAGCGTGCCAAATAAAAGTAGAGAACGAATGGCTCGAGCAAGTCGACGAATATGTCTATCTGGGAAGCATGTTTCAACGGAATGGACGGATTGATAAGGAGATCGAAAGAAGAGTTATGGCAGGAAACAGAGTGAATGGAGCACTGAAACCAGTTATTAATGACCGCAACATATCTAAGGATGCTAAAGTTGCCATTCATAATGCTATCTTAGTGCCAGTGAAACCTTGACGTATGCAAGTGAAACCTGGACATGGCAGAAGTCGTACGAAAGTAGAATAAATGCAGTTGAAATGAGATCGCTAAGAAGAATCTGTAATAGAACGATGTATGACAGGGTCAGAAATGAGGACATAAGGATAGAATGTAGGATAAAGAAAGATGTTATTAATAGAATGAAAGTGAACACATTGAGATGGTTTGGCCACATGGGGAGAATGAATGAGGAACGCCTGACGAAGAAAATATACATTGCCGACAGGAATGGAATGAGAGGTCGGGGCCGCCCAAGGAAGGGATGGCACGTCCATGTGAACGGTATTTTGAAAGACGGAAATGTTAGAAGCGTTAACAACAGACGAACATGTATAAGACGATGTATGAATGTTGTCGAGGCGATTAATGTATGTCATGATAGAAGTAAGTGGCATTCGGTTCTCTCTGCCTACCCCGTAAGGGACATGGCGTTATGGTATGTATGTATGTATGACTATTCAATAATATAGTAATTTTGTTTTTATTTTCACTGTAAAGTATATTTTAAAATGTCTCAGTTTCATATTAGTTTAATAATTTTATGTATTTTTAGTAATCCACTCTGTCTATAGGGTCTATGTTTCATTTTATTTGAATAAATCTTTCAAAAATCTTGGAATACAAAAATGGTTCTTATTGTGAAATTCAAGGAATAAAATAAAAAAATCAAAATACTTTATTCAATAATATATATTTTTACAATTAAAATAAACAAATATTTTTTTATGAACCACTACTAGACATAAATTTCTCACTCGTGGTTCATACAAAATAATTAATCAATAAAGATTCTCTTCAAATTTAGATAACAAAAAGAAAACACATTTGGTTCCATGAAGGTATGATACTTTGACGAAGACAAACAATAACTTATTCTCCTATTTGTGGCTTTACTCTCGACACTCAATTCTAATTACAATCTCAATTTGCGCCTACAACTTACCTACCTGCCGCCTTATTTTCCATTATAAAGATAGGTTCTTAGCACAACTTGAACCCCTTGGCCTTATAAATTTGTTTTTTTATTTACTTTTTTGTTAATTGAATGAAATATAAATATGATTTAGCAGTTTAGTGAAACATTTTTTTTTAAATGTAAACCCAATATTTTTATCATATAATAAAATAAGCTGTTGTGTCTCCAAACAAAATATAGTAAATTCGTAATTAGGTTTTAAATAGAATATCAAGAGTAAAGTTGCTGATCTCACATATAAATTGTTTATCTTCTGTTGTGCTTTAATGTTTGAATTCAATATTTTAGATACAGATGTGTGTGAGTAACAATGTTAAAGTGGAGACCCGTCCAGCTAGTGCAGCAGAATGGAGAGGTTGGGGAACAGACAATGGGACAACAGCCTGGGGTGTTGGAACAGGGGTGGGGGTGGGGGTAGGGATGGGTGGTACTCGGCCACCCGCTATATCCTCTACTCCCCCTCCCCCTCAACTACTTCCACATCAACACGCTCCGTTACCCATCGCTGAATCTACGACTCACATCAACAGCCGCGACGACTGTTCGTGCAACTTGCGAGCCATGATTGTGTGTAAAAAGTGTGGAGTCTTCTGTCATGACGATTGCATTGGACCCTCAAGACTCTGTGTTACTTGTTTAATACGATAAATTATATAACAAAACATTCAAAGATTATTTTGCTTAGAATCTGAGCATTTGTTTTTCTACTTATCGTGTGTATTGCAAAGTCGCGTTGAACACTTTGTTTATTAACTCAATGTGCCTATCAGTGTGTACTTGATATGAACTGGTGGTTTTTTTTATTTTAATGTATATTTATTATTTGTGTATTTTCCACTGCTGAATATGAAAATGTGATATCATTCGACGTTAATTAAATATTATATCATTATAGTTTGCTTAGTTTTTCATAAAAGATTGATGCAGTATTACCTATATTCAATTTTATATACAATGGTAAATGGTATGTACATTACATATTTATGTTATATGAGTCCAGTACTGTATAAAATTATTTAAGCTCTCTATTATTTTCACTGAAATAGTATATTTTATTTACCTTATTAAAAATAAACTTGATACATTATTTTTTATTAATGTACAATTTTCATAAGTTACTCTTCTTCAACAATATTATTGTACTAATGCATATTGTTACACTTGGTATAATTTCATATATTTTTTTAATGTGATAAATTATGATATGTACCTACAAAGTGAAATTTGAATTAAAGAAATTTCCTAAAAATATTTCAAGTATCTTAAAATGATGAGATTGTGGTTCTCTTAACTAAATATTGATACAAATTAACGCTACTAGGAAACAGTCACCTATAAAAGGGACCAACATTTCATATATAGGTATATAATGACCAAGACACAGGTCTTATTTAATATTGTACCATTATTTCATCTTTTGAAATATATTTTTCCTTGGCAAAATACAAATCATAGGGTTTTTCTCTTTATTTCAAATAATAATATGATTATTAATTTTATCAATAATTAAATTATTATTATGTTTATTATTGAGATATTAATTATTTAAATCTATCAAACAAATATTGGTTAGCAAAAAAAGTTTATTTTTGTCAAATTGTAACAGTGTTTTAACAAAGTTCTAGCATTCATTTCAATTTGTTCTATAAAGATTTTATAAAATTATATTTCAAGTTATGTCTGAACTTTGAATAAAGAACATGAAACAAATGACACTGATTAGTGTTTGAACCAGTTTGAACTGATTTATGTGTTTAAATAGATCACAAATTCTTATTATTATACGAGAAACCATTATTTAACAGAAATTACTATTATTTGTTTGCTGCTAATAAATCGTTTTGGATATGGACTCTAGTTTAGAGTTAAATGTGTATTTGAACTATTGGTTCTCAAACTGGGAGTTAGTTTCAGGTGGATTTCGAATAGTTATAGTTACACCCGTATTCACAAACAAACGGAAGAGGAGGCCTTCAAGGTACTTTGAAGGTATGTGTAGCCCTCATAATCTTTTTCCAATTCACATTGAGGAAAGCATAAATGCTTATGATGTTTTTCATCATACAAATAATATAACCTATTATCACATTACTTGACGACTGAATTCGAAAAAAAATTATGCGAAATATTTTTCTTATTTTTCAAAAGCAATATGTTTAAAAATAATTGGTTCCAGAAACTGTTATGTGCGATTTAACCAATCACATTGTGCCATTCTAACGAATTTCAATATGTTGACAATTGTAAACATTCTGTAGTTGTAATGTGTGAGTTGTCCTACTTTTATCATATATTTTTAATGATATAATGTGCAATTTATAATAATAATGAGAATAAATTTATATGGTATCTCCTATAAAGTAATGAAACGTGTCCAGCAACCAGAATTGTGGAAAAATAATGTAATTAAAGGGCAATTTCTTATGAAATAATTTAATATGTGGGTCATATAAGATGCACAAAAAGACAACCAAATTCATTACTTTTTATAATTTTCGCTATTCAAACGCAATACAGATATTTGATCTTGATGAAAAATAGACTGTTACAGAGTTAGCGGAATTGTAAATATATGACCACTCGTAGGATGAAATATTTTATTAGTTAGCTTCCCAAAAATAAGTGGATAATTTTTTCAAATGTATTACGGAAAGAGTCTAAGAATTATTTTTTTAAAATAGACATACTATTAATCTCTGCATAACAAATTGTCAATGAATACATCATTTTACCGGGATTCTTGAAGATTCCTCATGACATGTGACGCAATATTCACTCTGAATAACAAAATTGAGGAAGCCTGATCAGGCCAGGCAGATTTATCTGTGAATACGGGTATTAGTTTAACACATAAAATTTGATATGTGTATTTTAATAATCAATAATTTATTAGTAGGTACTTACTATAAAAGAATTGCTAAACATTGTATTGTAGTGAACTCAACCTCAATTATTAAGGCAAAGAACACTGCAATCAAGTAGCCCCTTATATGTTGATTATTTTTTGTTCATTATTATTTGTACTTTTTTTGTTTACTAATTTCAATGAGAAAGAAAATTATTTGATTATATATAATACCTATTTAATTAAAAGCTAATATGCACATTCCATCAAATTTTTGAAAAGGAACGCAATTTAACAAACCTCAAAAAGTATGAGAACTACTGGTTTAAGTCTACATTATCAATAAAATATAATTCATACAAAAGGCTGTCAAGCAAATGCAACTGATATTCCTATGGTACCCAAACAGTTTCTTTAAAAGGATTTTGAATATGATTATGTACATATTATTGTCAATTTTTTTATTATTCTTCATTTTCAAACTTGATGAAATGTCCTCTAATACATAATTTAAAAAAAATATATGAAACAGTATTCCAATGAGTATTAAATAAGTTTATATAGTTTTCTAGTGTATATTAATTACAAATTTCTATATTATTTCATTTAAAGCTACAATCAAATTTTTAATAGGGAGTAAATTTATTACTTGACCTTTTGTTTTAGCTAATGAGACAGTGTTCATACTGTAGAACTCCATAAACATATGTATATGTAATAAATCAAAACAAATCAATTGTTCTACAGATTAATATTACTATTATTAGAATAAATATGTCACCTTGTAAGGGCCTTTTCAGAAAGTAAAAATTGAAAAATATATAAAAAATATTCCTTACATATAAGTACAAAGCACCTATATAATATATATTTGAAATTTTATTAGTTGAAAAGACCCTTACAAGCTGAAACGGTTGTTCTTATAATAGGAATAAAATTGTAGAACTATCAGTCTGTTTTGATTTTTTACCTATATATCATTATTTGACGATGATTTTAATTAAAAGAAAATATTCTTCAAAAATATAAGTACCTATATACCTACTAGTGTTAATGTAAGAATTAATGACAAGGAAATTATGTATATTAAAAAAACTCGTACTTTGTTTACCTTATACCTACTTGTATATCTTAAATCTCATTTGTACATTTTTCAAAATAGATAATATAATAATTAATTGTTTTTCTTTTATTTCTCAATCACCTCTATTTCATATAAAAGTATTCAGTATTATAAATCTGCAATTGTACATTTAGTTACAGAAAATATAGTTAGAATAATTTTTATAAATTTCATTAAAAAAACACCGATAGATGGCAGGCATTGAAGTGATTTGAATTACATGGAAAGTTGTTTTTGGTAAAAATTATAAATAATAATTAAAAATTATAAATGGCACTAATACATTGGAGAAGACTAGCGGTCGATAGGGAGGGATGGAGACGATTTCTGGAGGAGGCCAGGGTCCGTAGCGCCAATGATGATGATGAGGTTGTTACATTGCAGAAAATGATTTTGCTCCATTAGTAACATGTAAAATATAGAGTTATAAAGATGTTTATTTGTTGGTAAAGCCCTCAAACTCTCGGGTTTCTTAATAAGGGTATGCAAGGCATTTCATTCAATTGTTACACTCAAGGTTAATATACTAGTCATACCAAGAGTCATACATATAAGATACAAAAGAGAAAGGCAATCGTGGTTTCACTGGATTCATGAATCCAGGCCCACGAGCACAAGAGACCAGAGTACCAGCCAGAACAGGTGAGCCACATGGGCTTGCGACCATGTATGCGGGATTAAGGGGCCCCTTTATGACAAGTCACGCTCACCACTCACCCACCAATCTCCGACTGATACTCCACTCCCCTGCGCAACCAAATCCAATAGGATGCGGATAATGCTGCTTTTACCATCCTATCCAAAAGTTCTTTTATTTTACCTCTAGGGAGACCCAGGTCTTTAAAGTAGGAATATAAAGATTTTGCGGGCAGGCCTCTCGCCCCCACCTCTACAGCATATATACTTGTGTTAAAGCTATTTTGAACTGTTCTATCTACCAGTTCCTTGTACTTGTTTAGTTTGTATTGGTGGTCTTTTGGAATATTTGTGTCCCATGGAACAGTCAGCTCCACATAAATAACTCTTTTCAATGAAAGAGAGTAAATTGTCAAGTCAGGCCTAAGAGACGAGATGCAGATCTCCTTTGGAAGGTTATATCTCTCTGTTCTCGTATCCATTAGGATATTCCAGTCATCGGACTTCCCAATTATTGATATTAATTTCTTTGTTGTAGGTCTAACTTTTTGTCCCGGTTTTACAAATGTTAAAATCGACTGTTTCCATGTGGTTAATCCTTTGATTGCTCTTGCCACCACAAGGCTGGAAGCCTCTCTCACAATTTCAAGCACCTTATCGTGTCTGTATGAGAACCTTTCCTCCTGTAGTGCTACTGCAGCCGGCCAAGATATGTCTAGCCGTGCATGCAGATGCCCCACAGAGGCGGCAACTGTCATTTCTGACAGTCGGGTCGATTACCCGTACACAGCATGGAATCCTTAATATAACATAATATATATCGACTAAATTGAGCGTGTACAGTATTTTTTTGTGAAACACCTTGACTACAGAACGCATACCTATTCCCCTGACACTTTCAGCGCTCTTGAGGGGAGATATTCATGAAAACGGCGCTATATAAATTATCCAAATTATTATTATATTCTCTGCTTGCTATGTAAAATATTCTTTACCCACAATATAGAAAAGATGTACAGTTAGAGATATGATGTTTCTATACAACATTCTGAATAATCGTGTTGACCTTAAAATAAAATAACCTTAAAAGTCCCTGTACGATTAACAAGGAGTGACAGTGTTCAAACTAATTATGCCACAAATACATTTGTTTTTAGAGCTTGTAAACATTTTGATGCATCCTTTTCCTGATTTTCCCATTTCCATCTATTGTTCTAGCTTTAATGCATTTACTTATTTGTTAAATTGATTTTGAATGTTTTTTATTTGTATCTTTATTTATTTTTTTTTGTATACCTACTATTTGCATATTATATTTTTTTATAAGAAAAAAGACTTTAAAATAATAATATTGGTGTTACAGTCCAGCAGGACAAGTCCCGTTCCATGGTAACCCATGAAGCAAGAGTATTCCATATAGTAAATTTTAAAAATTGAAAATCTAAATGGAGGGTTTTTATTCTGCCGTTTGACCGGACTTGCCCCCCTGGTTTTGTAGATGTTTTTTTAATTTTGCGTTTTATGTGTAGTATAAAAAAAGTACTTGAAACCTATAATGTGACAAAATTTCCGAAAATAAGTTTTCAGTATCATAAATGTTTATCCCATCAAGCCGCATCGATATATGAAATCTACCGAGTGAAAAAAAAATTTCCTTTAGCCTATCTACATTCATTCTAAAGTAGACAATCATATGAAATCTACCATGTATTGCAAGGAGCACATGGTAGCTTTCACAACACCACATACAAACTTCACTGACTGATAGCAACCGACTGTGAAATCTACCATATGACATAAATTTGTAGGTTTCAAAATTATTTTGCAATAAATTATTTAAATTTATTACCAAATAGTGTACTCAATTATTTAACATAAATATGCCTATTTATTTTAGTTATAACATTGGAATTTACATCTTTTAATCGGTTTTTTGATACAAAGAGATATAATAAATATCCTTATTTGTATACTTACATAGTTAAAAGTAATCTATAATATTCAGTGTGCAAGATATTTGTTTATATTGTGTACAAAATGTATGTTAGATAGATAAATATTTTTACAGCCCCCTGTTAAGAATTGCAGATATAGATAATGCACTTGTTGGATGTGACTAGGTATAGTTCATTCGGCAGATTGAAGTAAACTTTATTAGATAAATTATTCATGCCTACTCCAAAGTTATTGAATATAAATCTATTACGAAATAAAAAGACCATTTTAAGACATATTTTATTTAAGAAACACAACTCAATCATTTCCAGTCATTCATTAGTAGTATAAATACATAGTGTAGATTCATATAAACAAATAGTTTAATAATCAATTTTGAGCACAGTGCAAATACATACATAGCACAGCACTTATGGATGAATTTCATATTATGTTTTGTATATTGTATAAAAATGACAATTTACATCAAAATGATAATGTTACACAAACATCTATACAACTGGCATAATACTTATGATTGGGTATGTTATAGAACCATACAATGCAGGGGGGAGGGGTATATTTCAGTACATATCTAGCTTATAAACATTCATACATGACATGTAATAATATAATTATTACATGTCATGTATAATTAATTTAATAAATGTAAATCCTAAATCATCCGGTAAATTAACTATTGTATTAGACATCTTTATTTTCATATTTTTATTACATATTTCTTAAATGTATATCATGACTAGCTAATTTATTAATTGCGCCATCCAATACAAATTGTTAGCACAATAAATTGAATATGATTTTAATATAAATGAATAGAATAAATTTAATAAAAAACTCAAATAATATTCAATCAAGAAAAAAAAAATTTTTACGTATCATTGACAAAAAATATTTTAACTACACATATCTTCCTAACAAACTTTTTTTTTACTATTGTAAATTTTAGTTGTTAAAACATAGCATACTTCAAATGAATCGTGGCGGACATACTGCATACAAAAAGAATTATTTTCAATCATTCATTAAACATTGTTAATAAAGACCAAATAATATATTAAATTCTAGGTAAACAATATATGTTTGAAGAAAGGCATACACTTTCATAATAAATGCATAAATCATATTTTATGCAGACTTATTTTACTTCAATAATTGAATATTATTAAATTACTTGCGCTAGGATTTCTTTCTGACAAAAAACATTAACAAATCTACCCAGGAGTATACAATGGTGTTTGAGACCAGTCAATTTTCAAATTGGGTGGATTTTGTTAAAAACGGAGGGAAATATTAACCTCAATACAGGATTAGTGTTTTATGTTTAAAAAATACACAATAAGTATAGGTACACAGATTTGTTAAAGTTTGTTTGTATGAAACATAAAAATATTCATCTTTTCGTGTAATTTTTTTATATCTTGTTTAGAAAATACATTGTTTCAAATCTGTATAATGGCAACTAAAAAAATATTTAAATGATTGAATAAATTGTGTATGAACAATTTATTTCATCCTTCTAGAACATCATGTACAAAGTTTTTTATTCTTTTATTTTATAATAGGATGCTAACGAATAAATAATAACTCATTAATTAACAAAATGATTTTCCAATATCTAGATCACTTAATCTGTATTGATATGTTTCAAAATTAGTTCTACTATCTTTCAAAAGAAAACTATTATTTTAATTTATCTTGCATCTCGGGAGACTAACAGGTAATATGTCAAACATTCATTTAACAGGCACTCAATAACAAGTTCTACGTAAGTTAACTAACTAGTTCAGTTAGTTAAATAGATATCTGGCTCCTAAGCCAAGGGTGGATTTTTGGTGGAGAAACAATTTTTAATTGTGTTTTCTGTTTGGATGTGAGAAGATAAAAAACAAGTCTCCCGAATGTGGCGATTTGTTATCGGGTGAGTGTTAAATAAATATTTAACATACCTATACCTGTTAGTTGTTCAAGAAGCAATTATAAAAATAATAGAAAAATTTGGTACGGATCAAGCCACCTCAAAATATTTTTTTTTATAATTACAATATGTCTAAAGTGACAAAAGATTTTAGTAATAAACAACAGATGAAAGTAATGTATATAAAAAAATTCCATTCTTACCTTATAAGAGCATGATTTTTTCTCTTGTCATATAACTAAATAGAAATTCACAAGATGTTTCTCACTCTGGTACAGATGCCGGCAAGCTTCTTGAGCCTTTTAGTAGTAAAGTGGAGCGGTTTGTGCATGTACCAACTAAGCTTAAAAATAAAAAAAATGCATTCTGCGCGCCCACCTGACTGGCTCAAGAAGTTTGCCACTTACTATAATAAGTGAACTTTAAAGAAGCCTGTGTTAGTCTATCCAAATAAACAAGAGTTTTTCAACTAGAATATTTTAAAACTATCGACTCCTTAGACAAGCCCTCGCAGAAGTAGAAAAAGTAATGAAGTTTGAAAGTTTCAATTGATTCAATCAATAAAATAACAGTCGTTTTGGCATGTGAATTTTGCCCTAAACCACTATATTTTGAGTCACTATGCGACATGTTTTGGCAGTGCTGTCCTGCCATCGACCGGCTAGTTGAGACTGAGTGTTGATGTTTAGTTTTTGGATGTGTCAGATGTGTGGGGAGGTGAGTAGAATGGGTTGGTGGTGGACGGATTGGTGTCGAGGGGGGCGGGGGTGATACAGGGTCGGATTTGATTCTGTATAGTATTCTTGTTTTTTATGGGGAAGGCTGTCAAGAGTGGTGATGTATTGAGGAAAGTGTTATTGTTTATAAGTTTAATGCCGGTGTTTATATGTTTGTGTATTTCAAGTGTTTCGTAATTGTTTAGTCGGTTGCCTTTAAATAGTGTTTCGTGTAGTAATTTTAGTGTGTGGTTGTTGAATGCGTGGTTAGTCTCGATTATGTGGTTAGCAAATTCTGAGAAATTATTATTATTTAGGCATCTCCGGTGTTCGTTCATTCTTATCTTTAAGTTGCGTGAGGTTTGTCCAATATAATGTTCATTACAGTCCCCGAAACACCATATAAAGGCTACCGACTAAACAATTACGAATCACTTGAAATACTCAAACATATAAACACCGGCATTAAACTTATAAACAATAACACTTTCCTCAATACATCACCACTCTTGACAGCCTTCCCCATAAAAAACAAGAATACTATACAGAATCAAATCTGACCCTGTATCACCCCCGCCCCCCTCGACACCAATCCGTCCACCGCCAACCCCCTCTACTCACCTCCCCACACATCTGACACATCCAAAAACTAAACATCAACACTCGGTCTCAACTAGCCGGTCGATGGCAGGACAGCACTGCCGAAACATGTCGCATAGTGATTCAAAATATAGTGGTTTAGGGCAAAATTCACATGCCAAAACGATTAATATGAACAACCACAAAATATCCGCCGAGTATTTAAACTATATTAAAATAACAGTCTTTTAAAATATGCTATTTTCCTGTTTACACCATCATCCAAAAAGGTAGATATGTTTATTATATTTATTATTACATCTTCAAATGAATAACTATGAATGACCAAGTTTGCAAAGTTTAAGCATAAGCAAGTTTCTATATGAATTTCAAAAGTGTGTAAAATTGTAAAATAATACCCAACACGTTCAATTTAAATAATCTGCTATGGTAAATATGGATATTTGCTCTTAATCCATTCATATGCAGGTGAACTTTAGACCCAAGATACACAGACTGCTTGTACCACAATAAACACCGTAACTTCATAGTCACAAATAATGCTAATGAAAAGAATAACATGATATGAATGAAATGAAGAACCAAGGCAGGAAAATTACGAGTATTGCGAAATCACAAAAAAGTTTTTAATTTCAGAAAAGAAATCCATTCAAAAAATAAAAAGCTTTTTAAATCAGTAGAACTCAAAACTAACCTTTAAAGATTTCTCAATAATTGATCAGATATTTATTAAATACCTATTTATAAATTAAATCATATTTAAATAATAATACTAGGTATTTTGAGATATATTCCTTTCCAATAATTCTTCTCTCTGTATAAACTGAAATATAATATGTACAACAAACATAATATAAATTTACTACAAATTTCAAAAATCCTGCATTAATATATTTTTTATATCATGTCCAATAACATTCTGATATTATATTATGATAGGTACATATAAACTAAATACTTTTATTGTAATTCATTCACTGTTGAATAATTTTTAAAAGCAAACTTTTAAGCAGAAATATACAAATATAATACTAGTTGCATGTAATACATGAGATCGAATACATACCAAACTATAAAAACTTAAACACAAATTAAGAAATATTTTGTTTTCTATGTAAAACATGTAGGTACATATTTATATATGTCAGGATAGGATAGTATGATAAGTCAGTCTGTTTTTCCTACCCAGAATATGAAAACATCATAATGTATGTTTGTAGATTACGTAGGTATCAAACTATTGAGTGAGATATTGTGTAGTGTTTACTGCCTTACCAATTGTATGAAACAATGCAGTTTAATTGTTAAAAAAGTTTGAGATATACTACTACCAAATACTCTAGATATAATATGTACAGCTTCACAAAAAAACTGGCTTAGACAGACTGAGGTGTTACAATTGTTGTATCATGTTTGTATGTAATGCCATTCGTGTGTTGGAGAAGCATTATTTGTAAAATTGTTACAATTTATGATATATTTTGTTGTTTGTTCAGATCATTTTCATGTACAATACCCCCTATTCAGTAACTATTGTAACTAAATTAGGAATGTTCTAAAATTGTAGATTTTAGATTTACGGTCTTATTTCAGCGTTATAAAATATCAACTTGGACTAAATGGAATAGGAACGTATTTAAATGGGTCGGTGGCAGAGTGGTTAGCGCGCTGGGCTAGTAATCTAGTGGTCGCGAGTTCGAATCCTGCCTCAACCGATTTCGTTCACCTAAGCACAAGCATTTATTTGCTTATTTTAGGAAACGTAGGAAGATGTATATGTACTTGTTTAACAAGGACACATTCATTTAAAAAAAAAAAATAAATAAAAAAAAAAAAAAGTAAGTGTATAATATTAAGAAATTTGAATAAACAATATTTTGTTTAGGATAATAATTTTGCTAATAATTCATACTAATAATCCCAAGTAAATTAACCAAAATATAAAGAATTATACACCATTGATGTGTTTTATTATACCGTGAATCCTCCTTAATACTCGAAATAATTAAATAAATGTATTAAATCATGACATTATCCTATATTTTATAGCAAAAAGATAGTGATAATATTATATGATTAATACGTATAAAACTGAACTTATCACCTCAAGCCGACAGATGGCTCTGCAAGAAATGTTGCCGTCTTGTTGTATGGGGAATGTCAAGAGCTGTGCGTATTATTATATCTAGAGTATTTGCTACAACAATATTAATATTTTTTCTAGCAAATTAAATTATCTAGTTGGGGTGTTTCAGCTTTTTTCAATATTTTTAAAAAATTTGAAAATATAGGCAGTTAAACACATAAATTTATTAAAAAAAATGTTTTTCTTAATAGAAAATGTTTGAGAAACTCTGTAATTTTTTTGAAAAAACAAATTTGCGATTTTGTATTTTTCTATATTTATACCAATTTATAGGATCTAGCCTAGATGATTTTTGAGATATATGGAAAAATAAAGTGAAAATTCAAAAGTTGATAACCCCTGACTGAAACAAAAATTCAAAATTCTAGAAGTTTTGTAGGCCTATAACTATCTATATATTCTTGAATTTTAGGCTCTGTGTATTGAGTTAAAAGTTATAAGGCGACACACAGAAAACACACAATTTTTTTTACTTTAAATTCTGAATTCATTCATATATAGAACACATATGCTACGAAGCCTCTAAGTTGGTGTTTTTGGCACACAAAAAATCCACTACATCATACAAAATGTTCTTTAATACACGCATCTTGGCTTAATACTGTCGATTCATTAAGAGAATTAAATTTTCTTGAACGAATTGACAGTTGGATAAGCAAATTATTGTCAACGCAGATTAATGAATATGAATGAAAGCCTCAATTCTGTTTATAATTTTATTTTATTGAGAATAGATAGAGCTGTATTAGAAAAAAATAAATAAGTTAATTAATATTGGTAACAATCTAAATCCAAATACATACAAACATACTTTTAAATTTAAACAAATATAAGTAAATAAAAGAATGATGATATAATGTTATGTAGTAAACACATAACAGTGGAAATTGTTTCACATAAAAACATCAACTGATATAAACAAACATTTTGGACCTGATATATAGTTGAAGTATGTATATTGAAGAATGAATGAAAATTAAATTATCTAGTTGGGGTGTTACGGCATTTTTTGATATTTTTAAAAAATTTGGAAATTTAGGCAGTTCTCAAAACTCAAAAGTTGACAACCCCTGACTGAAACAAAAATTCTATATTCTGAGCATAAAAGTTTTGTGAGCCTTAAATTTATATTTTCTGAAATTTTAGGCTCTGTGAATCAAGGGGATCAAAAGTTATAAGGGGATACACACAAACAGTCTTACTAATAAACGTGTTGTAAAAGTTACACGACCGTTCACCCGTGTAGGCAAAAACGTTACTAATAAACACCGTCTACTAGATCAGTTGGTTAACAATTGCGTATCTCTCATACAAATGAGGCTGGATTCGAACTCGCGACCACTGGATTACTAGCCCAGCGCGCTAACCGCTCTGCTATCGACCCATCTAAATTGCACGCATATTTTAGGTAGTTTAGCGGTATCAGCAGTTTTCAATCTGTCGATTGACACGGCTTCAAGACTGTAGAATTCCATAATAATTATGATAAATATGAACACATATATTTTCCACAACTAATTTATTTTGACTTCAAGACTGTAGAATTCCATAATAATTATGATAAATATGAACACATATATTTTCCACAACTAATTTATTTTGACTTCAAGACTGTAGAATTCCATAATAATTATGATAAATATGAACACATATATTTTCCACAACTAATTTATTTCGACTTCCGACGACCGTTTCGGCTTACAAGGCCATAATCAACTGATTGATCATAATCATATGTGTTCATATTTATCATAATTAATTTAGCAGTGTTTTAAGACAACTGTCATCCATCATAAATCAAGATTGATTTTGATCTGTATGTTTATATATTGGAATAATATGATGAAAAATCTTATAAATTATTTTATTATCGATATTTGTGCTAAGGAGCGAAAAGTTGTTAAAAAATTAGCTCCTTTATAATATCTACAAACGTGTTCGCATGGGTATTTGTATGATGAAATTATTCATTATATTTTCCATATTCCTATTTTAAAATGTGATAAACATATGAAAATATTGACCACGACAAATTTCAAAATTAGAATGGCGGCTCTAAGCATGTGCGGGTGCGAAAATAAAACATCGGATTATTTATATTGTAAGTCTGTTGCAACAACCCAGTTATACGGCGTTTATTAGATAGATTCTTAAATAAATGCTAAACGGGCTTAACATGGTGTGTAACTAAAACACGGGTGTGCGGTTGATTTTTATTAGTAAGACTGTAAATGTTCTACTCCGAATTCCGAGTAAATCCATGTGTGGAACATTATATGCTGCGAAACCTCTAAGATGTCGTTTTTTTACTTCAAAATTGAAAAAACCATGAAAAATATAGGCATGGCCATACTAATCTCGCATATCTTGGCTTAAAACTGTCGATTCAAGAGAAATAAATTCTCTTCAATGAATCAACAGTTGGACAAAACAAAAATTTACATAACAAGAAAAGTGAAACACAACATAAATTCCCAATATGTTTTTAAAGACAAAAAATGTTCTCTGATCAATCCCCATGAATCAACCTAAAAAATTCAATCCCCCTAAATTTTTACTAACCAATTTCCACTGTTTGTAATAAAAAGGTAATTATTTGACAGCGCAACTTAAAAAGAGTTGACAAACAGAAAAATATGCAGAACTACATTGATTGATGTAATATAAAACTAAATATGTCTACAAACATAAACAGGATAATGGAGTACATGAAAAAACATTTAAATTTCTCAATAATCATGTCTTGAAATTCTATAAGTGAAGGAACATAAAAAATGTATTATTACGTCATCTATTCTCTATTTCAATGAATGACAGCTCTCTATTGAAAATAATGATTTTGTTCAAATTATGGTATACGTTAATCAAATGATTGATTGCATAATATACCGAAAATGAAGACTTTGCTTTTATAAATAAATTTAAAACTCATTTTATAGTTGATTATGTCAAAAAACATCTTTTATTATTCTTACTTTATAACAAATGCTACAGAATAAATTTATATAAATAAGTGTGATCTATATGTTGTCATATCTGGCATACATATTTTAGTTTCATACATCTGACAACACTAAGAAATCTCACCAATACATAGAAAAAAAAACACATTATTAAGTGAAACGGACAATAATGCAAAGTAGTGAAAAAATGAGACTGAACTAAATTATATATAATCACAACATTTATCGATAGTGCATATCCCACAAAACTGAAAGGCTCTCTGACACATCGCAAATAATTTCCTGGACAGAAATAGACAAACCTTTAAGTTGTTTTATGTTAAATAACTATAGATATAAATAACTACATTTCTTACGTAAAATTTACCTTAACTGTTTAATAATCCCATACAACCGTGCTTTACAGTATTCACTCATAATCTTGTTTTTTTTTCTTCATACAATGGTGTGCACTGTGAAAAGAATGAACCTTCCCGATTATTTTGACGCTTAATTTTTGCAAGGGAATAGGTTCTGAAAAGTCAAACGTACTATGCACCGGCGCAGCATAGAAAAAAATATATCATTATGACCGCTCTTTACTTAGTCTGCGAATTCGTATTATGAACTAAAGAATTTAATAGAACGCTACATTCACGTTTTGCCGTCACTTTGACACGGGACAAAAATTGGGGAACAAAGTGTGAAGAATATGAGAGAAACAGCTCCACACGCCCCGCACAATTTTGGACAGAGTGAGGTGCAGCCATTACATGTCTTGTCTTGCTATGTGATATAGTAATTATTAGTTGCCCAAGAAGTAAAATAAAATAAGAGAAAAAGTAATATAAATCGCATGTGCAACCACTTATCATGATGATTCCTGGAATGTGTCAAGTCAGAAAAGTATTGAGCAAAAAATACCGCGTTATAACAAATCCACACATACCAAGGTCGCGTTGACGGGGATTACCTCTATAGTTTTACAGATATTCATAAATGATTATCATTCAATCAAATATACGATCAATTAATTTATAGACAGAAATTGGTCAATTGGTATTATAACATTGAATAAAATGTCAAATACAACATGTGATTTTGATATTTCATATGCCTTCTAGAAAACAAAATACATATATGCATCATTTGTTTACAGATAGATAGAATTTCGCAGTCTCTTACCCCACTCCATTGGGAACGTTTCAGAGTATGTAGCTCTATTCATCCCAGGAGCGGCTGCTCATCAGACGAAACAAGGAACTACTACGTAGCATATTTCATACCACTACCCCTAAGAGTCCGACTACAAGCGTGAAGGTCCACCTGTCATGGTGAGGTTCTCCCGTCTCAACAGTGCTCGGTAACAGGCGACTCAACAGCGAGCCTTCACCACGCATTGACAGTACTTTCAGTTCTTCAATTTCCACGCTAAGTGCGATGTAGGCTACACTGAATCATCAGTGTGGCGAGTTACCGCCGATCGGGACACGCCAGTCATGGCGGGCAGCTCCTCTACCCCATAGTACTAGTATAGGCTATTTACAGGAACCTCACCACACATTGACAGTACTTTATAGTTCTTTAATTTCCACGCCAAGTGTGATGAGTCAGTCTAGTGAGACTTTAAGGCGTCTGCCCTGCTCTTCCATAGGTTAGAATTGAAGGGGGCACCAAACTTTTGCCCAGAGTCCTAGGATAAGGCTGCTATAATATACACTATTTGTTTTAATTTAGCAGAAAGCAGTTGTCACTACATAATAATATTATAAAGTCATCATTCAAAATGGATGGGTTTTTTGACTAATGCTCAACTCTTCTCCGCACAATATTATAATACATTTTAAAAATTGCAATTGGTTGACATAATTTTGAAAGTTTACTTATTTGAAATTTATGTTTATTCTGTTGCTCACATTTTTAAAAAAAGAATACAATTGTTAAGTTTTTACAAAATATGATAGCTTTGAGAAGATATCATTGGAAATATAATATACAACAAGTCAGATTATAAGGTTCGCATATATCAATATGACACTGCCAACACACATACGAAAGGGGTGGGCCTTTAAGGGAAAAAAATCTATTCAACTTCTTCTAACAAATTACATATTCTGTCCAAAATACTATAAACTAGTACAAAGTAAATACTGCACTATTATTGCTATGCACATTTTGAAATATTAATTTATGCAAGTTGACACAATTTTTATTTATATATTAAGTAAATAACGGCAAAGTATGCATTGAATTCACTTCATAGCATCAAGTATGATAATGATTTAAAAGAATGTTGACCCAAACATGTTTTTCAATGGTGTTTCTGGAACTACTTAACAGGATACTATATCAAATATTAATTTAACACGCACCAAATAACAAGTTGCCACATTTTGGAGACTCGCTTAGTAAATTAACATCGAAATATTTATCATAAAATTTTACAATCAATTTTTAGAAATTATTCACGTTGATTTTACTTGAGTTTTATTATACAACAGAAATATATTGTTCATTATATATGTACATATGGAAATATATTTTCTGAAATTTTAATTTTTAAAATAAATCATTAGAAAAATAAAATTTACATAGATAAAACATTGATATTATTTTTGTAAATATTGTATTCAGTAGATTGACAAGTAAATAATTGAGGATTCTCTTCAGATATACTAGTGGCCACAAAGCAATATGATGTCAAAACAAAAATGAATAAGAAAAATAATAATTCCTAAGAAACGGTCAGATAATTGTTTGACTGTGATAATTAGTTTTCTTTGTTTGTAACTTTCTGTACATATAATTTGTAAACTAGTGGATCTATTGCCAAACAGCAAATTCTTCCAATCAACAGAAGTTCTGGTGAATACTTTAATATCACAAAAAAAATTAAAAAGAATAAGTAAAAGTAATTGTACACTAATCTTCAAGAAATCTATAAACAATTTTTTTAGGAGCATAATATTGTTACTATAGGTTCATATTTTCATTTTACACATAGAATTAGGCTCTAGGCATATACAGTCGAACTTACATAATTATAATGAGGAAATATTCAATACTGTGCGTCTGTTTTCTTGCAAATGTTAATTTTTATAAGAAGCATCTTTCACTGATATACAAAAAAATAGATTTCTGACAACAACTGAAGCTAAAGGTGCTGTAGGATGTTTTTAATTTTAAGTGATGCATATCCTAATTTCCTAACTATTTGTACCTAACTTTGATAAAGCAAATTTAGTATAATATAACAAATTTAGTTAGTCCCTTCGTGCACATTATATCCAAGTTCAACTGCAGTATTTTTTAAGATGGTAGCTGTAAAAATAAACCTGGCAACATTATATTTCTGTTTGACATATTTGGATACTATTTTTCACTACATGTTAAAGAATTTTGAATAAATGAATAAAAATTATGCAAACATGGAGTGTTTTGTATATTGATTGCCAGTTTTGATATATCGCCTGTTTCTTTTGCATTTGTCGAATGAATATGTCGTCATCTATAACAGGAATAATCGTTATCTTAAATCATGTCCAGATTTCCAGAAAGCCGAAACTATGAAAAAAAGGAAAGTCACCCCAATACGCTAAAAATTGGTACAATATTGTTTGTTATTTATACAAACATGATGTTCCACTTAAGATTTCAAACATGATGTTCCACTTAAGATTTATGTGAAGATAAAAGTAGTTGTATGTATGCATTTATAAACATAATATTAGTTTTTTGTCACATCAAACTTTTACAAATCATAGCTAACACAAATACATTATTCCATATTTGGAATTATATAATTTTTCATATCATGCATCTATTTAATAATTAAAATACAAAACAGAGATTCTCTTGCAAAGTTTTCACCTATTTTTTTCTATAAATAATTTCCTATAACTAACCTAAGAAAGAATCCCAATTATTATTTGTCTTAAAAATACAATTTCTTAAATTTGAATCCAGTTTATTTAATTACATACAGTAAAATAACATAAATTTATATTTTTGATTATGATGAATAAAACAAATAAAATATGTATCAGTTGAATAAAAACTCATTCATAAAAAATGTATTTGTGAATTATTGGGGCTATTACATTGTTTGGTCCGAAATTAACTGTTTCCTACTTTGTGTCCATTATACTATTTTATTCCTAGAATGTCTCTGTTCAGTATCATTTGTTTTGTATCTCATGTCGATGATACACCGCTTTTATCTGTTTATATATTATTGTCAAAGCGAACACCGCCAATTTGAATATTAAATATTTGTATGTCTATTTTTACAATCCATTATTCAAAGGGATATGTCATGTAAATCATGATAAAATTAAATTTTCAAATTTTCTTGAAGCGTATAGCCCCTACAGTTACTTCGAAATTTTAGTTTTATACATGTCCACATTATGCAAAACAATATAAAAGTATTGAAATCAAATCAAAATGAGTGTTGATACAATATATTTGACTAGTATCTATTATAATTTATTTCTTTGATTAAGTAAAATAAAAACACATAAAAACAGAAAATTCAAAATATTTGACACCACTACACCGTTAGCATTCCTACCAGAATATATCATTATAGTCATTTTATGTCTTGTGGAATGACATGCCTTTCAGATCCACTACTTGCTGATTGTATGTACAGTACATTTTACTTTTGATGTATATGTTAAAAATCATTAATTTCATAAATTATACATTTAACAAGACATTCTTATACACCAGTTTGACCGCTGTAAGATTTTGTCAATTTTTAATATAAGATAGTACTTAAATAAATTTATGATTTGGTTATTAAAATAATTAAATTATGAAAATAAATACTTTGCTAAATATTGATATCAAAGCAATAGTGATTTAGGTAAAAATATTGTAAATTTGATTTGAACTATTTCTCACACAATTATTGTTTCTACGGGCTGAAAACATTGTTTAATTGTAATAAAGTTCCTTTTAGTAATAAACTCATAACTTGCACATGATGTAACGTAGTTTTAACTACAAAATACAACAGAGAGAACAGAGAATGTCAAAACAGAGTGTTCTGTACATTATATGTAGTACATCAATGATAAATAGGTATATATGTATATAATATAATACAAACAAAATACAGAAAAGTATTATACATAGTACGGTGCATTTACAAAAAACCTTTGGAATGTGTATATAATATAATATGTTATTGAAAGTTATTTATAATTTTTGAGTATTAAATGGCAAAAGTAAAAATAAAAGCTGCAGATGCTTTTGCTTATCACTTGAAAATATCAATATTTTTACTATTACAATTCATTATTTATAATTAATAAATTTGAGACTAATTTCAATATCCCAATATTTAATAACACTAAGTTATAGAGAATTATGACTACATAGAAAACATACAAAATTATTAAATATTAAAAGTCTTTACTATACAAATAATATATATATGCATACAAGTTTGTATAAAACAAACAGTCCTTATTGAATAATTTCACTATAAGTGAATTATTTTTGGAATAATGCATCATATCATAGTTATACTGAATTATTTAATAAATAAGTTTCTCTACAAAAAAACAAAACACAATGTATATGTAATATATACTAAATGTAACCACTATTCATTGTCAATAAAGTATACGGAATACACTGGATGTAGGCGAATTACATATAACTTACACATTTCTTTAAAAGCCTCAGCTTACTTCAATGCAATGATAAGTATATATATATTATTACGTCTAATATATATTTAATATAAAAGCCATATGAAATCTAACATGCATTCTTATTAGGTAATGGCCGAACTAGGTAAAGTTTTTCACCTTGTTTATTAGTATAAATAGGAGCACGTTGATAATGGGCCACTAGCTGTTCCAATGCGTGAAACTTTCTCTGCCCAATACAATATAATGATCCTTCTACATGCACACGGAAATGCTTATTACGACCAGGAGCTTTCAATGAAACAGAATAATCGCCCATCTGAAATAAATATAATTGACAAATTTAATAAACATTTTAATTATTTTACACAACTATAGGTTTTTCATAAATCTTCAATTAATGATTTATATTTACTGACTTTTGTTTAAACTTGATGGCCACAACAAATGTGTAATCTTTTATTCAAGCATTATTTCTTAGTGAAAGGCAGATGCTAATGTTTTATAAATTAATGAAGCAAATAATTTATTAAAAAACAAAAAAATGGTATTTAATTCTCAGACAAGTGATCCTCTGAAAGTCTTAAGGCCAAAATAAGATCCGAGATACACGGACTGCTTGAAGCAGTCGGGTTCAACTGCTCTAGATCAGTGGTACCAACTGCATTAAACGGTTAGTTCAACTGCCAACACAACTGCTTCAAGCTGCCAGTGTTCATTCAGTTGCAGCATGGAGTTGTAGCGGCAGCTTAGAGCAGTCGTGTTGCAGTTGAACCAGACCGGAAGTCATACTGCTTCAAGCGTTTCGTATATTGTAAACGAGAATCTTGTATTGGAACTGTAAAGTTCCAATACAAGACTTAAACTGTTAAAGAAAGACATATTCTTTATTAATTGATATAAGTGATGAAAACACTTTTTTGCACCCTAGTGCAAGTGGTGACTTTATTGTCAAATGGCAATTTGGAAGCTCACACGAAAATCAAAATGCACTTTTTTTGACAAATGTAATATGCCATTCAGTTATTTCAACAATATTTACTTTGATTTTTAATATATTATTGAAACAGGTCATTTTATCGTGATTTAACAATTGTTCAAGTAAATAAAAATTAATTACATTAGTTTCACTGTCTCTGATAAGAAAATCTCCATCGTGTCCGTGCTGATTGAGAAGTGTATCACACTGTGTACGTGTGATAGCTCCATAATACCAAGGTTTTCCAGCCAATGCACTGGCAGCAGCTCTCACCATAGATTGAGACATTGTACCACCTCCTTCACCACCTCCGCTTTCACTGAATAAATATATAATTATCTATTAACTAAAATGTCACATACTCATTTCATTCTTTAATTGTCTATGTAAAAACTTACCATTTAACAATATTATAATTAAAATTGATTGAGATCTTTATTTATTGAGGCTGGAAAGGCAAAATAAATGACATTTTCTTATTTATGCAACATTAAATTGAGATGAGAAGATGAGGTGAAGTTGATGTCTGAAGAGCTGCAAACGTCTATACAAAAAATCACATGCGGCTTGCAAGCTGCTTATGCTGACCTATCCAGGAGGACAAGTCTGGTCCAACTGGCAAAATCAAAACCCTCGTGATTACTCATATCATGGATATACTTATCATATGGAGTTTTATGACATCTAAAGATATTATAGAAATCCATATATGATATGATATGGGTAATCGTAAGGGTTTTGATTTCGCTGGTTGGACCAGACTTGCCCTCCTGGATTAGTCGATAAATGCGGAATAATTTACTGTTTTTTATCATATCAATGGTGGAATCTAGTGCTCATGATATAAAACTGGGAATTAGTTACATAAAAAGGGTAATCAGAAACATGAAGTGAATAAATGGTAAAAAATATGTTAACACATAAAGTGACAACTTAAACCAACCAACCGATGAAAAATCGTTTGTCCATTTGGCCTCTATTGAAATATTGGGTTCAATTTTGAAAATGCACTAAAATTTTAAATAAAACCTCAAATTTATTCATTTTATGATTTGTATGGCTATTCTGAAGATTGAATAAAATGACAAAAGAAAATCACTACTGTATTAAAAAATGGATATAGTTTAAAGTGACAGTTTAGGGGGGCAAGTCTGGTCCGACCGGCGAAATCAAAACCCCAGTGATTACCCATATCATGGATATATAATTATCATATGGAATTCTATGACATCTAAAGATACTATAGAACTCCATATAATAATTATATCCATGATATGGGTAATCGTGAGGGTTTTGATTTCGCCGGTGGGACCAGACTTGCCCCTCTGATGAATACATTTTTGTTTATCATAAAATGTTCATTTAAATTTTAATTCATCTTCGGAAATGAAATAGTTTTTAATTATTTGTTTATATTTTGACAATGGAATATTGAGTCTACTTTTGATGATAGTAAGGACACCACTTTTGAGTTTAGACATGGTGAAAAACTGAATGAGGAATACAATACATACTTGTAGGGTTGAGTGAGGTATTCAGATAATTCTTGAAGGTAATTTCGTGGGACTAGACCAACTAGACCTTGTCCATTTCTAGCCCGATACCATTCGGGATCAGCGGCAGGTCTCTCCACAATTTCCAATCTATCTCCCTTTTCAAATGACAATTCTTGTTCATTGCTAGCAGTAAATGAATATAGTGCCACCTAAAAATTGTATATTTAATTTCATAAACATTCAAAATAATACAACTATTCTGAAAGAATAAAATGTGTAAATCAGATATGGGAAAGTTAGTAGTTCTGGATCAGTTCATTGCACGCGCCATCTGCATGCCGCACTTACAGGCTCTTAGCACTGTTGGCTCGTTGATTCCAGAGAGTTACATAATATACAAGGCTCAAAGTGCAAATAAAATGTGTAAATCAGATATGGGAAAGTTAGTAGTTCTGGATCAGTTCATTGCACGCGCCATCTGCATGCCGCACTTACAGGCTCTTAGCACTGTTGGCTCGTTGATTCCAGAGAGTTACATAATATACAAGGCTCAAAGTGCAAATAAAATGTGTAAATCAGATATGGGAAAGTTAGTAGTTCTGGATCAGTTCATTGCACGCGCCATCTGCATGCCGCACTTACAGGCTCTTAGCACTGTTGGCTCGTTGATTCCAGAGAGTTACATAATATACAAGGCTAAAAGTGCAAATAATTACTATGTACATTTTATTTGTAGCAATATTGAATCGTAGAAGAAAATAAATGGAAAATAAAATATTGAAGTAATGCATATTTTTCATTAAGCTTTAATATTTATTTTTAAGCTATTTCATAACTTCATCAGTTAACTAAATTTTAATTTTTAATAGTATACAGTTATAGTATACAGGTAAAAAGCTTAGTACTATATCTGAAATATTTAATTTGCCAATTTTGCAATGTTTTTGGCGAATAACGTGAATTTTCACATTTTAGAAAAATAACTCCAAAAAAAGTTGAATTTCAAAAGAATTATTTAAAATAAAATTTCTGCGGGTGAAATGTACACAGCCAATGCATTAAATATAGTCAAATTAAAATAAGACAACATGACTATAATAATTTGTTTGTTGACAAAAGAAAGAAAGCTTGATTCATATAGGTTTCTATCCTCCTATAATACTGTTTTGGCAGACAGAAAAACATCTTGGCTACGATAGTGATTCTTAATTTTTAATCTAAAAAAAATTTTAAAACAAAGGATATTGTTTTTTACGTATATAAATAAATTTGTTTTTAATAAAAAATTCTGTTTGAATACTATATTTAAAGTGTAATGTATTTGTTTGTAACCTTTCAAACGTTATTAAATCATTATTAAGGAAATTATTTAAGCATATTATCATTTATAGTGAAAAAAGAACTTGCAAATCTAAATTATGTGTTGACTTCTCTTAATTTACATATGAGGAGGTTAAAAGCAAAAGTGACAATCTCGAAAATCGTGACATTTTGAGTTAATGATGTAGTATTGTTCTTCATAATTTTATTTATAATCTCTATAGAGGTTAAACTGCAAAAGTGACAAAAAAACGTACAAAAACGATGTTAAAAAGTGGGATTAGAAGCAAAAGTGCCAATCTCAATGACAGCTCACATGCAAATACGCCATCGTTCGTTTTAGCCAATCACAGTTCACATGCAAATACGCCATCGTTCGTTTTAGCCAATCACAGTTTAGATTGCGAACTACCGCAACAACTTCATGTAGATTCGTGTCATATTAAATTTCTTCAAGTGTTGTTGATGTTAGCAGCGTGTTTTTTATTAATTTTTATTAGTTTTCTTTAAGTCTGATCGCAATGAACATTAATACTTATCCAGTAACCACGGAGAAAGGCAGGAAAAGAAGTGTTAACAAAGCAAAGTGGAAAAGAAACATAGAAATGATCAAAAGGTAAGTGTCCAAATTCGTATGGAGTTTAGTAGTAGTACACCATGTCCCAGAAAGTCGGTACATGTTTAGTGATGATTAAGATATTTTAATATAGTTTTTCCTTTTTTTAATTGTTTGTTCAAAAAAAATTATATACAATCTTAAAAAAATACCAACTTGTGCTATATATAAATAAAAACTTGTGTTAACAAAAATTTCAATATAAAAAATACAATTTTCAATTTATTTCAACGTAGATTTATTCAAAAGTATATATTTTTATTTTTTGCTCATTTTATGCTTTGACTTTATACTACCACTATTTACTATCATTGTCAATATTTTTTTTATTGTTAAATATTTTTATGTGTCTTTTTTTCTTTGCGTAATTTTTCGATTAACTTATAAGTAATATCTAAGTACCTACCTATCTACATACGTGTGTTTACATATTTTTTAGCTATAAATATAATTGTTTTTATTATTTTCTATAATTGTTTAGACAGAGTATTCGGGTTGATTGAAAAGGATATTAAAAAACAAGAAGAGGTCATCCAACCGGAAGAATATCTAGAAGTTTTTCGAAAATTTGGAACAGTGAAAAGACTTTCAGAAAACTTTGTCTACGATTGGAAAAGTGAGGCAGCCAATATTTTGAAACCAACCGGCTCATGGCATTTTAAAATAAACATGTGTAAAAGATTCTACATTAAACGTGCAAGTAATCATAATATACTTCTAAAAGGCGAAACTCGCTATCGAGTCGATCTGGGAGACTACAAGTTGGTCTTGAAGAAAGAAAAATCTGTTTCTGATATACGGCTTAGACCTCAAAATGCAGTAAAAATAAAAGAAGACAAAATTAAGGACGTTGCCAACCTTTTGTGCAAACATTATGGAAGCGAGTGGAAGAATATACCAAATTTAATATTTAACAAGAATATAGTGGATGGTGTCAACGAAAATAATGAATTTTATGAAGAAGCTGAAGAGATTTGCAAGTCAATAGAAAATGCCTCCGATGGATTGATGATTTAACATAATTTATTATATTTCTTTCATATTTTTTTATGAATGTTTTTCTAAAAAAACTTTGTTACGTATATTTTTTTATAATTTTCTTTTTTTAAAAACTCTGCTGGCGTGGTATTTTTTTATGTGCCACCCTGTCAGTTTTTGAAGAATGTTGTGTGCAAAACCGCCACTCTCCATCAATGTCAGATGCAAAAGCGCCAACTTCCTCTTTTTACGTGCAAAACTGCCAATCTCCATTTTTTATATTTGTTTTTCTCAGCATTCCATTGATATTTTTTTAATATGACTATTGTAAAATTATATAAATAAATAAATCTTCATAACAAAATATTTTTTTTTATATCTAACACTTATATTTTATAGATATCATATTTTCGCATTTTTCTCAAATTAATCTCACTACGACTTTGGCACTTTTGCTTTTAACCTCCTCATATCTTTGTAGAAAATAACATCGATTTCTTAAAAATAACTCCGCTTTTCTGAAAAAATAACACCCCTTTTCAACAAAAAATTACAGCCCTTATACAAAAAAATAACGCAAATAATTCAGGTCTCTAGTAATAATCAATTATTCAGTAATATTAAATAGATAATGCTTTGAAAAAAGTACGTAATATATTTTTTAATGAATTGTTTTAATCAATTTTGTTTTCTATTTAAATGCAATATTACGGGTAATATGGATATTTTTGAAAGTTGACGCTAGATTTACACATATTTCCATTTATTTAAAGGTAATTATTATCTGTTTACTTTGCTGGCAACACAACACCTTTCCAAGCAACTTAGTAACTCTGGCACAGCTCACTGCGCCTTATAGAGATTTGACATATTATGAGGAGTGCCTCGAAGCCTTGGGACTGACAATGTTTAAAGAATAAAGAATGAGGGGCGACCTCGTTGAGACATTCAAAGAGTTGAACAATCATTATTACGACTGTTTTGAACTGCCCCATACATACACTCACAATCAAAACGAGCACTTGTGGCAATAGCCTGAAGTTAAGTAGAAGTGTGTTTGGTCAGAATCCACATAAACACTTCCTGAGTAACAGAGTGATGGATGCTTGGAACAGGCTGCCCCAGGATCTGGTTGTTGCTGAGAGTGTCAACTCTTTAAAAAACATACTAGACGGATTGCGGTGACATCGTGGACATATTCAAGCATATCAGCTTTGTGCTGCCTGCTTGGCAAGCCAAAAATAATAATAATAATGTAGGTATTGTATATAAGTAAGGTATATATATATTCATTATATTTCCTGTAATTGCTTATAAACATAACTATATTCCTTTTTATCGGAGCTCCTCGTTGCTGTCCGTGGGCCTCTTCAAGGTCCCATTGGACATGCGGACTTAGTGATCTCGAAGAACAATTACAAAGCCTTCAAACGATTTTGCCATAGATACGGTGCCTTATTATCCGAAGATTCTCACTGACTTTTCTGTTTCCAGAGATCTTGGTCACTTCTCTGATGCCCTATATATATGGATCTGAAGTCGCCGACAGTCCGCAAGTGTGAATCTCAATTCGCACTTGTTGATTGTTCTTTTTGCACCATGGTGCCGAGATTGCTAATCTAGAGGGCTCCATGAGCTACTCTTCGTGCCATGCATTGTTTTTTTTTATCATTCATTCTAGCGTTCTGCGAAGGGGCCGTTGACAGTCCCCATATGCGGAGCGAGTGGTGGTGGGAGTAGCGATAACTATATTCCTGATTCTACTTTTCATTCCTTCAAGTAACTCAACACCTTAACAGCTTTTAGATTCTCCCGGTTCTGCGCTACTGCGCTGTGCACCAACACATTTTGATGAAGTGGGTTAACACATCCAGCGCAGTGAACAGAGTCCGCTAAACTGCGCGGCGCAGTGTTACACATCTCTAGTGTAAATAACAGAGGAGCATGTATAAAAAGATGTATGAATGTGAGTGAGGCGATGAATTTATTCATAGACAAAAATCTATGAAGCTCGGTTCTCTCTGCTTACCCCAATAACAGGGACATGGCATTATGGTATGTATGTATAAGAACTTAAAAAATAGTCAATTATAACAAATAGTTTAAAAAAAATGAGGACAAATAGTTTAACAAAAATTGCATATTTTTATTACATGAATTAAAAACAAAAGTTTTTGTTTCACTGTTATAGAGAGACTTTTGTACTTTTAAATTTACGTTATTACAGAGTTCCTATCGACTTCCGGAAAACTGAATAAATTATTTAAGTTCCCGTTGAGATCTAATCTTTCCATAGATATGTCATATTTAAGTCAAGTCTTGTGCAGATCAAATTTGAAAAATGTTCAGTTGAATATTTCCAAAGATTGTTTTTCAAAATTTCCATTGCTTACTAAAGATTTCATTTCTGACATATCATTCTGCACAGAAATATGTAGATTAAGCTTCACAACAAAATAAATATCAAAAAAATAATAAAAAATACTGATATAAATCTTTGTTTTAATCTTATTACACATAGAAATAGAACTAACCACTATATCGAGAACATTTTCAGCCATTGCATATGTATGGACAGTGTCATCTGCATCTCCTTCTTCACTTGTATAGTTCGATGGAAACCTAAAAACATACATGAGTTCTAGAGAAAAAAAAAAATATGTATACTATTATTCAACAGCATTGTTTCCACATATTTTTTATTCAATATGTAAAAAACGAAGAGCAGAAATTAAAGGGTAAAAACAAAACACGAGGGTAAAGGGGATTTGTAATTTTCTTACTTTCTGATCATCAAATTTATGAAAAATATTACATATTTATTTATTTGTAACTTTCTGTACACATAATTTGTACACTGGCAGACTAATTGCCAAATAACTATTTCTTCTAACCAACCAGAGTCAATGTTAAATGTATAATATAGTGTGTACTATGGCAATAAGGTAATAACATGACAAAAATAAAAAGAAAATGCAGATTACAGAATAGAAAAAAAAGGTTGAACACAAAAACAGTCCATAACAATGTAAGGAAAACAAAAGGATAAAAAGAGAAAGAGGGGAGGAAGAAGAAATCAGGTTATCACCAAAAAGAATTATAAAAAAACAACTTGTATTATCATAGTGATTTTACTGAAAATATCATAAAAGCTAGCTTAAAGAATGTATCCTTTTCTTCATGACCACATTATTTGCAAAATTATAGCAGAATGATTGAATTTAGAGTCTTAACAATAGTTAGGTTAATTATACCATCCAGTCTGTCCTTGAGACTGTCCTCGCCACCAGCCATCGTTGCTTTTTTCCAATATGAGGATGCGGGTTCCTTTGGTAAGAGACAATTCGTCGGGTTGTTGAGCTTGATAGTTGTACTTCACTACAGCTGTGCCTATTGCGTCAGCAGGATCGGGTGGAGGACGGCGAGCCCCACCAGGTGAACCATGAGTTGGTGAACCTTGACTAGGAAGGGTTTTAGATCCAGAGCCTTTCTTTACCTTTTTCTTTATGCTGAAATAAAAAATATATATTTTAGTTATGTAATACCTATGAACATTCAAATAAATAAAAATATCTTCATTCATATACCAGGACTTTTGAAAATTGTTCATCTACCTATTCACAATACAGAAGCCATCTTTTAGACACAAATAATAAGTGAAATTGCGAGGAAACTGTAAAAAAAAATCAGGGCTGTTGAGTTTAAGACCCAATGTCATAAAAAGTTGACGAATGACACAGACTTTTTTATTACTTTCATCAATGAGGTACTACTGCATGCATCAACTACTGCATGTTATTTGAGTACTTGAGTGTACTTATCTAATAATGAGGTACCTATGCATCAACTACTTATCTAATAATGAGGTACCTATACATCAATGAGGTACCTATGCATCAACTACTGCATGTTATTTGAGTACTTGAGTGTACTTATCTAATAATACAGTGATAGGCAAACTTTTTAAGGGGAGGGCCAGATAAAATAAAAAATTATCTAGGCGGGCCGAAAAAAAATTTAAAAAACAGATTTCTATAAGTGATAAAGTATATTTTTGATTTTTACATCACACACAGCTTATATTATATAGATTATACTTATATTATAAGAAAACGAGTGGGTTGTGGCCAACACTAAACTCTCCACACCAAAGTAAGCGTTCATATTTTCTTCTTGAAATGTCGACAATCTCAATATGGTAAAGAATGCTTATGATGTATGAAATATTTTAATAAAAGCAGATAAATTTTGTTTTAAACGTGAAGAACGTGAGAGCATTTTGAAAAATTTGACACGTGATATCATATGAAGAAATTTTATGATATCTATGGAAAGCTAATCAGTTCTAAGTTCAAGCTATTAATACTCTTGTATCAATATGAAATCAAAGAACTGAACATTGACAAACATAAAAAATTTAAATAAAATAAAATAAATTAAAACAAATAACTTTGTTTACTTCTACTATTGTAAACACCTTTAATTTATGAAAGGGGTTATAACGTTTTCGAGCGTGTGCTCATCCTCAGTAACCACTTATTACTAACTTAAAACTAATGACAGACTACTTAACTATGTTGGCGGGCGGACGGAGGAAGAAGGGGGTGGTGGATGGGGGGGGGTGATAGTGGGTGTGGTTAATATTTTTATAAGGGGAGAATTTATTAGTGGGTGTTGTATATTTAAAATTTGGTTTTTGGGGGCTCTATTTATTTCGATTGATTCTAGAATATCTAATTTTTTCCCCTTATTACACCTATGTAAAATTTCTACGTCTCTGAAGTCGAATGTATGTCCTGTTAGTCTGGCGTGGTCCGCGATATCTGAGTTGATAGAAAAGTTTTTTATTGCCTTTATATGTTCAGAAATCCTGGTTTTTATTTTCCTTCCACTTTGTCCGATGTACTGGTTTTCACAATTGTGACAATTTAATTTATAGACCCCACTATTGTTCAGCACACTAATTTTTGTTTTATTGTTCAATATATATTTTTTGATACTATTATCCGTGTATAGTGCAGGTTTAATTTTCATATCTTTACATATGTTTAGTAAATTTGAAGTAAGTTTTCCTGTGTATAAAATTCTTCTCCAAGGTTTATCTTCTTGATGGTCAAATACTCGATAATACACAAATTTATTGATGGCCGACTCTTGTTCTTTTTTACGAATCTTTTTGACGATCAGTTTTTCATCAAAACCATTGTTTTTTGCGATTGTTTTGATCGTTTCTACTTCTGTGTTGTAATTTTTTGTTGTCAGGGGTAGCGATGTGAGTCTGTGGATCATCGAGTTAAACGCTGCCATTTTTTGGGATAATGGGTGGCAAGATTCTGCATGTATGATGTTGTCTGCATATGTTTCTTTTCTGTATATCTTAAATATGAATTTTCCATTTTCAATTGATATTGTTGTATCTAAGAAATTTAATGTGTTATTATCTCCTATTTCACAAGTAAATTCTATTTTGTGATGTTGGGCATTAAACAATTTTAACAAATTGGTTAATTGTCTTTTGGACCCTTTAAATGTAAAAAATACATCGTCGACATACCTCTGATAAAAATAAATGTTTTGTACCAATTGATTCGTTGATGATAGAATTTTGTTTTCAAGGTTATCCATAAATATGTCTGCGAGTAACGGGGATAATGGATTGCCCATGGGGAGTCCGTTAGTCTGTGTGTAGTATTCTTCTTTGAAGCAGAAATAATTTTGGTGAATGGATACATGTATCATAGTATATATATCGTTTTTAAGGATACTATCTTCACATTTTTCTTCTAAAATTTCTTTTAAGTATTGTAATGCTTCTTGAACTGGAACGTTTGTAAATAAACTTTTTACGTCGAACGATACAAGAGTGCTGTTTTCTGGAGGTATGTTATGTTGTAAATTGTTACAGAATTCTATTGAATTTTTAATTGCATACTTTGGTTTAAACTGAGTAACTTTTAAAAACAAATCGTTAACATATTTGGATACCAGGTATGACGGTGCATTTATGTAGGATACCACAGGTCTCATTGGATTATTTTCTTTATGAATCTTGGAAAGTCCATATAATTGTGGGGATTTTGGGTTCATTGTTATATATTTATATGATCTATGTTTGTCTATTGTTTTTGATTTCTTGAGTGTTTCTTTTATTTGTTTTTGGTATTTTTCGGTGGGGTCTTCGGGTATTTTCTCAAATGTTGTATTGTCGGTGATTATGTCGTAAATTTTATTGTTATAGTCGGATTTGTAAAGGATAACGATTGAATTTCCTTTGTCTGCTTTGGTACATACTAAATCTTTTTCTTTTATTATTTGTACGAACTCTTTCATTGTCTTCTGGTAATTATTGTTACTTAGATATTTTTGGTTTTTATTTAGTTTTTCAATGAATTTGGCGCATTTGTGTTTATTTAAATCATCTAATGCTATGTCTAGGTCGATAATCAGGTTTTGTAAACAGTGTTTATTATGCATCGGATCAATATTAAATTTGGCCCCCTTCTCCAGTAGTTTGATGTGTTTTTCTTCAAAGGTTTCATTTGTACAGTTGACAACACGATGATGGAATTTTATTGAATCATTGTTGTTGTTGTTTTTTGTGTTTTTATTTGTTTTTGATGCTTGGATTAGGTTCTTCAGTTTCTTATCCAAAGTTTTCTTTTTTAAGCTTGCGTGTAAACTTATCTGTTCATATATTTTATCTTCAATTATGTCCCATTCCACTGGATGTAATTCTGATGTAAGTTGATTATGCAGGAAAAAAATGTATTTCTTCAAGTCATTTTGTATTGTAAAAGCATTTTTAATTTCTTTTTTCATCCACACTATTTGACCAATTTCTTTTGCTTCACAAGCTGATTTTGAACTATTTTTGCACTTTAATAAACAATATTTTGGAAACACTTTATTTTTAAGACACTTTTGATTGAAGTAGATTTTTAGTGACAGTAGTCTGTCTTTCAGTCTTAACTTAAGTAACTTCCTCACTTTCATTGCCGTACAAGCTGATAACAATTCTTCGAATTTTTCGTGAGAAACTTTGTAGAAGTTCATTTTAAATAAAATAAAATAAATTAAAACAAATAACTTTGTTTACTTCTACTATTGTAAACACCTTTAATTTATGAAAGGGGTTATAACGTTTTCGAGCGTGTGCTCATCCTCAGTAACCACTTATTACTAACTTAAAACTAATGACAGACTACTTAACTATGTTGGCGGGCGGACGGAGGAAGAAGGGGGTGGTGGATGGGGGGGGGTGATAGTGGGTGTGGTTAATATTTTTATAAGGGGAGAATTTATTAGTGGGTGTTGTATATTTAAAATTTGGTTTTTGGGGGCTCTATTTATTTCGATTGATTCTAGAATATCTAATTTTTTCCCCTTATTACACCTATGTAAAATTTCTACGTCTCTGAAGTCGAATGTATGTCCTGTTAGTCTGGCGTGGTCCGCGATATCTGAGTTGATAGAAAAGTTTTTTATTGCCTTTATATGTTCAGAAATCCTGGTTTTTATTTTCCTTCCACTTTGTCCGATGTACTGGTTTTCACAATTGTGACAATTTAATTTATAGACCCCACTATTGTTCAGCACACTAATTTTTGTTTTATTGTTCAATATATATTTTTTGATACTATTATCCGTGTATAGTGCAGGTTTAATTTTCATATCTTTACATATGTTTAGTAAATTTGAAGTAAGTTTTCCTGTGTATAAAATTCTTCTCCAAGGTTTATCTTCTTGATGGTCAAATACTCGATAATACACAAATTTATTGATGGCCGACTCTTGTTCTTTTTTACGAATCTTTTTGACGATCAGTTTTTCATCAAAACCATTGTTTTTTGCGATTGTTTTGATCGTTTCTACTTCTGTGTTGTAATTTTTTGTTGTCAGGGGTAGCGATGTGAGTCTGTGGATCATCGAGTTAAACGCTGCCATTTTTTGGGATAATGGGTGGCAAGATTCTGCATGTATGATGTTGTCTGCATATGTTTCTTTTCTGTATATCTTAAATATGAATTTTCCATTTTCAATTGATATTGTTGTATCTAAGAAATTTAATGTGTTATTATCTCCTATTTCACAAGTAAATTCTATTTTGTGATGTTGGGCATTAAACAATTTTAACAAATTGGTTAATTGTCTTTTGGACCCTTTAAATGTAAAAAATACATCGTCGACATACCTCTGATAAAAATAAATGTTTTGTACCAATTGATTCTTTGATGATAGAATTTTGTTTTCAAGGTTATCCATAAATATGTCTGCGAGTAACGGGGATAATGGATTGCCCATGGGGAGTCCGTTAGTCTGTGTGTAGTATTCTTCTTTGAAGCAGAAATAATTTTGGTGAATGGATACATGTATCATAGTATATATATCGTTTTTAAGGATACTATCTTCACATTTTTCTTCTAAAATTTCTTTTAAGTATTGTAATGCTTCTTGAACTGGAACGTTTGTAAATAAACTTTTTACGTCGAACGATACAAGAGTGCTGTTTTCTGGAGGTATGTTATGTTGTAAATTGTTACAGAATTCTATTGAATTTTTAATTGCATACTTTGGTTTAAACTGAGTAACTTTTAAAAACAAATCGTTAACATATTTGGATACCAGGTATGACGGTGCATTTATGTAGGATACCACAGGTCTCATTGGATTATTTTCTTTATGAATCTTGGAAAGTCCATATAATTGTGGGGATTTTGGGTTCATTGTTATATATTTATATGATCTATGTTTGTCTATTGTTTTTGATTTCTTGAGTGTTTCTTTTATTTGTTTTTGGTATTTTTCGGTTTTTCTTTGGTATTTTTCGGTTTCGACTTTTCTATCAACTCAGATATCGCGGACCACGCCAGACTAACAGGACATACATTCGACTTCAGAGACGTAGAAATTTTACATAGGTGTAATAAGGGGAAAAAATTAGATATTCTAGAATCAATCGAAATAAATAGAGCCCCCAAAAACCAAATTTTAAATATACAACACCCACTAATAAATTCTCCCCTTATAAAAATATTAACCACACCCACTATCACCCCCCCCCATCCACCACCCCCTTCTTCCTCCGTCCGCCCGCCAACATAGTTAAGTAGTCTGTCATTAGTTTTAAGTTAGTAATAAGTGGTTACTGAGGATGAGCACACGCTCGAAAACGTTATAACCCCTTTCATAAATTAAAGGTGTTTACAATAGTAGAAGTAAACAAAGTTATTTGTTTTAATTTATTTTATTTTATTTAAAATGAACTTCTACAAAGTTTCTCACGAAAAATTCGAAGAATTGTTATCAGCTTGTACGGCAATGAAAGTGAGGAAGTTACTTAAGTTAAGACTGAAAGACAGACTACTGTCACTAAAAATCTACTTCAATCAAAAGTGTCTTAAAAATAAAGTGTTTCCAAAATATTGTTTATTAAAGTGCAAAAATAGTTCAAAATCAGCTTGTGAAGCAAAAGAAATTGGTCAAATAGTGTGGATGAAAAAAGAAATTAAAAATGCTTTTACAATACAAAATGACTTGAAGAAATACATTTTTTTCCTGCATAATCAACTTACATCAGAATTACATCCAGTGGAATGGGACATAATTGAAGATAAAATATATGAACAGATAAGTTTACACGCAAGCTTAAAAAAGAAAACTTTGGATAAGAAACTGAAGAACCTAATCCAAGCATCAAAAACAAATAAAAACACAAAAAACAACAACAACAATGATTCAATAAAATTCCATCATCGTGTTGTCAACTGTACAAATGAAACCTTTGAAGAAAAACACATCAAACTACTGGAGAAGGGGGCCAAATTTAATATTGATCCGATGCATAATAAACACTGTTTACAAAACCTGATTATCGACCTAGACATAGCATTAGATGATTTAAATAAACACAAATGCGCCAAATTCATTGAAAAACTAAATAAAAACCAAAAATATCTAAGTAACAATAATTACCAGAAGACAATGAAAGAGTTCGTACAAATAATAAAAGAAAAAGATTTAGTATGTACCAAAGCAGACAAAGGAAATTCAATCGTTATCCTTTACAAATCCGACTATAACAATAAAATTTACGACATAATCACCGACAATACAACATTTGAGAAAATACCCGAAGACCCCACCGAAAAATACCAAAAACAAATAAAAGAAACACTCAAGAAATCAAAAACAATAGACAAACATAGATCATATAAATATATAACAATGAACCCAAAATCCCCACAATTATATGGACTTTCCAAGATTCATAAAGAAAATAATCCAATGAGACCTGTGGTATCCTACATAAATGCACCGTCATACCTGGTATCCAAATATGTTAACGATTTGTTTTTAAAAGTTACTCAGTTTAAACCAAAGTATGCAATTAAAAATTCAATAGAATTCTGTAACAATTTACAACATAACATACCTCCAGAAAACAGCACTCTTGTATCGTTCGACGTAAAAAGTTTATTTACAAACGTTCCAGTTCAAGAAGCATTACAATACTTAAAAGAAATTTTAGAAGAAAAATGTGAAGATAGTATCCTTAAAAACGATATATATACTATGATACATGTATCCATTCACCAAAATTATTTCTGCTTCAAAGAAGAATACTACACACAGACTAACGGACTCCCCATGGGCAATCCATTATCCCCGTTACTCGCAGACATATTTATGGATAACCTTGAAAACAAAATTCTATCATCAACGAATCAATTGGTACAAAACATTTATTTTTATCAGAGGTATGTCGACGATGTATTTTTTACATTTAAAGGGTCCAAAAGACAATTAACCAATTTGTTAAAATTGTTTAATGCCCAACATCACAAAATAGAATTTACTTGTGAAATAGGAGATAATAACACATTAAATTTCTTAGATACAACAATATCAATTGAAAATGGAAAATTCATATTTAAGATATACAGAAAAGAAACATATGCAGACAACATCATACATGCAGAATCTTGCCACCCATTATCCCAAAAAATGGCAGCGTTTAACTCGATGATCCACAGACTCACATCGCTACCCCTGACAACAAAAAATTACAACACAGAAGTAGAAACGATCAAAACAATCGCAAAAAACAATGGTTTTGATGAAAAACTGATCGTCAAAAAGATTCGTAAAAAAGAACAAGAGTCGGCCATCAATAAATTTGTGTATTATCGAGTATTTGACCATCAAGAAGATAAACCTTGGAGAAGAATTTTATACACAGGAAAACTTACTTCAAATTTACTAAACATATGTAAAGATATGAAAATTAAACCTGCACTATACACGGATAATAGTATCAAAAAATATATATTGAACAATAAAACAAAAATTAGTGTGCTGAACAATAGTGGGGTCTATAAATTAAATTGTCACAATTGTGAAAACCAGTACATCGGACAAAGTGGAAGGAAAATAAAAACCAGGATTTCTGAACATATAAAGGCAATAAAAAACTTTTCTATCAACTCAGATATCGCGGACCACGCCAGACTAACAGGACATACATTCGACTTCAGAGACGTAGAAATTTTACATAGGTGTAATAAGGGGAAAAAATTAGATATTCTAGAATCAATCGAAATAAATAGAGCCCCCAAAAACCAAATTTTAAATATACAACACCCACTAATAAATTCTCCCCTTATAAAAATATTAACCACACCCACTATCACCCCCCCCCATCCACCACCCCCTTCTTCCTCCGTCCGCCCGCCAACATAGTTAAGTAGTCTGTCATTAGTTTTAAGTTAGTAATAAGTGGTTACTGAGGATGAGCACACGCTCGAAAACGTTATAACCCCTTTCATAAATTAAAGGTGTTTACAATAGTAGAAGTAAACAAAGTTATTTGTTTTAATTTATTTTATTTTATTTAAAATGAACTTCTACAAAGTTTCTCACGAAAAAATTCGAAGAATAAAAAATTTCTCTTGTTACATATAAGTTTCATACAAAAATCCATTAAATAAAATATAATTTTTCAAACCGTTGAATATTTTTCTTTTAACATTGACCAACTTTGAATACGATTTTTGGTTTGTATAAATAGTTGAAACCAAATTAAAATATCTCTAATTTCCAGGTCGTGAGAGCATTTTTTCAGTTTTTTTTTTTTTTTTTAATTTATTTATTATAAACAATACAATACAATACAATGTTGATTACATACTAGAGTTAGAAGTTACATATGTTTGTGTATGTGTGTGTGAGGGTGTGTGTGTGTGTGTGTGAGGGTGTGTGTGTATTTGTGTTTGTGAGGGTGTGTATGTATGTGTGTGTGTGTGTGCGTGCGTGTGTATATGTATTATTTAATGATGTGTTGTAAATGATAGAATACGATGAACACCTCACTAGGAAGTCCTGTGCCGAGGTGTTCATTACAACAGTTGTGTGACAGATACACATAAACTATAAACTATATACACATTGTGTATATAGTTTTCGAATCAAATTATACATTAAATTGTTATTGAGAAAAAAAATTGTGAAGCTTAATTATATTTGATTGGGTGTGATTATATTATTGATTTGTTCTGAACCGGTGCTGTTTATCCATGCTGTTATGTGTTTTTTGTATTTTTGTGACGATGTGTTATGTGGTAGCAGTTTTAATGAGGTTGGTAGGCTATTGTGTAGTTTGATGGCATAGTATTTAAAGTGTCTTTGTCCATGGGTAGTTTGCAACTTTGGGATATTTATTGTGTTGGTGATGGAAGATCTTGTTGTTCTTGGAGGTTGTGTATAGTGGGTATGTTATGTTTAAAATGGTACAGAAGTGCAGATCTTGCGTATAGTTGACGAAGTGTCATAACTTCCAGAGTCTTGAAAATTTCTGTGGAGCTTGTTCTGTATGGCACATTCAGTATGCTTTTTATTATTGATTTTTGTGCCTTGCTAACCGAGTCTATTGCAATATTTGTTGAACCTCCCCAGGCCAGCAATCCATAGGAAATGATTGATTGGCATATTGCAAAGTAAATTGATCGCAATATCTGACGTGGGAAGATGTTTTTTATGTTGTTTATTAGATACAGCACTTTTTAAAGTTTGTTTGTAATGTATTCAGTGTGTGTTGACCATCGTAGATTTTTGTCAATTAAAATACCCAAATATTTGATATCATTTACTCTTTCAATACACTCACATTGACAAATGTTCAAGTTTTGTATGCAAGTGTGTGATTTAATAGTAATTGGTGCATAGGGTTGTCCTCTTTCTGTTATACTATGTGTAATGTATTTAGTTTTTGATGTGTTAAGTGTTAGGGTGTATTCATTTAACCATTTATTAATGATGCTTAGCCCTTTATCTGCTTTTTTATACACCATGTGCCAGGTATCAGCATGAAAAAGTAATGCTGTATCATCAGCAAAAGTCACAATTTCACCATCAATATCCAACTTGCACAGATCATTTACGTAGATAAGGAATAGAAGTGGTCCGAGAATACTACCTTGAGGAACGCCGTATTTAATGGGAAGTTGATTACTCAACCTCCCACCGATCCTTACCTGCTGAAGTCTTTCTGACATAATACTTTTTAACAAATCGAGCTCTTTACCTTTAACACCAATTCTATCTAGTTTTGCAAAGAGTTTATCGTGTGAAATTGTATCAAAAGCCTTACTTAGGTCTAAAAACTTTTTGATCACTTTTTGTTTTTTGTCCAAATTGTTCATTATATAGTCAGTGACAGTGCAAATGGCTTTTTCGGTGTTCTTGTTTTTACGAAAACCAAATTGATTGTTTGAGAGTAGATTATTTGTTTCTAGGTAATGTTGTAATTGTTGTTTAATAGTTTTTTCCAAGATTTTTGAAAACGTGTTTAGAAGTGTAATGGGTCTATAATTATTAACATCGTTTTTTTACCTGATTTGTAGATAGGTACAATAAGACCTTCTTTTAATTTACGTGGGAAGGTTCCGGATGTAATGCTGAGATTTATCAAATATGTAAGTGGTGAGACGATTTGGTCCTGAAGTAGTTTAATTGTTTTGGCATCTATACCGTCGGTCCCTGTCGTGTTGCTATCTTTTAGTGTAAGTATTATTTTTATTATGTCAGATTCTGAAATTGTTTTTAATTTGAAGTTTGTGTTGCATAATTGAGTTGGAATATTATAAGGTGTATAGTACGATGCATCAGATGAGTTGTTCGGACATTTTTGAGCTAAGTTGGCACCAATATCAGAATAGTGTTTGTTTATGAAATTGAGTATTGTATTCGGATTCTTTTGAAAGAATATATCTTCATTATTGATAAGTAAATTTTTAATTTCATAATCTTTATCATGACTTGTATGAGTGCTATCCCTGAGAATTGACCAAACACATTTTGGATCGTAATTAGCATCCTTAAGTTTATTTCTATAGTACAATTCTTTAGATTTTCTTATAATTTGGCTACATGTATTTCTGTATCTTTTATAATAGATCTGTAATTCTATATCATTTGTATGTCTTTTGATTTGCTGATGTAATTTGTCGCGTTTCTTTATGCAGTTTATGATGTTTTGAGTGATCCATTTTTTAATTTTTATGTTACGATGTGATAGCATTTTAACAGTTTTATTTGTATGAAGTTCGATATGCGTATGGAGATATGAAATAAAGTGATTCCAGGCCTCTTCAGTGGATGATGTGTTTTTTATATGTTCCCAGGTTTGGTTTTGTAATGATGAAATAAGGCTGTCATAATCAATTTTTTTTATACAAATTTCTTTAAATGTTTTGTTTTGTTTTAAGAGTGACTTTAATCCAATCATTGTTTTATAGTGGTCTGTGATAGTATTTTTGTATACGAAGCTACTTAATTCTTGTTTTGTTTTAACCATTATATGGTCAATACAGGATATTGAGTTAGGGGTGACCCTGGTTGGAGTATTTATAGTACTTATAATTCCGTGTTGAAGTAACATAAGTTGACAATCAAGGTTTTGAGGATGGCCTTGCGGTAGGATGTTAATATTTAATATTTAATAGATGAAATCATAAAGAAACATTGAGAAAAAATTAACCGTTTTCTATGGAAAACTAATCAGCTCTAAGTTTATGGACTTAACACATATGATATGAATATGAAGTCAATCGGTCTTATAGTTTGGGCTGCAGAGAAGACACAAAAAAAAAAGTGTAAATGATGAATTTATACAGAAGAAATCAAAAGTTGTCTATGGAAAACTAATCAGCTCTAGGTCTATGCACTTTACACATATGATGTTAATATGAAGTTGATCGGACTTATAGTTTGGGCTGTAGAGAGGACACAAAAAAGATTTTCCGTAAGCCGTACATACAAACACATCATGACGAAACTCACAGTGTGCACTCTCTATATGATACCCGTTGAGAAATTGATGTAAAAAAAATACGCTTAAAACGGTGAAATCATGACTCTCCCCTATTCCATAGTGTGGAGAGTAAAAATTACAAAAATTGATTAATCTTTAGAAGAGTACCGCTTATGTGACAGATGAAACTGTGACCGAGGTTCTAAAAATTGCTGGGATGAGCTGATTCGCAGTAGTGAAGCTAAATGAAGCTTCAGAGTAGTAGAAAACACCTGTTCACAGATGTAGGAAGATGCACATATCGCTATTACCTTCTAAGCGTGAGATTTCAGGTTGGGGAAACTTGATTTTGACAGGGCCTCGTAGAACTCAATTTTAGAAACGTTGAGAAATAGTTACTTCAATTCAACGCAGAAAATACCTACATTTTGTCCTATTCTAGGTGTAATTTCAGGGGTTATTCGAAACCATGTCGCGGGCCGGATTGACTAACCCGAAGGGCCGCATTTGGCCCGCGGACCGTACTTTGCCCATGACTGTAATAATAGATATAAAAAGGTATAATCGGTGAATATTGCACAAGTGATAAAGTGATCATGTAAACCAGCCGATGCCAGGTCGAAGTCCTGTAGGAGTTCCTTGTTCTGGTATAATATTCCAACATCGTCTCTATTGATATGTTAAAAATTTGTCAAAAAATAAGTACTATACAAGACCAGCTCAAGTTAAAACAAAGGAATGAATATAATCATGAATCACACAAGATATGAACAGTTAAATATAACAGTATAATAACTGTCATCTCTGTGCATAAAGGACATTTGTCAAACTGCCCTGGCGTTATAAATAAATTATTTGGTTGAATTCACAAATAAGAAATTTACTTACTAGTTAATAATAATTACTCACAGCTATTAATATTTAGATATACTTAAAACATTATTGGAAATGATTTGGTCTCACCTGTCAAAAAGCGAAGGCTTCTCTTTTTTTACATAGTTACTGGGTACATATCCAGATTGATTCCTAGAATTCTGTACTCTCCACCAATGCTTCGAGTCATCTACTAACAAGTATCTTTCGTTTTTTCTTAAATCTAATTCTTGGGGTCCTTGAGCTGCATAATCATATTTAGCTACCACATAACACATATCATCTTGGTTTGTTTTCCCGTGCCGCATATTGGCCATAAGAGAAGTGTGAGGAACCGGTAGAGGTTTGTTTGTCCAATTGGTGTCAGGAGCGCCTCTTACAGAGCGCGTCTCCAACATGACACCCCAACAAATACTCGTATATTACCCTTTTCGCTTTTCTCTCAACTTATCAATTATTTACTATTTATATATTTCAAATCATTCCTCTGAAAATAAAAAAAAAACAATCCTATGAAGATGTTTAAAAATAATGCATGTGTATAAAAGCTTTTTTTTTTTATTTGTGGTACATTAAAAAAGATTCACAATATATTAAGTCCACTCAGTTTATGATGAGAAAGCAGTCCACTCTAAAACAAGTATTTAATTTTACAAATTGCAGTGGTACAAAAGCAATAGTTTGATAATCTTTTAATTTCCCTTTCTGCATATGTATATTATACCATCTAACCTTATTCCTTTCTAGGTAATTAATTGGAACAATAGAGAACGAATGAATGAGTTTAATTTCTTCAGCCTCGTGTGATAGAGTGATGGTACAGTAATATTATTTGAACATTAACGTAATTGACATTTAATGAAAATGTGAAACAACATCATTTTCCTGACAATTACTTTTTTAAACATACGAAGCAGAGGTGAATCAATAATAAAAATAGTTCGAAAATGAGCAATTGAAAGTATATTTAATTTCGTTATTTTACATAAAAGTAACATCTGGATATACAAGACAAATGGAATAAAAAAAAGGAAGTGATCAAAATCAGTATGAAATAATATGGTTTAAATTAAATTTATGATAACTATTACGCGATATTTAAAAATATATAATTTGGAGAAACTATATACACGAAGGTAACAAATTCAAGGAAAATTGCGAAAAGTGGGAGGATGTCTTATGTACATACAAACGTTAAAGGAAATAGTATTCAATCGAAATATATACATGAAATTATACAAATTGATACAAGATACGTATTAAATATCTAAATAGCTAAGCAAACAAGTCAAGTTATTCAACATAGCTGAAATCTATTAGCCATAATCGATGGTAAACAATTTTTTAGCTATATTACACCCGGCTCAAACATTATACAATTTATTGCGGAATCTTAAAATCAAATGAAATAGTAATTTATACTTAAAAACAATCATTTATAAGGAATACTCACATATTGTTAAATATAAAATTGATATAAATATTCACGTTAAAACTATGAAAAATTGATAATCTGCAATCAAAAGCAGACAAAAAACACAAGACAAAAATGTCTTATATCTAAATCTACATTTTCTATGATCATTTAGAACGGCACAAGGTGATTTCTATGGTAAAGTACATTTGAGTTTTGAGTACATTACATGATTACATCGACATATAATTGTGGATGGAGTTTTGGGTAGTGAAAATAACGATTGAATGGGATAAATATTCATATATAATATATATACCTTGGAGGAATAAGTATATACATTTAAAACATGTATTCGTCAGCTTTTGGAAATACAGCCTCTACGCTGCCCTCTTGATTGGATAGTTTTCTGTCGAGACGAAAACGGTTTACAGATGGACTTGATACTGCCGAGGCAAGTATACAGTTCTACTAGTGTTCTTCCGCCCTCGCTCATTGTCTTAACGATATTTATATGCACAGATAGGGAACACAAGTAGTCAACAATTAGTATGTTATCGCATATAACAAAGAAGAGCGTTGATAAAAGTGTTTACATGCCGGCTAGTCAATACAATAATTAAATATGGTGGAGACGAAAGAACGTGTTGAGCGTATAAAATAAAACAATGCTTAAATTGACAGAAATACACGCGTAATAGTAATTATCGGTTAATAAAAATTGCTGTAAAATTAAAAAGAAAATAAATTAGAAAACCAGTGATGACGGCCGCTGAAAAGAATTATTAAATACAGGAAATACACGTGGAACAGAGAATAATAGTGCTGAAAAGAATAATCAAATACATGAAATGCACGTGTAATATTGATGACAATCTTGCTAAAATAAATTACGTAACGAAACGTTCAGAGCAAAGAAAACAAATAATAATAAATCAAAAGGATCTTACCAACCGCTGCTCTCGTTCCGGGTCTATAGATGAAACACTTACACTACATAATATCACTTTTTATTAATTGAAAATAACTTAAAACTATCTTAAATTCACCCCTCGTTGGTTATATGGACCTGAAACACACTTATTCACTATTATACGATTATTTAAGTTATGTTTATTCTTAAAAGTTATGTTTAATAGTAACTTAAACTATCTTAAATTCACCCCTCGTTGGTTATGTATGGACCTGAAACACACTTATGCACTACCATGCAAATATGAAATTTAATGCTGGGTATCAAGCAGACGCCTCGCAGAGATAAGATTTTCTCTTTCAACATTCGCGGTCTACGTTTGTTTTAAAAAAATATATATAAGTTATCTTTCGTACGCGTGAGTTAAAATTCGTCTATCCCGACCAAGCGTCCACTCAAATACTGATTCAAACCAGCTATCGCGTCCACCGCTGGAGACGGGGGGGGGGGAGGAGCTACCCCACCGCGCGGCGGGGCGCGTTCTACCATCTACCAATAGGAAGCCTCCATTTCACCTACCAAGTTAGAAAGTATAAAGTTCCAGGAATATGCATTGAATATAAAATTATTAGAAATGACATATTTACAAAATATAAGCATTGTTTAAACACATTAAGGACCCAAAGACCCGTTAATATGATAAAACCATTATAAGAGAAAGTTTTCCAAGAATCAAGGTATTTTGTTGAAACAAAATAATAGATGTCTGGCTTCTATGCTACCATAACCCATGGTAATATTTTGATCATAATACCTATGTATATATCAAGTAAATTCATTTATAACTATAATTACAACCGCAACTGTGGGTAAAGAATAAAATAGGTACCTAGTTTAGATTTTTATTCACAATTTTATTATAAAACAATTAATATTTCCTAAGAATCAATAATAGTAGTCTAAATACACTCAACATTCAATTAGCTTCTCGAATAAGCTGAAAAATGTAATTATTTCATATTATTATGTCATACGGTGTGATGCCCAAAAGATTCCTGCCGTAAATATTTTTAAAAAATTGGGCATACTCACATTTGCTGGCGCCTTGATGAGCCCTCTCTCCGACCACGAGAAAAAATCAATACCAATGTGAGAAAGAAAAGGAGATGTATTTATTCAGAATATTGTTGTTAGTAAAGTCCATGGCAAATAAATAAATACAAAAAAAAAACACAACAAGCAACAGAGTACAAAAACAAGGAATCACGTGGCATATGATAATATCTTAAAACCGAGCGCGATGAGATGCCGACCAGAAGGTGCAGTCCCAGGGTACAGTGACATCCTTTCTCCAGCCATGTCACTGTTTTCCAAGTGGTGTGTGTAAGTCCGGCGGGACTCAGCCTCTGCGTCAGGCTGGCAGGTCCTTGTCGTACCCGGCGTAGTTTCCTCTTCTCTTCCAGACAGTCACCCATGGCTGGCTCCGTGCCACACGGCAACGCTGTGACGGCGCATCTCTCACCTCAGCGACAGAGGTGGCAGGCCAGTTGGGAGCCTCACTGGAGGCGAACCGACAAAGCGGCTCTCTCGCCGAATGGTGGTGCGCCGATTCATTTCGGCACTCTAGGTGTCACGTCCACGGCTGCCGATGTGGAGCGAGCCTAACCGACACCCTTTGGTGCGGTTTGCAGCTGCTCTGGCCACAAGGGATGCGGCCATACATCCCTCGGCCGTTCCGTGCTGACACGACGCGTGTCTAATTTCGGTTATGTTATTGTCAAAATATATTTTTTTTATCCACACACTATTTTATCATAACTAGTTGCATGTAACACATGAGATCCAACTGTCGATAGCGATAGTACGTATAGTTGAAGAATAAGTACCAAACTATAAACCCCTAAATACAAATTATTTAATATTTTCAGATAGGTATTTGGTTTTCTATACAACACATGTACCTAGGTATGTATTTCAAGATAGGATTATCCGTAGGTATTATATACTCTTTGGATAGGATAGTGTAGAGGTCAGTCCTTTGATTTTGATCCTACCCAGAATATAAAAACAGCATGATGGTATGCATGTGTGTTTGGAGATTAGTATCACTTCTTAGATATTGTGTGTAGGCGACTGCCAGACAAATTGTATGTCGTCACTAAATTCAATTTTTATAAAAATTGTTAAAAAAAGTTTGAGATGTGCTAATACAATGTTAATATTTTTTTAGAAAATCAAATTATCTATTTGGGGTGTTTCGGCTTTTTCCGATATTTAAAAAAAAAATGGAAATATAGGCAGTTAAACTCTAAAATTTATAATAAAAAAAATATTTTTCTTATTAAAAAATGTTTGAGAAACCCTGGAATTTTTTAAAAGAAATCATTTTGAGATTTTGTCTATGTTTATACCAATTTTCAGCGTTCTAGCTTTTACGGTTTCTGAGATATATGGAAAAATAAAGTAAAATTCAAAATTTGATAACCCCTGACTGAAACAAAAATTCACAATTCTGAGTATAAAAGTTTTGTAGGCCTATAACTGTTTATATATTCTGAAAATTTGGGCTCTGTAAATTGAGCGGATCAAACGTTATAAGTGGGGGGACACACACAAAACTCACATAAAATGTTCTACTCCGAATTCTGAGTAAATCCATGTATGGGAACATATATGCTGCGAGGCCTCTAGTTGGTGTTATTAGCATGCAAAAAGTCCACTACACCATACAAAATTTTCCTTCATACACTTCTTGGCTTAATAATGTCGATTCATTCAGAGAATTGAATTCTCATGAATGAATCGACAGTTGGAATATTTGTTTGTGGTCAGCTGATTTGGCGCCGGATTTAAACAAAATAAAACGCGAACAGGAGAGGTCGCGTCATTGCCTTATAGGTAACAAAATTACCATGTTTTAATAATTATTCGTAACAGCAGAATGCAACTTATCTGGAAATCATCCATACTTTTCTCACGAGTAGTGGTAAAAACCTGCACACTGCAACTATGGCCGAATCTGCAATTTTGGCACTTAGTGTATTTCATGTAAAAGGCATTCACACCCACTTCCCTTGGAAATGATATTCTTTTCTTCTATACTTTTTTCTATTCATGGCACCTCAATTTTTTGTCATTTGTTTGTGTGGTATCCTCGTATAAGGGCAAAGTTATTTAATATGAACAAGCATCTTTAAAATGGCATTTATCATTGGTGCTATAAAAGAACTCTCTCGAGGGAGCATAACAAACTCAATAGAATAATTTAGAAAAAACATTTTTCGTATGAATGTGGTTTTAGCCAAATGAAAGCCTTTGATTATTTTAAAGTTCATGATCTGAGAATGAATTGTGAAGTTGGAAGTATAATTTTAAATATTGTGGACGGATTCTTTGAATTGGTTAAATATTTTCTTTTCTTATTTTTGACAGTACAAGGAGATAAGTAGAGAGAACTGAGCACCACATCTTTGTTGACATTTATGATTTTCTTTACATTCATGCATTTCATACCCTCATGATTTAATTATATGCAGATTAACACTTCTTTTGCATGAATGAATTTCTCCTCTTCTTGGGATCGAACCCAAGATGCCCGCACAGAAGCCAAATGGCTTACCAACTGTGCCAGTGTTCGACATTATAAATACTGTTGACAATCAACATATAAAAGGCAATACCAGGTTAGTGGCTAAGGAAATTTTGTTGCATAAAAATGTGAACTAAGAAATAAGGATAAATTTAATTTTATTAACAATAAAAAAATAAGTCAATACATATACATTTAAAAAAAAAATATCCTCATATGAATACATTTCTATAATGTACAGAAAAAATAAAAGCATTATTAATTTATTTGACTAAAGTGGAAAAAAATTAAAATAGAAGTCAAGTTTTAATTTTATATTTACTGAAATTTGCAAAATATTTACATGAGAAAGGTGTCCAGTCCAAATCATATTTATTTAATAAATTTAGAGTCAATTATAAGAGCATTGTTTTCAACTATTCAATAGGAAATATTAGTTTTGACAAAAAGATAAAATTATAATCAGTATTACGCAATAAAATACATCATATAACATTGTCATTCTGTATATGGATTGTTTTTAGAACTTAAAACCATCTTGAGGAGCTGAATTTGCATCAAATTGGAAGCCAGAGTCTTCAACTCTAGGAGCAAGTTGAACATCATCATCCAACTGTAAAAATAAATCAAATGTTTGTATAGTAAATTATCAACAGTTATCAAATTTATCTTCACAAAACATCTCAAAGATTCACAAAACATCAGTTATAAGAGATCAATATAAAAAGGTTAAAAATATTCCTTACATTTTAAATATGTTGTACATATTAATTACTCAATTTAAAAAAATGAATATGTCCTTGTTAAACAAGTACATATACATCTTCCTACATTCCCTAAAATAAGCAAATAAATGCTTGTGCTATAGGTGAACGAAATCGGTCGAGGCAGGATTCAAACTCGCGACCACTGGATTACTAGCCCAGCGCGCTAACCGCTCTGCCATCAACCTATTTATAATGAAATAGTTTTGTGACTAAAAACTACCCATTTTCTAGACTTTTATTTAAGTTTAAAAAGTAGTAAACAAACGACAAAAAACTTCAAATTATGTGGCGCCAGTTAAACCAAACCCATGTATGATTTTATGAACATCTTACTAAGGAAACATTTACACATGAATCTCAAAGAATATTATTGATCATTCATAAGCATAATTTTTATCCATCAGTAGAGTGAATTTAAGTTTATGTCTTCATTCTCACAATGTTTTATCTTAATCATACATCTAGCAATAGATCCTATGAATATAACGAAACAACTAATTGAAAAGTGTGTACTCTCTTCAAAAAATTTCTATAAGTTGATAATATTTTTAATTATTTATGTAGTTCAAATATATAACTTGAAATGCCTTGACACACCATGATCAATTTTACAATCGGTTTATAATATAAATATAAAGAATCACAGCTCAATCAATATTTAGAAAAATCCATAAGTTTGATGTTTCCTACTCCAACCATACGTCTAATCACATCAGCGAGTTTCCCACTCCAATCTTTTCTATCATCTAATCACATCAGCGAGACCCTGATGTGATTAGATGATAGAAAAGATTGCAATGGGCCCAAGAAAGACTCTGAGAATGCAATTTGTATAATCGATAAATAAACAAGACTTACATCATCTACATCTGCAAAATATTGTTCAATAATATCATACGCCAATTTATAGATTTCTAAGTTTTCATGTTTCTGCAGAGCTTCTATTTTATCCAGTCCTCTACACTCTTCTATCTGTGTCGCAATATGTTCCACAGCATCACCGGACATTTTCAAGATGTTGTGAATTCCATCCAATACAACCTGAAATAAAAAGCAATTTATATTAATAATTGTATTTATTCATCAATTGCTCTACAACCCTTTGTGGGCCTTAGCCTCCTTCAGAGTACTGTCAAAATTAATATGAGTTGCATAAGAAAACATTTTTAAAAAATTCTCCAGAGAGAATTCACCTAGGATGCTCTAACAAAAGTTGAATATTTTTGTCATGGTGATGATTAGTGCATCAGACTATCAATCCAATGAACCTGCAGGCCAAGTCAGTAAAAAAGTCGAGATCCGACAACGTATCGCCGCTCTTCTCGCCATGTTTACGCCCGTGACGACAATTCGTAGTCACTAAGCGCTGTCGAGTTCGTAAATGCACTTATTAGTATTTGTCGCCGTTAGGCTGGCTTGTGGTACATTTTTGAATTGTCATTTATGGCAATAAACAATATTTTTCCCATGATTTGAATAAATGTCAAATTTGTTTACATAAATTTGTTAAATAAATATAATATGGTCATATTTTAAAGCACGAAAGCAAGTTATAATACGATTAAATTAACTTCTTTTGTGTTTATTGAATGTTTTGAGAGTAATTTTAAAAATTATTTATAATTATATTTCGATCAATTTATCAAGTGTGATGACAGCAGCGTGTTATTTTTTTACTAAAAACTACGCCGAATTTTCTTTTGTTAAGTGTTAAAATACATATGTGATAGGGGATAAAATAGCTTACAAGAATACTTTCTCAAAATCAAAAATGATTTCAAATCTATACCTACGGAAAACATTTACGGACGCATAGAATTATAATGTTATAATCTAAGTACGGATGCATATTTCCAATAAATATATAACCATATAAAACTTTTGTTACGCGGTAATTAGCAATAAATGAATTACGCGGAATATTTAAAGGGTCTGAAGAATCTCTTAAACGGCGTTGTTTAACCCATTATTCTCAAAATAAATATGAAATTCGGCATTGTTCGCGTAAAAAATGACATTTAATTCAACATGGCGGCGTTAGATCCTTGTCTCTCGACTCGATGTCGACCATGTTGACCCAATCTCGCCGTCAAATAAGTGGGCGAGAACGATTCGACGCGTTATCTGCTTAGTGACTACCAAAACTGTCAAAATATCGACTAGTCGACTAGTCGATATTTTGACAGTTAATCTCGACATTTATCGGTCGAGATATACTTACAGACTTAGCCTGCTGGGTTAGAATCATGCGTAGGTCAATTTCATTCACCTATAGCACAAGATTTTTCTTATATTAGGTTATGTATATATACTTACTTTAAAGAACAATGCTAAACTTCATTGTGTATACCTATTCAACGAAGAACAGCATTTTTTCCCCAACACATAGCTATCAATAATTACGGCACTTTGGGAGACCCAAAAATGACATCATAGGATGAAAATAGTATAATAATTTATTTAAAATTGAATTACAATGAAAAATCAGACAACAGATCACTGTCCTTGATATTGAATTCGGAGGAAAACTTAATTTTATTTAAAACACATGAAGATAAGACCATTATGATAAGTAAATATACTTACACTAATAACTTGAGGATCTTTGCATTCTAAAAGGTCACAGAAAGGGGGTATGACACCAGCATGTATCAAATTGGCAACTTGTTCCTGTGTTCCACTAATTGTCAAGTTGGAAACTGCCCAAGCTGCTTCTTTTTTAGTTTGGAATTCTCCTTTGCTAAGATTGTGAATAATTTCTGGTAAAAGACCTGCATTGATGACAGCTTGTACTTGAAATCGATTACCAGCCGTAATATTTGATAGAAACCATACGGCTTCTTTGCAAATTTTTTCTTTCTAAAAGCCAAAATTACAACAAATTTTATTAAGGCATTTTGTTCAATACATTTTTATATACTCAAGTTAATTATACATTTTGTATATTTCTTATCTTCCGTATTACTTTTACATATAAGTAGATAATTCATTTCATCTCATAGAAAAATTATGGCGTTTAGTTTCTAAGCCAATGTCATGAACTATATTCCCAAATGAGGAAAAATTTATTTTAAATCATTTCCCATGGAAATTTTGTATCTCTGGGCTGATTAGTTTGACAATAAACTCACCACTTATAGTAAGAAAAATTTTGGATGTAGAAGATTTTTTAAATACAATACCGCGAAAATTTATCATGGACTCAATAAAATTAAATAAAATCTTTTAAAATATATCTAAATACATACCTATGTTTATGGGAAACATTAACAAATTGGAAGTATAATATTATAGTGATAAACAATTGAAATAGTTGAGAATCAAAGAACCAAACAAGGAAAATTTAAAATAACATATTATTTTATAAAGATAAATAAAATAGAATACCTGATGTTTTAGCAAAGCTGGAAAATGTGATAATACATCACAATCTAAAACTACTTGAGTCTGTTCATCAGATCCTGTAACAATATTGCCAACTGCCCTGAGTGCTGCTGTCTGTACTTTATTTTCTTGGTGTGATAGCAACGGAATCAAGGTTGGAACTATTCCACAATCTATTACAATCTGAATCAATTCATTTCCGCCGTCTGTCAAGTAGCTGATTGCCCAAATTGCATCAATCAAAATCTAAAATAATACAAAACACGCAAATACAGGGTTATTAAAAAAATACAAAATTCATTGAATCTTAGTAATAATTTGTTACTAAAGATGAGCTGAAAAGCTTGGAAACATTCCAACAAAAATTCAAACAGTAGTAGAAGTTACAGAAAGTTAATTTAATATTAAAAAAATCACATCTAGGTTAACTTTCTCTCAAGAAAAACAAATTATACATACTTATATATATATATATATATATATATATATATATATATATATATATATATATATATATATATATATTTTTTTTTTTTTTAAGTAGATAAATTATATGAATGTAGGTTTATTTATAATAAAATATCAAGAAACATTACACAAATTAGACACTCTTTTACCATCTTCTTGGGCATCTAAGACCAGGTTTGACCATATATTCCACCTCGGTACAGGCTAAGCCTAGTGAGATGGATATATAAAATATGTAAAAAAAATGATTTCGTAAATTATAATAAATAAATATATCCAGTTATTTCGTCGAAGTATACAACAGACTGGTGTGTGGGAATACACGCATGTGTCAAGCTTCCTTTTATAAGGTAATGTACACCTGTCGCTGACTCCACATATGAACGACAGGATATAAATGAATAAAAGTATACACCGTTTATGTCCTATTTTCAGCTAATATCCTCATATTATGCACTTCTTAAAAAGAAGGCTTATATGTTTGAGAAAATTCAAATAAATATTTTTAAGGTACTCTTCCGTGAATGCAACCAGTACTTCGCACACATACATTTTACGTTGTTTTTTTTTAATCTCTACTAAACCTAAATCATATTATTTATGTTTTTTTTTCAATGTTTAAAACTGTCTTCATGACAGAATTATGAAAAAAAATTATATGATTATATATATGATATTATGTTATATTATATATAATTTTACGTTCTATTAAATTAAAGTCACAAACGCGACTCCCATTCACCAGTATCGGTCAATGCAGAGCATTAGAATGGTGAACAATAGTGACCAAAACCATATACATAGTTTAAATTTTATTTTGGGTTTTTTTCTGCTGGCCACTATTCAATATATTTACATGAATAATTTATCATATTCTTAATCACTGTCTTTTCAATGTAATATTTATATATTCATTTCTTTACTTCATTTATAATTTACTGTACCTACTTATTAACCATAGTATTTTGGGTATGCTATTTTTCTTGATATTACCCCTTCCTTCTCTATTATTTGTATCTTCGTTTTGAATCCAAGCCCCTGAGTTAAATTGAAAACGCTGTTCATTATCGCCAAGTGCTTTTTTTTTTGTATGGGATTGATGTTTGTTGTTCGTTATTGTAGAAAAAAAAAATCTACAACAAACGTCAAATCCCATAAAAACAAAAAAAATATCGCTTGGCAATAATAGACAGCATTTTAAATTTGACCCAGGACCCATATATAGATGGTCTTGATCACTATTGTTCACCATTCTGACAATGCTTGGCATTGAGATATACCAGGGAATGGGAGTCATGTTTGCCAATTTAATTAAATAGAACGTTAAATTGTAAATATTCTTTTCATAATTCATGTTGATAACTCATATATCTTTCAAAAACATAAATAAAAATAATGCTATAAAATTTACTTTATATATAGCTTTTCGGGCAACCAACAGGTGCTATGTCAAATAATTATTTAACACGCACCCAACAACAAGTTGCCACATTCTGGAGACTTATCACACAGATCCAGACAGAAAAAACAATTAAAAACTGTGCCTCCACCGGGAATCGAACCCGGGACCCTTGAATCAGCAGTCAGATACCTAACCAACTGAGCCACGAAGGCCGATTAATATTATAGTGAGCCTTTTATTATTCTTATGCTATAACTGTAGTCAAAACAATTATATAATTTATTAAAAACATGAGAGAGCAATTGAACAAATGAAATAAAGAGAAAATAATATGCAACATAAATGTTTATAATTAAAACATTCCAAATTATTACATATATCAGAGTAATAAATTAAACTAATATTAACTTCCAAGGGCCCTGGCAAAATTCACAAAACGCAGTCCCCCATACACATGTCTCTCTCAAACTAAATCAAAACCAAGCCATAATAAATGTAGCAAGTAAATTTTAAAACAGTGTAAAGTAAAAATGTATACTTACATTTAAGTCTGTGTGATTGATTAGTAAGCGAAGAGCGGGTAATATTTCCTTAATGGTGTATTTAGATGGAGGAGGATCTTTATTTCTACATAAGTTAACGATTACCCACGTGACATTGCGAAGAAACTGAATTGATATATCTGGTCTAATGAAACTCAAGAGTGGCTGAACCACTCCTAACTCAATAACGTAATCTCTCAAAGTTGGTCCATCACCAATTATATTTCCTAGAGCCCAAACAGCCTGTTCACAAACATTCTGATGTGGAGAATGCAGAAGCTGAAGAAAATATGGAACAGCATCAGCTTGAACCACTTTGTTAGTCTGTTCTGAAGTACCCGATGCAATATTGGTGAGACCCCAAGCAGCCTCAAATTGTAACGAAGGATTGTCAGCACGCGCGAGGCACTGTACTAAGATCGGTAATATACCGCTAGCTATTAAATCGTCAATTGGAGGATTTTTATCGGAAGACAGTAGTTTCCTCGCCGCCTGTACAGCTGACAACTGCAAGGCCGGGTCGTCATCGCGAGCTGCATTAGCTACGAGTTGAGCTAAATTGGTGGTAGCGAGGCTTTTGTCAGCATCGTCTTCGTCCGTGAGGTCAGAAACTGGTACATTACGCCGTTTTTGGAGAGTCTCTTCTCGTTTATTTTTACGTAGTTCCACGGTCACCTCATTGCGCCTCCTTCGCATTTCCTGTAAGGTTACGTTGATTAATAATGGTAAGTAATAGTTACACAAACAAATTAATAACAAATAATAGAAAGAGGATATTCTTTGCTAACTATTAAACTTACATCTTGATCCTTTGCTTTATTTTTAAAAACTTGGAGCCGATTTTTAATCGGGTCGGGTGACGCCATTTTTATATAAATTATAAAACGTTCAGTGACTTTATACAAATTTGGATAAATAAACAAACAGCAAAGGATTTAAAAACGAGATTCACCACATTATACAATGTTAGTAACAAAACATATCAGTATCGAACTTTCCCGATACACAATTTTCCACCGAACCTCAACTCGGGCCAACACGCCTCGCGACTTTGTGATTTGTGACGACGAACGGAAATCAACATAATAAATGTGTTTTCCCTATAAATGTAAAAATATTTTTTTTCGGTGTAAACACTTATATAATTATCACACGATAATACAATCAATGCAAATAAAGAATATATAATTTGTAAAGTTTTATACAAGATCGGAATATAAATTGATGAAATCCTTGTAAAGCGGAGAAGCTACTGAATGTGAAAAATTAAAATTATTTCAAATAACTTTGAAGCCGTAGATAAAGGTCATTTTGTGCTATGCATGTGGAGATTTGCCACCCTGAGCCCCACTTTTGCAAATATATAATATAGATGCTACCAAACAACTTCTTGAACCTTTTCGCCGTGGAGAGGGTTGGTTTGTGGTTTGAACATATACCAACCAAGGAAAAGATACAACTCACGTGACGGGTTCAAATTGTTTTACGATAGCTTAATAAGATGTCATTTTACACGGTTTAGATATTACCAAACGGCAATAAACTTGTCACTTACACAGGATGGAAGGAAATAATTATTATTACCTCAATCATTTTCTATTTTTTTGTGTATTTCTATATATATTTATTTAATCATTTTCTGTTTTTTTTTAATAAACAAGATATCGCGTAAAATTAATTTAAAGTGTTTTTCTCGTCAAATAAACCCGTAAAAATCATATTTGTTGTTATTATCTTTAGAAAAACGATGTGATCTGCCAACCAAAACGTCAAAAATCCCCCGGAAAAATGCCTCACTTCGATTCATACAAAATTTGCAAACTACGACACCTAGTATATTATAATAAAAATCTATGTTATGACTATCTCTTTTCTATGATTTTGACTTTGACATTCATAGAAAATAGGTAATTTTGACATATAATCGATAATCTTCATTTGCGATTTCGATAATGGAGAAAAGTTTTGAAAAATGTTATTATTATTGTATTAGTTCAATTGGAAGACTTTTGTGATTCATTGAATAATGATCTAAATCAAAAATGTTAGTAAACCTATTTGAACAACATTTGTTTTAAGTATATCATTATAAGGAATTGACGTTTTCCATATCAAAAATAATATAATATAATATGTTAATTATTTCATTATGTTCTTAAATAGGCTGCAAATTTGTTATTGAAACACTTGTTTCTTATTTGTTCTATTTTATTACATACAATATGCAATTTTCTGTATATTCTGTTCAAAGTCCAAGTTGCCAAAACATTGTTAAGTGTGTGTAAATAAATACATTATACGGTCCTAGCAATTTAAGACAAATTTTTAGTAAACCTCATTATACTGAGAAGATTAAATATATTACTGCATGATCAATTAGATGTCTAAGTCCCAGTTTATAAAACCAAATTAAAGGAATAAAATCCTTGAACAACCTTAAAAGAAACTAAGCTTTATCTTTTTCCATTGAATGTAATAATCATATAGCGAATACATGTCATAAAATAGTTTCAATAACAATAAACAAAATAATAATTAATGGCGTTAGTGTTACTTAATTTCAAGCCATTAGTCACTTAGTAATGCAACTATAAACACAATTTCGAGAAATACAATTAATTTTGTTTCATTTAATAATATGTATCAATAGTGTATATCTCTCATAGATTTTTTTAATAACAACATTATTTTCTCATTTCTATACTTTTTTTTACAATTTTTTCTTTGTATTTATTTCAATTTGGGTGCTTATAATGTAAAATATTTTTAAATAATTTGTTTTAGGGAAATGGATGAAGATAATTATGGGGTGTCAGCTCCGATGGCGGCTCAGTGGAATTACACCCAACATGTTAATCTTGAAGATCTCAAGATAGATAGTAATTTTATGTGGTTACTGGTTTCACTTATTTGTGCAGTTTGTTGGGTCATATACATTACTTATTACAATAGCCGCCTTCTTGGTTATATAGTAACCAGACTTGTCAACAAATTTTATTTTCAAGATGAAAACTTTAAAATTGGTCAGTATATTTGAGTTTTTTTTTTGGGTGAAAATTGCATTAGAACTATTATGGCTGGTTTATACCAGTTAAATGGCAGGAAACAAGCTAAGTGGACTATGACACTACAGTGATGATCAAGTGTCATTATTTGGGTGAAAATTGCATTAGAACTATTATGGCTGGTTTATACCAGTTTAATGGCAGGAAACAAGCTAAGTGGACTATGACACTACAGTGATGATCAAGTGTCATTATTTGGGTGAAAATTGCATTAGAACTATTATGGCTGGTTTATACCAGTTTAATGGCAGGAAACAAGCTAAGTGGACTATGACACTACAGTGATGATCAAGTGTTATTATTTTTTCATTTTGTCCCGATGAACGAACAATATTTCATAAATTTGATGATATGTGGGAGATACTACGTATGCACTGTACTAAATTGATTGCTCGCTTTATGCCATTTGCTTTGTGGGACGACGAGTGGGTGGGCGAGGGGTGTTACTTGTCGAAAAAATAGAAAGCCATTCTATTTGGATCAACTTGCAAGGCAGCCCAAAAGCCAACTGTCCGAGCTGCCTACGTTACTGTACTTACCAACTTGACTAAACACTATACCAATGTAAATAAAGCATTATGTTGAGTTCACATTTGGATGTAATACAATTGATTCATGCTGCAAGGTTGATTCCTTTTGTAAAATTGTTTAAGATATGTTTAATTCTGTTACCACTTCTGTGACCTTATTTTCCACTGCAAATCCGATCCCAATATGATCCAATTCACTAAGATCTTACCTTTATAATGGAGAATAATGAGGTAGTTAGGTATGTTTGAAAAGTAACAGTCGATAATTTGAATGTACGCAGGTGACAGGTAGGTAAGTTCAAAATGAAAATTTGAAATTGGAATCGGATTTGATTTTCAAGAGTAAGGCTACTGATATGATTCTGATTTCATAAAATAGAATGCTTCTCGGCCTGTTGGCTAAGATCAAAGTGTAGTAACTAGATAATTTAAAGTTGATCAATGTGTTTGAAGTAGCGCTAATAATCAAAGTATGTTACAATGGATCCAAAATGAATTTATAAACTGAAATCAAATTGTGAATTGAAATAGTTTGTGTCTAAAACTTAATTTGTTTCAGGTTCTGTGACCATAAATGCTTTATCTGGAAAGGTTATGTTTCGTGAATTTGTGTACATCAATTATGACTATACAGTAAGAATTCAAGATGGATACTTAATTTTTAGATGGTGGAGGGCGTATATTCCCAAAGACGTTTCAGAAGGTAAGTGTAAATTTATTTTGTAATATAGTTTTTTTGTTACGTAAGATTTATTTTTCATGTCTATTTGGTTGGTACCTACTTTTTTATTAAATCTATATTTTACTTTGTTGTAGTAACTTTTAATTTGTTAATAATTTGTCGTTCACTTCAACGTAATTAGCAAATGCACAATTCTATAACAAATTCTAATTTTTAATCTTAACTCTGGCCAATGATCCTCAATTTGAGGATACAGGAGACATTAAAGTAATAAATTAAGAAATTGCACATATTTAATATTATTTTATGGCTAAATATATCCATCGAGGACATCAAATAAGATGAATTTGACATTTTCACAAAGTAAAATTATTATTGTTTCTTATATTGACCATAAACAATAACAAATGATTTAGTATAAATTTAGATATATTAGATTTATTGAATAAAATATAAGAATATGAATGATAATAACCACAAAAGCTTGTTAAATATCAGTTTGTGTAGAAGATGACAATATTTTTGAATGATATGCCAATCATCATAAAATAGTTTAAATTGTGTATCTTACCCTGGATTTCATTTTAAGGTAATCAGCTATGTTATATAATAGAAAAACATTAAATAATATTTGGTAAATTAAATTTATAATTTTAAATATCTGAATGATAGATATCAGGACAGTAAAAATATGGCAGACAAGTGGTTTAAGTAGGAGTTGGTCATTTTCTTTAGCCTTTTGTGGTTGCACTATTTTTGGTTTTAAGCTGATTTTCTTGAAGTTTGTTAGTAATAAAAACTGATAAATAAATTTACTAGTACATTTTTGTTATTATTATGAAAACGTATTAATAAAGGTTTTTTTTTAGATTTATCACACTCAGATACAAGACTCTCCGTGATGTTGAATGGATTCGAACTCCATGTATATAATAAATGTAATTTTTATAGTGAACTTGAAAAAAAGTTTGGACTTGATTCATCAATATTTGCTGACAAAAATGACGAATCAGGAACATCTGCTAAAGAACATGCAATGAATTTGGCTAATGAAAGGATCAGTGCCACTGAACGGAAAGTCCGTGCTGAAGCAGTAATGGCTCGTACATGGAGAGATCTGATACCTGTAATCAAATTAGATATCTGCAATGGTCGCGTGGTTTTTGGCAACCGTTTGGTACCTACCAGTTTATCCATTAGTGTGGAAGAGGCACATTTAGTTTATAGCACAAAACCTCCAGCTTCTAAATTAGATTATCTTATGCATTTTGTCAAAGCCAAAGCGGAGAACTGTAGAGTGATGCTGGTACCTAGTCCTAATTATACTGGAATGGTGGATGATCCACCGAGGTATATGGGTGAAGGCTTTGTTGTTATGAGTTCTAATTATATAGAACTTTATTTTTACATGGATGAACCTGGTTTAGTACCTGATGAACCTGTTCTTCTTCAGCTAGCAAATGGAGATGTAGTAGAATCAGCTCCTCCTATATGGGGAGTTGATATCAAATGTGGAAAAGGAACGGATTTCAGCTATGGTCCATGGGCAGATAGACAGAGAGAACATTTATTTAAGTTTTTCTATCCAGCTGATTATCAAAATCTTATTGTTACTCCTCAGCCTAAACCTGGTGATAGAAGACAGATGCAGTCATTCGATATTAGACTTTCAACTTTAAATGAGGCAACTATTGATATTTTGTTTTCCAAAAATAAAGAAACAAATGCTGTTCATGTGAATATTGGAGCTGGATCTTATTTAGAAGTTAATCTTCCATGGATTGTTTTACAAGATGGATACACTACAAAAATAACTGGTCAACTATTACACTTAGAAGCCACAACAAGTCTTCAGTATAGAAGTCTAGCAGAAAGCGAAACATTAGAATTTTCTGTTAAGTGTCACTATCCATTGGTGTGGAATCAACATCAGAACTGGTCTATCAGTTTCACAGGGTGCAAAGCTACCGCCAATCTTGTGTATAATCATAAAGAATTTTTTCAAGATCTCGTCAATGATTGGTCTTCGAAGCACCGTCCTGATATATTACATTTTGTACCATATACATGGAAAATATCTTTATTGTTAAAAGACTTTGAGTTAATAACAGTATCAAATCAATATAATTGGATCGACTGTAGTTCAACTAATCAAGAAAATAGTCACGTTGCATTCTGTGGAGATCTTTTTGATCTATCATTTGATTTACCTTTTGAAGATTTTCTTCCTATTATAGTTCCACTTAAAATTTGGATTCAAGGAGAAGGAGTTGATATGTGTCTATATCTACCAGAAGTAAATACTAGCCGAGTCAAATTGCTCGCTATAGAAAAAAATATGAATTTTCATGCACGCAAACCTATTCCAACAAATAGTAAATGGCGGAAAAAGTGCTTGACTAATGCAGGATGGATAAACTGTTGGTCTGTTCCTATTGTTGCATTAAGTATCAAATATGATTACCACCCAATAGCCCCATTGGGACCCGATCCTCAAGCGGATATTACCACCCCGGAAAAAGAAGAGATTTTACTTTCTCCAATGAGAATTTGTAGGTCAAGAAAACAACCCCAGGTGCAATGGAATCACAATGGAAAAAATAAGTTTGATCCAAGTACCATGACTCCAGATAGAGTGAGTGTTGAATTAGAAATTGGACCATCAGTACTTTTATTGTATGGTTCTATAATAAGGAATTTTATTTACTTAAAAGAAAATATATTTGGTGAAGATCAAGTGTTTACTGATATGCAAAAAACTTCTTGTGGTGATAATATAAATCTGCAGGAGCTTGGAATCAAATTAAATGATAAACAGTTTAGTAATAATAGTGCCATCACACCAGTCTCTGGTGAGGATTCTTCGGATAACATCAAAGTTACATTTGATCCACGTATTTATAGACCGCTTGAAGTTACTGTATCTGTTACTATTCATGATATTCAAAGTTACCTAGTAAAAAATTGTGCAGATAATGATCAAAGTTGCCCTCTTATTCTTATTGAAAGATTTGGTTTTGAAATGAAAAAAGGATACAAGGAGACTAAACTACAGTTATTAGTTAGTCCTTCCATTTTAATCATTTCTGACTTAAATAATCTTAATCATTCGATGCAATCACATCTTCATCAAGGACATTTAATGTTGTCTTCACTGCAAGTACGTGGTCATGCAATGTTCAGTGATGAAAATAGATCTTTGGATGATGAGACAATAGAGTATGCCTGGCTAATTGAAGTCCAACTTGGTCAGCTTTCGGGTCGGTTAACAGTATCACAAATGTTCAATGTTATTAGCTCGTTAGAAACATTTATTCTTTTAGCGAGCGATACAGAAAATGCTTTAAGTCCACCAAATGTTACAAAAATATGTCACCATGGATATAACACTGCTTTATGTACAAATACAAATATTCAAACAAAACATCACTGTCCAACAAGTGAAGACATAAAATATCGTATGACAAGACTGAGTATTGATATGATCGATATATATCTTGTTGAAGGTGGAACTGCTCTACATACATGGTTATCTCCACTACGATTATGTGTTTGTAATTTACATAATGAACGATTTGATTTGGGTATTACAGGCTTATTTCCTCATATCAAATTTGTTCAATATACTCATACCAATATGCCGACAAATTCGCAACACAAAAATGGAGGAAGTAATGGAAATCAAAAGTCCAAATATTCAGATTCTGATTCATGGTTAGAAGTTGGAAGTATGACATTGGGTCCTGTTTTATTGGAAGCCGCTTCCTCATCATTAGCCCCATCTGAAGCTGAAATTCAAGACAAGTTTCTTAAAGTTCACGATGAAAAAACCAAGAGACTTTGGTTTTTATGGCCTAAGGAAGATGGAAATTCTAAAATTAATCAATGCGGTTGCTTAGGTGGTTGTGCTTTCTTTGGATCAAACAGGAATGGACCAAACTTTTTAAAACCAAGTCACAGGGATATTCTGGATAATATTAATGTAGCTATATTTAATATCCAAGATGTGAAGAGTGGCGAGTATGGATATGGACAGAGTTTATTACATGAAGGTTTTCTAGTCTTTCATACACCTCCTTACAGTGGTATTGAAGTTTGCTTACAAGGTTCACCACCATTATCTGTCTCTAGTCCATCCCCTCAACCTTCTTCATTTCAGCAACATCCAATCAACACTCATAATACTAATAGTTTGACTAGAAGGTTTTCATACACTTCTGTTTATAAAGGATCTCATAACCCCAACAATAATGTTAAAGCTGAAGTACCATATGCTAGATTAGTAGATTCAGAAGGTATTGCTAATCAAAAGTTAGACAGTGATTCGAAATTGAATAAAAGTATTTTATCAGTACCTCAAATGGAGAGTAGTATGTCTGATTCTAAGCTGGCACTTAACTACTTTAACAAACAAGATTCCTCTGGTCAACATCATTCCGTTGCTAAACAAATTCTTCATAATAATAAGGAAAATATAAATTACCAAAAGAAAATGGTCAACATATCAGAATCACATTATTCATTGAATTCACATATGACTGATGACAATGATTCTAGAGAAGTGCACAGAACTGTATCTATGAATAGTGGAAATCAATCGGAAGTATTTTTCTCTGCAGAAGATGAGGTTTCTACAAGTCGTTCCTCTAGTCTAAAAAATTCTCGGGATAAACGAAGTTATAATTCTCAGTATCAAACTGCTTCAACATCTAGTGAATATAACAACCAAAAATACAGTTCTCCTTCAATTGCCGATCCTTTCACCATACAGAAAAATAAAAGTAATTTACCTTTAGACGGTAATTATCATGATTCAGATGACAGCCATTCTTTTTCGTCAACCTCATTTATATCAGCTCTATCTTCTCAAGAGGATATGACTTTTATCAATCTTCATGTCCAAGCTAATAAACCAATCTGTGATTCTCCATTATTGATGGCCAGTTATGTGTGTCATTTATCCCATAGTAAATGTCGAAACTGGTCACAATGTTCATTACCGACAGGTTCAGATGCTCTTTCAATACCTCTTTTTAAAACTGTCGAAAATGGAAAATTAATGTATTGTGGAAGTAAATATATTCCAATATTTGATAAGAAAAATAATGATAATAAAGTTATTAAGTTAATGCCACGTAATGAGAATTTGTCAAATAATCATCCTCAAGGAAATGAAAATATATCTTTTAATAAGTCTAATATCAATTCACATTTTAATGTCCAAGGAAGAATACATCCATATTCTCAAACATGGTGGGAAATATTAAAAGGAAGTAATGATGATCATGAAAACAATATTGAAAAGTTAGTGGACGAAGTTTCCAATTCCTATGGCATAAATCAAACTGCATTAATTTTGAAATTTCGAGGAACTGTTGATATAATGCTTACTCCGTTGTTACTAGAGAGCATTCAACGTTTTATTGAAACATTGACTCCAGTTATGGCAAATCTCCATCCCGTAACAATACTGAATCATTTACATTTCTCCTGTGTACGCTCAGTGGAAGCTGCTAATGTTTTGAAACACGAACACAATTTGGTCAATTGGGTTCAACATACAAGCGATAAGAAAGACAAAAATGGCAAAGGAACAAAAACCAAAGAAACACATCCATATCAACCAAATATTTATGAGGAAAACATTTCCACAGAAATGAACTTAAATATAATATTACCAAAAATAAACATTGTTTTACTGCAGTCATCAATAATAGAAGATATTATTACATTTTCTGCTTTAGACAATATTCAAGATTTGACATGCCCCTCAATTTTTGCCATATACTTGGAAAATATCAATTTTAAATATGTAAGCAATAAACAAATGTTGGAAGCTGTTCAAATTTACTACAGACCAGCTTTAAGAGTTTTAAGTCATAAGAAGACTTTTGGTATCATGAAGGCTCCTAAGGCATTCATATCTACTCATACTGATAATAATTCTAACAGACAAACCAAAAGAGAAGCTGTCTATTTAGAAACTTCTCAGAAACATTGTGAAGATATAAACGTAACCTTAAATATAGGTAAAAAATAATTCAAATATTTGTGAAATAAGTTGAATGATCTAAAATTTAATTGATTATAAATTATATTATTTATTCTATAAAAATACTAAAAATGGAATGTAATATTTTTTGCAGGAAAGGTTCATGCACAACTTCGAAGATTGCATAACGGAGGACCTATGATCAAAGATGCCGTTATAACTGGAATTCCTATGCATCAATCAAAAGTGTCATTTAAATGTGTTAAGTGTATAGATAGTCAAAAAAGTGATGATTGTTATGAAGTTAGCCATGTAAGTTCAATAATTTATTGTATGTGGACTTGAATTTTTTTAGAAATAAATACATTAATCAATTAGAAAGTGCCAAGTAGTTTTTCGTCACTACAAAATATAGATAAGGGTTCAATCAATATAATATTGTAAGATACAAGAAATGGTGCTATTGGTGAGTTGAGTTTCTCATAAAAATAAATGTGCCACAAATTATTTCTTTTACCTATATCCCAAGCATTTACTTATTTGAAGGAACATACAAGAAATGAGAATGTATTTATTTTCAAGGACATAATTCTTTAAAAAAATGCAAGCTAATCAAGTAAGGTTCAAAAATGAATTCATTAAAATTTTTAACTCTAAAATCAAAATGTTAATTCAATATTTTTTCATAAAATGTTATTTGTTTTATCTATAATTTCATTGTAACCAAACAAGACTATTTTCCAATTAATAAATATACATTGCATATATTGTAAAATTTAATTTTTCAGGATATACGACCAAAGAAAGAATGTGAAGAGTCCATGGAGGACATTGGTTACATTATGTTTGAATGTGGATTGGAAGGAATTTGCATAAAAGTCACAAAGCACTCGTTTTTTGACAAAATTGATCCAAGTGACGATAAAATGACATGTAAAACAGACAGTGATGTATGTTACGCTGATTCCGTGAAATCTGAGGAATATAAACCTGAAAAAAGTACAAAATTAGTCAGAACATCAGTTATTGAAGAGATTTTTAAGAAAAAAGAATCAACGTCGTCAAAACCCAGCACACCTAACCTGGGAACTGGACAACCGGAGAATGTTATACCAGAAGTTGAAGCAAATGTTCCTCCAGAACCTCCAAGTAATACTGCTATAGTAACTAAAGATTCTGAAAAGGCATCTTCGTGCGATATCGATTTGAAAACTGTATGGTTTAACTTTGCAGCACCTCCAAGAACACCAATCAATAAAAAAATTGACTATACGAGGTATATTTTTTGAGTATTCGTTCAACTTGAATCAATTGACCATTGACGTGTTTTGTCAGAATTATTTGATAATGTGCCTTACACGAAACGCATCAATTAAATCAAATAAATCCCGCAATTCTAGACTTATTGTATCGTATATAGTGGGCCCATACAAAATTTAAACTTATACTTGAGTCATAGTATAAAGGATGATTATTTTTCTGTAAAAGTATATCACAACAGGTAACAATGATTGGATAATATGAACCTTGAACAGTGGTGGCTTACAGAGATAACAGCCTTCAAAGTGTTGAAAGTTGCTATTTTAACACATCTTTTTACATAAAAAAAATCATCCTTATACTATGATGTAAATTTGGCTGTCGCTGGCTCTTGGTCTGCTATGGAGTTCTATCAAGAATTGTCCATCTACAAACTAATTTTAGATAAATAATTTGTTTTGCTTAAATTTGATTATTATTTACATGAGTTTATTTTTATTTAATTTTTTAGGTTGGATTGGAATCTATTGACAACTGCTTCACCCGCTATAAATGCATGGATGAATCCTTGTAATCGTCTTGGCATTAAAGTAGTAGCATTATATCGAGCATACTATAGAAGAGTTACAGCCACATGTGCCAGTTTAATGGCAGCATCATTAGATTTGCCACAAATTCATATGCCTATTAAAGTATGTTTTTTTTTTATGAAATCAATCTTTTTGAATGATCCTACAGTATTATCATGAATATTTTTCTTTATATATAATATTTCTGGCGGGAGATTTAAAAGTTAAAACAGTTCAATTCACTTGAATTAATTTTAATGATTTCAGAGTCGCTATCATCGTCAAACTCACCTCGCTCAAGCCTTAAAGGAAGACCCTTCATTACAACTCTGTGCTGTATTACTTCGATATATAATTCAAGCTGATGTGGCAGCAATCCAAGCAGATTTAGCTGAGAAACATCTTCCTTCGTTGTCAACGTTAAGAAGAGTAAATATTATATTTTACTTGTGTGTTTATTTTATAGATGTACATACCTATAGAAAATTAATAAATGTTAAATTGTATAATTTTAGCCTTTATAAAATCGCTAAGACTTAATGAATCTCAAACTCGTGGAATAAAACTGTGTTTTTAATATCCATATAAATGATTTAAATTTATGATTTATTGTGCCATTCAATTATTCATTGAACTATTTTTAGGGTGTAATTGTTCTAAGTCGTCAATGGAAAAATATATTGTATACTCCATTATTGCTAGAACATAATTATAAAACCAAAATGATGAAACAACTAAATGTAACTTTTACATTGCCTGATGTTGTACAGGTAAGGATTATTTTTTTGTTTTAAGTTTAATTTTTAATCTTATTAATAAATTCTGTAGTTTGACATTATATTATTTTTTAGATTCTTTTTGTTACTATTTTCTTGAGTTTTTTGAGATTGAATATTTTTTTGAAAAGCTTTGATACGATCAGTGCAAAAGTTTTTATTGTATTTTTTCTAGAATGCTTGCGAAGATTTTGTTGAATATGAAGAGGGTGAAACAATGGACGAAAACTCAACATTGTTAACTACAGATGCTAATGGAATAACAACTAAATTAAATATACCAGGTGAATTAAAATTTTATTTAGATATTTTTTTTATGTATATGATTTCCATACAAATACTGAGTTATTGCCTTTTAATGGTAATTTCTTCCATCTGACAAGAATTATATAAATACTACATAAATAAAAAACCCGATGTGTATCAAGATAGAAAAATGAGGTGTTTGGTTCTTTCTTCCTACCCACGAGTTCATGACATGATGGTATGTATGTATGTAGTAGTATTATCTTTCTTACAATTCAACTATGCAATATTACGTATATTCTTCGTAAATTTATGAATTTTATGATTTCTTATGATTCCCAACATCGTCTCTTGGCTTAGTTCAGATGGAACCACCCCAGAAGTATTCCCTTTTTAATAAAAAAGGAATCATCTGATTTGGACGACGTGGTAAATAATTATTATTAATTGCAGACGACTTTGCAAATTCATAATCTTTTAGACAAGTATTTGATATTTTTTTCTCATGAGTTCCATCATCAGAACTCGATAAAATTTATATGTGTGATCACCTCAATAAATTAATTACTGGTAATAAATTACTATCGCTGAAGTGAAAATTGAAGAGTTTGATGATTTTCTCGTGGATCCCATGATCAGATCTTGCCACAATTGATGTGGGACCAATCGGAAGATACCCCCTTTCTGATGAAAAAATAATGATCGAAAGACGAAAACATGGTAAAAAGTTATCATTGAACATACAATAAAAAAAATCACGTCAAATTTATAAACTCATCCGTTTTTGGAAGTGATTTTTTTTAAAGAATTAATATGTCTTCGTAACAAGTAAATATATATCCTCATTCATTCCCTAAACTAAGCATAAATGCTTGCGCTATAGTGGAACAAACTTAGTCGTGACAGGATTTGAACTCTTGACCACTGGATTACTAACCCAGCGCCCTAACCACTCTGCCACCACCCATCTATTTATAATAAGTATGTAAAATATGAAATAGAAAACAAAGAATGGACAGATGAATGATTTTAAACTTTTTTCATTACTTTCTCTAGAAAAGTTATGAAAAATAAATTACAGTTTACTGCACTCTGTGAATAATCAAAACGACCATAAAATGAGTTTCTATTGATTGGGCGTAATATATTATTATTAATTGTCTTTTTATAGTTTAACTGCAAACATGCATTTATATTTTTTCATGTGTTTTTTTTTCTATTTGTTTCTCGGGCAACTAACAGGTCAAATATTAATTAAACACGCACTCAATAACAAGTTGCCACATTCTGGAGACACAATATTTATCGTCTCACAGATCCTGACTGAAAACACAATTAAATACTGTGTGTCCACCGGGAATCGAACCCGGGACCCTTGGCTCAGCAGTCAAATATCTAACCAACTTAGCCACGAAGGCCAAAAATTAATGTATTAATGCATAGAAAATAATTTTGTTGTATCATTTCAAGGATACATTTGTTAGGTTTATTATTTTTTTTTGATTATGTATTTATTGTGTTTAGGAAATACAGCTAATCCATCAGCTAGTCCTATTGGTCCATCATTTGCATCTACAAGTCCATCTGGTAAGTTCTCTTCAATTCATTTGCATCAAAATGTTTTAAACTTAATTATCTACAATTAGTAAATAATATTTTAAATGTACATTTACTAATAGTCGGAAAAGCATTTTAGGATTATAATAAAAATATTTTATTACATGCTTCAGTGTAGCAAATTTATTATCCATAGGAAATTTCTATACATCAGCCATATTCTTAGTATAGTATTATACTATTAAGATATAGATTTCATTTTACAATCATTGAAATCATTTTAAAATAGATTTATTTTAGATCCAACATAAAATAATTTATTTTGATAGATATACAAAATATTTGGAAGAAATTACTATTTGGCAATTAACTCGCCATTTACATATGAGTGAAAAAAAATTACAATACAACAAAATATTATAAGTTGATTATTTTCTATAAAATGTGACAGCAAAATATTTGATTCAGATAAAAAAGGTACTAGGTTCATAAAGAAATAAGCACATAGTTCTTAAAGAATTAAATTTCAATTGAAGTAAATTAATGAATAGCATATTAGAACTATCAATGTAAACAGAAAATATGATTGGAAAAGTCCTTGGTATGATGTTTTCTTCATTTTACTAAATTATCACTTGTAATTGAAAAACATATGATATAAAAATAATTATTTACCTACTTAGTTTGCCTTTTGCATATATTTTGATGAGTAAAGTCTGATTTTTTTAAGAGTGCCAAAGCTCATAGGGTGACCATGGTGTAAAAGAAAAAAATATTATGGGATTTTTTTTTTATCATTTCATGATATAAAACGGTTGTAACTTTCACATGCATATATCTTCAAAACCTTCAAATCTTTTCATACCTATTCTTACTCCCAGTACCATGCGGCTTTAATGGATCTATATTATTAGGTATTTTCTGCAAATGTTAATGGGCATCTCCTGGGAAAGTAATATTTAAACAAAATATTTATTTATAATAATACATCATAAAGTAATTAATCCTTATAATAATAAACAGTTACATATTATTTTACAAAATAATAAATTATATTATACAAAATATTTACATAATAGTTCTTTGAGGCAAACACACATACATAAATAATATATCTATGTAACTAATAAAAATAAATAATGGACACTTATTCTATACTAAGACGGTGATAACACATGTTTATAATAATAATAATTATATATCGATATTAAACAAAAAATAAAATACATAAGTTAGAAATAAAAAATGAAATTCTTAATTTAGAACACATGGTCACCATAAAAAATCAAACGTGCGCTCACTTCGAGAGATAGATACGTACTGTCGGGTTTGTTGATGTTTGTTGTTAAGGACATCAAATGGTGTAAACCAATCAGCAACCACGAGTCTACTAATACATTTACATGCGTAAATACTATGCATTTTTTTTGTTTATGTATAGAATTGGCACTTTAAAAAAAATCAGACTTTACTATGTGTATAAAATGTCATACAGGCTTTTATGACATTTTATTATTTAAAAATTAAATGGATATAGTTATAAATTAAGGTTGACTAAGTAGTGACGAGGTTGGGTGGGTGACAAATTTGAAGAATTTGTCAATTCTGAGAGGTTTCATGGAATTTAAATATTTTCGGATCTGTTGAGTTTCTAGAGTAATAATATGGCCAAGAACTCTAGGTAGCTCGAATTAGTCATTATTTCTGAATGTTTAATTTTCTACAATGTGATAATATTTTTAATGTATGGAAAATGAATGAAAAATATTTTAAATATGAAATTTTCAGTTTCTCGTGGTCCACCTCCTCCATGCAGTAGATCTAGTGCTGTGTTCACATCCCTTCCCTTCTCTGTGAGACCATCGTATTTAAACGATAATATACTACCCGGTGAGTTTGATATTAAATTGAGGAAATGAAATTTATTATTTGAAATCTGTTTAATAACTCTCAAATACTTTTTTTTTAAACCAATTTATTTTTTGAGCAAATATGCAGATGTATTTATACATCTGCATAAATTCTTTTAAAGACACTAATGCTCGTTTATTGGTGAATAAGAAAACCCAGTGCAATAACCACTCTGTCTCTGACCCATTGATACAAACATCTCTAAAAACGGTGCACATGCATATGGCAATTATCGTCCAATCTCTATCCTCTGTAATAGACAAAATAATAGAAAAATTTATCGCTAACTGTATGTCCAACTACTTAGAAAAAATAAATTAATTTATTCTGGTCAACACGGATTCCAGAGAAAAAAAGGTACCCAAACATTACTTAAGAAATTCTCTAATGTAATCAATGAAAAATTAGATGAAAAAATCATGTATTAGTTCTATTAATTGATTATGCCAAGGCGTTTGATACAATAAGTCATGAAAAGCTAATTAAATCACTAGAAAATATTGGTATATGCGGACAATTAAAGAAATTATTAACGGACTATATTAAAAATAGAAAACCATATGTAAAATTTAATACAACTTTAAGCAAAGGGAAAATTCTGGACGATGGGGTAGCACAAGGATCTATATATTAGGACCTATCGAGTACCTTATATATATAAACCACTTAGCACTCACTATAGAAAACTGCTACATGTTCATGTTTGCTGATGATACCGCCTTAGTGGCCTATACATCACTTGCTGAATCCTTAATTCTATACGGCATAGAGGTATGGGACAAATCATTTTAAAACATATGTAGACAAAGTTAAATCATTGTAAGCGAGATTGTTAAAACTAATAATACCCAAATCAGATTTATCTAAATTTAAAGACAATGATGAAATGATATTCAATATAACAGGAATACTCCTAGTTAACAAATTATACACTTATCGAGTCATATTAAATCATTACTTCTCTAATGAATATAAATTACCTGTAAAAAATATGTATAACTCCAGACAAGTTGTGCAAAATAAATTGATAATTCCCAGATGGACAAACTATTACGGTGAAAGGACACTGAAAGTAAGCATACCGAAAATATTTAACACCTTTCCAAGTGGTATGGATAAACTTGACAATGAAATATCCTCGGTTAAAACTGTATTTAAAAAAATTATTGTAGAAAGTATTTAAAAACATTTGACTTATTTATAAGCTGTAATTATATAAAAAAACATGTACCTATTCTCATATTATAATTTTAATACTGTAACTTAAGGAATGTAATATGTACTTGACCTTTTGTATGGGAAACTCACTGATAGCCTGTAGGCTAGTGAGATCCCAATTATTATAATGTAAAACTTTAATGAAAATAAAAATTAAAAAAAAAAAAAATGGACTTTCCAAATAAGTTTGGTAGTTTTGTCACTCAAATTTTCATCAAAACCAATTTGAAATAGTTTGATTATTTTAAGATTTAATTTGAGAACCAGGAAGTATCTTTGTGGTGATTTATTTCAGGAATATACAATGGAATAAATAACTGATAATTTTGTTAAACTGATTATTTTTCAAATATAAATGCTAAACATTTATAGGTTTTGTTAGACAATAACTATTTGGGTAAGTTATGAGGAATGGAAGCAATACAGAAAGGGGGGTTTGGGGAAAGGGGATTTAATTGGAAATATTTGAATAATAGGTAGTGTTCGGAAACATTAAAATTTAAATTATAAAGGTCTCGTTTTATGAAATTAAATGAAGTTGCACTCCCGAAACACTAATTTCCTCCAACTGATCAGTGATTTATCAAAAGTTGACAATTTGCTTTATATTCTATAATTTTTTTATTGTATGCTTCATTCTTAATGATCATTCTTAGTTTCGAATATGTGTATTCATATGTTCTCTTAATTTAAATTTAAGGTTATGATACCCTCAAAGATGATACTGTAATAATCGGTTCAAATCCATCCTTGTGTTCGAGCGAAAGTCCTGATATAATGAAAGCTGACTATAAACCTAGAGAAGACCTTTACAGTTGGATGGTGAAGCAAGATCCTAGTGCTAAGGTATTTATATTTATACTATATTTATGTATTTATATTTTTTGATCTGTTACAAATTTACTTTACAAGTAAGCATTGTAATTTGTCCCAGAGAGTTAATTTTATATCAATTACATCTCAATACTTGTCATCGTCTGTTATAAGTGATAACTTTGTTCTCTTATGAAACATTCACCAAAAAGTTTTATTTGTAATTAAATTTAATGTAATATATATTTTCATTATTTTAGACAGATGTTGAAAAAAGTGTGGAAAAGCCGGCGAATGAAACGAGTGGAACAATTCCAGTTAATACCAATCCAACCATTGCTCAGTATCCGCCTCAAACTAATTCTCATCAGTATTCGATGCAAGACTCCTTAATGCTGTTAGATGCTCATTTAATTTTTAAGCCATTTTTATCTGCATTGGGATTAGCGTCACATCAGGTTTCTCAAGGTATAATATTTATTTATATACAATATGTTCTGAATAGGGTTATTCAACAAAAAATACCATTCTTACGATGCTCATCAAAGAGTGATACCGGTGAATGGGAGCCGCGTTTTGCGAATTAAACTATTAGAACGAAAAAGTATGCAACATTTTTTTTATCATAATTAAATATAAAAAATACAATTATGAATATTGTGTAGATACAACTAAATTATTTAAGATAAGAATAAGTAGTCTAAAATATTAAATGCTACCAAAAAAAAATAGTGGTAAATGAGTAAATTAAGCCTCTTCGTTCAAATACTGAAAGACGCTCAGTATCTCAGTACACAATACTTCCTTTTTCACCACATCTTTCTCCGTACAAACAGCTTGTCTTTGGAATCACATCCGATTGCAAATTCGAGTAACACTTCCCGCTTTCAAAAGAAATCCTATCCTTGTCCCCCCCCCTCTCCTGTCCCCTCCATTTCTTTATTATTACATTAATTAAAAGTAAGTTATACTATCAATAAATATTTAGTAATTAGTTGGCTTGTTTATATTTCAGGGGCTAGGACCATCTCTTCTCTCGATTCTTTGGGATCTAACTTATCATTAGTTGCATTAATGGATACTTTTAGAATAGACATTGTTGTCAGTGAATTTGGAAAAACTGAAAAAGGAAAAAGTAATAAAACAAGTAAAGGAAAATCAGGTATGGTTATACAAACATGTGCAAGAATGTACTTATAATATACATTTAAAGTTTTATTGTTAAAATATATATATTTGTAGGATCAAGTTTTGCTGATATGACATCGGAGATGCCATCTTTTCTATGTGAAAAAGTCGGATTGGATATTGATTTAAAAAAAGTGACAGACATGACAGTTGATGATCTAATGCAGCGACAGAATGTTTTATACATTTCTCGTGGTCAACTGAAAAAACATATTAATACAAAAATTAATTTTAGTTTGAGCATTAGATATATATCACAGCAGGTACATTTTATTATCTCTTATAAATATGTATTATATATCAATTTTTAACTAATTATAGTTTAAACATACTTGCAATGTTAGTTATTTTCATTCACTGAAAAATAGAAATTTAATGGTTATCTGAGAGTTTTGACTTATTAACAATACTTATTTTCATATTGTTTATCCATTTTAAATGCATTATTTTATGTTTAGGTTAATATGCCATTGCTGAGATTACTACATCAAATCAGTAAAATGTACCAGAATGTCAAAGATACTCAATCTGAGTTAAGAGGACACACAAAAACACCAAGACAGTTAAAAAGAAGATTTTCAGGTATAAATATATTAATAGCACATAACATTATATGCATAATTATAATACTATGAATACCAATGTACCTAATATATTGAGAAATATGTTTTAGTTATTACCTATGTCAATTGTATTATTTGAACTATTATTATTGTAGGTGCCCAAGATATAAATCCAAAATATGATAACTCCTCTAGTACTGCACCAATTTCGTGTCAATCAACAATCATTACTAGCACACATGGAACTGTCCCCGTAGTGCCTTCCCAAAAAACTCAATCACATCAAACCATCGGCAGAAGCAGGCCACAGTCATTTGCTCAAAAGCTCAGATCGACTGGTAAAACAGTCAAAGGAAAATTGGGTATGTATTTAAATAATTTTAACAGCTGACAAATTCATATCTGCAGTCTCACTATAAGATGAAAAGTAATTGTTTTTTTTTAATGATTTTAGAGTTATTGTGTTAACAGAGTGTTAATCCATTTTAAAATTAATAAATAAATAAATTAGTATTTTTCCACAATATTTTTTTTTAATAACGACCGAACGTTTTTTCCAAGGTGAATTGGCATTGTCATTGTAGTTTCTTTTGAATCTAGACAATGCCAAGTCACCTTGGCGAAAACATTTGGTCATTGTTAAAAATAAGATGTGGAAAAATACTAATTTATTAATTTTAAAATGTTTTTTTATGGCACTGTTTGTTGTCTTGATATAAAGAAATTTATTTATTTAATATCAATTACATAGTGATATTTAGCATTATACATAATGCAGTGTTTATAACCTATAACAACAACATAATAAATTTCAAAATTATGGTGATTACTATAATAATAATTAACACTTCCTTGAACCCTGCACAAGTGGCAAATTTTTTGCCATATGGCAATTTCTTCCAACCAGCCCGGAGAAGTAATATTTGCATGAGAAATGAATTTAGTTAAATTTCTTCTCTTCTGGGGATTATATTATAATATAATATAAATTAAATATAATGATAAACTTTAATCGAATTATAGTATATCCAAATATTTAATGATAGATAGTAAAAGTTGAGAATGTTAATTATTTAATTTTTTTCATTATTCTATGCTTAAGTATTTTTATTTTCAACTATAATTTTTTTTTTGTAAAATTATTCTTTATGGCCCGGTATTACAGACTCAAGAGCTAAACTCAAGTTTTACAAAAATATAGCGTATTACAGTGTCCGTTTAGGTCTAATCTTCCCTCAAATACGTCACTAAAACGACAAATATTTAACTCAAAGTTTCTGGCGGATTAAGTACTTAACGGTGAGTCAACTGTCATTTGCTAGGCAACGCGTGAAGTTTCAGTTTCTATCACTAGAGGCGTTAGTTGTATCGACGGTGGCGCCACACAACAAAACAAACTGACAGCCATATTGAAACGAACATGGGCATTTAAAAGTATTATTATGGTAAAAAAAAAAATTTACCATGTTGGATAATAAAACAATAGTATTTCAAGTTGTAGCGTCCCGTTTTGTAGTTCGTATTATTTCAGGTTATTTAAAATTTGACACATAATAACCACAGAAAAAGTAAAATATGTCTATGGTCGCGTTCTAAATCAGAGTGAATCGCTCTACCGGTGCGACCTGGGCCGCGTTCTAAATCAGAGTGAATCGCCGAGTGAATCGCTCTACCGGTGCGACCTGAAGTTGCAAAGAGAGCGACATTTGGGCGATGTTTAATCCGAACGGTACTGAGCGATGTTGGGGTGACTTAAAATTACGCGGGCGCGGGAAATTTAAAATTACGAGTTTGGTGTTACTTCAGTTGTGTCACTTTGGTCAAAAATTATAATAAAATAGAGGTTGTATATTTTGTTTTGGTGTTTATCGGATGTTTTCATTATAATAACGAGGTAATAATTTATTAATTTTAAAAGTAGTAAACGTGTTGTGACAAGTTATTCGTATTATTCGTAAGAATTTAAGATTTTTTCTTGCGAACATATTTACATCAAAAAGTGATATTCGTTAAAAATGCGACTTATAATAGTTCTGCATTCACCCAACGAACATATCTCATAAAGTTCAGCAATATTGAGGTTCCCTGTCACCCATTGTGAATGTTATGAAAAAATAATTTGACAAACTCATTTCATGAAAATGGTGAAAATTTTCAATACAAAATTTGAACACTATAGAATGACTTGTTAGTGAGGAGTTTAGCGTTGGCCACAACACACTCATTTATATAACTGTCTGTTCCCAGAATAAAATAAAATAAATGTCAGGTTTGTCATAAAAAGGGATACAAGTGTTGGATCAAAGACATACATACATACCATCACGCCATGTCCCTCACGGGGTAGACAGAGAAAACTGAACGCCACTCACTTCTATCTTGACACACATAGTTTTCACGAACTTTTCGTGTTTTGGGCATTCAAAATATAACCACTCATTAAAAAATACATTATTTTCATAAAACAAAATACACTTACTGTTGATGTTTACTATTAAATAATGGCCTTCCACATTTCTTTGTGGTTGACCATTATTATCCATGGTAAATTTGTATGAATTTACATCCATTGGATTTATTTTGTATGAATTTACATTTTTGTAAATTATAATTAATAAATAATTCAATAAATTAAATTATAAATACAAATAAAACCAACTAAAACCATACCAAACTAAAAGTGTTGTGAAAAATTATAAATTGCCGCCAAGTAAAATGTCACTTTGACTATGCGAAAATTCATAATTCCCGCCAAAAAATTTAAAAATTTGACAAGAGCGACATTCATCCTACTATTTCATCGAGCGACTTGGGCGACTTAGGTGCGAGTCAACCGTGATTCCGAACGGGCAGAGTGAATCGCCGCGCGAATCGCTCGATGAATTCCGAACGCTTAGGATGACGCTCTAACATCGCCGAGCGATCGCCGAGCGTCTTTCCGAACGCTACCTAGAATTGAAGATTTAGTAACTGACATGTCATATTGCACTGTAATACGGAAATGGATTAAATCTTCCCTTAACATTAATCTTGAGTTTAACAAACTCAATGAGTTGAGGGCTGACTGTAATACTGGGCCTATGACTACTTCATTATTTGATTCATCAATTCCAGGTTACAGCTTTTTAAATGAAGGCGCTCATACACCAATGTTTGCTGAAAGTGGAACTCCGTTGCATGCTTCTGTTATTGAAAGCAGTATTTCAAGTACCGTTCCTGAACTTGGTAAAGACGACTTATCTTCAGTGCTCATAAATTCACAGGGAAAACTCACACCAAGATGTTGGAGGACTCTCTATTATTTGCTTGATCTATATGCTGCAATGCCAGAAACTAAAACTATCGCTCACAGGTAACTCTTGATGTTCTCTTCATTTTTGATTTTATAATGCAATTATGAGTTTTCAATCAATGTGTAAATTATATGTGTTCTGACATTTTATTCCCATCTTTTAAGATATATTTATCATTTATATGGTTGTGCCAACTTATTCTTGAACGACCTCTACATTTCTTCCTCTCTTATCAACTTTGTGTACTTGCTTCATCAGACAATCATCACTCATTTTTTTCATATCAAGATATCTCTTTCAATCATACATTCCTATCTAATATCTTCATTTCTTATCTTGTCATATGACAGCTTTTGTCATATGCCATATAACAAAAGCGTTGAGCTTGAGATAGTTGATACAGTTAAGCGAAGAAAGATATCAAATTTAGGTCACGTTCTACGAGGCAAAAAGTATAAGCCGCTCCAACTGATTATGAAGGGCAAAATAGAGGGACGCCGAGGAATAGGAAGTCGTCAGATATCATGGCGCTGCAACATTTGTGAGTGGACCGGCATCAGAGACGCTGGTAGGTAGAGATGCCTTCTCAGCAGTGATTGCCAACGTCGAGAGGGGACCTGATATGGCACGAAGAAGATGACAGCCTTAAGGAAAGAGTACAATCGATACTGAATGGTCGCAATGCAAGGGAAATAATTGGTCTTACTCCCGGTTAATAATAATAATATACTATCACAAATTATTTAACCACACATTGTTATAAGAAACCTCATTCTTCATGTACACGGCATAATTTCTACTTCTGCCTTGTTCATGTCTCACCAATTATAATGTATGCTGATAGACATGTGATGAAAAAATGGATAAATAGTATATTTTGTGTGATTTTTTTTTTAGATTTTCTATTACCAATGAAGTTCCCGAAGGATATAAATCTAATAAACCCCAAACACCTCAACTACAGTCCAGAGATCCACTGGCTACAGAAAATGGATTAAGAATTGCCATTATAGGTGTTGTTCGTATACATAGAACCCGACTTTTGGCTTCGTTGTCTGGTTTGAAGTTGGAAGCTGAAATGACATCTTTGCAAGTTTCACTAAGTGCATCAAAAATTTCTCAGTGGTCGTTGGCTGGACATTTAGGAAGAACAATGATAGTTCTGTTAGAAGGAGCCCTTCCCAACCAACAGTATGTATCTATAAATATGATAATGTTTAAAATGTACTTATGCCATAAACAAACAAATAAAAAGTAAATCTTCGAGAAAGGTTAAGAATCAAACAACAGTCTATAAAGAAAATTTTAATCAATCCTCTAAAAAAATTGTATTTATAATTTTGGTATATTAAATGTAATGTTTTTTTTTGCTACATTGTCATTATTTAATAAATTATAGGACTGTTGTAAGAGTAACTGTTGGAAAATCTCAAGCTCTCTATTCATCTGATGGTAATCGCAAGGAAAAAAGTAATTCTGGTTTACTGAGCATCGGTGCAATTCGTATGGATTTACCTCAACATCCAGTTGCTCTTCATGGAATGATGACTCGCTCTAGTCGACAATTGTCTTCAACTCTTCAGGTATATTTTGATAATTTGATTGAATATGGTGCTTACTTTCTGGAAATACTAAGAAATATCTGATATTATTTTCAATTCAAAGTGTACTCTTGTAATAAAATTACTTCATTATTATAGATAAATTACTTTTTTATTATAGATATAGTTGGAAGAAATTGCCATATGGCAATAAAGTCACGGAAGTGTTCATTATTATTTACTATTATATTTTCATCAACTAATTTATTCAAATAAATTTTTAATCATTATTTATTTATGACAAATAAGAATCCAGTTGAATTATTCAGATGGGTCAGTGGCAGAGCGGTTAGCGCGCTGGGCTAGTAATCCAGTGGTCGCGAGTTTGAATCCTGCCTCGACCAATTTCGTTCACCTAAGCACAAGCATTTATTTGCTTATTTTAGGGAACGTAGGAAGATGTATATGTACTTGTTTAACAAGAACATATTCATTTTTTTATTAAAAAAAAAATTATAATTCATCAACACGATTATTTAAAAAAAAATTTAAAACAATTATTTGAAGTAGATAATATTTCTCAACTTCATTATAAACTGATCACTTATATCTGACTTGTATAATTTTTAGGAATTAGGTGTGACGAGAACCTCATCTCGTTCATCGAGACAACATACAGAAGAGATAGCTGAGTCTCCTGAACATCCTCCACCACCTCCCCCACGCTCTGCACCACCACCACAAACTCAAATTCCTAAGGAATCACATCATACTCTCTTGCAACCGCTTGTTATGCAATTTTCTATAGCATTGCAGGTTAGACTAGTTTAATAATCACTTACATTGACTATGTAGAATTCCATAATTATTATAAATGAAAACACACTGTTTTTTACTTTTAAAAAATTTAGTTTTTAATCAACACAACCGTTTTGAAAAGTTTAAAGGCCTTCAGTAGGTGAAATGATCAACCTGATTAAAAATATATTTTTCTAAAGTCTTTATTTCTCTGAACAGAATATTGAACATAACAGTACCTTATAATAAAGTCCTTATTATTTTAATAAAACTTTTTCATTATTTATTACCTATTTTTTTTATTTAATACCAGTTTATCTCCAAATCACAAGAAGAAAAAAGAATCTCTTCAAGTCTGTACTGTACCTCAAATTAATGATAGTAACATGAAGGTATTAGATAGTAAATATAATATTATTGTTTTTAGAGTTTGAGCGTAACTGCAGCATTACTTCCATCACTTCAGGCACAATATAAAATGGACAATGTCCATAGCACTGGGGTCACCGGTTCCAAAGCCAATTTTACTATTGATCTTCCCCAACACTCTTTGAGTTTTGTAACTAAATTACAGGTATTTATTTGAATACTTTTATGTGTGTCTGTTATGATTCATTGTTTTTTTTCTAAGTTAAATATCGAAAAGAGAACATTAAAAAATAATGTAAGATAACAAATATATCATTAATGAAATGAAAATTGATATATTGAGATGGTTTTGTTATATATATACAAGAATATATACAAGAGCTGTGTCAGAGAAGAGATCTCTCTGGGAAGCATCTCACACTCAGGTCGTCTGGATCACAGAGTAACAATTCCTTAAAGGAGTTGGACAAAGTCAACAAAGCGGCTTACTTGGCCGATGCTTTAGTGTGAGTGGTCCTATTAAGTGGAATTCACTGCCTCTAGATGTCCGCAGTGCTCAAAACAAAAGCACTTTCACTAAAGGACTAAAAACAGCTTTGTTTCAGAGAGCAACACAACATTAAACTATCAGCACCCTTGGTATGATCTCGAATCATTAAACGGCGCTATACAAATAACTAATTATTATTTTTATTTTTGTTACATAACGAAAGAAAAGCAAATGATTAAGAAAATATATAAAGCTGAAAATAATGTTGTGAAAGAAAGGTACAAACCATAGAAAAGATAGCATGAATGAAATATCAAAAGAGGAAAACGTTAATAGCTTGAATAATTGACAAGGATGACATGTATAGTTATCACCAAATGTCTTAAAAATTTTCGGTCCTTGAAACAAGTAAATATACATCCAACAAGTAAATATATCATAAATGCTTGTGCTATAAGTGAACGAAATTGATCTTGGCAGGATTTGAACTTGCGACCACTGGATTACTAAACCAGCACGGTAAGCGCTCTGCCACCACCCATACTTGTTCAAACTAAACAAGAAAAAAACCCGAATTTGTCTACTGCACCCCACGTGATTTTTCTTGAAAACCATATAAGATGTATAAATATAAATTAGGAATAAAATTTATGTCTGCTAGGAAAAAGGTGTCGCATTCTGTTACCTCTACTTAGTTTGGAGGGACATGGCGCAAAATTATGTTTTTTTTGTTTCATTTACCTGCATATTTCACAGTTTTTATTTTTTATAATTACGGTCACAACATCCGCCTATCAATGAAAATTCTAATATAATATAATGTTACAGTTTATTTCTGTTAAATATTTTAGGCTACTGAAGCAAATCTTCCCAGTGCTGCCAGTATATCTTTACCAGCAGTTCATGTCTCAGCTCAATATGTGTCTGATAATTCATCTGGAATTGGTGGTCCAGCGGGTGGCAGATCTCATCACACTCATGGCACTGACAGTCCCATGGAGGGGGTCATACTAAGGAGTGGTTCATACTTGTCTGCGACTGCTGACATAGGAACGTTCGAACACTCTTTATCAACTGATCTTTTGAATCATCTAGTCTTTGTGCAAAAAGTATTCATGAAGGTGAGATTATTGTTTATATCAACTGTCATTTACTTGTACTTGATAACCGAGGAACTTTTGACTAAGCCCGATAGTCCCGTTTGGTTGTAAATACCAATTTTTAAATATAATTTCTGAATCATTTCTTATATGAAAATTTTCAACATAACATAATATTTTTGGCGATTATAGAATATTTAGTTTTATGATACCAGAGTCAAAATGCGCCTCAAAGCTTTCACTGTTTTTGTAATGTGTTATTTATTTTTATTGTTGTGTTTAGGAAGTAAATGAAGTGGTCCAGAAGGTTTATGGAGGAGAAAAACCTGTTCCTCTTTGGTCAGAAGAAGAAGATATGTCAACAATATCAAGTCGACTACTCTTTTCTCTGATTATAAGACTTAAGGTATGTTAAAATTGCTCAAGCTATTATTAGTTCTTCGGTTATTGTAAAAATTTTCAAGTGGTTGAAGTTAATCTGTATCAAAAGCAAATGTGTTAAATATTAGTATGCTAGCTATTATGAACTGTTTCAAATGTGTTAAATATTAGTATGCTAGCTATTATGAACTGTTTCAAATGTGTTAAATATTAGTATGCTAGCTATTATGAACTGTTTCAAATGTGTTAAATATTAGTATGCTAGCTATTATGAACTGTTTCAAATGTGTTAAATATTAGTATGCTAGCTATTATGAACTGTTTCAAATGTGTTAAATATTAGTATGCTAGCTATTATGAACTGTTTCAAATGTGTTAAATATTAGTATGCTAGCTATTATGAACTGTTTCAAATGTGTTAAATATTAGTATGCTAGCTATTATGAACTGTTTCAAATGTGTTAAATATTAGTATGCTAGCTATTATGAACTGTTTCAAATGTGTTAAATATTAGTATGCTAGCTATTATGAACTGTTTCAAATGTGTTAAATATTAGTATGCTAGCTATTATGAACTGTTTCAAATGTGTTAAATATTAGTATGCTAGCTATTATGAACTGTTTCAAATGTGTTAAATATTAGTATGCTAGCTATTATGAACTGTTTCAAATGTGTTAAATATTAGTATGCTAGCTATTATGAACTGTTTCAAATGTGTTAAATATTAGTATGCTAGCTATTATGAACTGTTTCAAATGTGTTAAATATTAGTATGCTAGCTATTATGAACTGTTTCAAATGTGTTAAATATTAGTATGCTAGCTATTATGAACTGTTTCAAATGTGTTAAATATTAGTATGCTAGCTATTATGAACTGTTTCAAATGTGTTAAATATTAGTATGCTAGCTATTATGAACTGTTTCAAATGTGTTAAATATTAGTATGCTAGCTATTATGAACTGTTTCAAATGTGTTAAATATTAGTATGCTAGCTATTATGAACTGTTTCAAATGTGTTAAATATTAGTATGCTAGCTATTATGAACTGTTTCAAATGTGTTAAATATTAGTATGCTAGCTATTATGAACTGTTTCAAATGTGTTAAATATTAGTATGCTAGCTATTATGAACTGTTTCAAATGTGTTAAATATTAGTATGCTAGCTATTATGAACTGTTTCAAATGTGTTAAATATTAGTATGCTAGCTATTATGAACTGTTTCAAATGTGTTAAATATTAGTATGCTAGCTATTATGAACTGTTTCAAATGTGTTAAATATTAGTATGCTAGCTATTATGAACTGTTTCAAATGTGTTAAATATTAGTATGCTAGCTATTATGAACTGTTTCAAATGTGTTAAATATTAGTATGCTAGCTATTATGAACTGTTTCAAATGTGTTAAATATTAGTATGCTAGCTATTATGAACTGTTTCAAATGTGTTAAATATTAGTATGCTAGCTATTATGAACTGTTTCAAATGTGTTAAATATTAGTATGCTAGCTATTATGAACTGTTTCAAATGTGTTAAATATTAGTATGCTAGCTATTATGAACTGTTTCAAATGTGTTAAATATTAGTATGCTAGCTATTATGAACTGTTTCAAATGTGTTAAATATTAGTATGCTAGCTATTATGAACTGTTTCAAATGTGTTAAATATTAGTATGCTAGCTATTATGAACTGTTTCAAATGTGTTAAATATTAGTATGCTAGCTATTATGAACTGTTTCAAATGTGTTAAATATTAGTATGCTAGCTATTATGAACTGTTTCAAATGTGTTAAATATTAGTATGCTAGCTATTATGAACTGTTTCAAATGTGTTAAATATTAGTATGCTAGCTATTATGAACTGTTTCAAATGTGTTAAATATTAGTATGCTAGCTATTATGAACTGTTTCAAATGTGTTAAATATTAGTATGCTAGCTATTATGAACTGTTTCAAATGTGTTAAATATTAGTATGCTAGCTATTATGAACTGTTTCAAATGTGTTAAATATTAGTATGCTAGCTATTATGAACTGTTTCAAATGTGTTAAATATTAGTATGCTAGCTATTATGAACTGTTTCAAATGTGTTAAATATTAGTATGCTAGCTATTATGAACTGTTTCAAATGTGTTAAATATTAGTATGCTAGCTATTATGAACTGTTTCAAATGTGTTAAATATTAGTATGCTAGCTATTATGAACTGTTTCAAATGTGTTAAATATTAGTATGCTAGCTATTATGAACTGTTTCAAATGTGTTAAATATTAGTATGCTAGCTATTATGAACTGTTTCAAATGTGTTAAATATTAGTATGCTAGCTATTATGAACTGTTTCAAATGTGTTAAATATTAGTATGCTAGCTATTATGAACTGTTTCAAATGTGTTAAATATTAGTATGCTAGCTATTATGAACTGTTTCAAATGTGTTAAATATTAGTATGCTAGCTATTATGAACTGTTTCAAATGTGTTAAATATTAGTATGCTAGCTATTATGAACTGTTTCAAATGTGTTAAATATTAGTATGCTAGCTATTATGAACTGTTTCAAATGTGTTAAATATTAGTATGCTAGCTATTATGAACTGTTTCAAATGTGTTAAATATTAGTATGCTAGCTATTATGAACTGTTTCAAATGTGTTAAATATTAGTATGCTAGCTATTATGAACTGTTTCAAATGTGTTAAATATTAGTATGCTAGCTATTATGAACTGTTTCAAATGTGTTAAATATTAGTATGCTAGCTATTATGAACTGTTTCAAATGTGTAATATTTTCTAAATCTCAACTATTTAATTGAATCATGTAGCACAGATATTACATTATTTATATTTTGATTGCTTTTATATTGTTTCAGAGAATTCAGTTGACAGCTACTACACCGAGTAATTCAGCTGTTCGTCTTGAAACGGGAATAATGGAATTTCAGATATCTAATCGTTTCGAAAATGTGTCTCAAGCTTCAACACCTTACAATATGAAATTGTTTGCCAAAGCACAGGTGGACATAAACCTTAGCCTGGGACAGCTTATCAAGAATGCTATGTTTGAAGAGGCTGAACCTGAATTTCAACAATACGCTTTTTTCAACACTAGGATTTGTAAGTCTTGTTTGATGATCATCTAACTATACAATCTTAAAATTGTTATTTTATTTAAACATGAATAAATGTGTGTATTTTATATTTATAGCTCTTCGTAATGCATTCCAAGATGAAATGGTTTCTGGTGATGATAAAGAAGTAGTTTTGATTACTCTTAAAAGGCCTTTAATTTATGTTCAACCAATGGCAATAGACAGAGCTATTCTAGTTTGGTTGAATTACAAAAATGCTTATGAGTATTGGAACGAGAAAAGGGCTAATTTAAACAAGGAGGTATTGAGGGCAACAATGCAAGTCTTTGAAAAAGTTCAGTTCAGTTCCCAATTGAGTACTTTGCCGCATTTGAGTACACTTTTCCTCCAACTTACTGTCGACGATATGGGGATTTGTCTTCCGTTGAATCCATTACCATTAGTAAGTGATTATTTTATTTAATGCTTGTTTGATCATTGAACATCAAGTAAATTATAAATATTTTGTCTAATTGATATTGGCATTAATAATTATTTTGTGCGCTTTATTGCTAGATCTTTTGTTTTTGAAGAATTGTCTGGTCATATTTTATATTAATCCATTGTTTTTTGCAGACTAATTGGGGACAACGAAGTACCTACGATATTGAGTCACGTGGAGCTGTGGTAGTTACTTTGGAGAACACAAGCATATCTGCTTGTAGTTCTGGTTCATTAGTTAGCCAAGGAAGATTTGTTGGATTATGTCTTCGGTTCGCTGAAGATTTTGAGACATCTTTGGATGACTGGAAACCGGATATGGATGATGCTTCAATCATGAACCTTTGTAGTGTTTCTGAAGGGACGTATGAAGTTTGCAGTAGAACTATTGCTGCCAAGCAAAACAATGGTAATTTAAAAATATTTTTTTCTGTTATTGTTTTATCAACCTTTTAGAATTCCTTAACCAAAAATAGTATGAACCAAAAATAAGGTTCCAAAAGTTACATAGGAGGAAATAAAAAAAAATGATATTTAAGAAATGATGTACAAAATTGTTTTCCATGAATGATGTAATTTAACAATATACTATTTTATTTTATAGAAAATGCTAAATGGTTTTTAAATGTTTCTTGGCAAATGGAGGGTGTAGACATACATTTAGATGTAAATGTTGGAAAGCAGTTATCGGCATTGGGACACACTTTGACAATGCTCACAGGTATTTTTTATTTACAACTACATTTTTATAAGTACTATTTGGTCACTTAATTTATTTTTTAATAAATAGAGTAATTTACATAGGTACTTATGACTCAAATCTTAACATAAATTAGATTGCGAAATTAATTTACATAAATTTTATATTTGTTTATTAATATTAAAATTAATACAGCATATATATATATATATATATATATATATATATATATATATATATATATATATATATATATATATATATATATATATATATATATATATATATATATATATATATATATATATATATATATATATATATATATATATATATATATATATATATATATATATATATATATATATATATATATATATATATATATATATATATATATATATATATATATATATATATATATATATATATATATATATATATATATATATATATATATATATATATATATATATATATATATATATATATATATATATATATATATATATATATATATATATATATATATATATATATATATATATACTTGGTATATTTGTTCATTAAATTTTAAAATGGATTTCCACTCTTTTAACACAAAAAATTTAGAATCATTTAATAGATTATCGTAATGACATTATCCAAAAAATATACCTAGGTATTATCAAATAAATTAAAATTAAAAAATATATATTATATACATTTGTAATATTTGAATATATTCATAGGAAAATGATGGTCTTAAAAACATTCTTTCTCAGTTTAAGTGATCTCATATTGTCCTATATAAAGTCAATTTTCAGACTGGGTACTTGCACATTCTACAAAATTTATATGCATTGTACCCATGCAATTATCCATTGGTAGGCACAATAGTGTAATAAATAATATTATTACTCCATTCTATTATCATCAGCACCCGACCGAAGGTCAGAATTTGCCAAAACTTCGACCGAAGCCGAAGGTTCAATTTAACCAAATTCACGCATGTTCGTACAAGCTATTCAGTTTTTACTGTTATTAGCAGCTGGTAGAAAACTTTTTTGATGTCTATAATTAAAAGCAAAACACTTTTATGATTCTACATGAATTTAATTTATGCGATAGGCCTATTTCGCCTTGTTAGGGCATTTACGAGCTTAGCACGAGTGTTTTTTAGGTCTTCGAATGGACACTATTTATCATTGGACACATATTCATGGCAAATCTAAAATGATCAATATTTTAGAAATAATGATTTTGTCATATATTATGATGTTCAAATGTTTTACTTTGTATACAAAAAATATTACTTTCAGGTTCTGAAGAAGAAGATCCTTTAAAAATGGATTACGACAGTGATGAATTTGATGATACTGTAGTTAGTAGAGATTCACAGGTAAATTATAACATTCATATAAATTTGATGATACTGTAGTTAGTAGAGATTCACAGGTAAATTTTAACATACGTATAAATTTGATGATAATGTAGTTAGTAGAGATTCACAGGTAAATTATAACATTCATATAAATTTGATGATACTGTAGTTAGTAGAGATTCACAGGTAAATTTTAACATACGTATAAATTTGATGATAATGTAGTTAGTAGAGATTCACAGGTAAATTTTAAGATACATATAAATTTGATGATACTGTAGTTTGTAAATTTTAACATAAATATAAATTTAGCTGTGGATTTTTTATGCTAACTTCATTTAAAATTTTACTAATATTTTTAACAGGATAGTGTAGTACAACGAACATCTCGAAAATGGTCAGACAATTTACCTGCATTCGTATTTGACTCTTCAATTGATGCAAAGAAACGTTCCAAATTAATTGAAAAAGAAATGAATGAACAAGCTAAAATAATCAATGACCTTCAAATGTTAGGTGCTAGTTATGGCACCATAGAACAAGAAATGAAGCGATTACATGAATTGGAAGCTCTTGTTTTCAAGGATTTCAGAAGGTATTTATTATTAATCAAATTAATATTTAAAGTGTCTTAATGAAAAATTATTCAATAATTCATTTATGCAATTCTTTTACTAGTTTTCAGTTCTATTAAAATAATGTTTAGCTGATACTACGACCAGAGAATGCTCCCAATATAATGTAGGGACTATCCTTAGCATATTGGAGATCAAAAACAATATGACAGCAAAACATAAGAGTGTTAATAGAATGGATATATAAATGCACAAAAGATAAATGTATGACTGGGCACATCCTGTCTATTATTTATGTGTCTCCATGTACCTCCCATTGTCTATTGTGATTTTTGTTCCTTTTATTTCAAACCGTTACTTTTGTTGTCAAACCATTTTATTTTGTAATATTCACGAGTGTTATAATGTTTTTTTCAGGGATATGATTCAAAAACTTCGAAGACAGAGTGTAAAAGCTTCTTCTATTACAAAAGGAAAATTAGGCATTGGTTCAAATAGAAGTCGCTCTTTTGTTGTGCCAAGTCCGACTCCAGAAGATCAAACAGATATAGAAAGGTGATAGATAGTTGACATTTTGAATTATCAATATATTATTTATAAATATATATATTTTCCAATTTTTTTAACATATGAACAATTTTCAGCTGTGACAGTACTATCGTTGCAAGTTTATCATCATTGAAAGGAGGAAGAGGTTCTGAAGAAACGTTATTACCAAAAGGTGATGTAGAGAATAGTTTGACGATGCAAGATGAAGATGTATTTGAAGAACGAAGTTGGAGTTCCGTAGAGAATTCCCCTCATCCTGGTCCGTCCAGATCAGCGTCATTAAGAGAGAGAAATGGATCTGCACATAGAAGAATGGTTACATTTAATCCAACTATAACTCGCCAGTCATCTTTACCAAGTGGAGGGGTCGGAGTAGGCGTTCAGGACTCTAGTCTCAACGCAGCAGAAAGTTGGGGTAGTCATATGGATGTTCAGGGAGAAAGTGTGCAATTAAGAAGAAAGACTGTTCATAGGTGTGTATTTTTAGATTATTGTTAAAAAATTACAAATTGATTGGTCCATACATAATTACCTTTTTTTGTCAATAATGAAGACTGTTATCTCTGAAAACCACCACTACTCAGGGTTCATATTATCCAATCGTTGTTACCTGCTGTGGTATCCTTTACATAAAGAAATCAGCCTTTTTTTTATTGGCCACTATACAAAAGACAGTCACAGACTGACAGGAAGTCTGACAGTCACGGGCTCTTACGCTATTAATAATTGGAATGGTCATAATAAAATAGCAAATAATAAGATATTATTAAGTAGTTTATGTCGTTGCTTGTCATTCTTAAATTATTTTGATAGTATTGAATTGAAGCAAGTTAATCAAAAAAATTGAGGATGCACTTTTCAAAGCACGTTGAAATGAAGAATTAAAAAATATTTCGTGTTAGTCCGTAGATTGTTTACATTCATATTGCTTTTTTTCTGTTATGTTCAAATAAATAAATAAATAAAAAAAATACTGCCAATGTTGAATACACAAAATAAATTCAAGTACAGAACTTACATAATCTATTGTGAAACAATGTAAGTGGTACTTTAACAATTACACTAAGTTTGTATAAAATACTTGTTCAATTTTACCAAAATATCAAATGAATCAGGGGGGCAAGTCTGGTCCAATCGGCAAAATCAAAACCCTCGTGATTACCCATGCCATGGATATAATTATCAAATGAAGTTCTATGACATCTAAAGATATTATAGAACTCCATATAATAATTATATCCATGATATGGGTAATCGTGAGGGTTTTGATTTTGCCGATTGCACCAGACTTGCCCCCCTGGTTAGTTTTAGCATGCATTTTCATCGGTAGTACACAAATCCTGAAAGTTTCAGAGCTCTAACTGTTCGAGAATTAAGTAAAAAATCAATTGCAAAATTCCAGTACGAACAGATAGGTGAAGTTAAATAAAAGTGTGTAGGTATCTAATAAAAATATTCTTTATTCTGTTTAAAACCTTCTTAGTTGAGCTGATCATGTTATTTATACTACCCATGATATTACCAGTGAATAATACATGTCAGTAAATTTAATTATTTTTTAATGTTGGAAATGTGAAATAATTTAATTTATTTCAGTATACCACCATTAGATGCGTCGACAGTTGGTATTAGCAGTAAAAATAATTTAATTTATTTCAGTATACCACCATTAGATGCGTCGTCAGTTGGTATTAGCAGTAAAAATAATTTAATTTATTTCAGTATACCACCATTAGATGCGTCGACAGTTGGTATTAGCAGTAAAAATAATTTAATTTATTTCAGTATACCACCATTAGATGCGTCGACAGTTGGTATTAGCAGTAAAAAACCTCAAGAACCTAACATCGATTTTGAATTGGATGTTAAAGTTTTCATTAACAGTGGTAAATGTGTGTTACATACTAAAGATCCTAGTAGAGAAGATGATCCTAAATTGTAAGTATTTTCTTACTTAAAAACTATTAGTATTATACTAAATGTTACTATTTCTAATTTACGTAAAATTGCTTATAAATGCATTAGGCGAATGAAATAAATTAAAGCTGGTTTCATACTCAGATATTGTTGATTGGTAGTCTAGCCCACTAAGCACTCAGCTTTTAAATCTAAATGATTATTTTTATCAATATTCTAAGTATTCTCAAGTCTCAATTTGTATCTGCAAAATACCTTATCACTTTATTATTTTTTTCTTATATTCTACTAACCACCATAGTAACTAATTATTTAATTTGTATTTTTCCTTTTTCATTGTGTAATCTTTGATTGTGTATTTATGTACACACTATTGTTGTTTCTATTATTTTCATTTCATTATTTTATTCAATGTTATGTACCCATTGTTATACTTATTATATTGTTGTTGATAAACCAGTTTTATCATTGAAAAATTACTTCAGCCAATATGAATTCTTATTTTTAGGAATGCTCCTAGAATTCGCAAGGAAAGGTCTGCTTCAGGTGGTCTGTCTGATTTGGCTGGAGGAAGTGGTAAAGAAGTTCCAGGAGGCGGCACACCTTCAAGTCCTTCGACTTCTAGAAAACACACTAAACAGCCGCATTCATTACATTCTGGCCACAGCTCACATCACTCACAGCCTCATCTAACAAGGAACCAATATCATCTTATTGACCTTACCATATTTCATGTTCCAGGATTGGATGTTAAGGTAAACACTTTTTTATGTTAACTGGCGAAATCAAAACCATCCATGTTTACTCATATCATGGATATAATTATCTTATGGAGTTCTTTAACATCTTAAGATATTATAGAATTCCATAACATATGTAATTATGTCCATGATATGGGTAAACGTGGATGCCACCAAGGTCTGTGTGATAACATGCTGCACTCACAGCAATGGTCAGATTTTGACTTAATGTTTAATACCACAATGTATTCAATTCCGAAGACGAATACAATTTTATTCAACATCAAAGTCATTAAAAACAAAAATTCAAAAAATACAGAATAGCAAAAAAATACATAAAATAAATAAATTTGAAATTTCATTAAAATTATAGTGCGTATTCAGAATTGAACACATTGAATACTGCTTTTTACTTCATCACCGGTTATTAAATTGTAAATGTGTGTTACATACTAAAAATTGATAAAATTGATCCTTTAATTCTACATTTCTTGATTCATACAATTAATAATGAAAAAGCTGTCGTAGAATTATACTCATTATAACCTACCTTTTTAAATTTATCAATTAATTAACTGTATTCATTAATTCAGGTTCATTATGAGTCCAAAACTGTTCAAGACGAGGTGACATCTCCACAAGGAGCAAAATCTCCGCAAAGTCAAATAAGGAAAGGTGGAATCAAAAAGGCATCTCTTTTTGCATGGCTAACCTTGCAGAGTATTCCTGAAGAGACCATTATTAGTCCGCATATTCTCGAGTTTCTAGAACAAACGTTGGAACCAATTCCAGCAAAGGCATCTTTGTCTTCAGCTGGAGGTTAGTTATATATTAATTTCATTTCATTTATTTATAAATTATATTACAATTATTTTGGTATGATAATTAATTTTATTTTACAGATTCCATGAATGCCGTTTTTGAAGCAGAAAATGATGATGGTGGAGTCAGTAGTTCATATGGACAATATGTCTACGCTTCATTCCCTGTTGATGTTATTGTTTACTTCCATATGCAACCGTCCACATTTAGATTTTCCTGTTTACCAGTATCTAGAGTTGAATGTATGCTACAGTTGCCCTCATTGGGTATAGTTTTCAGTTCAAAACGAGCTCAAGAAGAGTGAGTATGATCTATTCGCAAAATCCTTTTTGTCGCCTGTATACATATGAATTTTTATTAATTGTAATTTTTTTTTAGTGAGATGAATCATCCCGGAGTAGCAGTCGGCGGTTTGAGTGTTACTGGATGTCTAGCTGATTTTTCTGTGTATATTTTCCATCCTTACGGTGGTAAAAAACCAGGAATAAAAGAGGCCCAGTGGTCGCCATTGTCTGACAGTGAAAGAAAAGATTCCCTCAGCATTAATGTTGAATTTGTTAAATTCCACTTGTCAAGATCACGAAAACTTGATTTCCAAGCTGATCCTGACCAATCGACAGCTGTTGTGCGATTTTCAAGTATGTTGTTTGTTTTTGTATTATCTCTTCCATATGAATATTAATATAGTAATACCACTGTACTTTGGTTTTGATTAATAATTTTTGATGAAATTTTATTATAAATGTTTGAAACATTAATTGTAATGCACATTGTTAGAGATTTACATGTAATATTTTTTTATCTTTTAAGCTATCATTGACATTGGTTCTGCATCATTCAAATATGACATGCGCCGTTTAACTGAAATATTAGCATTCCCTAAAGCATGGTACAGGCGGACAATTGTACGTCGTTTATTTTTGGGAGATGTAAGTCTCAGTGCACCATCAGAAGCAGACCCGGGGTAATTTATTTTAATTTGATGCATTACTATTTACTCATCTTTGTACAATTCATTTTCATTTGTCTTTTACATTATCCAATTTACTAGGAACAAACCTATATTGTATAGAAAGAAAAAGAAAAACGAGAATTTCTATTCAGAAATCTTTACTCAAATAATATTCTATACAAATACGAAAGTGAACACATTGAGATGGTTTGACCACATGGGGGAGAATGAATGAGGAATGCCTGACGAAGAAAATATACAGTGCGGACAGGAAAAAAAGGTATATCAAAATACCGTTCACATGAATGGTACGTCCATGTGAACGGTATTTTGAAAGGCGGAAATGTTAGAAGTGTGAACAACAGACGAATATAAGACGATGTATGAATGTCGACTAGGCGATGAATGTGTGTCAAGATATATAAATGGCATTTGGTTCTCTCTGCCTACCCCGTGAGAGACATGGCGTGATGGTATGTATGTAAATATGAAAAAAAATCTTAATATCCTATATTTTCTCAGAATTCATTGTCAGTTGTTGCAAGAATTCTCTAGCTAATTGATAATAAATTCCGAGAAAATCAAAAAGACCTGACTTCAAAATTATCTTATATTGTTGGAAAATGACAAAAAAATTAAATAAGAAGGAAAAATAGATAAAAAAAAATGGAATTTTATAACTTTTCATATTAATAAACTTACTAATTCATATATTTTATTTATTTATCACACCATTTAAATAATCGTCATTAAAAATAGATAACTGCTGCCCAGCTAGGTATACCTGTTCTAGGGCTAGCAGTGTACATATTATTATATTTCACAGGAGACATATAGGTTGTACCTATTTGCATTTTTTAACTATTGTACCCAGATTAAAAAATGGAATTGGAGTCATCATGATATGCATATACATATTGTGTTTATAATAAAAACAGGTTTATAATAAATTATATTTAATTATACGGTTGTTACTTTAATAGTCAGTTTAATATTGAAAATGTTTACTTTCAGTGGTCAAGACAAATCTCTTTCACCTGTTGCAACATATAAAGATAAGTCTAAAGTAAACATTCATTCAAAGTTAAAAGGTAAGAGACTTTTATTGTCATTACACAACTTAACAGTTAATATTTTAAAATTTATTTTCCTTATGCTGTGAGGATTGAAAATAGATTAGTTATCATATTCAATTATTTGATTTAATTTAATTACCGGTTTAAAATAGGGTTCCACTCTTTTCTATTATCATCGTGTTCAGGTGTCCTATAAGAGCCGAGTAATCCAAGTGACAAACAATAACATCTCACATAGTTCAGCTATGAGATTCACCACCCATTCTGAATGTAGTGCCTTTTCTATTATCATCGTGTTCAGGTGTCCTATAAGAGCCGAGTAATCCAAGTGACAAACAATAATATCTCACATAGTTCAGCTATGAGATTCACCGCCCATTCTGAATGTAGTGCCTTTTCTATTATCATCGTGTTCAGGTGTCCTATAAGAGCCGAGTAATCCTAGAGACAAACAATAACATCTCACATAGTTCAGCTATGAGATTCACCGCCCATTCTGAATGTAGTGCCTTTTCTATTATCATCATGTTCAGGTGTCTTATAAGAGCCGAGTAATCCAAGAGACAAACAATAACATCTCACATAGTTCAGCTATGAGATTCACCACCCATTCTGAATGTAGTGCCTTTTCTATTATCATCGTGTTCAGGTGTCCTATAAGAGCCGAGTAATCCAAGTGACAAACAATAATATCTCACATAGTTCAGCTATGAGATTCACCGCCCATTCTGAATGTAGTGCCTTTTCTATCATCATCGTGTTCAGGTGTCCTATAAGAGCCGAGTAATCCTAGAGACAAACAATAACATCTCACATAGTTCAGCTATGAGATTCACCGCCCATTCTGAATGTAGTGCCTTTTCTATTATCATCATGTTCAGGTGTCTTATAAGAGCCGAGTAATCCAAGAGACAAACAATAACATCTCACATAGTTCAGCTATGAGATTCACCACCCATTCTGAATGTAGTGCCTTTTCTATTATCATCGTGTTCAGGTGTCCTATAAGAGCCGAGTAATCCAAGTGACAAACAATAATATCTCACATAGTTCAGCTATGAGATTCACCGCCCATTCTGAATGTAGTGCCTTTTCTATTATCATCGTGTTCAGGTGTCCTATAAGAGCCGAGTAATCCTAGAGACAAACAATAACATCTCACATAGTTCAGCTATGAGATTCACCGCCCATTCTGAATGTAGTGCCTTTTCTATTATCATCATGTTCAGGTGTCTTATAAGAGCCGAGTAATCCAAGAGACAAACAATAACATCTCACATAGTTCAGCTATGAGATTCACCACCCATTCTGAATGTAGTGCCTTTTCTATTATCATCGTGTTCAGGTGTCCTATAAGAGCCGAGTAATCCAAGTGACAAACAATACTATCTCACATAGTTCAGCTACGAGATTCACCGCCCATTCTGAATGTAGTGCCTTTTCTATTATCATCGTGTTCAGGTGTCCTATAAGAGCCGAGTAATCCTAGAGACAAACAATAACATCTCACATAGTTCAGCTATGAGATTCACCGCCCATTCTGAATGTAGTGCCTTTTCTATTATCATCATGTTCAGGTGTCTTATAAGAGCCGAGTAATCCAAGAGACAAACAATAACATCTCACATAGTTCAGCTATGAGATTCACCGCCCATTCTGAATGTAGTGCCTTTTCTATTATCTATTATTCTATAAGAGCCGAGTAATCCAAGAGACAAACAATAACATCTCACATAGTTCAGCTATGAAATTCACCGCCCATTCTGAATGTTGTGCCTTTTAGGTGAGACAAGACTGGTGTATTGGTATACACATATGTATCGTGCTTCCTTTTATAAGGCAATGCACACCCGCACATCTGTTGCTGGTTACTCCACATTGTGGGATATGCTGTGATGATGTGAGAGAGTATTTTCCTTAAGGTGCAAGGTATGGCAATCTAAGAGTGTCAAATGCAAACATTGAAATTATCGTATGAGAATGTACATCATCAAAGATTACAATCATGTGCGCCTGAGTTAGTGTTTTTGAATCGAGCTTTACATAAATAATATAGTTCATTTGATTTTACAAAAAAGTAAGAACATAAAGTGAAAATATATTGGACCAGTGTTTTGATTTAAAAACCTATCATTTTAAAAAAGCTTCTAAGCCTTGTATGTTTTCGTATGGATAATAAATTGAAGAAAACAAGTATTATTCAAAAAAATATTACGAAAAAAGAACAAGTCAATTGTAGTTTCACTGGATTCACGATTCCAGACCCACGAGCAGAGGCGACCAAAGTACCCACCAGAATAGGCGAGCCACATGGCCTTGCATCTATGTATGCGAGCTTAAGGGACCCCTTTATGACTCGAGTCACGCTCACCACTCACCCACCAACCTCTGACTGATACTCCACTCCCCTGCTCAACCAAATCCAATAGGACGCGGACAATGCTGCTTTTATCACCCTATCCAGAAGTTCTTTTATTTTACCCCTAGGGAGACCTAGGTCCTTAAAGTAGGAATATAAAGACTTTGTGGGAGGGCCTCTCACCCCCACTTCTACAGCATATATATTTGGCTAAAGCCATTTTGAACTGTTTCATCTACCAGTTCCTTGTACTTGTTTAGCTTGTATGATGGTCTTTTGGAATATTTGTGTCTCATGGAACAGTCAGCTACACAAAAATAACTGTTTTTATCTCTCCTTTTTCGTATCCATCAGGATATTCCAGTTATCTGACTTCCTAATTATTGATACTAATTTATTTGTTGTAGATCTGACTTCTTGTCTTGGTTTTACAAATATTACAAATGACCGTTTCCACGTGGTTAATCCTTTGATGGCTCTTGCCACCGCAAGGCTTGAAGCCTCTCTAAAAATTTCAAGTCAAGCACCTTATCGTGTCTGTATGAGAACCTTCCCTCCTGTAGTGCTACCCTGCAGCTGTTCAAGATATACCTAGTCATGCATGCAGATGTCCCACAGAGGTGGCAATTGTCATTTCTGGCTATATTCAACTGTTTTAAGTTACTCGGGTCTGGGAGCGTACCATATATATTTTTGTTGAAAACATATATTTTAAGAGTACAAGTATCCCGTTGCCTTAATGATATTAATTTATAATCATACCTCATTTTTAAAATAAAATATCATTTTCATTTCATTAAAAATCACCTACATTAATATAGAGATAAATTCATTGACACCATGTCACAATTGGAATTATATATTAAATCAAAATATATTGAAGTAATGAATAGTATCCAGATTCCCCATGTGATAGCTAATGTTAATAAATAGTAAAAGTATAATGTTTCTGTGTCATTATTGTTTTTACCAATTATTTCCAGATAATGGGCGTGGAAGTAGTATTGAAACCGCACAATCAAATATATTTAAGTAATGAATAGTATCCAGATTCCCCATGTGATAGCTAATGTTAATAAATAGTAAAATTATAATGTTTCTGTGTCATTATTGTTTTTACCGATTATTTCCAGATAATGGGCGTGGAAGTAGTATTGAAACCGCACAGTCAAATATATTGAAGTAATGAATAGTATCCAGATTCCCCATGTGATAGCTAATGTTAATAAATAGTAAAAGTATAATGTTTCTGTGTCATTATTGTTTTTACCAATTATTTCCAGATAATGGGCGTGGAAGTAGTATTGAAACCGCACAATCAAATATATTTAAGTAATGAATAGTATCCAAATTCCCCATGTGATAGCTAATGTTAATAAATAGTAAAATTATAATGTTTCTGTGTCATTATTGTTTTTACCGATTATTTCCAGATAATGGGCGTGGAAGTAGTATTGAAACCGCACAGTCAAATATATTGAAGTAATGAATAGTATCCAGATTCCCCATGTGATAGCTAATGTTAATAAATAGTAAAAGTATAATGTTTCTGTGTCATTATTGTTTTTACCGATTATTTCCAGATAATGGGCGTGGAAGTAGTATTGAAACCGCACAATCAAATATATTGAAGTAATGAATAGTATCCAGATTCCCCATGTGATAGCTAATGTTAATAAATAGTAAAAGTATAATGTTTCTGTGTCATTATTGTTTTTACCGATTATTTCCAGATAATGGGCGTGGAAGTAGTATTGAAACCGCACAATCAAATATATTGAAGTAATGAATAGTATCCAGATTCCCCATGTGATAGCTAATGTTAATAAATAGTAAAAGTATAATGTTTCTGTGTCATTATTGTTTTTACCGATTATTTCCAGATAATGGGCGTGGAAGTAGTATTGAAACCGCACAATCAAATATATTGAAGTAATGAATAGTATCCAGATTCCCCATGTGATAGCTAATGTTAATAAATAGTAAAAGTATAATGTTTCTTTGTCATTATTGTTTTTACCAATTATTTCCAGATAATGGGCGTGGAAGTAGTATTGAAACTGCACAATCAAATTCAACTGATACACCCGCTGCAGCTTGGGAGACTTTAGTTCTCTTTGCTTTTAATTTCACTAAACTTAATGTACACATGAATATGGGGAATGTTATGGGAAATGTTACGTAAGTATTCAAAAATACTGCCTTAAAAAGGAAAGTTTTTGTTGTTTCTTTAAATAATTGAAATATTCAGCATAGGTATTATTATCACTCATTACAGAATATAAATTTAATGGATATTTTTATCAATTTACAGAAAATTAAGAGCTCTTTTATTTTTTAATATCCATACTAAATATTTAAAAATAAATTATATTTTATAAATTGATTTATTTTAAAAAATAAAATGTTATTTTAGATGGTTGAGCAGAGATTTTCATTCAATGGGAAGATTGAATATTGGTAGTACTGGACATAGAAATATGTGCGTTGGTCTTGGTCTAGGAAGCAGTTCACTTGATGCTAAGGGTGGTATCGTTGGTGGTACCATCTCGCTCTCCACTATTGATACATTTGGTAAATACCATACAATTATATACAGAAAATTTTAAACTTAAACTCTGCACTATGCATGAAGACTGCTAGATTTTTCCCTCATGAAAATGTATAATTTAATTTCTCTTTTCAGTTCATATAATCGAAGAACCAGGATCCAATCCCAGTCATCATTGTGGTTTAAGTTTGAATGCGTTAGAGTTGAGATTGGATTATATGGGAACATCCATGCTAATGGCTCGTGTTAGTAGTTTAAGTGTTATACTTAAGGATGAGTGGATGGCTCATATTATGCAAACACATCCTCATCACATTGCAACTAATCGGTATGTATTTATTATAATAATATTAGCTAACTTGTATCAACTCATCTATCTCACCTCATGCTATGGTTATGATATTATTAAAATCAATATACATAACAAAATATCTTTATTTAATATCTATTAAATGGTCACTTTTCTTTTAATATTTCAGGCCGGCAATAATTCTTGTTCATGGAACCTTAAATTGGCAGCAATTGCAGTTGTTAATAAGTCGCAGTACAACTCCAGATTTGTTAAAAATGCAGTTAAAATTAGAAGAATTTTTCACGCAACAGTTCAAAAGCAGCAAACGTGTATTTAGTAACTTTTATCCATCTTGTTCTGTGAATCCAAATAATGCAACATCCAAATTGGGAAAAAATAGGAAAGATGGTAATTTGCCCAAACCTATATATTTAAAATTTTGATTGTATAAATTTGTGTTTGTTACTTAATTTATATTATGTTTGTATTTTTAGGAGAAATATCAGAAGGACGTCAACATAGACATTGGCAAAAGGTTTTGAGTTTGATATCTGGATTGCAACTTTCAACATTACCATCACCGCTTCCAACAAATGGTTTGATCTAGTGTATTTTATGTTATAATAATATATGGCATTTAGCCTATTATACGAGGGTTGCCTTTTATATTTCGGGATTAGAGAACAAAAACAAATATTAATCATCAAAAATCACTTTATTGTTTTTCCTCCATATTCCCCATGAAGATCTATACACTTTTGCATGCGTTTGAACCAATTGTCGAAGCACTTTTTCCACTCTAATTGAGGTATCTCCAAAACATGCATTCTGAATGCAGCAACCGCTTCTTCAGGTGTCGAAAAACGTTGACCTCTCAGTTTGTTTTTTACGTGCGGGAATAAAAAGAAGTCATTTGGTGAAAGGTCAGGACTATATGGCGGATGACTCATCAAATCGATGTTTTGGGTGCTCAAAAATGCAGTTGTTTGAGCCGATGTGTGAGAGCTCGCATTGTCGTGGTGTAGAGTGATCCGTCTTCGGCGGTTGGTTTTCCTGATTTCTTGGAGGACATCTGGCAAACAAATTGTTGTGTACCACTCGGAATTGACTGTTCTGCATTGTTCTAGTGGTACGGTTGCGACATGTCCAGTTTTTCCGAAAAAAACATGCGACCATTTGCTTGGAAGTGCTTCGTGCGCGAACAACTTTTGTTGGATTTGGCTCATCTTGAAACACCCATACAGTCGACTGCTGTTTACTTTCGGGCTCATACGCGTAAATCCACAATTCATCACCTGTCACGATGTCATAGACGTGTTTTGAAGCACCGCGATCGTATTTTTCGAGCATTTCTTTCGACCAATTGACACGAGCCTTTTTTTGAGCGATTGACAAATTGTGTGGGATCCAACGCGAACAAATTTTTTTGACAGTTAAATGTTCATGCAATATTGAGTGTATGCTGGTCCCACTAATGCCTAAGGTTGTCTCTATCTCACGATAGGTCACATGACGATCTTGCAATATCAGTTCGCGCACAGCATCAATGTTTTTCGGAACAACAACTGATTTTGGACGACCTTCACGAAATTCGTCTTGGAGTGAACTCCGACCACGATTGAATTCACCATACCATCGATAAACACTGGTCCTTGATGGGGTTTCATCGCCAAAAGTTGAATTAAGTTCATTCATGCACTGCTGCTGAGTTAATCCACGTCGAAAGTTGTAAAAAATAATCGCACGAAAATGTTCACTATTTAATTCCATTCTTGGGGGCAGATGAATCTTTTAATTTACTGTAAAAAACAAAAAAACGCTCGTATGTCAAAACGTTCTGAGTACATATAACCTCAAAAACTTCTAACTTTACGATAGAGCTGTCAGTTGACAGATTGCAACACCAGAGTTGCCAAATCCCGAAATATAAAAGGCAACCCTCGTATATGTTACAACATGAAAAAAAATCAATTTTTTTTTTATATTTAATATAAAATATAAATCTTATAATTTGTAGAGTCTTTTAAGTTTCGGAACTGTTTTTTTTATTTTTTACTAAGTACCTATACATAATATATTATAAACATACACATAGTACAAAAATTTAAATTATTACAGTTATTTTTTTTCAATAGGCACTGTCCCAATAAAGTTTAAAAACTAGTGCTTGGGACGTGATTTTATAGTTTGATAAGTAAAAATAAATTTTTACAAATGTGTGTTTTTAACGAGTGAGTTGTGGTCAACACTAGACTCTCTACTACACAGTAAATTAACAAAGGTTGACAACGTCCCTTAATACATTTTTTTGAATTAAATTTCTTTAGATTCATGAATGTTGATGAGGTGATGGATACGAATCAAGAAAGAAGAATATGGTGTTCAGTTCTTTCTGACTACCCCGTGAGGGAGGTGGGGTAATGGTATCTTTGTAAATGTAGATGAATACTATTACATTTATAGTAGTGGAGAGTAAAAAAAATAAGTTTTGACAGATGAAATCATAGAGAAGAAATCAACAGATATCTATAGAAAACTAATCATGGGGACAAGTCCCGTCAAATGGTGGAATCAAAACCCTCATGATAACCCATATCATGGATATAATTATCCATGATATGGAGTTTAATAATTTTATGAACTTTACGTGTATGATATCGTGTATGAAGTCAATCGTACTTTAATTTTGGGCTGTAGAGAGGACACAAAAAGTATATGGTGTATACAAACACATCACAATGAAACTTAAAGAGTTGACTCTTTAATTTATTGATGTAATCAAAATATGCTTAAAATTGTGAAATCTTGACTCCACAATTCATAGTAGTAGATAGTAATAATTATTTATTAAGAGAATGCAATTAAAAAAGGGTATGTTTGGAATATCAGGTTTGGTTAGGTTGTACCCGAAAGGAACGTCTTATATGTAGGTACTATAAAGATAATATATAGATACTGTTTTAAACTATTTCTTTGTACTTATATTTCCTTTTTCTGTTGTCAATATTAGGGACAGTGCTGGGAGGGACAATGGAATTACAAGGTGCTCATATATCTCTTGGCTGTTTCCATGGTATTAATTTTAAATCAAAATCATGGGCCTTATTCAGTCTGAAAGATACATTCATTAGTTTTGCAACAGAAGCTCAACAGGTGCCCACTGACAATGGTAATAATCATATTATATTTTTTTACGGTCTAGGACACTTGGCTGTGGCCACTTGGCTGCGGGACACTTGGGTGCGGGACACTTGGCTGCGAGACACTTGGCTGCGGCGGACATTTGGCTGCGGGACACTTGGGTGCGACGGACACTTGGGTGCGAGCCCACTTGGTTGCGAGTCCATTTGGTCGCGACGGACACTTGGGTGTGAGCCCACTTGGTCGGGAATTCAAAAATATTTTTTTCTGCCTAGGGCTGAAGTTTTTCGTGCTGATTTTTGTAATGCTCTTTATCATATAAGTAGTTGATATAGAAGTAGGTATATACAGACATTAAAAATATAAAAAAATATATTTATTTTATTTATTTATAATTAGTACACTGGCGGGCTTATTGCCTAGTGGCAATTTCTTCCAATTTCTACTTATGTTTGAAATTGTAAAGTAAAAACAAGGTTATTAAGCCAAATTATTTTTTACACTATAAAAATATGAGAATTTTTCATACACACTAGTTGCATGTAACACATGAGATCCAACTGTCGATAGCGATAGTATGTATAGTTGAAGAATAAGTAAGTACCAAACTATAAACCAATAAATCGAAATTATTGATTTTTTTTAAGATATTTTGTTTTCTACACAAAACATGTAGGTATGTATGCCGACCGCCGTGGCACTGTTGGTAAGCCGTTCGGTTTCTGTGCGGGCGTCCTGGGTTCGATTCCCAGTAGAGGAGAAATATATTTAAATTCATTTCTCACGCAAATATTGCTTCTCTGGGCTGGAAACACTGGTTAGTTGAAAGAAATTGCCATACGGCAATAAACTCGCCACTTGCGCATGGTGCAAGGAAGTGTTTATTATTATTATGTATGTCAAGATAGGATAGTATGGAGGTTAGTCCTTTTTTCCTACCCGGAATATGAAAACAGCATGATAGTATGTATGTATGTTTAGAGATTAAGTATCAAACTATTAAGTCTTCTTACATATTGTGTATAGGCGACAAAACAAAAAATATAACGAATTAGAAAGATAACTTATCTAGTTAAACATCAATTCATACATACCATCACGCCGTATCCCTAATTTATGTGATCTAAACAGTTTTTACTCTCCACACTATGGAATAGTGGAGTCATGATTTCACAATTTTTAAGTGTAATTTTTTTCCATCAATTTCTCAACGAGTATCATGTAGAGAGTGCACACTGTGAGTTTCGTCGTGATGTGTTTGTATGTATGGCGTTCGGCGTAAGGAATTATTTTAATGTATCCTCTCTACAGCCCAAACTATGAGTCCGATCGACTTCATATTTACATCATATGTGTATAGTGGATAGATCTAGAGCTGATTAGTTTTCCATAGATATCCGTTAATTTCTTCTCTATGATTTCATCTGTCGAAATTTTCAAAATGCTCTCACGTTATGGAAATTCGAGTTTTTTGTAAACTGATAAAATTTTGATTAAACAAAAATACACTCATTAAAAATGCGTTCAAGGACTGTCAAAATTTAAGAAAAAAATCTATGGTTTGCCATATCGATGTGAAACAAATTTCATATTTGTATGAAAAATGTATATAACAGTAAAATAGTAAAATAACTTCTGTAAGGGAAAATTAAGTGATCAACTGGCACTTGTAATTGGCTGCCCAGTTTTGTAGTAGCTTGCCCTTATTTGATGGAACAACGATGTATAGTAACTTTTTATCTGTAAGTGGTTCTTTAAATAAAAATAAATAAATAAATATAAAGAGCATTACAAAAATCAGTACGAAATATTTCATTCCTAAGCAGAAAAAAATATTTTTGATTTCGCGACCAAGTGGGCTCGCACCCAAGTGTCCGTCGCGACCAAATGGACTCGCAGCCAAGTGGGCTCGCACCCAAGTGTCCGTCGCACCCAAGTGTCCCGCAGCCAAATGTCCCCCGCAGCCAAGTGTCTCGCAGCCAAGTGTCCCGCACCCAAGTGGCCGCAGTCAAGTGTCCCATTCCTATTTTTTTATATGTGTGTATACCCTTATACCAGTCTTGTCCCACCTGTGTACATTCATTCAGAATGGGTGGTGAAGTATGTAAAATGTTATTTTTATATGTGTGTATACCCTTATACCAGTCTTGTCCCACCTATGTACATTCATTCAGAATGGGTGGTGAAGTATGTAAAATGTTATTTTTATATGTGTGTATACCCTTATACCAGTCTTGTCCCACCTATGTACATTCATTCAGAATGGGTGGTGAAGTATGTAAAATGTTATTTTTATATGTGTGTATACCCTTATACCAGTCTTGTCCCACCTATGTACATTCATTCAGAATGGGTGGTGAAGTATGTAAAATGTTATTTTCCATTACCCGGCTCTTACAGCACACCCAAAAACGATGACAAAAACAAAACAAATACCTACATAATATATGAATGACTATTATATGTCGCCAGTGCACACAAAGTGAATAATGTTTTTTTTTACTTATTTTGAAATTAACATGTAAAAACAGGATAATGCAATGTTTATTAGATATGGTAATTATATATCTATTGATTAAAATAAGATTTTTACCTTTCCTTTAAAAAAAATAATGAATTTATATACCCTTCACTTAATTATTCAAAGGAAATCATATTTATCCTCATAACTTCTTGATTCAAACCAGTTTTATTAATATTTCCAAGTAAATAAATTTAGTACATCATCATGAGTGTTATGCAAGCTATAATATTATACTGTTGAAATAAGTACCCACTTCTCTAAAATATTATTTTTTGGTTTCAGGAGAAGTAGAAGTTCATATTGTTCAAAGTTTGACTGCAAGTCTCGGTGCCAGTAGTGGAACTGCAGTTCAACATGAATCAATGGCTACTGTATGTCGGATGAGCAGGAATATGATATTTCCTCCTCAGTTTAAAACTCTCAGGGAATGGTTCCATTATGCTTTCTTCAATAGTGACATTGACGGTTAGTATGTATTGAAATAAATTCGATAGTTTCATATTTATCAATAAGACAACACTATTTATCAAGCAGCTTCCTATTACATGCATGTAAAAGAATGTTCCAGGAGAGTAGGCAAATATTCTCTCTGTTGGATATGGACATGGCGAGTTATAAATGCAACCACTTGTTGAACATGTTTTACTATCAGTCTTTTATTAATCAATAACTTGTATTTTAATTGCAAATATCACGATGCCAATATTTAAATTTACATTATTTGGGATTGATTTTGCTATCCATGCATCCAAAAAGAGCAATTCTGTGATGTTATGTTGTCTCAATCTGTACATCTATTCAAGAAAAAAATATATATTTTTCAAATAGTTCTTGAACGAACTTCCTTATGTATATTTATATTCCCTCATTGCTGTTATTAGTCTGTACCAAGGGGCCGCCCTTACGTAAAATTCCATACAAAAACCAAATACCTAAATGCAATCAACTTCTTAGCCTATGGAAGTTAGTCACAAGTGACAGTTATGACAATATAAAGACAAAAATAAGTACTTTTTTTATCTCGTGGCAATATTATTTTAATGGCAACGTTGAAGTTAGAAAATGATCCACGAATTAGTGATGGTCAAATATTATTTTAAAATTGAATATTTTTAATTTATAATTACGATAATTGAACAAAAGCATTTTATAATAAAATATTATTTTCTGCAAAAATGTCATATATATTTTACTTTGGTTATGAAAAAATAAGGATCACTCATTAAAAACAAAAAAAATAAGTGTTATTATTTGTAGTGCTTATATATATGGTTGGATAATTTATATAGCGCCGTTTTCGTGAAAACTCACCTCAAGAGCTTAATTTTTATTAATATCATTATTAAATCGGCCAGCGCCGTAAAAAAATTTAAGAAAAATATTTACAAAGATCATTGCAAAATTGGAGATTCTCCCTAAAAATAATGAAACCTTGTGCTTCGTGGAGGAGTTCAGGAGTTTAAATAATTTACAGGAAAGGGATTGAATTAAAAAATGCTTAATTCATAAATAGTTTATTTAGTTTCAGTGCCGGCAATCCGAAGTTTATTGTTCAAAAACAAAAACATTATAACAATAAAATTATTCGTTCCCCGTCTCACTAGGAAAACCTGTTCTGAGACGGGTCACACTTACAAGATTTGACTATAGTATATATATTTATATATATATAACTGTAGTTTTTTTAAACATCTTTTTTTCAAAAATTATTAGTTTGTTTTAATAACTATATGAAAAATATAAATTTTTCTTGGGGAGTCCTGAATAGGAACATCATTTTCAGAAATATGGACTGGATTTGATGACGAAAAACTAGGCACCGAAGGTTCACTAAAGATGGGCAAAGTTGTCTGAAAAAAAAGAGATAGTGTTTAACATAACGTCCACAAAAATATTTTTATTTACGCATCTAAAAATAATATTTAAACAAGTAATATTGGAAAGGATTTCTAATATAATGTAGGTACCTAAGTATAATATATAAAATTTACAAAAAAAGTACAAAATATAATAAATAATTAATATAAATAAACACAAAATATATGAGATATAATATAGTACTATCAACGTACTTCAGGACAAACAGTATTTAATTGGGAGAAAATTGAAGGAACAGCATTTGGCTTTATTTTTCTTCGATAACCACTACATTCAATTCCATCATCTCTGAAATGCTTCGAACAAAGGACACAGCCTGAAGATGGTTGCCCATTCGGTCCACGATTGACGGCGGCAATCCATAAAGCTCTTAAAGCGGGATTTTTTAAAAATCTGTAAAAAAAATATGTCTATTTATATCACAAAAGAAATATGAAATAAATAAATGAAATATTATATTATACAGTATTCTGTATGTTTGTTAAATTAATAAATTGCATATAAGTATTGTATTTAAATCATATAAAATCGCGTTTCATAAGAAATATAAATAAATAACGCCAGGAACTAATAGATACCGCAAGTTGACTGAATTTATAAAAAAACTATTAAAAGATATGGTAAAAATAAATATAGATTGGAAATGTTATGCACATCACTACGGCCTTCAAAAAAAAAAATATGGCGGAATCTAATGACATATGATGTGATTTTTGTGCTCTATCTTCTTAAATCATAAATAAAATATTTGGGGATAATATAAAACGTTATAAATATGAGACATAAGATTGAAAAGCATTAACAGTGAATGGAAATTATATTTTTTTCTCAAATTGTGTCAAATACAACATTATTATAAAAAGTAATGGCTGCCGCGACCATTTACAAAACCAAACAAATAAAACCATTTTACTATTTCATTAAACTATCACAAACAATTATATTGTTCGTAATATTAAATCATTAAGAATGATTCATGTAAACAAATAATAACTACGCAACTTATAATAATAGGTATATTACGTTTTAATTTTTTAGGTTAGTTTCGATACTTACTTGTGGAAAGATATTCCACCTCTACTCCTACATTTTGCCACACAACAATGCCTGTTCGACATTTTAATTTCGATAAATCAAAAATTAGTATATTTTTGGGATCAAAAATGGTCACAAATAAAAAAGATGGTTGCGAAATTTTTGTGTGTTTTGTTTACGAAACGATATCGTGCTGTATCGCAAGAGAGTGTGACTGAAGTTTGCGCCAGTTTGCACAGCATACGTCATTCGTTGCTGACAACTTTACAGATAAAAAATAAGCTATGAATTTGATTGCACTTTTCATGTACAAAGGCGTCTCCATCCTATTATACCCCCATGGTCTGTACATATATTAAATTCTTTGTCTCTCTCATGAAGGTATATCCTTGCTGAGGCTTCATGTTGCTCGGAGAAGGTTCTCTTATGGCAATACTTGCCTGTGGACACTTAATTGTACAAAAAAATAGTAAACAATTGAAATGGACAAATATTGTTGTTGACGAGTGGAATGGTTTGCCTCTGGAACTGATTGACTCGCCGGATATAAACTCCTTTAAGAACTTATAAGACTCTTTCTGTGGCAGGAATGAGTGATTGATGCTAGTTCTGTTAGTTGAACTTGGTGCAATATAAAGTTAACATGAGACAAATCAGTTTGGGCTGCCTGTCTGATAATTATAATAACAATATTTAATTTATATTGTTTGCAGCGGTGGAATGTTTCCCTTCGTTGGAGCGTGACGGTGGATCCTTAGAAAGGGACAGGGAAAGACCACAAAGAGGTGGCGGAAGTTCAACAACTAAATTGATTGATCCACATCATACTAGAGAAGTTATATTTTCACTGCCATCACTTCAGTTACATCTCAAAACTTCACATCTACAACATACCAAACTACCAAATAAACCTGGTGAGAACATTTACATGTCTTTATTTATAATGAAATAAATAGTATGATATTAAAGATGAGTTGGGGGCAGAACAATCAATGCACGGACCCAGGTTTTAATTTTCCACATCCCTTGCATGTACTTACGTATGCGTGCGCATAGAGGTGTCTTATGAATTATTTGCATAGTACAAAAAACTTTTTTAAAAATTATGTATAGAAAGGATTTTTGCTATCCCACTGACAAATTGTTTAAAGAGTCAGGTATTCTTAGCCCTAGACAATTATTTATAAAGCAAGCTTTGTGCAAATTTTTCTTATATATTGGCACAGCTACTAGATCCCAACAAAACAGATTGACTAGAGAATGTCTCTCTCTAGTTCTGTCCAGACAGAATGAACACTTTATTTGGTTAGAGAAATTATTTTTATATAGCATCTTTTATGTTTAATGTTCTCCCTATTTCTATCAAGTCTGTGAAATAGTGTTTATGTTATACAATAATGCATGGTCGTTCGTTTGTATAATGGTACTAATTGTTGACTTGTATATAGTGAGCCTACAGTTGGGATTGTAAGATTATTGTTGCAGTTATCACCTCAAGTACCCAAGTGTGGGTGACTGCTACATGGTTTATTATAATTCCGAGCTGATTTTTTGGATTTTTTTTTACAAGAATGTAATTTTGTCAATATAATTATTCTAAAAATAATGAATAAATATGTCATTATAACAAGTACATGTACATCCACATACATTCCCTAAACTAAGCATAAATGCTTGTGAATAAACATAGGTGAATGAAATTGGTCGTGGCATGATTCGAGATCGCAACCACTGGATTACTTACCCAGCAGGCTAACCAATCTGCCACCACCCATCTAATAAAATATAATTTTTGATATCCCGAATTTATTTTTATACAACGAAAACAATCCACCATTATTCTTTATTTTAGTACTTTCTTTTACATGGTATTGCGTGGAACGTGTCTAACTGAATATTTTAATGTTTACTCTTTTACAGATGAAAAAACTGTTGTGGAATGCCATTTCATTACTGAATTTGAAGATCATATATTTGTGACAGTTGACGCTGAAGCATTTTTCTTCCTCCATGATCTGATTTCATCTTATTTAAAAGAAAAAGAAAGAACGGTAATAATTTCCACATACATATTTTTATTGATTTTTCTTTCAATCAAAGATAATGTTATTGAAAGATTGTTATATTATTGCCCAATTGAAAGTGCTTGTACTTGTTTATGGGGCAGTAATAAAGCAGAAGCAAAAAATAAGACTTATTTCAAAACTTACAAAGGACATTTTTTATTTTATATCATTAAATAATATGCAGTTATTTATGTCTTATTTATATTTTTTTTTAACTGATATTAATAGCATGTTATATTGAAATTTTTAGACTTCAACATCGGTAAATACAAATGTGGGACGTTCTCAATCACCTGATGTTCATAATTTGGCATCTCAAGGCACATCCGAGTCAGGCTCTAAGACAAACGAGGGTATCACTACTCCTCATAGCTTAATAAAATCTGCTGAATCTGGACCAAGTGGGAAAAATCCCACCCTTAAAATCAATATTTATGACAAAGATTGGCGTGTTTACCATTGTAAAACATGGCATTTGGAGCCAACTGTAAGGTGAGTGCTAATATACTAATAATAAATATTATGTCAACTGCCATAGTAAGTTGTTTACCTTATTATTGTAATAAGTTTTATGACTAGTGTCCATACAGGCGCAGCGGACGAAGCTCATCAGACAGATTTGTTTGTAGCAGTGCATCCACAGAGGCGCACAATCAGATTACCGACACAAAGATTTGTTAACGATTTTCCATAGTAAATGCAAACACAAAATGATGTTTTTTCCGCTTGATAATCGCATGCTCGACTCTTACATGATTTTATTATTTTAATGAAAATAAGAATGAATGTTAAAAATATATAACCCATAGCCTTTTCTAGAATATACATATCTTAATGCCAAATTTCATCCAAAATCTTTCAGCCATTTTTGCATGATTGAGTAACAAACATCTACTCATCTGAATTTATAATATTATTGAGATACTTCAATTGAATTTTTGCCTCTCCTAGCAACGGCGTCAGCATTCTGACGATCCGATGCACGCGCTCCGTTCGCTGCCGATCAGCGGAGGCACTTGTATGAATTCCTTTACAAAGAATTCTAAAATCTGTCTGATGCGCCTGTATTGATGTTAGCCTTTACAGTCCATAATAATTAACTTATTATTGTAATAAGTTTTACAATCCTAAATTATTATTAGGTCACCGCCATGGTAAGGTGTTTAACTTCTGTGCAGACTTCCTGGGTTTGATTAACAACATAGCAGAAATTTATTTCTCTTACAATTTTTGCTTCACTAAATTATAAGATGGCGATAAACTAACCACTTGCACATGGTGCAAGAAAGTGTTTGGGTAAATCCATTTCATTTCAACAAAAAATAAATGGGTTTCGACATTTTGTTCTTTCTGCCTATCCTTTAAGGAACACAAAATGATGAGAATGGATAGAAATGTCATTAAAAAATCATAAAATCTATAAAGTATGAAAAACTGTTGATAAAATATTGAATTTTAAAAAATATCAGGCACATAACCATGTATTTGTGTCAGTAAAATATTCTCCGATCATACATCAGATCAAGGTCAACACTTTTCATTGAAGAAGTACAAAAAACATGCACTTTTTTCTTCAGGTGATAGAACACACTATAACAAAATTGAGTACCAAAAATATTTGATTGTCCCTGTCCATTTTTTTGATCATTAAGTTCATGTAACCTCATGCTACGTGCTCAAAAAATAATAATACCCATTAAAAAACTTTTTCTAGTTTAATGAGAAATCTTAGAAATTTTTAGTGTATATTTATGAAACCCTCATAATTAATAAGTGACAAAAACATTTAGATTAGTTGAAAAATATCGGATATGTGTCTATGAAGGTGGAAATTTCACTTAAATCTCGGAATGTGAAAAAAATCTAGCTCACCTAAACTTTGAAGGCCTGTAAAATAAAACCGTACAAATTATAGAAAAATGAATAAAACATATCTTCCTAACTATATAAAAAAAAGTTTCATCATAATCTGAGCTGATGGGTGCGATGGCCTGGTTGAATTAACACGGGTTTACCAGTTTATGTTAATAATATTGATATGGCTTAATGTATTTGCTGTCAAGTTACAAAGTAATTTTTTCAACCAAAAGAAGTAAAAAAAACTTCATTGTGTATGTTATTATTAAAATGTTTATTTGTAAGACTATCTTATTTAATTAAAGAAAGAAAAAATAATTTATTAATAACAAAATTTGTGCGACACAAGAAAAGAGGATGTTGTAGTAAAGAAAATTAGGAAAAACTGAGAATTATGTCCAGCATAAAGAAAAGTACATGATTATTTTTTAGTCAAAGAATATTGAAGATTTAGACCTACCTATACAAAAATATTAACTTGTTTTTCCTTTGTGTATTTTTAGGTTGTTATCATGGGCAGGAAAGTCTATAGAACCCTACGGAGTCGATTACATTTTGCAAAAACTTGGATTTAGTCACGCTCGTACTACAATACCAAAATGGCTTCAAAGAGGATCTTTGGATCCTCTAGACAAATTATTAGCTCTTATTTTATTAAGATTAGTGGCTATCATACCACATAAGCAAAATTAATTTGATAATTTTATCTCTAGCCATTATATGAACTTAAATATGTATAATGCATACCGATATCTTTCATTAGAAATTTTTATAGATAAATATTAGCTGACCTATTGTTTATTTGGTTGATTCATGAACTAAATATCTCATCTTCAATTTATATCTCTTATTCTATGATTTCAAACTATCAACATTATGAATCGTCAAAATGAATGTGACAAATTGTTATTGAATTCTGAAAAATATTACATATCAGATTAGGTTATTCAGAAAAATATTATGACTATTAAATATCAATTCTGGATCTGTTCAAAAGCAAATCATCCGATAAGCCAAAGCAATTTAATTGATTTCAAAGACAAACCATTTAATGGATTTCTAAAGCAAACCATGTGTGATGAATCATAAAATTTCAATGTTGTTTAACAACTTATAAGTAAAATAGTTACAATATAGTGTATACTCTCTTTTAGATCAGACAGACTATATAGATCTATAATATAGGTATATAAGTCAGTGAAACTCACAGGAATGCACGAGAACCCCAAAGTCAATAATTCTTTTGAGGTAGATTAGTTTAGAATTGAACCCAGAACCTTTAGTTCATGAGTCTAACCAACTAAACCATTAATTTAATATTTATAAATAAACATTAATTTAATATTTTTAAAAAAATTGTGGCAGTACTGTGTATTTATTCTTTAGTAACTGATAAATTTGAATACTTCATCAGGATTAATTTTCAAGAAATACAGATCAACATCAAGAATTTAATAATCGTTGGCATCAAAATTCCATGACAAATTAACAATGCTTATTTTATGAATTATAAATGTTTTTTATATATAATATTATTTTTATATGATATATTTACATAGTTACTTTTTCTGAAAAATTCTATAGGTAATGTAATTAAGTTTATGACTTATAATTTGAAGAACCTTAGGCTGTGTTTCTCGAACAAAGATTAAAGTAAAAGTATAGTTAAACTAGTTGCATGTAACACATGAGATCCAACTGTCGATGGCGATAGTATGCATAATCAAAGAATACGTACCAAACTATAAACAACACAAATTAATAAATATTTGAAGATATTTTATTTTCTATATAAAACATGTAGGTATGTTTGTCAGGATAGGATAGTATGGAGGTCAGTCTGTTTTTCCTACACAGAATATGAAAACAGTATGTATGTATGTTTGGAGATTTAAGTATTAAACTATTAAGTCTTCTTACATATTGTGTATAGGCGACTACCATACAAATTGTATGAAGTGATGTCGTCACTAAATTCAATTTTTATAAAAATTGTTAAAAAAAATTTGAGATGTGCTAGTACAATGTTTATATTTTTTATATAAAATTAAATTATCTAGTTGGGGTGTTTCGGATTTTTTCGATATTTAAAAAAAAAATGGAAATATAGGCAGTTAAACTCATAAATTTATCACAAAAAAAACATTTTTCTTAATAAAAAATGTTTGAGAAACCCTGGAATTAAAAAAAAAACTAATTTGAGATTTTGTATTTGTCTATGTTTATACCAATTTTCAGCGTTCTAGCTTTTACGGTTTCTGAGATATATGGAAAAATAAATCAAAATTTCAAAAGTTGATAACCCCTGACTGAAACAAAAATTCACAATTCTGAGTATAAAAGTTTTGTAGGCCTATAACTGTCTATATATTCTGAAAATTTGGGCTCTGTAAATTGAGCGGATCAAAAGTTATATGGGGGGGGGGGACACAGACACACACACACACAAAACTCACATAAAATGTTCTACTCCGAATTCTGAGTAAATCCATGTATGGGAACATATATGCTGCGAGGCCTCTAGTTGGTGTTATTAGCATGCAAAAAGTCCACTATGCCATACAAAATTTTCCTTCGTACACGCATCTTGGCTTAATAATGTCGATTCATTCAGAGAATTGAATTCTCATGAACGAATCGACAGTTGGAATACTTTGATTTCATAAAATTGTTCGAGGCTTTTGGTTGTTTCATTGAAGTCTATTGCTGTAGTATGACGCATTTTGAATAATTTTATGAAATCAAAGTATTTTAACTAAACTATTACTGATACTTTTGTTGAAACAACCCAGCCTTATAAATTTCTTTATGGAATTTTAAGTGAACAAGTCTTTACTGGGTATGACAAATAAAATTTTGGAAAATGAGTAAAACAACATAAATAATAGTGTATGCTGTACTGTATGTAAAGGATAGGAAATACTTGAATTTAAAAGTATTTCACTTTGAGACTGACTGACAATATTTTTCTCCATGTTAAGCTATTTTTTTACATTTTCAATAATCATTGTATTTTTTTTCTTTCTGTTGTGAAATAACATCAATCTTAGGTTAAATAATCATTATTTTTATTGGTTCTAGTGCCTATGCTGCTAGTCTAATTTTATGTAGTACGATTGGTATTTCAAGTGTGATATGTGATATAATGTATAAGATTTATGTCACTGGGAAAAGGTTTTTTATATAATTTATATTTTTTTTAATAGGTGAAAATTTTATATTTTGAGATATTGTAAGTGTTAAATTTGATTGTATAAAATTTTTATATTGTTTGTAAAATCTAAAATTATTGTTTGCATATAATGCTGTTTATTTTTTTTTGGAAAAGTAACAATTTTGACACATATTGAATAAAATGGTTTAACTTTACAATTTGTTTAAAAGTCAAAGCTTAGAAGCCCTACAAGTTGACTGTAAACAAATGCACACAATAATATATTACATTAAACACTACACTTATAGAGCAAGTTCCGTTGACAGAGTCCGACTGACAGTAATTTTCACTACGCCTGTCTTTTGCTTGTGAATTGTGTAATGTGTACACAATGCACACAGAAAAATAACAATTCATTTAACTCCGGGGGTTTTCCACAAACCAGTGTCTGTAAACAGAAGACATGATTTTTAATTGGTCTATTATAACACTATATAATCCCCTACCATGTTATTGATATATTAATTAACATTTCATTGGAAATATTGCATGTTAAACAGTGAACAGGAATTGAAACTTCCTCTTCTTCTTTCATTAGGCGTAGGGCCCGTTTTATGCTGCATTTTCAGCCTCTTGTGATGTGGACTGCAAACTATCTCGCCATCTTTTTGGTGGGCGTCCTCGTGGTCGAGACCCCTCCGGAATGTTCTTGGGCTACCTTTGGGATCATAACTTCGGACATACGGCTGACGTGTTCGTTCCAGTACCTTCTCCCTTGGCGCCCCCATCTTACAATGTCCTTAGCTTCGCAGACTCTTCGGAGATCTCTGTATTTCTGACTATCACAAAGACTTTTGTCAGCTATGCATCACAGTATTTTCATTCCGTTGGTGCACAGGAATTGTTTGGTACGGACCGTTCAGCTCTGGATTCAATGGCGTATGTTAGGATGGGTCTTACGCATGTTTTGTAGATCCTCATTTTGCCCTTGGTACTCAACTATATGGAAGGAATTGAAATAATATACAATAATCAAAAAAGAGAACCTTGGTAATTTTCTAGAGGAAGAATTTATTTTTAGACAATCCTCACTTCTTTGGGCTGGTAACAATTAATGGTTAGTTGGAAGAAAATGCTGTTTGGTGACAAACCTCACCACATGTAAGACTATAAATTGTACTTCAACTCAAATGTTTATTTTTACTTGAGAGAGTTCCAAATGGGTGTGCTTTGTTTAAAGTCAACCTTTGTTTTAATCCAGATATTGTGTAAAATTACAATTAATAAGAAATCTTCAATGTTTTTTCACTAAAATTACATGTCTAATACATAATACCTATGTAGTACACACTTTCAATAATGTGGATAAAAAAATATAGTTTTGATAAACAATATGTCCAAGTCTAATTCGTCTAAATTTATCCGTCTGAATTTTAGTACATGAGAAATGTAAAAAAGGTGCTTGCATTTATACGGGACTCATTACGTCACACCGCGCGAACAAAATCCTTTTATCCATGGTCGCCCGTTGGTTACAGACGTTTTCGTACTCTGAAACGAATCAGAATAGGACATATGTTGTTAAATATACTAACTAGAAAAAATAAAAAAAGGAAGTTGCACCTTTTTTTTTTTTGATAAAGTAAATATAATTAAGCCAAAGTTAAGATTGAAAAAAAAACAAGGTTTTCCTGTATTTCTATTATTATTTACAGAATAAGGATATTTATAATAAAACAAGGATTCAATAACAAGTTTTTTATTTATAAAATTTATAATTTACATATTAAGGAAAAAATATTGTATGTATTTAAAAAATATTGTATGAATTAAGGAAAAAATATTGTGTGAATTTTTCAATAAGGTTACACAAAATCATGTACTGATATATTTTAAATAATTATTTTTTAATATTAACTGCATTGTCTTAAGAGGAGATCAATAAAAAAAACAAACTGACTGACTATATAAATTCATATTATGCAAAGAGTGTGGTTGTCATAACCTCTCTAAACTAAGATTCATAAATAATTATACTAATATTTGTTAAAGAAATCAGCTTAAAATCAAATTTATTTTCTTCGTGCATTTCCTCCGCCAGCTAAAATTGAGGCTATCCGAACAAATATATTCAGTGTATCCAAATAAATTGACATAGCTCTGAAAAAGATTAAAAACAATATTAATTTTTTAAATGCAAAAAACGGTAATAATGAATACATGTAGAATCGTTAAAGATTTTTTAAACATTAATATTCGGGAATCAGTAGGGTTGATAGGTAGTATAGAGACCTCCTCAGAGCCTAATCCTTTGATATGTTAAGTATCTGGATGGGTGAACTATTCCCAATTGAAAGCTTGATGATGCGTTTGTTGCATTTTATTTTGCTCTTTTAAATAATTTACAATTTACGCATTGATCTGCTAATTCTTTTGAGGAAGTGTATAGTGGTAATAATAATAATTGAGTGTTATTATCTTTTGAGGAAGTGTATAATGGTAATAATAATGAGTGTTATTATTTGTAGTGCTTAATTGTTATTAATAATCATTAGTAAATCAGCGCCGTATAAAAAAAGTTAAGTATGTATGTTTAGATGGGGCGATGGCAGAGCGGTTAGCGCGCTGGGCTAGTAATCCAGTGGTCGCGAGTTCGAATCCTGCCTTGACCGATTTCGTTCACCCATAGCACAAGCATTTATTTGCTTATTTTAGGGAACGTAGGAAGATGTATATGTACTTGTTTAACAAGGACATATTCATTTTTATTAAAAAAAAAAATAATAAAATGTATATTAAAAAATATATAATAATAATCTTACGCATTGATTGGGTCAAATGGTTTAAAGCCATAAACAGGATGTTGTTCTGCAACTTTGATTATTCTTTGTGTATCATAAACCAAAAATCCTCCAAATACAATCAATCCTCCATACAGTGATAAGGAATATAGTCCTGCAAAATATCAATATGTTATTGTTATCGTGAATATTGAGTTCTAAATATTTTGCTTGATGTTATCAGTCTGTGATTGTTTACATGTTACAAATGTTTCTTCTTTCAGTAAGTAGGTAATCACAATAGGCAGTGTCCTCCAGTGTACTTGAAAAACAGTTTCAATTTACAAAGGTGATGAGGTCACTTAAAATGTCAAATTCTATAACTTTTTAAGAACGTTCTGGCCAAAATAGGATATTAGTATATCAATTCCATTTTGATTGATATTCTAATATGCTGAAATAAGAACCTTCTTACTTGAAGTAAGTCACGAGTTAGTTCATTCCCTATTCTATAACCACATTTTAGTCGAGTCATCTACTAAAGCGTTCCTAATTTGAGTTCACAACTATTTTGATGCATACTAGTTGTTTTGACAGCAGTCCGGGATGTTTTAGAAGTTGAAAACATTAGTTGTATACGAAAAAAAAAATTAAAAATGGATTATTTACATGTGTTGCGTTATGTTGAAAATAAAAAGTAGAGAATATTGCGTTATGTTGAAAATAAAAAGTAATTCAAATGTTAAGTTAGGCAACATGAAATAAATAAACATGACCGAACAATGCACAGTACGCATGCATGGTCTGCAGCATAGACAATTTGATTTCATATTGTTATCTATGGTGCACTAATTTTGTGGATAGCCTAGTCTTCACACCATTTTTTTTAAATCTAACCTACAAAAGTTTGGTAAAAATAGGTTGGTTAGGTTTGTTTGTAGTTATAATTGCGACTGGCGTGAGCCAGTTGCATTATATATTTAAAAAAGCAACTAACACATTAAAAAAATAACTAAATTAGTATTTTTACCAATCTTTTGTAGGTTATGTTTAAAAAAAATGGTGTGAAGACTAGGCTATCCTAATTTTGTAGATTTTGGTTTTAGAAACATCAGTTACAGAATACGAAATTAAATTCAAACAACCTCAATTCTAAAACTTTAGAATGTTCCTATTTTGGTTCAAATAGTTATAAAATTGAATGTATTGTCTCTGGGGATGCTCTAATGAAAGCACTACAGTTTATATTTTCTTTGTTTGCTTTTATGGATTTAAACTATGACTAGTATATTTTGTAAAATTTCAATGTTTATGAAAAATGCATAACTTTTAATACCCTTTACCCCTTTTTTAACTTTTGACTTGACAAATTAAATAAAAAAAATGTATACCTGCGCCCAGTACACTAGTGGGAGGTAAAAACATGCCAGCTAGTGATGAAGCGAATACAACACCCAGTCCCATTGCAAGAGGTGCTCCCATTGTCAAGAATTCTCCAGATGGAGCACATACTGCCACTGTGCTAAGGCCACCAACTACACCAGCTGTGTACCTATATTCAAAATAAAAATATTACTAAAAGTATGTAAATTGATAAAAATTCAAGGAGAATACTAATAAAAATAATTTACCATGCAGCTCGAACCAAAATAGGTCCACCGAGGAAACATAAAGGAGCAACCATAGCACCAAGAACAGCTGAATGTAATATCCATGCAAATTGTTTTGGACCAATGCCTGGTTTGTATTCAATACTTCTCATCATTGTTCCCGTTCCAATTATCAATACCAATGATCCAATAAGTGCCTGGAAAAATATTTCAAATAGACTTATGTATTCAGACAATGATACTTTGTTAGCTTTGTTTTTTTAACAGTTAAGTACATACTGAATATTTTTTTACAGTTATGTACTAAATTAGTTTTTGTAGTAAAGTGCTATTAACAATGATTTAGATATAATGAAACATTTGACAGATCCTCAAAGCATTATACAATTTGTTTAAAATCTTGATTTCATACTATGTTCAAATGTGTATAAAAAATATATTTTACATTAAATAAATGTATACCCATACAATTTTTGGGTTCATTTTCCTCAACTATTGTAGATCATTTGATGTTTCTTATGAAATCTTTATGAGCAGTTTGTGATTGAAATTTATTTTTGTATTCTCAAGTATGTGTATGCATATACCTTTGACAAAAGATGAGTGGGTGACAGGGTATTGTCCTAACAATCCAGTGGACCCATAATCTAATCTACAATTTCATTCACAGATAACACAAGTGCATTTATGCTGATTTTAGCAATGTTGGAGGATGTAAATGTTAAAATAATTTATGGAAAGAAGAAACGCTTACCAGCCAACCACTTCTAGCAACAAGATTCATCATAACAGGTGAACGGAAAATTGCCATTGCAGATGCTGCTGTTAATCCAATCGATGCCCCAAAATACAAATATGTATCTTTGATTCTATCCTTTACATACTGTGGCCACAAGCTATAAACACAAAAAAAATTAATCAGCTAGTTATTTTAAAAAAAGTTGAGTAATGATATATAAAACAATATTAATATTGTAACTTTTCAATTCTTCCTTTCCTTGTTTTCTTTCTCCTACTTCTTTCTTTGTTGATTTTACATTTGTAGACTCAATTCAGTATACAAGCTAAACTAATAACTTGACACGCAAGTACTTCACCAGCAAATCATTGTGGTTGTTATATTTTATAACTATCTTCAATGCCCCGCTGTTGGCCAAAGCAATCTTAAAAAGCTGTGGCAACGAATTGCAAAAAGAGGAAAATTTCATTTACCACGCAAATATCGCTTCTCTGGGCTAAAACTCTCGTTATTTGGAAGAGATTGCCATATGGCAATAAACTCGCCACTTGTGAGGGTGTAAAGAAGTGTTTATTAAAATAACAAGTAAAGGAACGTAACGTAGGCTAGGATTTTTTACATACGCATATACAACAAATTATCATCGGTTAAAAGGGCTACTTGAAGTAGGTAGACATCAATATGAAATAAATGTTAAAATAACAGCAATAATAACACTGTATAATATTAATGTCTTTCTTATCCATATTGAGTTTTATTGTGAATTTATTTATTGTTACAATTGTTATTATTTTCTTTTTCTTATTGTTCATTAAATTTTACTGTATTATTTCTGTATAGTATGTGTGTAATATTTTGTATAGATTTTATAACAATAAAATGTAAACTATACAGGTAATTGATTCATAACAGACTCTGTCTAGTGAAGCAAGTTATCTTTAATATACATTCTTTATAATATTATGATCTGAATAAATAAATAAAAGAAATATGTCTGAAATTTAATAGAGCTCAAACAACAAAATTTGTTATTTTTTGTTCTTATTTAGAAAAAAAGTATGATAGGTAGATACACTTAAATAAAAAAAAAAAACAACGTCTTAAAAGTAAAACATTGAGTTTAGTACTTGTACAATTTAAGTGAACTTTTCAACATGATCCTCTAACACAAGCCAAATGAAATTTACGGGGCTAGCTCTCTATGAATGGTAGTAGTTTTTATGATAACTCGTGGAAAAAAAACATATGTGAAATAATTTTTTTAGATCCCTTGAAAGTTATTGGAAAATTGACGCTTGCAAAATTTTTAAAAAGATTTTTTTTAAGTCTATTGGGTGCTGACTCACAGCAGTATTGTTTTACATAGGGATCACAATTGAACTATTCTCAGCAAAAAACATCAGCTGCGCGCCGTGGTACAGTTGGTAAGCCGTTTGGTTTCTGTGCGGGCGTCTTGGGTTCGATCCCCAGCAGAGGAGAAATTTATTTAAAATTCATTTCTCACGCTAATATTGCTTCTCTAGGCTGGGCTGGAAACACTGGTTAGTTGGAAGAAATTGCCATACGGCAATAAACTCGCCACTTGCACAGGGTGCAAGTAAGTGCTTATTATTATTATTATTATAACCTTAATTTTTGATAGTTCATAAATGACAGTTTAAGCCAATGCACATGAGCCGAGTATTAAGATATGCCTCTGCAATGCAATTCTCATGCAAAAACTTTGTAGCATCCTTAATGTAGGAAGCCACGTGATCTCCTAACTTCAGTGAGCGACTGTGTAGTGAAAATGTGGTTAGTATTTAGGTTGGACTCTGTATTCGGGTCTATGTCTTCCAACTAATGAGTATTTCCAGCCTAAGATAAACAAGAACTGTTTGAGAAATGAAATGTTTGCATACTGTGATTCTTCCAATGCACCAGGTTTGGAAGACAATCCTAACCCATAGAAGCAAAGTGCACCCATTCCTAGGGCTGATGCACCAGCAACAGCACCTTTTCCAATTCCAAAAGCTGAAAAAGTGTAACAATTATAATTAGATACAAACTAAACAAGTTAATTCAAAGAGTGTTTTTTTTTGCCATACAATAAGAGGCTGTATTTAAGTCAATTGTAGGTATTAAGCTATCTTTAATGGGATATAATAAATCATATATGGACAGCTGTAAAACACGAAAATGCATGCATATAGAGGAAAACTGCATACTTGGTAAAAAACAATATAATAATTTATTTACTTTTTACAAAAAATCCTAATTGTTTTATAAATTTTGTGCTGTCTTGATTTGATTTGAGGCGCGACTGAATAAAGATATGACTGACGGATCATATATATGCTCTGTCAGTTCAGTATTCCCAAGAAATACTATTTCAGTTTATTTTGTGCAATTAACAAATAAAAATACAAGATACCTACTTTTACAATACTATGTATAATATGCATATCATGATGACTCAAATTCCATTTTTTCTATGTGTGTTATAGTTAAGTTTATATATTGTTGTTTTGATTCTTTTTAAATAGTTAAGTTTATATTGTTTAGATTCATTTAAAAAAATGCAAATAGTTACTCCTGTGAAATGTAATAATATGTACACTGCTAGCCCTAGAACAGGTATACCTAGTTGGGCAGCAGTTATCTATTTTAATAAAGATTATTTAAATGGTGTGACAAATAAATAAATAAATAAATAAAAATAAAAAATCTAGGTATACATTAAATTGATCCAGGATAAAACTATTTTGCCATTTGTACAATATTCCTTCTAATCCAAACACGCCTCAATACCTTAAAAACAAATTTACTCATTTATCTAATCATGGATTTTCCTCCGATCTGTTGAACATTCTGTTCCGATCAACACAATTTCACAGCTCGTCGTTTGATGTACATTCAGCATGACAATATTGGAAGTCCAGATATTGCATCATCTAACTCACACTGCTTATTCAAGAAATAAACTAATAATAAAGGAATATTTATCCAATTTACTCGCCTTGTCACTTCCCAATCTTTTTGTTTTGCTATGAGGTGTTTTTTCTGTTTGTTTTTATTTTTATCTTCGTATAATGTATTTTTCTTATCTTATTTGTTGTTGTTTATTATTTCACATTCAATTTTGTCATTTTCACAATCAAGTTGTCATGCTTTGTAATCTGTTTGCTTGGAAGAAATTGCCTAATGTCAATAATACCGCCAGTGTGCTATATATTTTTTTATGCCATGTAGAATTATGAAATACGATCCATCGAGTGAGTTCTGTAAAATGTTGTTTGGCACTGACTTCAAAAAGTGAGTTGATGCAAATAAATATTTTGCAACCTATGTGGTTTTTATTCATGTGTTGTGTTTGATGTAAAATTAATGTACTTTTATTAAATTGGACAATTGTTTTATACTCTAGTCCATTTTTATTGTTTATGTTTTTGGGAGTGTTTTTTAAAATTACTTCATTTTTTTTTCCTTTTCAATGATGTTGATGAGGGCATATTTGACTGTGGAACCAACATAAGGGACTTTGTCGATTATATAATAGTACGCGATAGAGCTTTAGTATTTGTGAGTGTGAATTTTGGCACAATGAAATCTTTGACGCTCCTTATTTGATACATATAAGTTCAAAACTAACACTAAAACATTGAAAATACTCAAACTCTTCATAAAAACTAAAATATCATTCTGACTATAGTCATGGACTGATGTGACACCAGAATGAGTGTGTAACTAACTTTAATCCATGTACTAAGAATAAATTGAAATTCAAATTTGCGTTTACTTACCATTGGGTCCAGCTGGAGCCATGGCTCTTTCCCACAAGGTTTGTTTCCTAGTTGTGCGAATACTACTACGAGCATCTCTAGCAAAATTACGGGCAACATGATTACGAATAACTAACTGATTAGTTTGAAAGCTTTTCAAAACATATGAAGTTTGTAAAAGAATAGGCTTCGATTGACAAAGACGGGACAACATTTTGGAGGCAAATTTAAACAAAATCTGGAATTAAAATAAATTAAACATTCAGAGAATATTTGTTTCAATCATTTTCTCGAAACAAAGTTTTTTGAAATTCAACAAAGAAGTACAAAATCATTTGAACGCAATTCAACAGTAATTTTACACGATTAAAAATAACAATTTTAAGATTTTTCAGAAAATTAACAAATTACATGACATTGCACAATAAATTAGGAAAATTACTAAAGAAATAAAACTGAAAAGTCGTCGTCATATAAAAATTATCAAAATCTTACCTACGATTTATTTATAATTTGAAATAAGTATTTCGAAAATCCACTACTTTCTAGAAGAATTTTTAGATTCTAATGAGGATTTTACGAAAGACGTCAAAAAAGTCAAAATAATACAGACCATAGAACACACTAACCAGGGCCTACCAGCCACCATACATTGAAATTGAAATCGGTCCAATTCTGTGGTCATGTGGTGATGGTATGTGTGTGTATGTATGTATGTGTGTATTATAATATCAGAAAGCTTTTGTACGGTTTAAAAGATGTCTCTGTTTAGAAATCAGAAAATTTTGCCATAAGTAAAAAAAAAACATCGATCTTTCAAGTATATTTTAAATTTTTCATGAGCGAATACATTTTATCTACTTAATTTATTAATATAATTGTTATTTATTATTTTTAGCATATGTCGCGTTTGCTAAAAATATTGAGATGAATTGATTTACTGAAATAACTGAAAATGATGTTGGAAATTTGTTTTATTCTGGCAATAATATATTCTTCACGTGTTGGTGATGTGTTCTGTCATCTGTCATTGTGTGTTCCGTGAAACGCGGTCCAAACCTATTATTTCTTATTTCGCATTTCATATTTAAAAGCTTTGTAAACAACTTAAATATTTTAAAATGCCACGTCGATGTTGTGTCACTTCATGTGGTTCGAAGGAATCAATCAAATCAATACAACGGCAATTTTGTTTTCCGTCAATACGAGATCGTTGTAGATTGATAAAGTGGATTTCCGCGCGTGGAAATATTCATCTTCTCAGCAAAGATTTTAGCAAATTTCATTTAAATAAGACAATATGATATTGTGGTATGATTTGGCATTTATATTTCATATTATATTATTTTATAAATGTCGAGTAATTCGTTATAATAAACACCATTGTTCGTTACAATTGTCTTTTCTTGTTAACCTAAGAATTTTTGAATGTGAATTTTACTTCCTTCTTGCAGTGTTTCTCATAATGGTTGAATAATATAAGCATATTATACAATTTCAACCATTATAAGAAATAAATGCAGAGGCAATATTCAAATAAATAAATAAAGTCGAATTTAGACTAGCGTCTACACATAGCTTTTCCCGATTTCTGATTGGTTGGTAGGCGGTAACTTTGAACCGGATGTACCATGTGTAAATGTTAACAGACGAAAAAATAGGAATAAAATAAAACCAAAAATATTTTGTTTCAGGGATTTATATATATTTTTATTTATCGTGAATAAAATAAAATGTAGGTATGCATTAGTAAATAATTATTTTGTATATTTCAATGTATATTTACTATAAGATTCTTAGTAAAACAAGAACTTTACTTTTTAATAATTTAAATTGTATTTAAAGAAAGTATTAAGCTATACCTATTATATGTTCATGGTGTCACAATTTAATCGATTGATTTCTTCCAGAATTATGTTAATAAGTTTTAAATCTTGGAAATCTGTATAATATTTATATGTACCTACATTTAAAGAACTTGATTATTTTAAATTTTATCGAACCGTCGAGATGTTTACAATAATTAATTTCTATCATCCGTATTAAAAAAATTACGAAGTGGTCTACAATCATAGACTTTGCAACATATACTTATATAATATATGGATGAACTCAGAAAAAATTCTATATATACATATTACACCGCCGTGGCACAGTTGGTAAGCCGTTCGATTTCTGAGCGGGCGTCCTGTTTTCGATTTCCAGCAGAGGAGAAATTTATTTCATTAAAATTTTGCTTCTCTGGGCTGGAAACACTGGTTAGGTGGAAGAAATTGACATACGGCAATAAACTCGCAACTTGCGCAGGGTGTAAGGAAGTGTACATTATTATTATACATCAACTAAAAGAACCTTCGCAACAAATAATGTTCTGTACATGGATTTATTCAGAATTCGGAGTAGAACATTTAGTGTGTCCGTCCCCCCTTTATAACTTTTGATCCGCTGAATGCACAGAACCCAAAATTCCGGAATGTATAGATAGTTATAGGCCTACAAAACATTTATACTCAGAATTTTCGTTTCTGTCAGGGGTTATCAACTATTTAATTTTTACTTTATTTTTCCATATATCTCAAAAACCATAAAAGCTAGAACGCTGAAAATTGGTATAAATATAGACAAATACAAAATCTCAAATATGTTTTTTTTTAAGTTCCAGGGTTTTTAAAACATTTTTTATGATAAATTTAAGTAGGTATGTGTTTAACTGCCTATATATATTTCCAAAGTTTTTAAAAATACCGAAACACCTCAATTAATCATTTAATTTTCTATTAAAAATATGAACATTGTAGAAGAACATATCAAACTTTTATTTACAATTTTTATAAAAATGAAATTTAGTGACGACATTGTTTCATACAATTTGTACGGCAGTACATTATACAATTTCTACAGGTACGCAATAGTTTGATACTTAATCTCTAACATACATCACGTGTATAGGGTCATTACTGCAAATGACATGATTCTGAGTAATTTGAGATTGAATATTGAAACAAAAACTAAAGTTCCAAATCTCTTTTTGAATATCTATAAAATAACCATATTGAAACAATTGTGTAAGAGACCATTGCTTCCAAGTAGAAGACAGTCCGTTTAGCACTAAAAAGTTATTTTTTTGTCCTACTGCATCCATAGTTCATTTTTTAATAAATTTTAAGATTTGACGCTATAGTCTTAAAGATGCGATTTATGTAAATGTTCCTATGTCCTTTATTTTCTATTGTTAAATAATTACCATGTTATCCGGGGCGGAGACGAATCCAACAAATAAGAGATCATTACTGTTCCAGCTGTTCTTGAATTATAAATAGTGTAACTCATCTGACTTTCTTTTATTTATAAAGATTTCCTTCCCATTTATTAAAACTTTTTATTGGTTGATACTTTCTTCCTATATTATGAATTCTTTGTAAAATATATTATATTGAAACTGTTGGTTTTCATTTTATTTAATAAGTTTAAGTTCCAATTTTAATTATTGTAACGACTTCTCACCTTTATACATTAGAAAAAGTTTCCTATTACAAAGCCTATATTTATATACAGTTAGAATATAAGTTTCTATAATTCAATTATATGTAAATGAGATGTGTAAATATGTTAAAAACTAATAATTATACAGAGAAGGAAGAAGTTGCCCAAGGAAAAATCGAACATTATATGAACAATATTCTAGAAGAAGGAAATGTTAGATGAACATGTATGAATGTAGGCGAGGTGAACAATGTATGCCAGGATAGAAGTGTGATGCTCGGCTCTCCGCCTACTACAAAAGTAATATAGCATGAAGATATGAATCTGTTTTTATTGTTTAAAGAAAAAATGCATTCAATTTTGAATATTAGATAATGATAAATCACTTGAAAAAATGGCAGTGAAAATAAATAAGAGTACTGAGTTGGACGTTTTGTGGATTATTGCTCCCAATGTGAAAAAGAACTGAAGACAATACTTAAGATCCATTTGACCACCCACACATGAGTACCTATAAACAATGTTATTTAAATTGATTGTAAAAGTTCCACATCACAAGCAATATTTATACATTTTTTAAGAAAGATGTTGTATGCAGTTAGTGACTCATTGAAGGTCAAAATAAAACATGTTTTGAATTGTGTTTTCAATCTGGATCTGTGAGACGATTAATATCGTAAGTCTCCAGAATGTGGTAACTTGTTATGTGGTGCGTGTTAAATTAATGTCATAGTACCTGTTAGTTGCCTGAGAAGCAATATTAAATAAATAAATATATTTACTGATTATTCATAACAAAATATATACATAATATTATCAATCATTCTAAACAATACATAATAGGCCCTATTCAGATTCGACTAAAAATTTTATACAGAATTTTAGTATATGAGAAATGTCAAAAAGTTGATTGCATTTATACGGGACTCACTACGTCACACCGCGCGGATAAAATCTTTTTATCCATGGTTGGCCGATATTTTAGACGTCTTCGTACTCTGAATTGAATCAGAATTGCACATAATATGTCCTATTCTGATTCGTATAAATTTATCCGTCTGAATTTTAGTATATGAGAAATGCCAAAAAGTTGACTGCATTTATATGGGACTCATTACGTCACACTGCACAAATGAAATCCTTTTACACAAGTCGCCCGTTGGTTATAGACCTTTTCTTACTCTGAAACGAAACAGAATAGGGCATATTGTAAGAAGTAATAATAATAGGAGAGAATGTATGTAAACAAAAAAATTGTAGAAATAAAAAAAATGTTGAAATGGTTAATTTATTGAATAAGCTGTTATTTTACATTTACTTATATGAAATGAATGTGGTGGTGTACCACTAGATCGTCTCCCTTTTTGGTCCTTATGTAGATGACATAACCATGATGCTGTTGGTTAAACCTGTGGAAATAATTACAAATGAAAAACTGTGAACACTGTGCTGGAAGAATGCATGCAAAGAAAAGCATGTTCCTAGATATAGCGGGGACGTTCGACAATGCGTGGTGGCCGCTTATTCTGGCCAAGCTGAAGCTGCGGGGTTGCCCTCGTTGAGTGAAGGGAGCACCTAGCTGGGCAAGCCTCTAGGCGAGTTAGGGTTGTCGATGAAGTTCGCTACCTAGGTGTCGTCCGAATGTCAAGTCCTCGGCTGAAAAAGTAGCGGCCTTGTTTATGACATTTTGCAGGATCAGCAGGAGTAACTGGGGACTCCATTCGGGTAGGGTGAGGGCTATATACAAGGCTAAGTATATTGCCCAGATCGCATACGCATCTGAAGTTTGGTCCCATCGGCTGAGCGTTGGCTCGGTTGCTCTTGCGATCCTAGGGGCCAGCATCCTCCCTTGCTTGCTGTTACAGGTACGTATCGCACGGCGGCCAGTGACAGTCTTCCGGTCATCACTGGTGTTCTGCCTGCTGATATTGAGGTGCGGGACTTTGTCGCACATAGGAGTATCAGGCTCAATAGACGGGCTGAACATGTAGGAGTGATTGTTTGTATTGTGCCAGGAATTGGTGGTCTGAGTGGGGCCATCAGTAGTCAGAGAAAGGACGATGAAAGTTTGGCAAGAGCGCTGGGATAGAGAAGGAACTGCTAGGGTTACCTATTAGTTTTTCCCTGACCTAAGAAAGAAGATGCGTATGAGATCGCTGGCACTGTGCCACTATGCGTTGCAGCTCGTGTTAGGAGACTATGATAGGAGGTATGTGTGCTAGACCGCCCGGCCAGTTTGGTTTGGCGAAGTGCTGGCGAACCATCACAATGTGGCTCGTTATGAAGAGTTTTAATATGTGTGGGTCTCACGCTGGGATGAGCTCCAGAGACCGGGTTTACCCCCGGTCAAAGATCTCGTATAGCGATGTCCTAATCTGGCATGGAATGATGCTTGATGTGCGTGTCTCACGCTGGGAGTGGCTGGGATGACCGGGTTTACCCCTGGTCGAGGATTTCGTACAGCAGTGGGCCTAACCTGGCCTGGAGTGGTGCTGTAGCGGGGTGGTCGACGACTCGTTGACAATTCGTGCCGTCCTTTCTCCCTCGTGGAGGTGTCTGATTGCATGCCCCCGTCTGGGTGGGTCCTCCTTCCTCGCGTTGATGTTAGCTATCGCATCTGGTAATGCGGGTGCGATGGTCTAGAAGCACCTAGAAATTAAGATTAGTTTTAATTAGTAAGGCGCATTAGGTAGGCTTCATCCCCTGGATAGGGGCACTGAGAATCCATAATTTAGCAGGCGGGGTTTGTTGGGGGGAGCACATCCGGCGAACTCAGAGCCCGCTTGCATAAAAAAATATTTGCAACTAAGTGCGGGTAAAGAGGTGCTAACGCGCCTGAGATACCCGTGTAAGCGGTGGATGACTTTCAGTATCCTTCGTCTTGACAAGAGCTGCATTTGATGTTTACTTCTCCTGAACCTCCTCGGGGATGGTTAGTGTTGAGGAGGTAGATGGACCGGTGGCTCTCCCCATTACATCTTCCACTTCAGCCGCTAATGCGCTAGTGCGACTGGACTAGGACAGTGCTCGATGACGAAATTGTATTCTTGCAAAAACATGGTCCACCTGATTAGTTTTGCTCTCTTGTCCATTGCCTTATGAAGCCAAGTGAATGCTCAGTTGTCCGTCACCATAGTAAATCGTCATCCTCCAATGAATGGTCGGTACTTCCATACAACGGTACTTCACCCACACCACTGCGAGGGCCTCTTTTTTGTTCGAATGGCATTTCCTGTCCGCCTCACCGAACTTGCAGCTTGAATATGAGATAACCTCCCGTGACCCATCCTCGTTCTGGTGAAATAGCACAGTTGCTGCTCCATCTTTACTCGCAACAGTTTGCAAGATGAACTCCCTGTTGAAATTGGGCCTGGCGTGTCCACTTGAATGATCTCTTCGGGCTAAGTAGGTCCGTTAATGGGGCCGCTATGGTTGTGATCCTTGGCACGCGTTCCGGCAGCCAATTACATAGCCCAAGAAACGCTGTGAGTTCCTTCCTTGTCCATAGAGGCGGTATCTCTCTCAAGACTCTCTCATGCACCGGTTGTGGGGTGTTTCTACTGGCCGACACCATGTGGGCCAAATATTCGATGGTTGGAGAGCCGATCTTACATTTTTCTGGTGCGCACTGCAGCCCGAACTCAATCTTTCGAAAATTTACCTATGGTGTTATGGTGGCTCTCCCAATCGGCTGAATACACGACGATGTCATCTACATACACCATGACAAACTTCTCGAAGTACCCGGCCAGTACTAGTTGGCTCATCATCCTCTGAAAGTTTCTGCAAATGAGCTGTCAAAGTTGGTATTAAATGCGAAAATTTTAGCAAATTTTATAAATTTGATTTATAATAATTTATAATTCAAATAATAAAGCAACTCGCTCACGCGAGTCGCTATTGTTATTATAAACAACCTTAAACCTAACTGAAAATTTATACCCAATGCTGAATAAAAAATGGGCGGTGTAGACACTACTGAAAAGACAGTGTCGGTAGTGTAAACGGTCACTGTCCACCTACCATTTTACTTGTTACTTGCCATTTTACTAAACCAATGTATAGACATTATGTATTTTTACTAAAAACATTTTAAATTAACACAACAGGTAAGATTTTGACATACAAGTATGGCTTGTTAAAAAAAATTCAAATATACCACCTTTATCTCTAAGCTCGACAAGACCCTGGTGGCTAAAGAACATCTAATTTTCAAACTTTCAGACACAGCTACCGTCGTGGTGAGTTTATAAGATGGAACTTCTTTGTACAGGTTCTCATAATATGTTGGTTTCTCAACCAATCCGGTTGTTTAACTTGTCATGAACTTTTCCCTTGGAACTCTTCTAGAAATTAAAAAAATAATCACAATATACAAACAGAAGTGTCAAACTAGTGATTTTTACAGCTATCATTCATAGTATATCAGTATTATTGCCTTCACAGACACACAAGTATTTAATTAACTGAAATTATATAAGAATAAGAATAAGTATAACCTAACAAAATTTGACAAGTGACTATTTAAAAAATACCTTCATTTTAACTTTGCCTTCTTCGGATCCTTCCTTCTTATTTTGGGTATATTGTATCTGCTGTACCAAAGACTTTTGTGTGTTTTTTGGGCGGCTAAATGAATAAAACAACATATTGTGAAATCTGACAGTTTAAAGTTATAACTTTTTGCGGCAACGTAAAACAAAACACACCACTGTTAATTATAGAACAACATTTTTACAGGGGGTTATTTAAAACACTGTACAACATAATAGTAAAGTTAAATTACCAAAAATCAATAAGAAAAAACAAATAAACTCACCATGCTGTTTTGATAAAATCACAGGATAAAATTATATTGAGATCCGGTCGGAAATCGGAGAAGCAGTCGGAAGATCGTCCGGATCGTCGTTTTGACAGTACACGCCCCTAGCTCGCCCTAGCCAATCAGAGAGGAGCCAATGCAAAAAAGAAAAGCTGGGGCTAGACGCTACTGAATTTAGCCCCCCCCCCTATAGGCCTAGCCCCGCCTATGCCCCGCCCAGGGCCTACCAGCCACCATACATTGAAATCGGTCCAATTCTGTGGTGATGGACGTGATGGTATGTGTGTGTGTATTATAATATCAGAAAGCTTTTGTACGGTTTAAGAGATGTCTCTGTTTAGAAATCAGAAATTTTTGCCATAAGTAAAAAAAAAACATCGATCTTTCAAGTATATTTTAAATTTTTCATGAGCGAATACATTTTAACTACTTAATTTATTAATATAATTGTTATTTCTTATTTTTAGCATATGTCGCGTTTGCTAAAAATATTGAGATGAATTGATTTACTAAAATAACTGAAAATGATGTTGGAAATTTGTTTTATTCTGGCAATAATATATTCTTCACGTGTTGGTGATGTGTTCTGTCATCTGTCATTGTGCGTCATTGTGTTTTCCGTGAAACGCGGTCCAAAACTATTATTTCTTATTTCGCATTTCATATTTAAAAGCTTTGTAAACAACTTAAATATTTTAAAATGCCACGTCGATGTTGTGTCACTTCATGTGGTTCGAAGGAATCAATCAAATCAATACAACGGCAATTTTGTTTTCCGTCAATACGAGATCTTTGTAGATTGATAAAGTGGATTTCCGCGCGTGGAAATATTCATCTTCTCCGCAAAGATTTTAGCAAATTTCATTTAAATAAGACAATATGATACTGTGGTATGATTTGGCATATTATATTATTTTATAAATGTCGAGTAATTCGTTATAATAAACACCATTGTTCGTTACAATTGTCTTTTCTTGTTAACCTAAGAATTTTTGTATGTGAATTTTACTTCCTTCTTGCAGTGTTTCTCATAATGGTTGAATAATATAAGCATATTATACAATTTCAACCATTATAAGAAATCAATGCAGAGGCAATATTCAAATAAATAAATAAAGTCGAATTTACCCCCCCCCCCCCCCTATAGGCCTAGCCACGCCTATGCCCCGCCTCTTAATGAGCTTTTGTACGGTTTAACAGATGGCAGTAAGCAGTATTGTTATGTTGCCAACTTCAAGTTGGTTCAGAAGTTGGTACAATTTCAATATACGGTGGCTTGCGTTCTATAGTTAGTGTGTTCTATGACACTAACTAATACAGACAAATATATAATTTTCATAGACTAAGGTTTTAGTCATAGATTTTCATTTAATATACTAGATGTAGTACTCTGTGTAAAAAGTGAGTCATGGAATAACGCGCGTTTGACGTTTTGGTTGGCAACATATTGCAGTTTTACTTACATTTAAACACATCCTATAAAACTGTTCTCTAAATCTTTATAAACAAAGTGTTTTTTCGACAAATAAATCCGAAAACAATTCACATTAGTCGTTATTCTTTATAGAAAAACGATGTGGTCTGCCAACTAAAACGTCAAAAATCCCCCGGAAAATGCCTCACTTGAATGTTATGATACCCGGTACATTTATAAAGTTTAAAAAAATAGTGAGACATGGCCGCGCAAACAAGAATTTAGCGTACTGCTGGGAAGAATAGGCGAGGGACGGTTAATAATAACGGGGAGAGGAGACTAGAGAGGCTTGTGACGGCATGATCATTAGGAGCTCATCTATTTGATTTTCTTGCTGCTAGCGAGATAAAGTTGTCCATCATTATAGTAGCCGCAACTTGGAACACATTTTGGTTTAATCTCCTTTCGTCACCATTTCATAACTAAGGGTGAGGGCACCTTGCTCTGACAGCAGAGGAGGGCAATCAGTTAAGTGGACATGAAGCGTCCTACTGTATATCGGACCAGCGTTGGTTTTAGATCGAGGAAATAAATAAGTGTTCCTTCCTTCGTTGACCATCCATTGATGGGGACGCCTAACGGACCAACCCAGGCGTAGACCAGCAGGAAGCTACGGCAGGTGACGTCCCTAATGTGGCCCCTGATCCATTGACACGAAAGGAAAAGCAGGAGCGGTGAGAACAGTTGCGTCCGGGGTGCGGCAGGCAGGGTTCCTCCCTTAGGGATCTAGCTTGCTTTTGCCACCGAGAGGTGTCGGCAGTTAAAATGATAAAAAGTCAACTGTCACAATGCCGTTGGCAGGCCGCTCCAGGTACTTCGATCTAAATTTCACGGCGACAGGACCGATGGAGTTAAGAACTCCTAGCTTCCTTTTGGAATCTCCAGAAGATCCCTCTTTTTTTAATGTCTTTGACCGACCATATGTATGCTGAAAAAAAGTACTGTAGGTGAATCAAAATGACTTGCTGGACCCTATCAAACCGTAACCACTACGCAAGAGAACGACTGCATGTATGAGGATGGGATGCTGCATCGGCTTAGCCTACTGGCCCACGTGAATGATTTTTCGAGGTATCTTATTTATAAGATTTGTTTATTAATTTATTCATAAATTAATATCCTTGAAACAAAATCTTGACCAAAATTGATAATTGGATCGTCTTTGTTGGCTTTATGAAAATTAGTTGATATCGACACTAGCGCCACAATTAAAATTGTCTAAAATCAAATCTCTGGAATCTGTCAAATTTTTTAGTTTACTTCTATATTATCTGTGAAATCTTGCTTAGAATTTTGTCGTTTTGACAGATTGTGGTATTTCTGATTTCCTAATCGTTTATTATATTATTTTGTGTATGGATTTCTGTTCGAAAATATTTTATTAGAAGGGATGCAGACATTTTTGATAATATACAAGGTATAATATACATTTTCGATAGTTAATATATAGTCTTCATTATATTTGTTTCCGTTTTAGAAATCGATTGATGAATTAATAATTTGTAATGAAAATCTACCTATAAGACAATGTATTCTAATTCAAATTATTTTTACTAAATGTATTTTAACGAGTTTATTTAATTCTTTTTCTTTTCAGAATTAACAAAAATAAATAAAAATATGTTTATGCAAAGCAGAGAAGCTGTCAGAGTGAAAGTGAAGGTGGGAATTTTATTAATACTAAACAATATTTTTTAGGTAATCCGATATATTACTAATTAACTCTTTTTATTTTGATTTTACAAAAATATGTTCTATTTAAAAATATACTCCTATGTCTATTATTTGGTCTATAATTGTACATACATTAATTTATTGAAGGGAATGTATTAATGTCTTGATTAATGTTGATAAAAAACAAATATTGCAAGCAATCACCGATTCTGACCTTTTTTAATAGAAATATATTGTAGGTAATACACATTTGCTTTACACATCAGGAAAGGTTTTGTTTATATAATTGTGATTCATATGATTTTCCCTCAACATTCTTCACTCGTACAACCAGTCTTCTAGAACATAGATAACTAGACAACCATTCATGCAAAGAGCTGTGAATCACATATGATTTTAGTTTGTGAAGAAAAGTAAACTATGTGATACTCTATCAAAGGCCTCACTGAAATCAGTGTAGACTGAGTCCACCTGTGATTTATTAGCAAAGGCTTTCATAATTTGATTTTTGTATATAATTAGGTTACTCAAAGGTTAAGCAGACCTTTCGAAAGAGGAGCAAGACTATTAAGGACTAAATATTCAAAAAGATAAGATATCGGGGATAGAATGCAAATTGATCTATTTGCAAATTGATCTATCGGAATGATGTAACTAGTTTTTCACTGATTAGGAAAATATTCCAAGCTCAGTGATTCATTAAAAAGTACATACATACAATCTAGTTTAATGAAATCAATAACATTGCTTTTAATATATTTTGAATTTTTACCCTTGGTTGTATAATTTCTTCATTCATTATTCATAATTATTATTGTATTTGAAATTTGCTTGAATTATTTATGGCATTTTTTTTATTATTTCAGAAATTTGATGGTAAACAAATACCAGAACTGCAAAAGTTTTCCGTAGATCCTCAAATAACATCCTTGGAAGTATTACAGAGTATTCTTGTTAAGGCTTTTAACCTTAAAGGAGATTTTTCCTTATCATATAAATCAGTAGACGATTCTGGCCAAGAAGATTATGTAGCTTTACTTTCGGATTGGGATTTGGATGCTGCATTTTTAAGGTTAATTCATTTTTTCTTATCTAAAAATTGTGAATTGCCAAAATATACATATTTAGTTAATCAACAATAAGTCATATCACTTCTATACTAGTTGCATGTAACACATGAGATCCAACTGTCGATAGCGATAGTATGTATAATTGTAGAATAAGTACCAAACTATAAACCCATAAATACAAATTATTTAATATTTTAAGATATTTGGTTTTCTATACAACACATGTACCTAGGTATGTATGTCAAGATAGGATAGTATAGAGGTCAGTTCTTTGATCCTACCCAGAATATGAAAACAGCATGATGGTATGTATGTATGTATGTTTGGAGATTAGTATCAAACTATTAAGTCTTCTTAGATATTGTGTGTAGGTGACTGCCATACAAATTGTATGAAGCAATGTCGTCACTAAATTTAATTTTTATAAAAATTGTTAAAAAAATTTGATATGTGCTAATACAATGTTAATATTTTTTATAGAAAATTAAATTATCTAGTTGGGATGTTTCGGCTTTTTTCAATATTTTTGAAAAATTTGGATATATAGGCAGTTAAATTCATAAATTTATCATAAAAAAATATTTTTCTTAATGTTTGAGAAACCCTGGAATTTTTTTGAAAAAATAAATTTGAGATTTTGTATTTGTCTATGTTTATACCAATTCTCAGCGTTCTAGCTTTTATGGTTTTTGAGATATATGGAAAAATAAACCAAAATTTCAAAAGTTGATAACCCCTGACTGAAACAAAAATTCACAATTCTGAGTATAAAAGTTTTGTAGGCCTATAACTGTTTATATATTTTGAAAATTTGGGCTCTGTAAATTGAGCGTGTCAAAAGTTATAAGGGGGGACGGACACACACACACCACACAGACACACACACTCAAAACTCACATAAAATGTTCTACTCCGAATTCTGAGTAAATCCATGTATGGGAACATATATGCTGCGAGGCCTCTAGTTGGTGTTATTAGCATGCAAAAAGTCCACTACGCCATACAAAATGTTCCTTCGTACACGCATCTTGGCTTACTAGTTGCATGTAACACATGAGATCCAACTGTCGATAGCGATAGTACGTATAGTTGAAGAATAAGTACCAAATTATAAACCCATAAATACAAATTATTTAATATTTTAAGATGTTTGGTTTTCTATACAACACATGTACCTAGGTATGTATGTCAAGAAAGGATAGTATGGAGGTCAGTCCTTTGATCCTACCCAGAATAAGAAAACAGCATGATGGTATATTTTAACTTTTGATCCGCATAATTTATAGAGCCCAAATTTTCAGAATATATAAACAGTTATACGCCTACAAAACTTTTATACTCAAAATTGTGAATTTTTGTTTCAGTCAGGGGTTATCAACTTTTGAAATTTTGGTTTATTTTTCCATATATCTCAGAAACTATAAAAGCTAGAACGCTGAAAATTGGTATAAATATAGACAAATACAAAATCTCAAAATGGTTTTTTTAAAAAAAAATCCAGGGTTTCTCAAACATTTTTTATTAAGAAAAATATTTTTTTTATGATAAATTTATGAGTTTAACTGCCTATATTTCCAATTTTTTTAAAAATATCGAAAAAAGCTGAAACACCCCAACTAGAAAATTTAATTTTCTATAAAAAATATTAACATTGTATTAGCACATATCAAATTTTTTTAACAATTTTTATAAAAAGTGAATTTAGTGACGACATTGCTTCATACAATTTGTATGGCAGTAGCCTACACACAATATCTAAGAAGACTTAATAGTATGATACTAATCTCCAAACACACATTCATACCATCATGCTGTTTTCATATTCTGGGTAGGATCTAAGGACTTACCTCCATACTATCCTTTCTCGACATACATACCTAGGTACATGTGTTGCATAGAAAACCAAATATCTTAAAATATTAAATAATTTGTATGTATGGGTTTATAGTTTGGTACTTATTCTTCAATTATACATACTATCACTATCGACAGTTGGATCTCATGTGTTACATGCAACTAGTCTTTAAAAAATTGCTTATGGTATTCTGGAAAACAAAATTATTTGTAGTTTTGTAAGAATGATATTTTTTTGTTTAATATTTAATCAAAAAATTTAGTTAATATCCTTAAATTTATTTTGAGCACCTTCTTAATGTATGTTCTTTTTAGAGCTCAAAATACATCGAGTTTACAAGGCACAGAACCATGTGTACACTTAAGGGTGGATGTCAAATCTGTTCATGAGTATTCAGGGGATTCAGAAAATGAAGGACAAATTAATATATCTAGAAGATTGTCTCAAAAAAACTGTCGTGAACCCACAAATATCCCCGTTGCTAATTCCCATCAAGAAAATTCAGAAAACAAACCGACCCAAAGTGTCTTTCAAGGAATATTTATGAATCAGGTATTTTGTTTTTAATATTATTTGTTATTTATATTTGTTATTAGATTATTTTTAGGCATGAGAATTTTGTAAGTACTTTAGTTTGTCGATACCTGATTGAAGCAGTCGTGTTGCATTTGAGCAGCGAGGCCGACTGCTCCAGACAGTCTGTGTATCTCGGGTCTTAGCCATGAGTGGTGCATAATTATTAAAACTTCTTTTTGTGTTACTAGAATGTGAGTCATATTTTTTTTAGATGGAGAAGACTCTGAATTTGGTATCTCGTGCTCTAAATCTTTCTGAGGATCCTAACATTCCTATGCGTCAACCATTATGTGATGCTGAATTTAGATCATTTCTCGATCCAGTGGGACAAGTAGTTCAAGGCGCAAAATTACGTGAAGTTATATACTGTGGAGGAATAGATCCTAGCCTAAGGTTGGTTTTTACATCCCATGTTTAAATGTTTTTAAATCTTCAGTGTATTTCAAATGTTTTTGTTTTATAAAATATAATTGGTTACCCCACATTGTGTTATATGCCATAATGGTATGGTATCTATGTATGTACTTTAGAAAAATCTTTTTGATTTTGTACCATACATTTTTATTTTACGAATACATTGACCAATACCATCAGTAAAAAATAATTATTTAATACTGTGTTTTAATTTATCTTCACTTTTCGTAGAACTATGAAAAAAATAATATATAATTTTACGCTCAATGCTGAGCATCCTCAGAATGGTAAACATAAAATTATATGTATTTTTTCATAATTGTATGTGATTATAGAGATCTATCATGAAGTGACAGTTTCAAACATTGAAAAATATAAATTATTCCTTTCTCCTTTAGAAATTGTAAAAGATAGAAATGTTTGATCACGGTATGGTTTACTCAAAATGCTGTATGAATATTCATGTAATAATATTTTGAATAGCATGAATTTATTATTAACAGTGAATATAATATTTTTATAGAAGAGTTGTTTGGAAACACATTCTCAATGTATATCCAGATGGTATGTCGGGTAAACAGCGAATGGACTACATGAAAAAGAAATCTTCAGAATATTTCATGTTACGTGATGTATGGAGAGATTGTATTCAAAAAGGACAGGTATTTTATTTTTTTTTTTTCTTTTATTATAAGATCTTTTCAATGGTTTCTTTTTCCTGTTATTTGAATTTCAAATATTTGATAATATTCTAAAATCACTGCAACTGCTCATCATCTGCCCGCACAACGTCTGCCCACACATCTGGTAATATGGTAAGTATTTGAAGTACTTAGTATTGGATTAGTCTTTTGGAATTAGTTTATTTTAGATCTTGATAATGCCGAGAAGTCTCAGTGAAAATGTTCAGTTGTAATTAATTTAATCTGTGATTTTTTTTTTTTAAATGAATATGTCCTTGTTAAACAAGTACATATACATCTTCCTACGTTCCCTAAAATAAGCAAATAAATGCTTGTGCTATAGGGGAACGAAATTGGTCGAGGCAGGATTCGAACTCGCGACCACTAGATTACTAGCCCAGCGCGCTAACCGCTCTGCCATCGACCTATCTGATACCCTCATATGTTTATATACATCCATATGTATACATATTTGAATATTTTTTTTAATTGCATATACGCAAACATTGGATTTTTTCCCTTTCGGGAGTCAAATGATATTTTTATATTTAAAAAAAAAGTTTGTTGATAAAAAAATAAATATATATTCGTTTATAAAATTATGATGAACGTTACAGGTATCAAGTGATTTGGCTTATGTAACCAGTATGGTAAAGAAAGATGTATTAAGAACAGATAGACATCATAAGTTCTATGCAGGAAGTGATGATAATCAAAATATTGCTTCACTTTTCAACATTTTGACAACGTATGTATCAATAATACAATTTAATAAAAATATATTATATATGTTTGTACTTAGTAAATCACATACACAATTTACTAAGTATAAAGTTCTCATATCTGCCTCTGTGAAAATAGGGCATATTCTTATTTGCTTTAGTTTCCATATTTGTTTTTTGTGTTTAATTTTTTTTTTGACATAATCATTGTTTATAAATCGTCATTTTGTGGTACAAGATCACTTTAAGGGTATTTTAAATTAATTATCAACTCCACATAATTCATAAAGTTTTTTTGAAACATCTTACTTAAGGTTAGCTAGCGTCCACATAATGCGCAAAGTAGTATCATACCTTCATGGCGCAGAGTATGGATCGAATAGTATTCTTTGTATAGGAATTTATACAATTGCGTCCACTGGTCGATTAGCATCGTACGGAGAGCGAACATTGGATCATCGGCAATGCCAAATCCGATCCATACTATGTGGACACCAAGCTTTAGAGATTGTCTGGTTCACAGAATAACATTTCTTAGAGGGAATTACTTACTTACTTCCGATGGCCATACAACTCCGGTAGAGTAATTTAGCCTCCTGAACAATAGCTTTCCGTGCCTTCCTGTCAGCTGCAGTGGACTCCAAGTCATCACAAGCATTCAGCACGTTCAGATCTCGGTTAACATTGTCCATCAATCTCTGCCTTGGTCTTCCCAGGGGTCTCTTTCCTACAGGGTTATTTTGCAGAATACATTTTGTGGCTCTTTCTTCCCCTGATCTGACAACATGTCCAATCCTAGCTAATCTTCTGGACCTGATAACGCTGGTGATTAAAGGTTGTCCTGTCAATGCACGAATTTCCTCATTGCTTCGTGGTCTTCTTAGAGGGAATTGGAAAGAGTAAATATAGTGGTTTAAAATTATTTCATTTTTAGTGTAAACAGATCTGTAAAGCAGAATAATTAATTACTCTTTATCTTATGTAGAACTCTTGGAGTCTAGAAACCATCAGTATATTACTTATAACACCCTTGAAATGATCATATATCATAAAATGCTACTTAATAATTTATTATAAAGATTACATAATTTGACTATTTTTGAGTAGGTAGGCACATACTAAAGTTTATTTATATAGATAGATTAAACCAAAATAGTTAAGAAATCAGTGTATGAATGTTCAAGAAAATGTGTTCAATACATCATGTTTTATTTTTAGCTATGCACTGAATCATCCTTTGGTGAGTTATTGTCAAGGAATGTCTGATTTAGCTTCACCACTCTTGGTTACTATGGGAGACGAAGCACATGCTTATATTTGTTTATGTGCATTGATGACCCGTCTATATCCTAATTTTTTGCTGGATGGTGAAGCTATGACTTTGAAATTCACACACCTTACAGAATCATTGCAAGTTTATGATTCTCAATTTTATACATATCTCAAAAATCAACAGGTATTTCAAATGCTTCTTGAATGTCTATTTATTTAATGCATTTCCCTTTTATATCTTATTTCTGTGGCTAATTTAACTATTGATTTTTCAGGCAGACGATCTTTTGTTTTGTTATCGCTGGCTCTTACTGGAAATGAAAAGAGAATTTGCATTTGAAGATTCTCTTCACATGTTAGAAGTTCTTTGGTCATCTTTACCACCTCGTCCTCCAGCTAAAGAATTGTCACTCAAAGAAAAAGTATTTTGTCCAAATCTTGTATCTGAAAGTCTAAATGAAACACCTTTAAGTCCATTAGTAAAGGCTCCACGAGAAAATGCATATACAAAACTTTGCGCTATGAGAAGGCAAAATTCATCAACTAGTCTCGCTGCTGCAGCCAAAACAAAAATTAAGTCATATAAAAGGATGAATCACAGCTTGGATGAAAATATAGGAAAGAAAAGTACCAGTCCAACTTCTTTACAATTATCTAAAGAATTTCAAAGTATGGATGATGCAGCTATCAATTTAAAATTATGTTCCTCTCCACATAGTCGAAGTGATCATATCAGAAATACATCAAATAGTTCATCCTATTCTTTGCCTGAATATCATCAATTTTTTAGTAACCAAGTAGAAACATCACCTCAAAATGAAATGATGCATAGTGATAAAGAGTCACCGAAGAATGCTGTAGTTAAACCAACTGATTTACATTTAAGTAATGGAAATGAATCAACACAAAATAATGTTACTGTAACTAATTCTCCTATAAAAATCATAGAAAATTTCAATGAATTCAAAAATCTTTCGTGTCAAAGGAAAAAAGTATCGAATACAACTTTTAAATATAATTCTTTCAATGATTCAAAAGTACTTAATAAAAGTGATGGTACACACGAAATTGAACAACACGTAAATATTTTAGATAATACATTAAAAGAGTCAGAATATGAAGATAGTAGTCCTGATGATTCCAAAGATTACGCTCCTATGACAACTTCAATGACAAGAGAATTAAAATTGGAATCTGAAAATTTTGATAAAGTATTATGTCATCAATGTATGAAAAAAGAACCTTTTCAAGTTGACTTAAAATTGATTCCTAATGACAGCGGATATAAATGTTCAAATTTTGAATGTGAATATAGAGTTGAAGAAAAATTGTCTTTTGAAAATATTGATTCTCATACAAGTACGGATATTACAACCTTTTCTGAAAAAACTAGTGTTTTTCAGAAAGTCTCTGAAAAGAACAATGATGATGTCTTTGTTTGGGAAAACCCTTTGCATGACAATATACCCAGTCTTCAAGAAATAAAACTTCGTAGTGAGCCATTAAATGGTACAATGCCAAAAAACAAGCTGAATGACTTAATTCATTCTGAAAGTGATGAATTGGTTGAAAATATATCAAACAATAAACATGCATTCCAAATAAATGACAGGTCTTCCAATGATAAGAATGAAAATTCAAAATCATTACCTAGAAATAATAAATCAAATTCCAAGTTCTTTTCCAATATGTCACAGGAATTGGAAAATGCTCGTAGAAACTGTGAAGTTCTTCTGAGCAATAAAAAAACTTCCAATTTACATTCTATAGCTGCTACAATAAGTAATTTTCAAAAAAAATATGACATTCAACCTCAAACTTCCAATAGCATCAATGATTATAGTACAGGTCGATTTCACAATGTGGGTAGTATGGTGTGTGAAGAAATTAGTGAATCAAGTGAAATTAAACAGCTTACTTCTCTGTTACCACCTCCTAATCTTTTTGGAGGAGGTAATCCATTTTTAATGTTTCTATGTTTAACTGTTCTTATGCAACATCGAGATTACATTATGAGAAATCATATGGATTACAATGAGCTTGCAATGCATTTTGATAAAATGGTAAGGAAACACAATGTTTATAGAGTTTTGAATCAAGCTCGTCGTATGTATTCCCAATATTTGAAAAACCAAAATGAACATATCGACTTGTAAATAATAATATATTTATTGTGTTTGTATATAATTCTCAACATCTGTGATCTTTTCAATTTACATTATTATTTGTAATATTGTACACCTATTTAGACTTTTAATTTATATCAATTACGATATTAATATTTTATCATTATCTTACATTCCTTTAATATATGTAATATATTTAATGTAAAGTTAAGTATCTATGATGTCAATATTTATACTATTGTTAGTATAGTGTTTTCGACAAGATTATTGAAAATTACATACTTTAATTATGAATTTGAATTATATTAGATATTCACAGGCCAATGATTTGACCAGTGATAAGAAAATGGACTTATAAGGTGTGCAAAGAGACACATCAAAACTTATTATAATAAATAAAGAAATATATTGCTATACCATGGCTATACCTATATAACCATTTTCGGTCGCCGTTACTACACTGATGTATTGTAGTGACATATTCTGGTCGCAGAGTACACAGGGGTTCCGTCGATACGACTGAAAATGATGAACAGTTGACACAGTAATATTTTAGTTGCACTGTTACATCACCGTTGTTACCAATCAGCGATCACTTTTCAAATACGTTTGACATTTATACGTTTGAGTATATTAGATATAAAATAAAACAAGATAAAACTCGCCATTCGAGATTGTCAAGTATTTATTTTAAATATTGATTTTATGACTTTATTATATTGATATTATGACTTTAGAATTTACAAAATGGTTTCTTGTCCTTTTGTGCTTACAGTTATTCTCAAAGGTTTTGAAACCAAACAACATTACTTATTTATTTGTTTAATCATACTTTCATAAGAGCATTTACAAACAAAAATATACAAAAAATATTATGCCGTATTCTATAGTTTTAAACAAAGAAAGATGATTTTAAACAATTTTTTTAGATGAAGAAAGACCTAGATAAGTACAAAATATTCATGAAATTGGTTTATTTTCGATATTATGCTTGAAAAAGACATAATAACTTAATCAAGAAATGTAAAAAAAAATATTTTTATGGACTTTTTTTTCTCAACACTTATTCGGCTTCAACATATTCTATGAATCGTTATAATCTTTTTTTCTCATTCACATAATACATCAATTCATGAGTCTAAGTGATGAAAAAATGTAATGGCTATACTACATTTAGTACCATAATATGGGGTGAATAGGGACATATTTCAATGTTTCTAGTGATATAGTTTCTAGTGATGTGCTGGGACGAACATGTATAAGACGATATATGAATTTTGACGAGGCGATAAATGTGTGACAAAATAGAATTGTAAGAAGCATGAACAACATACGAACATGTATAAGACGATGTATGAATGTTTATGAGGCAATGAATGTGTGCCATGATAGAAAAATGTGGCGTTCGGTTCTATCTGCCTACCCCGCAAGTGACATGACATGATAGTATGTATGTATGAATTGTATTTCATTATAACATTGCTTAGTTAAGTAATGTTATATTGAAATACAATTCAAAAATTAGAACTTTTGCAGTACAAAAAAGTAACCATTTTCTTACAACCGCGATTGACACATAATAAATCAAGAAATATGTTTCAATTTTAATGATGTTACTAGATGATAAAAATGGTGTACTTTATAAATAATCATCATATCTTTTTTATTCTTTCTTGTTTTCTTTTAGTTTGCGTTATGAATTTGTGGACTAACTGTGAAGTGGCCATAATGATATATTTTTTATACGCCACACCAAATGGCTCACACTCAGCTATAGTATGATTCAATCACCACAGTTGAATCTGATAATGAGTAATTTACATAATATTGCTATTGTAATATAGGTATTGTTACAACAAAACTTACATGTACTGGCAAAGGAAGGTTGTGACCAAGATACTGTTTTTCTTTTATTATATGACGAGATCTACCTTATTTTTATGCAGATGGTCAATTACATGTATTTTTTTCAACATTAATTGACTTGCGTTCTGTAACATTCATATTTTAATCCAACTGTCGATTCATTCATGAGAATTCAATTCTCTGAATGAATCGACATTATTAAGCCAAGATGTGTGTACAAAGGAAAATTTTGTATGGCGTAGTGGACTTTTTGCATGCTAATAACACCAACTAAAGGCCTCACAGCATATATGTTCCCATACATGGATTTACTCAGAATTTGGAGTAGAACATTTTATGTGAGTTTTGTGTGTGTGTCTGTGTGTCCGTCCGTCCCTTATAACTTTTGATCCGCTCAATTTACAGAGCCCAAATTTTCAGAATATATAGACAGTTATAGGCCTACAAAACTTTTATACTCAGAATTTTGAATTTTTGTAAAATATATACTCAGAAACATTTATACTCAGAATTTTGAATTTTTTGAAAATATTAGGTAACATTGTATTAGCACATCTCAATTTTTTTTTAACAATTTTTATAAAAATTGAATTTAGTGACGACATTGCTTCATACAATTTGTATGGCAGTAGCCTACACACAATACATACCATGCCATCATGCTGTTTTCATATTCTGGGTAGGATCAAAGGACTGACCTCCATACTATCCTATCTTGACATACATACCTAGGTACATGTATTGTATAGAAAACCAAATATCTTAAAATATTAAATAATTTGTATTTATGGGTTTATAGTTTGGTACTTATTCTTCAACTATACGTACTATCGCTATCGACAGTTGGATCTCATGTGTTACATGCAACTAGTTGGATAGTAAAATCATTAAAAAACTCAAAAGTATTCTTAAAATTTTAGATAGCAAATACAACAAAAATATTTTATTTGAAAAATAAGAAATTTGTTTATATTCTGTAGTAACTTCAGTCTTATCTTCAGATAATCAGATTTATAGATACATGTGTTCATTGTAGGATTTCTGGGCTAGATCTAAGATTATAGTCAGAGAAATAGCAACGTTTTCAATGAATCATTTTTTATGGCTATTTTTTTGATATTTTCTTTCTTATTGAATATAGATATGAAAAAGGTAAGTCTGGCACCTGGGAATGGTTGCATTTACCAGTGCTCATACTCTTTATAGGTGAAAATTGCGGATTTTAACATTATTTTTACCATAAATTTTACTTGTATGTTATTTGTACCTATAAAAACCGTCCGGTTGTGAAATATGTACTTACTGTTACTGAAATATATATAAAAAAAGAAGATTTTTTTCAGTATTCTTCCCGGGTGTGCGCTGAACATATCGCCAAGTTTCATTCTAATAAGTTGGATGGTATAATAGCACAAATAGGACTTACATCTGAAATTTTCACCTATAGAAAAGGAATGCCCACCGGTAAACGCAACCACTGCCAGATTAACCTTTTTCATACCTATTTTCAATAAGGAAAGAGGTATAAAAAAACCAACCATTACAAAATTAATTGTTTTTTGATGTTGTATTTCATAGACTATTATTTCTGGCCAATAATAGAAACTATCATATAATAACCTACCTGTAAAAATTTTTAATAAAAATTGACAGAATAATAAGAATGAACTAAAGAATATTAAGAATGAAGAGTTTTGTTTTATTTACACAACATGTATGGTTAATTGGCCATATGGCAAAAAACTCGCAACTTGTGCAGGGTGCATGGAAGTGTTTATTATTATTATTATGTCAAGATAGGATACTGTGGAGTTCAGTCCTTTTTTCCTACCCCGAATATGTAAAAAGCTTATTGGTATGTACGGAGATTAAGTATCAAACTATTGAGAGTCCCGTAGATATTTTGTATACTGCCATACAAATTGTATGAAACAATGTTGTCACTGAATTAAATTTTTACAAAAATTGTTAAAAAGTTTGAGATGTACTTCTATAATGTATGTATTTTTTATTGAAAATTATTTTTTTTAGTTGGGGACACACAAACCCACTAAATGTTCTTCTCTGAATTATGAGTTCATCCATATACCGGGTGTCCAGGTGAGGTAGGGGGCGTGAGAAACCAAAATAAAAAAAAAATTGACTAATATCTTACAAAACGTTTATTATTATTATGAAAGATAAATAAATGAAAAATTATTTTGCAAAGATTATGTTGTTCAAATGTCTTCCCTTACGCTGCAAACACTCCTCCAATCATCCACGTAAATTGTTCAGAACTCGCTGACACACCGTTCTCGGAATAGCCGCCATTTCTGCGATGATGTTCTGCTTCAATTGAAGCAAAATTGTGGGCTTATTGTGGTAAACAACACTTTTTAAGTATCCCCATAAAAAATAATCCAAAGGACTTAAATCTGGACTCTGGGAGGCCAGTTTATGCTCCCTCTTCGAGAAATGACCTTATCTGGGAACACTTCCGTCACGGTTGCAATTGATTGGTCAGATGTATGGCTAGTGGCGCCATCTTGCTGGAACCAAGTTCTCGAATTGTAACCGTTAAATTGTTGCAACTGTGGGACCAAAAAACTTCATATCATTTCACAATAACGATCGCTATTGACAGTCAATGCTCGTTCTCTTGAATCTTCGAAAAAATATGGGCCAATAATGCCGTAGAGGAAATAGCGGCCCATACGACAAGTTTGGGGCTGTGTAGTGGCCTTTGGTGCTTTAGGTGAGGATTCTCGGAAGACCAAAAGCGACAGTTCTGTTTATTCAAATGGCCATTCAAGTGAAAGTTGGCCTCATCAGTAAAAAGGATGTTTCCGAAATTCCTGAACCGTTTCATCATCTCTTGCGCAAACTCAATTCGTTTTATGAAGTCCTTGTCCTTCAATTCTTGTAAGCCTTCAAATGCAAGTCCTTCTGTAGAATCGCATGTAAAGTCGACTTTTTAATTTGGAGTTGTTGAGGGCGCTTCCTTTTATTGAAAGTGATGGATTGTGACGCACCGACTGTCTCACTTGTTCCACAGTTTCTTAATTTCTAACTGTTTGTAAATGGCTTCTGTTTGGGATCTAAACCGTTGAACCAGTATTCTCGAACATTTCTATCCATCTTCTGATTGTGTTCTCACTTGGAGCACTGCGCGTTCGATATTCTGCTCGAAATAAACGCTGAGCAGTAACTACAGAATTATTGTTTTGATAATATGCGCGCACGCAAAAAGCGCGATACAGTCCCGAGTACGGATCCATTGCTACTAAATCTCCAAGTAGTTGTCCGCGTCTCAACCCCCTCCCCGCGCTTACACACCACACCGTTGCAAAGTAATCGCCAGATCATACCCCCCTACCTCGCCTGGACACCCTGTATATATTATATAGTATATATGATGCAAAGCCTCTAAGTTGGTGTTTTTTACTTCAGACCATGCAAAAATTTTACTACTGCATACGATTCTCTCACACGGGACTAAGTTTAATACTGTTGATTTATTAGGAAAAATAAGTACTCTTGATCGAATCGACAGTTGGATAATTTTGTTTTGCTTATTTCTGATATCTCCCATTTATCTTCACCATTTTGAACACATCAAAAATTCTAATTAGCTCCCTTTATTGAAGTAACCTTGGTGTAAATAAAATTCTAGTAATGCACAAATCTAATGGAAATAATTAAGATATCATGTATGTGGGAAATTGCAATAATGTAAATCTGTGCTCAACAAGGATTTACTGCACATTACTAGTTCGTTTCCTAGATACTATTCTAATTTTTTTATATTATTTATTTTTTTATAAAACAAACTGTTTTTTTTATTAATTATTGAACATTAGAGTACAATATATTTAAGTGAATTTATTTATTTAATATTTTCTGTTATTACAATAAATGTGTAAATACGCAGCAACATTGATTGTCATTGTCATGAAACATAAAAATCTTATTTCTTTCCATTAACTTTGTTTAAATTTTATTTCTTTCTCAGGAAGGATGATAAAATATTAATAATAAAAAACATTTATTATGTACAGATTGGAAAAATGTTATGAAAAATAATTTAACAAAATGTTTTTATGGTGTTCTATATTTTAGTATTGGTCTGCAACTGCAAGCAAATTTACACGAATCAAATGATTTTTTTTCTTTTTATGAAACTGCAATTAGAATATAACTGCGGTGTTTTTGAGCATTTAGGGACATTTATTGTAGCACACCACATAAATTGTATTAATTTTTCAGTCTTATGGTCCAATGAGAAATTTATTAAAAATAACACACTTTTTCTCCTCTGGGCTGGGTTGGAATATATGCCATCCTTCAATAGCTTGCTATGAATGTAAGCTAATAACAATATACAATATTGACTGGTCGGTCAGTATTAGCTCGTTTTTGTTGGGGATGCGGATGGCTAATATGATAGTTAATATACCTACTCTTTTCTTTTTTATATTTTAATATACCTGTGTTAAAAAAAAATATTTTTGCAAATGTTAAATAATTTACGTACTTAGTTTAAACTATTTAAAAGAACCTTTAAAAGGTTTATAACCTGTTAATATTATTATACCTATTGTAAATTCATATTGTAAACTGTTGGTTCTATAAAATAAATAATGATGATGATCAGATTTGTCTTAGTTATTGAAGTAACTCTGTTTAATTTATGACTCATTTTCAATAGACAACAGAGGTAAAGAGTATAATTATTTCTTGTATTTAATTTCTCACTATGAACTGCTTGAAAATTTGGATTAAAGTATGAGACTGAATAGTTTAGATTTTGATAGAAACAATGATTTAAAAAAAGATTTACTGTGAATATCTGAAAACAGTGAATTGTTTAGAATTTACTCCTCATGTCTCTTCCTTTCAACATGTTTATTATCACTAGGTATACCGATGTATATAATTGGTTTAATTATTGTTAATATCTCCAGTTTGTAATTTTATCAAGTTTTATCTTTCAAAATTTTTAGCTTATTTCTGCTTTTAAAGATGCTACACACTTTAGTTTGTTTATCACTCTTGTGGCTTCTTGAATTTATTAATTAAGTGTACCTACTTGTAAATATAGCAATAAATCTAATATATTGGTGAATTGAATCAAATAGGTATGCACAATTTCTTAGAAAATTAAACTCAAAAATAAATTATAACATCATTTGATCATGTCAGATTATATTTGTTTGCTTGGAAAATAAAGTTTTTTTATTACTTTGTGTATATTTTTATAAACCAGCATTATATTTTTATTAATTTTTTACTTATTTACAGGTATTCCATATTTACATATCAGAGTTATTCAGAGTTAGTTCAAAATAAAAATTCACAGATTGATTAATTTACAACAATGTATCAAATAAAATACATAAACATTACAACAATGATAATAAGATAAAATGATAAGAGTAATTTCATAATATATTACATAAATTGTATAGATTTTTTTTATATCCTCCTAGAAATCGAATCTAGAATGCTGGCTAAGAAATTGAAACAACTCTTATATATTTGCAATTTTTTTCAGTAAGGGTCTGTAGCAGTAGCGAAATGCTTATAGAAGCCAAAAATCTTGGCTTGCCTATGAATATTCTTCTTCTCCTTTTGAATAGACCTTCAGGTCTGTTTTTTAAGAGGCCTGCTCTTCCTGCGAGGTGGACCCCCAGCTATCCCTCCATCGTTTTGGCGGTCTACCGCGAGGGCGGGTTCCGTGAGGCTGATTGTGAAGCACGATATGAGGAAGTCTGGTGCTGTCCATCTTTTGGACATGACCATACCAGTCCCTCCTCCGCTGCCTACTCCATCTGATGATATTGTCAACCTCACATATTCCCTTATTCTATAAATATTATATTAAGAAATTCAAGAACTAATATTTTTAATTTATTTTATTTCAACCATACTACAAGATACAAAATTAAACCATAATATGTAGATACGATGATTTACAGGGCCACAAATGTAAATATTATTTTGATATATGATTTTAAAAATATTTTCCATGGCCACTGAAATGAACAACGATGCTAAAAAAACATGAAATATTCAACATTTCCCAATTTTCTTTCAGGGTTTGCCTAGTCCGAAGGTTTTAGGCTCGCCCCTGGTCTGTAGATAAGGCAAACTCATATCTATCATACCAAATGTAATCATTTTAAGAAAGCATTAAAAAAATATTTTTTTAAATAATGAATATGTCCTTGTAACAAGTACATATTATATATTCCCTAAATTAAGCATAAATAATTATGCTATAGGTGAATGATATCGGTCATGGCAGGATGCAATCTCGCATCCACTGGATTACAAACCCAGTATGCAAAACGCTTTGTCACCACCCATCTGAATTATAGATTGGATTTCAAGAAAAGTAAAATACTGGAAAGTATGGGTCTAAAAAAGTGTTTATGGCACAGTGTAATACTTTAAATATTGATTTTATCACACCAATATTTATTTATAATGTTTTTTATATAATTCTACGTGAGATATGTGAACATGTAATTAAAGCTGTACTTGTATATTTCTACAATCAATTTTATATTGTTTGCATAGAAAACATAAAAATAACACATCTGTGAGATGTTTTATTGTTTTTACATTATTACTTTAAAACAAAAGCATGCAACGACATAATAAACATTCCCATACCTGATACAATGTGTTATGCCGGCAGAGTTTTTATCAGTTTCTTCATGCTTGTATTTTAATTTTAAAATGTAAACATAAAACATAGGGGTTTAAATATAAAATTGCCGTTTTAACGTACTGACCACTTGTTGTTCGACTTTCAATTGTTTATACATTCAAGTGAAGATGGATATGGCAAAAATCAGAGTAATTTTCAAATACAAGATCGATGTGGGACTAACAGCAGAAACTGCTCATAATGTCAACGCTGTCTTTGGAGAGGATACGGCTAGCAAACTTGTCGTGCAATTTTGATTAAACTGCTTTCGTACAATGAATTGAAGGTGATGGTGGAAGCCGATCCATATAGAAATCATTCATCATCCTCCTTACTTGCCCCAACCGACTACCATTTTTTCTGCGATTGAACAATTTTTTGCATGGGAAAAAGTTTCTTCCTTGGAAGCAGTTCAAATTGCCTTTACGCAGTTTGTAGAGTACAGGTCCCCAGAGTTCTGAAGCAAAGGTTTATCATTATATCCAATTAGATAGCAGAAATGGACAACGAGGGTAAATATGTTATCCTACTGTTGCGCTAACGCAGGGTCCGCATTCTGATATTTTTCAGTCAGTCAGTCGTTTTCGAGGTTCCAGCTCTGATATGTGTAGTGCACTTTTCGAGTCTAACGCAGGTTGAATTGTTTGTTAATAATGTAAGTCATCAGCTGGGGGGTTTCTCGGAGGCCCAGCATGTTATGAAATAAGATACGGGGGATGATTATAAGTTTTCAATTTTTAAGATTAGGATTGGTTGAGTGTTGCAGAGCAGTTTGGTAAGATCGTTACGATTAAATATTATTTATGCCATGAATATATTTGCATTTTTAGAAACACTTTTTTGTATTTATTACAACATTATTCTTTTCAGGGGCAGTGATTAATGTTTATTTTATTTTTGACCTTTTTTGCAAGAGTTTGTATGTAATGTGACTTCAACAATTGTTATTATCCAATCTATCTATCAATTTTTCAGTATTGTATTTCTTCCTCGCGGCAAATATCTATTTTCCCTGCAATATCTAATTATTTTATTGTTTAGTAGACATTTATCATGCATATATCTCGTTTTTACAGGCTCTTGTTGCAATATATGTTAATAAGGTAGATAATAAAAGAATTCAATAGTATAATACATACTCCAAGGGGGACTTTGGTTGCATTTTTAACCCTCTCGCTACCAGTGTCCTCCAGTAAGGACACAAAGATTTTTAGCCCATATAGGTAATCAATCTGAAGGAAATTTGCATGCTTAATCCATGATAAATTTATTGTTGAATGTTTATTGTCTATGCCTAAATAAGTTTAATCTCGTTAGTAACATTATTTTTCTCCAAGCGGTTTGACAGAAATTCATTCTAAGATTTGTCGCAAAGTTTGAAGCGGTTTTTTAAGGTAAAAATGCATTTTTATTTATATATTTTTTTACTTTTATAAAAAGATACCTTAGTTTATATTTAAGTTAAGATATTTTTACAAAATTAATTTTATAAATGTCAATTTATGAGTAAAATACGATGCTTAACTACCACTGTCCTCACAGGAGGACAGTGGTAGTTAAGCATTGTTTTACCCACGCCATTGTTTTAGTACTTATGAAGTAAAGTGTCATCGATTTTATTTCAACATTTTTCAAATAAATTTACATTTCTTATGTCAAATATGTATTATTTTGATAAAATAATGTCTGATTTACAGATGACTAGAAAATAACTTGACCGAAGATGAAATTATAATAGTTATTGAGGGTGATGTTTCTGACATGGAAAATATTATTAGTGACTCGGAGGACACATACACGGATGTCGAATATCTGGATGATAGTAGTGTAGTTGGACAGCCAGGGGATATTAAAGGCAACTGGAATGGCTGTGGAAATCCAGATATAATGTTTCGACATACTGTATTTATATTATATAGGTATTAACACTGACATAAACGTAAGGTAAATCTCGATTAATTTATGGGTCTGTTTGGTCTGTTGTTTCTATTTTCAGAGACAGATGAAAACGAGAAGAGAGAGGCTGTAGAGGAAATGGCATCTGTGGAGGCGCTGGAGGCTGTTTTGGAAGATTCCAATGATAGGTGTACTCTTCGCTGGCTACGAAGACCTCCAGACACCGTTGATTCTGAATATAATGCTACTTTTCTAAACAGAGTATAATTTTATCCCCCCTCCAATATTTTCATATTTTTATTGACAATAATATTATTGAAAATATTGTAGAGCAGACTAATCGGTACTCTGTCCAAGAAAATGGAAGTATTGTTGATGTCTCTGTCTGATATTAGGTGTAAACGCTTCTATTTGAGGATTTTTTTTTCACCTAATTTATATGTATGAGTGTCGTCAATGTTTGGGTATTGCATCGACGACACTATAATCAATTATGTGAAAATGCATACCTGTTTTAGAGTTTCGACCGAAAATCGCTTGAGCACTAACGTCTACTTGGGACAATTCATATGGGCGGTGGCAGAGTGGTTAGCGCGCTGAGTTTATAATCCAATGGTCGCGAGTTTGAATCCTGCTATGACCGTTTTCGTTCACCTATAGCACAAACATTTATGCTAATTTTAGGGAATGTGTGAGGATGTGTATGTACTTGTTACAAGTAAAAAAAGAACAATTTCAAGAGCAAAAAACGAGGTCGACCCTCAACTAAACCTAGACTTTCCACACCGAAACGCGCTATGATTTCCACCCATGTTGGAACCTGATATCAAGCATGATGGCCAGGGGCATCTTCCAGTGTTTGTTAAGAAGGAGCAGAGATGCAAACACTGCATCCAATGAAAGATATACATGATGTGTGATGTAGGTCTTTATTTGGTGAAACACCGAAACTGTTGTTGATTTACGTACTAAAATTTAAGCTGAAAAGCACGATTTTACTATGGAATTTAAGAAAAGAGTTATATTTTTATATAGGTAGGTACATTTTAATTTATAGAATTATTGAAATAATACCTATTATAAATTTGAAATGATAAATGTTTCCAAATATTTACTGCATACTTTTATTTGGTACCCTTAACTACCAGTGTCCTCCGTAGAGGACATGGGACTAACTCCTAAATGGAGAAAGGTATTTTTTTTCCTTAATTCATAAAAAAATATATAGATATTAAATCCAATGTCAGAAGAATTCTATAATCCTCACATTATATTGTGGTAGTGAGAGGGTTTGTATAAAAGGCGCCTCCAGTATGACCTACCTTCATGACCTACTCATTATTTTTTTCTGATATTGCAACTCTATGGTTAACTGTCATTTTAACATCATTTTTTTATCCGTAAGGTATTATATACTCTTTGTTTAACATTAAATGATTAAAATTAAACAAACCATCATCAGTTTTCTTTGGTTCGCGAAGTGTCTGCATAATAGACAGTTCGTGATTAAAGTTCTATAAATTATCATTATTTGAAATTTCATGTATTGTAAATAACATCTCGAGAGTTAACAATATTTCCTAAACTCTAATATTTGTATACAGAATCGCGTAAGTCATCATAACCTCTAAAATAATGTCAAATAATACTTTGCCCCACATCGACCGCGAATTAGATTTATCAAATGCGGGAAGAGGTGTATGGCTTGTCAAAGTTCCTAAGTATATTGCCAATAAATGGGAAAAAGCACCTGGAAACATAGAGGTAGGGAAATTAAAGATTTCAAAAAATGCTGGCCAGAAAGCTCAAGTAGCGTTAACATTATCAGAAGCTGTGTTATGTTTAAAAGAATTAGGTGAGGAAAGCATACCGAAGGATCATAGACTGGATGTATCAACTGTGACGAGACAAACTCTCGGAGTATTTTCTCATGTAGCTGGTTAGTGTACAAATTAATTATAAATTAAGAATAGAATCAGTATATTTCATGCATGAATTTAAGGACATTTGAAGACCAATCCCCAAAGGGATGGTTCTCGAATGAATATAAATGTCACTGAGTTGCTCACCATATTTATTTGAAATGAAGAAAATATTGTTGTATTATTTTTACAGCTTCAAATACAGATTCAGTTGTCCCAGAATCAGAGAAACTCTTTATGGAAGGTCGTATCGTTCAGAAATTAGAATGTCGACCTTATGCTGACAACTGTTATATGAAATTGAAAAAGGAATCAATACGAAAAGCATCAGTACCTCAGAGACAAGTACAGCAATTGGACAGAATTGTTCAAAACTTTAAACCAGTATCAAACCATAAGCATAATGTAAGTTTAATTCTATTATTAACTTTTTTAGATGAACTTTACTGAACTAGCAATCCCTAGAATAATCTAGCCCCAGTGTATTTCATTCACGTTCAAACATTTTTTCTTGGAGTTGGAATGCATTAGGATACATTTGATGATTTAATATTAACAACAGGTACTATATCAAATATTAACTTAACATGCATATAGCCCCCAAGTCAAATTGAAAACGCTGTTCGTTATCGCCAAGCGCTAGTTTTTTTTGTATGGGATTTGACGTTTGTTGTTTGTTATTGTAGAAAAAATTTCTACAACAAACGTCAAATCACATACAAAAAAAAATAGCGCTTGGCGATAACGAACAGCGTTTTCAATTTGACTCAGGGCCATTATATATGTCCTCAATTGTATATCAATAGATGTAGTAAAATATATTGTTTATAGGAACTCCTATATGATTAAATCTTTCATATGATAAAAGTCTAATGTTTTGTTGTGTAGATTTTTTTTTTTATTCAATATCATATAATTATTATCTTATGATACATACTATGTACTTATTTCATCAACAACATATTTATTCTTCACAAAAACTATATGGGATAGAGCAGTTTCTTTTATATTAGTAGATGCATGCAATTTAAGCTGAAATTACAAGATTATATATTTATATTATGTTAATATTGCAAACGGTAGATAATATTATAAAAACATTATTTTCAATTCAAAAAACTTCATAATAGATTTGTTGGAAATAGAATAAAGTTTGTAATACTATATTATAAATCTTTGTGATATTGGGGAATGATATAAATCATGGCTAAATTTGAACTTTGATGTTTAACTTGGAATGATTGTGAATTATTAAATAATTCTATACTAATCTTAATTTTTTTATATATATAATGATAATAAACAAGCTGATTGGCTCATGACAATAATTTATAGTTAACATTGTAATATGGTAGTCATGCACAACAACACTTTACTTCAGTTCTTGATACAAAGTCTAGTTTTCAATTTCCGTTGGAATGCCTTTTCGTTCATAGTTTTTAGTTGTTCTGGCAATTTATTATAGTCGCGTTCAATTCATGTTCAATATTTTCTGTAGCTTTCTCAGTTTCAAAGTAATTTTTTGTGTGTGTTGTCATTGTGGATTTGTGTTCTCTCCTTAGGTCTTAATCAAGGTTCTTCTATATTTCTTATTTTGTGTATTAGTTTTAATGTGCCATGTTCTGTATGTTGAGTTTCTTTTGTGTATAGGTATTTTGATGGTGTATATGCATTTTTATTATTCTAGTTTGCTTTCTTTGCAGTTTTCTAATTTCTATCTTATTTCCATTTGCCCAAAATGGTATTAGGTGGGTTAGTTTGCTTTTTATGTATGCGGTATATATTTTCAGTTTTTTAAGTAAGTATTTTCAGTTTTTTTGGTTTCTCATTTTTTCATTTTTTACATTAATGCTAACATTTGCATCCTCCCAGTACTGACATATGGTTTTGAAACTGTTATTTTTACAAAACGTACAGTACAGAAACTCCGAGTAACGCAACGAGCAATGGAGAGGAGGATGCTAAACATTAGTCTTCGAGATCGAAAATGCAACAAACGGATTAGAGAAAGGACAAAAGTTACCGATGTTGCATACAAGGTAGCTTACTTAAAATGGAATTGGGCTGGCCATGTAGTAAGGACAACAGATGATCGATGGACCAAATGCACCCTGGAGTGGGAACCACTGGACGCAGAAACCCGGGTAGACCGCAAACAAGATGGTCTGACGACATAAAACGAGTGGCAGGAGGTCAATGGCACAGGGTGGCGAGGGAAAGGGAAGCATGGAGGTTGAAAGGGGAGGTCTATTTCCAACACTGAACGAATAATGGCTGATGATGATTAATGCTGAGTACCTACATTGATGATTTAGTTATTAATTTGTTACTCCAGTGTTCTTAATGGTACAGCCACTGATCCATCTGAAATTACATGTCATTATCTTAATTTGTAACTTTGTTTTCATTTTAATAATTTTCTCAAACTTTTATGTGTTTTCATATTTCAATTTCAGATAGAATACCAGGAACGTAAGAAAGCAGAAGGAAAGAAAGCACGTGATGATAAAGAAGCTGTTCTTAATATGTTATTTGCAGCATTTGAAAAACATCAGTATTACAATATTAAGGATTTACAAAAGGTTTGTAATTTGTGTGTAAAGTTATCAATATTTATTCATTCGGGATAGAAACAGCGATAACAAAATTATATACAAAACAATAAAATCATACATGCACCAAAACAAATTATTATATGTAAATTAACAATCAAACAGAAAATTAAAACATAGTTAAACAGAATAAAAACAAAAAAAGGTACAGAAATTTCAAAATTCATAAAACAGGACAATGAAGTAATGTAGAGGGAGGGAAACAGGAGATGAGGGGTTAGGTAGGAAGGACAAAGAGGGAAATGAAGGTCATGTAAGTCAGGGAAGTATCTGCCGCATAAGGCTACCAATCAACCGGCACTAGTTTACTTCAGTTTGCATTTTTTTAACATTTAATAATTTGTGCATATTTATGTAAACATTTTTTGCAAGTTCATTGATTTTATAATTTAGACTGAGATTAAGAGAAACTGACACCGTTCGGTATGTGACCAGTGCTGGATGTTAAGGTCGAGGTTGAACTGGTATATTAGAATTATACCGAATGGTGGGCTCTACTCCATTTAATCCAATATAGAGAAACTGACTCCAGAAGGTATGTAGTTCTAGAGATCAAATACAAAGAAGAATATATATAGGGTCACCAGGACAGGAAAGTCCACTAAGAAGAGGTAAGCTCTACTTAACAATCTATTGTTCTTTCTTTAGCAAGTCACCATGTTATACCATGGTGTTATACCATGGAAGGTGATATACAATGAACTCTGGTTTAACACCACAAAATTAAGATAATAACAGACAGTGGGTGAAAGTGAGAAGAGAGAAAGAATTCGTCGACTTACATACAATGTATTGTGTGTCACAAATTAAATTTACACAGAATAAACAAATTATAAATAAGAGTAAATTTACAATTAATTGAAATTTAGTTTAGATATTTAAGGTTTAGGTATATCCTCTGGCGATGAGTGGGAACGCGTGCGGTCAATGACTGCACTGGTATGTGTCGCTTTTAGACATTTCTTCTCATAGTAAAGTACGGCCAAGAGAAGTTATTGTAAATGTATAAATATTATATGATTTCTTTTAAGTTGATATTTTTTGTTTTCTAGATTACACGCCAACCAATAGTATATCTCAAAGAAATTTTGAAAGAAGTTTGCAATTACAATTTAAAGAATCCTCATAAAAATATGTGGGAGTTGAAGCCAGAATATCGCCATTACAAACAAGATCAAGAAGAAGCTAAAACTGAAAAGACTGGTGATACTGATAGTGACTGAGATATATTTATTTCTTTATACAATTTTTTTGTTATTGACTATACTCGATTATAAAAAAATATATTTATGTATTGAATTCTGTTTTCTCTTTTAAATGATCACCATCAGTGGCTCCATAGCCTGGGTGGGCCTTGGCCTCCTTAAGGATTTGTCTCCATTGGGCGCTGTCCATGGCCTTCTCTCTCCAATTCCGCTTGCTGGTTATCTGAAGGTCCCCTTCAACTCTATCCATCCATCATAACCTAGGTCTTCCACACTTCTTCCCTCTGGATGTGTTGTGAGAATGCTTTTGGTGTTTGGTCGTCGTCCACACAATGTACATTTCCTAACCAGCTAAGCCTCCCTATTTTTATTGATTGGACAGTATTTTTATTGTTTGCTCTCTAGTTGATAGTTGTATTTGATATTATACCTATTTGTAGATTAATGTAAACAGTTTTTATTACATGTGACATGATATTTTGATGTTATTCTGATAAAATTTTCATTTTTCAATCCCAAATTCTTTTCATAGTTAACTTTATATTTTCTGCTTAATAAATATCAATTTTTTATTTTAAGAAATTTCAGCTAATCTGGCACTACATTTGTGCCTTCATTAATTCCGGATAAGCGAGATTGTACTGTATAGGTCAGACACTCCAAAAATTAATATCTCAGCATTAAAAGATTTGAAAACAGGTCTCTTCATCTCGTGATTCTAAATACAAGATATATTTTTACATCAAAAATCAAATTACCTTATCACAAAGATATAAAATCTTGTACTTGATGAGGGATTCACATGATAATAAAAATATAATGAAAAACTAAACTTTCTAGTATTTGTCTTGTATTACATTTTGAAATCATAGTGACATTTTTCCTAATTTTTGCAAAACATTTTTGAAAAATTGAGGTTTTCTTAAATAACATCTACTTTAGGAACTTTAAATATCTCAAAAATGTTTATGTATGTTTTGTGATATTTATGTATATAATGGAGTGAAACAATGTATGAATCTATAAATAAATGAATATGCACACTTTGATACATATTGATGATTGTTAATGCTTTATAATACTTATTTTTATTTTGTTTGAAGTAAATATAAAAAAAAAAGTGTGATGAAAGAAAATATTTTTATCATACATGAAATTTTATGTTATAACATCATATCTTGCTTTTTTAATTTGATTCGCGAGACAGCAAGATATAACTGCACCCAGTAATGGAAACATTGATATTCCTGCAGCCACTCCTAGAACCCAATCACAGTTATCCTCAAAAAATGAAACTACAATCGCATAGCATCCCTGAAATAAAAAAATGTAGTAGTTATCTTTAATTTAGTACGCAGCAACATATAGATAATGAGTTGTAACAAAAATAATTACTTGTGTATAAATATCTGTCATACTGGAAGTCACACAGTTAGTTGGAACTTTACAACATGAGAATGGAATTGATCGGGCCGGAACTAATTGCAACCAGTCAGTATAATTATGTACACCGCAACAATGGAACTGAAATCATAATATATTTTTATATAGACATATTGATAATGCTGCATCTGAAGATGTGAAATTCAATTTTGTTTGTAACAGCAAGAGAGAAGATTCAAAAATATGACTAATTTATTTTTAAATATCATTACATTAACTTTACCAAATTAAATATTTACATACTTCATTTGATTTCTAAATAACAAATGTATTTCTAGTTTATAACACAAATATAATAGGGGTTTAAATATGAAATTGCCTTTGTTACCTACTGACAATTTTGAATTAAAATTAAACCTCCACAGTGCCAGATTTCAGATTAAACTTAATCACATGAAAACAATTACATTCTAAATTTAAAACGAGTCGGTTGTGGCCAACACTAAACTCTCCACACCAAAGTAAGTGTTCATTTTTTCTTCTTGAAAGGTTGACAATCTCTAAATGCACTTTTACGAAGTATATTTCTATTAGATTCTTAAACAAATATAAGATCTTCAGAGGACAAAAGTTTTCACAATACACCTTACACACAAAAACATTGTCACAAAACTCATTGTATATATTTTCTACATGATACCTGTTGAGACATTTTAAGTAAAATTGCATTACTAGCAAGATGAGCATGTATGAGATAGTGTATCAATATTGATGAGGCGATGTATGTGTCAAGATAGAAGAGTGCGGTGTTCAATTCTCACTGTCTACTCTTTGAGGAAGATAGAAGTGGAGAGTAAAAAAATACAATTGTCTATAGAGACACATACAATATCAATATGAAGTTGATCACTCAATTTTTCCTTACAGAAGCTATTTTACTTCTGTTATATACATTTTTCAAACAAATATGAAATTTATTTCACATTGATATGGCAAACCTTAGATTTTATTTCTTTAAATTTTGACAATCCTTGAATGCATTTTCGATGAGTGTATTTTTGTTGTATCAAAATTTCAAACAGTATGAAAATACCTCGATTTTCCAGACCGTGAGAGCATTTTGAAAATTTGGACAGATGATATCATAGAGAAGAAATTAACGGATATCTATGGAACACTAATCAGCTCTAGGTCTATGCACTTTACACATATGATGTGAATATGATCGATCGGACTTATAGTTTGGGCTGTAGAGAGGACACAAAAAGGATAATCCGAACGCCATACATACAAACACATCACGACGAAACTCAGTGTGCACTCTCTACATGATACCCGTTGAGAAATTGATATAAAAAAATATGCTTAAAAATTGTGAAATTATGACTCTTCACTAATCCATAGTGTGGAGAGTAAAAAAAATAATGTTTGTTCGACTTTCAATTATTTTACATACAACTTTAGGTGAAGGTGGGTTACACCAAAAATCAGAGTAACTTTGGAATATGAGTTCCGACATGGAACATAACAGAAACTGCTCAATATTAATGCTGTGTTTGGACAGGATACAGCTAACATACGCACAATGCGTTTTTGGTTTAACCGCTTTAGGAGTGTAAACTTTAACTTGAAGAATGAACCACGAGGAAGACCAGCCACTAAGCAATAACAGCAGATGTCTACTGTGCAGAACTCTGAACAATGATGGTGAAACTCTCAGCAATACGATAATCTTCACGATAGCGCAAAATCTCACACTGCCCAATAATCAGTTTTAACATTATAAGTCTTGCAGTTAGAAACCATCCCTCATCCTCCTTACTCGCCTCAACCAACTACATACTATATTTTCCGCTATTTGGACAATTTTTTCCCCAGGAAGCTCTACAAAATGCCTTCACATAGTTTGTGGAGTCCAGGTCCCCAGAGTTCTATCGCAAAGGTTTAAATGATCTTCCAATTAGATGGCAGAAATAGACAGCGAAGGTAAATACTTTGATTAAAAAAATATATTTTTTCTTACAAAAAAAATGTTTTCATTATTCAGCAAGAAATGACAATTTGATACTTTAACCCCTAAAATTTCTAGTCTAGATTAAGGTAGGCGCGCATGGAAGTTAATTTCATCGGCCGATTAATTATCGGTGAGCTACAACATACGAATTACATGTAAGAGCGCGCATGAAAGCTAACAGAAATCGGCCGATTTAAAAATCTGTGATGAGACACCGATCGAGATCGGCCGAAACTATTGACTGACATTCTGGTGTAGCAAATAGGATATGATTGTACGATTCTATAAGCTTCCATGCGTGTTAGAATCGATCGGCCGATGAATCAATCTCTTCATGCGCGCCGATTCCACTATCGGCCGATGAATTTAAGCTTCCATGCTGATGCGCGCCTTACCTTAGTCTTTGTCCTTTTTACAGAAATTCAAAATATAGTTAAATGGAATATGTACATTAAAAAGTAATAATAAACTAGAAAGCTATGACTAGAAATACATATCCTTAGTATAAATAAAGTATGTACCTAATTATGTGACCGCAAATTAAATCTGTCCTTAAAAATGATATCAAACAGGAAACAAGTATTTGTTTAATTAGATAAACTTACGTAGTTTTGTATTGTGTCAAAATCAACGCTCCTATCAGAATTCCGACCATTTATATTGTTAATGAATGTAACATTCATAGCTCGATCTAAGGCCTCTGAAATTCTGTATTTATATGCATAAAGGGATATTTCTACTCCAACTTCTAAAACAAATATAACTGCCAAAAATCCGCCATACTGAAATTATATAAAATAAATATTTTATCAAAATGGTAAATTAATGAAAAAATTTAATTTTCAAAATGATGCCATAAAACTACAGTTATAAAACAATAAATTTTGATACAATATTTTGTCCTATTCTGATTCGTCTGAATTTTAGTATATGAGAAATCTCAAAAAATTTACTGCATATATATATGTGACTCATTACGTTACACCGCATGGATAAAATCCTTTTATTCACAGTCGATGTTTTCCTACTCTGAAACGAATCAGAATAGGACATATTGTAAAGAACATTAATTACAGAAAAAGATTTGTAGAACTTATTATATGGCGTATAAAATAAGTTTAATTCACATGGATTGGTCCTGGATTCGATCCCCAGTAGATGAGAAATTTGTTTTAATTAATTTCTCACACTAATTTTGCTTCTCTGGGCTGGAAATACTGGTTACTTGGAAGAAATTGCCATTTGGATATTAATACAGTCCAACATCCTATACCAATTGACACAAAAGGTATTGTTTCAGAAAACTCATATGAATTATCAAAATATGAATAAGAAAATACATACATGAACAAAGAAACATGTCTACTCGTTTATAAAATAATAATAGAATCACAAATTTCCTACTGTCCTATGATATTATTTTTAAGTTATGCAACTCAAGTAAAAAAAAATCAAAATAATACAAAACCGAGCTTTGAGAATTAATTGTAATAAAATAACAAAGATACATAAAATGTTAAATGATCTAAACCTATTTTCTGCCAAACAAAAAATATACTTTCTTGTTTTAATTTTTTTTTATTTAACTTTTTGTATATCTTCTTCTTCTCTATGTGAACTGTCAGATCCCCCCAACGTTGACAATCACTCGGGAGAAACTTTCCCTGTCCTGTGCGGTACGGAACATGTCCTCCACACGCCTCATTCCGGTCCACTCCCGATTGTTACGGAGCCAGGATAGCTGCTTCCTACCGACCCCTCTACGGCCCTCAATCTTTCCTTTTATGATCAACTGTACGATTGAGTATTTTTCGCCTCTCATTATGTGACCAAAATATGAAGTCTTACGGAGCTTGACTGTCATTAGGCAATTTCTTCAAACCAACCAGATTACAGAGTGACAGAATTATACATGTAGATCAACAAAAAATGAAAACTACAAAAGAACAAAGATAAATAAAAAAAAAAGAAAAAACATAGCAAAAAAAAAAGGATTGGGAAGGAACAAGAAGAGGAAATCGAGATCAGGAGTTTAGGGATAAATATTACATAGCTAAGGGAAAGGAGAGTGATCAGGTATTTTCGGAGAGATATCCCTGCTTTAGTCTTTTCTTGAAAATGGAAAGCGAGTTTGATGAAGTTATATCAGCCCCCCTAGACAACATGTCATTTAGCTCAAGAAAAGGTAACTCAATGTATGGAAGTGACAGTTGTCACGTGACTGGCAACTATCACTTCCATACATTGAGTTATCTTTTCTTGAGCTAAATGACACGTTGTCTAGGGGGGCAGGACAGAGTCTTGCTGAACTTACTTCAAAGGAAGAGCTGAAAAATTCAGTGTTGTGAATGGAGATAGTTAATGTAGCACGTTCGGCATATCGAAGCGATAGGCCGTGATTAGATAAATATGTGAATTTGGTTTTCAGGTGCTGCGGTGAAATAGGATTAAAGAGAGTATTATATAGAAGTGACAAAATATGTATATTTCGCCATTGTCATATCAGGCCAATGGAGAAGATTACGGTAAGAGGAAATGTGATCGAATTTTTTAAGTCCAAAGATGAAGCGGATACAAACATTCTGGAGGCGCAATTTTTATACATAAAATGATTTATGGTATGATACAAAAAAATCTCAAAACCAAAATTAGATATAATAAAGAATATCACGAATATGACACAAGAAACATAGAAGATATTATATAGATAAGACAAACAAAATAAAGTCTCAACGCAGAATTCTCTAATGTATAATGGGCTTATATCATATGAAAGCATGCCCAGGGACATAAAAGAGGAAAAAAGTTTTGGTCTTTTTATGAAAAAATGTGATAACTATATTTTGAAAAATTGAAATAATCGTTTATATGTTACTATAGATTAGGTTATGTATTGTAATATATAGATCTATTTAAAAAAATAAACATTACTTACCATGTACAAAAGAACAGATTGACCTTTGACAGTACATGTACAGGCTAAAGAAGAAATGAATACAGTCAAACATCCAATACCAATGGACACAAATGGTATTGTTTCAGAAAACTCATATGAATTATCAAAATATTTATGTAAATTCACTTCTGCCCACAATCCAGTTGCTAGAATTAGCATACCGGAAATCTGAAAAACAAGTTCAGGGAAGATTTATTAACACCATAGATTTTTTATTTATATACCAAGAGCCAAGGACTTCCAGAGCTGGTAAAAGCACAGCAGGTAACAACGATTGGATATTATGAACCGTAAGTAGTGGTAGCTTTCAAATTATGGAAAATTGGTATTTAAACATATAAAGTTGAACAATGCCTAAGATTTATTCACAAACACCCAGACTACTTTGAAGCAAACACTTCTATTAGTAGGAGAGCAAGAACGACAGGATATTTTATAATACCCATGCGGAGACATAGAATTGCACAGAGACATGCTTCATTCGTAGCACCAAGAACATTTAATACTCTACCAACGAATCTAAATATAGAAAGCAAACCTTACACCTTTAGGAAAGAGATGAAAAAATGGCTGCAAGGTGAGAACTTTCCGAATATATCTGATCTGCTGTTATAGAGGAAACTATTACGTACCTATACTTATTGTAGCTATGTTAAATGTTGTGGATCTTTTGGGAATGGCTCATGATTTTTCATGTTTCGAAAACACAATTCTCAGTTTTTACCCCTATCGTATACCACGGTGAATCTGAGTCTTGGTGGCTGACGCAACTGCGTATATAATAAATAAAAAAAATATGTATATATACCTATATATTATATAGATTTTACTGTATCCTATTCGAATATAATTCCTACATACAGGCTTAGCCTTAGTGGGATCCTTACATATATTTTAAAATATTTAAGTTATATTTATATGCTATGTACCTAACTATGTAAGGATTTGAAATAAAAAAAAAAATAAAAATAAAGTGTGTGATTTTATGATATTTTCCATGGAAGAGCATTTGAAATCACGTCTTCCATTTACAGACACATTGGTTGGTGGAAACCTCCCGACAGACACCTTTGAAATTCAATGAGTCCGACTGACACGCCTATGCCTGTGAACTGCTATGTTTTTTGAAGGCTGTTATTTGCGAAAGTCACCAGTAATCAGGGTTCATAGTATCCAAGCGTTGTTACCTATTGTGGTATCCATATACAGAAAAAATCAGCCTTTATACTATGACGTAAGTCTGGAAGTCGTTAGATCTTGCTTATGAGATATGAATTTTGATCTTGCTTAAGAGATATGAATTTTGACTCCTACAACAAATAATTTGCATGTAAGTACATAGGTTTCTAAAAATAGTTGCATTGAACTGTCGATGGCCATAGTATGTATAGTTGCTGAATATGTACCAAACTATAAACCCTTAAATCTAAATGATTGAATATTTTAAGATATTTTGTTTTCTATACAAACATGTATGTCAGGATAGGATAATGTTGAGCTCAGACCTTTTTTATGTATGTATACATACATACATTTGTTTATGAAGATTAAACTAGTCCCCGTAGATATTGTGTATTCTGCCATACAAATTGTATGAAACATCATCACGTAATTCAATTTTTACAAATATTGTTAAAAAAAGTTTGAGATATACTGGTATATTTTTTTTATAGAAAATTATATTATCTAGTTGAGGTGTTTCGGCATTTTTAGATATTTTTAAAAATTTTGAAATTATAGGATGTTATACACATAAATTTGTCATAAAAAATGTTTTATAAATTTAAGAAACCCTGCAACTTTGTCATAAAAAAAATATTTATAATAGGTAATGTATTTGTCTATATTTTATACAAATTTTCAGCAATTTTTGGTTTTTGAGATATGTAGAAATAAGTTTTTTACTTATTGTGCATCTTTTTCTGTGTTTTTTGATTGTGTTTTTGATGTATTATAAAATTATAAAAATAATAATAATTCAAATGTTTATACCTAACCCCTTACTGGATCAAAAATTCAAAATTATGAGTATAAAAGTTATGTCAGCTTAAAATATAAGTGATCGAATTAACAACAAATTTTGAAAACAAAAATATAACAATTAATAACTCAACACTATAAACTAACATAAGTATAAATTTTAATTAGACAATGGTCTTTTGATAAAAATATAAATTTTGTAACATAATAATATGTAAGTTTTTATGTTTGTTGAAAAAAGAGTAACATAACACTAGAAAGAAATGTAAATTTGGAACTATTATTAATTTGTTGAGCCTTATAGTATTTCATATAAAATATATAAGAAGTACAACTTACCCAAAAAGAAATATTAAACAACATAAGTAAAGATTTCATACAGGCAATTGCTGCCACATTTTTGAATTGATTGCCCATTTTTTTATTTTGTTGATTTTTCACAGTACAACAATGAAGTACATTTCAAACAGAATTTTCAATACAATGGCATACGCCTACACTTTTTATGATATTATTCATTATCTAAAAACGTATATACTTTGAATAGTCTAAACATAATAATTTATAATAATATTTTTATACCTCCGTAAGGTGAATGTGACGCAAAGTGAATGTCAGATGTAGCATACAATTGCCAGTAATCAGGCGCAATAAAAAAATACACTTTAAATTGCCAGCAATCAGGCGCAGGCATATCGTAAAAAATGTCTTTGACGCAGATTTGATTAACAATAAACCGGCTAATAAATTTTGTTTATAATATTTCTTGCCAACAATATTATACGAACCAATAGTTGTTTTCTAGATTTTTTGAGCAATAATTTAATAATTCATTTATTAGGTAACATAATCACTATCAGTGTAGTCAGATAGAAAGATATAAGTATTTTATATTGTTTTGCGGATATCCGCTTGTTTACGAGTGATCCTACATAGAAGGCAGATGATAATTACGAAAAATTTATACACTATTTTACAATAGCATGTAAAGGGGCATCACATGATTGATAATCATGTATAGGGCATAGAATAAAGATATATATGTATAGGGTAGCGGCAACTGTATCCAAACAAGCCATTCATTCGCTAATAGTTGGGGGAAATTATTTTACAGTTGTCAGTTACAACTGTAAAAAGATTTTTACAGTTGACTCCTTGGAAAATGTGGTTATTGATCATTGATTTATATGAACTTTGTATTGATCAACAATTCGTCGGCATCTGTGCCAAAATATGCCATTTTCCAACCATTGGTGTGTCCATGTCCAGTCAGATACTACTTTGAAAGATATCCATCAAAATAGCATCATTATAAACTTTCAAATATTAACATGAAGGTATAATACTTTCTTTCTTTCTTTACAAAAAAATGAATATGTCCTTGTTAAATAAGTACATATACATCTTCCTACGTTCACTAAAATAAGCATAAATGCTTGTGCTATAGGTGAACGAAATCGGTCGAGGCAGGATTCGAACTCGCGACCACTGGATTACTAGCCCAGCGCGCTAACAGCTCTGCCATCGACCCATACTGGTATTAATTCACCAGCTGTAACAAAGTGATCATAATTTCATGGATGTTAAAGTGTCTTAACTATTAGGTCTTTCTGATAAAGAAGGTTGGCGTCCATTTGTAATGGGTGATCAAATTTCAGAAAACCCATTAATCCACTCATTTTTCATATAACTCCAAATTTACATCCAGAATTATTCCAATATACTAGTGTAAACACTACATTGCATCTTTTTTAAGGGCCGAGTTTATTGTCAAATGGTACCAGTGTTATCCTAGAAAAGGAAGATTTCCAGGAAAAAATTTAAATATCTCCTGTAGTTGTGTGGTGAGAATTTTCATATTTATCGTATCATCACAGCTGCAATTTAGTTTTGTAGCATATGAAGAATACAGCAATTTCGAAAATCTTTAACATAGTGTATGAGCTGCAAGTATCAGTATCTCATTTGTTTAGTTGTTGGCTTATGTGATATTAAAAAGATCACAACAATGGCTTTATAGTCCGTTTTGGGGGCTTGACCTCCTCTACCATTCATTGCCATCTCCCTCTAACATGACATGCACTCCTCTAGTTCCTGATGCCAATCGTATTTAAGGTTTGAGGCATTCCATCTTACCATCGAAGTATGAGTTTGCCAATGTAACGCCTACCTTGGGGCTTTGTGTAAAGAATCCTTTTTGATATTCTTTCTATATATATATATACCTTGCCCATCGCAGCCTCCTTATATTCAAATAAAAAAATGTAAACATTATGTTAGTATTTTATTTATTATGTAGGTCTATCATGCATGTGTTGTGCGTCCTTTTAAAAGGTAATGCACACCTGCCGATAGTTATTCCACATTGTGGGATATGCTGTGATGATTATGAATGAGTAGGTTTAAAGTTTTATGGGTTTTGGAATCAAAACAAAAATAACAGTTTTAAATTTTTATTGATATATGTAATGTTTGATTAATTTGCATATTTTTTTAAAGGTGATATACATTATGTTATATTACATATTTAAATAATATTTATGCTACAAGAATTGAAATTATAATTTATGGCATCACTAATTACATAAAGAATGAAAGGATTCAGCACAAAAAAATCACACCTGAGACAAATATGCTACCTAATACAAAACATAATGTAGGTATATGTATATAAAGAAAATAAGATCAAGAATTTCTTGTATAGACTTAGTATGTAGGTATATATGTATACATAGATCTTCATGGTAGATAATATTATATAAAGAATATTATAAAACATTGTAATTTATTTATACATAATATTGTCACCACCAAAATTAAAGACAGAAGACAATGAATATTTATCATAAATAATTTTAGGTAATGAATGTGAAAATGCATATCATTTATGAGAAATATGTTTTAATGTAGATCCTCAAGTATCTAAACAGACATCCATTATTTCACATCACAGCCATGAGATGAAGTACGAGTTATGAAGCTAGATCTGACATTTGCAGAGCAGTTCTATGATAATTTCAACAGGAATATTTAGTATTTAAAAGATACAAGGAAAAGCGAGAAATGTCTGAGCTTCTTCCTAAATCTAATTTTTCTTTTTTGTTCATTCCGAGGAAATACAATTCAAAATAAATTACATACCAGTGTTATTTATTATGTGTCCTGTTTGTAAATATTGATGTAAAATAATCAGAATTTAAAATTGGATAAGAATCCTACAACATTTTTTACATTGTTTTAACTCACCATGATTTGTAAATTTTGTGACTGGTTTCAGATTATTTCGTCATTGGGCTTTTTAAAAACTAGTGTATATTCAAAATAACTTTGTGTTAAAATCATTTACAGTGGATAATCTATTTCAATGAGAGAACACAACATTTTGCAGATCAACCTTTATAAACAGTATCTGCTCACATAATATGTAATAAATTGTTATCACTGACAAGTTTACAGCTGATTTGGCATATACACAGAATTGTAACAGTTTTATTTTTGTATATATTAAGTATTTTATATTGGTAAATATATAATAGTTTTAATATCTTCTTTACAATATTATTCTAAATCTCAATGAAATTTTTAAAATATAATTTCACAATAGTTTATAGACAGGGTTGCCAAATATCGAAAATAATGATTAGTTTAAATATTTTTTTGACCGTATTGGAATTTCACTTTGTGGACTGATGCCAATCTAGCAAAACTTGGAACAGAATTAAATTAAACACATTACATGGTTTGTAACAATGTGCTTCTCTATACATTTTGTAAAATTCTACAGAAATTTCGAATCACAATACACATTATAAACAGTATTATTATGTAATCATTTGCATATACATAATAATGTGTTTTTTGCCGATTGACATATATAAAGAAGTAAGGTAAATAAACCTACATTCTTTGATTATTTAATAAATTTGATGAACTCTATAAAACTATCTTTTTCAGTGCCTGTTAAACGTGCTTCAAGCTTCTAAGATTTATTTAACTATTAAAAATAATGTACAGTAGTTTAAAGTAGATAGCTGAAATATTTTAATTTACATGTCATATAATGGAGCAATATCTATACAATATAATATATTATGTACTAATACTCGATATTGAAAATATTCAAAGCAGAGATACTGCATTTTTATCAGTTTCAGTTATTTTTGCTATTGATACAGAAGCATTCTGATTGATTCGCAGTGCACTTTAATTAGTGAAAAAATGGCCCCACTATAATGCTAGGTATGCGAAAATGGGCTCCTTCTAAAATGCTATGCAAAAAATAGTATTTTTTATACATATTTTTTTAATAAGGCAACACATCAAAATGCAAGGTGAAATTTAATGTACACTTGTGGCAAAGGATTTTCAAAAATACATGTGTATATAATATGTAAATATTGCATAGTAAAATACATAGCTAGACATTTTATGTACAAATCTAAATAGCATCTAAATTAAATTACTTCAGTAAAAAATGAATGCATTGCAATGTTCACGAATACACTTTGAAGCTATGATTTTGAAATACCCATTAAACAATTCATAATAAAATATGAATTCATTTGAAATGTAGACAAATTCAAAACTAGTCAAATAATTCTTAACCCACAATTGCACCACAAAATTCTTTAAAGAAAAGTGTTATTATGAGTTTATTAAAATAAAACAATTCTCAACAACTTGTGAGTCTTGATAAATTATCTAGGATTTTTTTCTAATAATTCATGAACTTACTGTCAGTAAGTAAATAGTGTATAAAGTATAAAAAAATATTTTATTGAAACCAAAATATTACAATAAGTCACTTTTATAAATTCACTCTTTTAAGAATCAATTAATACATATTTATGGTTAAAAAAAATTAGAAAAGTAGTCGATAACATAAAAGTTACATGTTAACGTTCAAAATAATTGAGTGTTAATTAAAATAAACATTCAATATTTTTACCTTTTCATGCACACATAATTTTTCACATAACAGATAAAATAATTTGACACACCATAATAACCAAATTGAATAGATGTATGAGTTTGTTACATAGATTTTATAACTATTGTACAAATTCTAATAATTTGTTCAATAAAAATATGTAAATACACATCACATTGACATAAGAATATTTTTCATTTTTATTTAATAAAATTTACATTGTTTTTTCTCCATAAATTATTAGGATAGTCAAATACTTCAATTGATTTATTATAAGTAACATTTGTCATATGAGTAAATGAAATAAAGGATTTGTGAGGGAAATATTACATACAATAAATTCTTGTTTCGTACGATACTATAAAATAAGTCTCTTCTTCTAACAGTTATATGAGACAAGCAAGCAATAACAAGTTGTCACAAAAACTAGAATGATACTTAATTGAACCTAGGAATCAGTAGATAAAGTAACTTATCACTTAACCATTTAGACTGATTCTGTATGATAGAACATACAAATTAATAATAGCTTGTATGAAAAATGTAGTTACTTTCAGGAACTTTGTATAATGTGGTTAGCATTTACAACATAGTACATAGGTAGACAAAATGTTCATATTAAGATTCTTGCAGGTAAAAGAAGGATTATTTTCTAGAGTAACCTGTCATTTGTAATCCTGAGAAGGGCTGTTTTATCCCCAATGTTTCCGATAGATAGTACTGACCATCATCACGGAGGTTTCCTTCTTAAATATATATATCGAGTTTTATTTTAATTGGGGGCAAGCGCACAATATTATACAAATTACTAGATCACAAACAAACAAAACATTAGATTCAGGTACTATATCCTCGGTTGCCCCCTCATCCTCGACTGACATCAACTACCCAAACAGTAAATTAAGCAGATTACTTCTTCATACTAAGCTTGGACTTTCTTATATAATGGGTGTGTTTCCCATAATCCAAAATAGAACTGAAAATATTAGCAAAAACCCTCCCACTCAGGAATCCATTGTCAGTTACTTCTCCAATCATAATGTACATATACTTATATATCTATATAAATTTTAACAATATGTATATAACAATAATAAATATTTTTATCACCAATTCAGACAATTCCATTATTATAATTTAATTATAGATATTATGAATTTGCGTAATATTGTATAAAATTTATACATTATACTAAAAACACAGCTGCTATAAGTTTATTTTAATACACATGTATTATATATTTAATCAATCAATAATAATGGAATTTGCATTCATTAAATAACAAGTTTCGGAGGGGTATTATTACTATAGAATTTCATATTATGCAATTTAGTATCAAGTAAAATACATCTCAACATCAATGTGTAAATTATTAAGAATCAAAGATGTTAGTAAAATAAAAATAAATAAATAAAAAAATTAAAATAACGTGAGAAATTTAGATTTTTCAAATATTATTAATGTATATCCATAAAAAAAGTAATGCATTTTTAATTATAATAATAAATTGTATTCTTGAGAAATATTATCATAATGGGTACTACATTTATAATAATAATGAACACTTCCTTGCACCCTGCGCAAGTGGCCAGTTTATTTCCGTATGGCGATTTCTTCCAACTAACCAGTGTTTCCAGCCCAGAGAAGCAATATTTGCGTGAGAAATGAATTTAAATTAATTTCTCCTCTGCTTGGAATCAAAGCCAGGACGCCCGCACAGAAACCGAACGGCTTACCAACTGTGCCACGGCCGTCAGCATTTCACTTTTGATAACACATAAGTAATATGTTTTTATTTAATGAAAATATTTTAATAATTCTATAGTTAACAGAGTGTTAAAAGAATAGAAATCCATTTTAAAATTAATGAATAAAACACAAAGTATTTTTCCACAAAATTCAATTTAATATGTATCCCTACTCCTTCAAACATAGACTCACCCACATATTTGGCAACATCGTAAAATCACTGTAACTCCGCCCACACATGTGGCAATTTTGTAAATATTTAAGTAGCGTTGGATGAGTCTTGTTAAATTATTTAGTTTCATTTAGACCTTTATAAAGCAGAGTCACCTCAGCGAGAATGTTTGGCCATAGTAAATAAAATTTTTGGAAAATAATACTTTGTATTTTGTTCATTAATTTTGAAATATGCTTTGTTGATTACATTTGTGATTTTATAATACACATTTTTTATGTAAACAATCTTTAAAAGAATTAAAAGAAAATAGAAGAAAGAAAATATTCATACTAAAATTGTATTGCATGTTTCAAATTCATAATTAGTTTCAAATTAAATTTATACTGTAAGGCATGAAGGAATAATACTATAATAGGTATAATAAAGTGTGTAAGCCATTGGTGAAATTTTGCTATGATTTGAAAATAAACAATAGTGAATTTAAAAATGTACAAAAAAAATTAAATGAACTCAATTTGTAATACGACTCGTTTTGAGATTTGCAACAATATTTAACAAATTCAATATATTCAATGAAACATGTAGGTACCTATAATAATGAAAAATAATTTTCCCCATTTTTAACCATAAGAAACCAACTAATTTTGACTATTAATCCAGAATTAGAACCATTGATTTTCGTCACAATAATTTATACCGCTCTAATTAACAAGTAGGTACGAAGTTTAAAATAATAATAATATCAATGGCAGAAAAAGAAAACGCAAATTTTAATATATCTAAAATTAAAGCTAACTGGAAGTCATATTAACAGAAGCTGCTCAACTGCTCATATTAATAATTATATTGGTATACAGTATCATTAAGTTGTAACAACATCTACTAAAATATATTTTTCATCAAAACTAACATTTAAGCAGATGTAGTTTAGAACCTAAATAAGATTTTTATAAGCCTTATCTAATAGTTCATTTTTTAGTCAATTGTCTTATCAAAGAAACAATATTGTTTGTTGTTAATAAACAAATAAATAATTAAAATAATGCTTTGGTAATATTACATCTTACATCAATTGAGATAGGATGGAATGGACCACATCGCTACGACAGAATTTTTTTCTAAACACTAGTTACAAAACTGAATCTATGGAGAGCAGATGTGTTGAAGGATAAGTGATACCTGATGATTTTTTTATGTTAAGCATAAGGCTGCCTGTCCATTGATGCGGAGCGAGACGGCGGAGCGGAGAAACGGAGAAATATTAACCAATAGGATTGCATAAAATCGCGGAGCGGAGATTTTATGCAATCCTATTGGTAAATATTTATCCGTTTCTCCGCTCCGCCGCCTCGCTCCGCATCAATGGACAGGCAGCCTTATGTTGTAATTTATTATCATCTTTATAAATAAAATAAACATTTACTTACAGAAGAATTCATTTTTAATAATAATAATGAGATGTTTCATTTACACTGATTTTCATTATTCAATAATTTATAGCAAATATATATCGATAATAGACTGAACTATTTATACATGTTGAAAAATTCTAGTTTTATTTAATAAATGTTAGTCAATTGAATATTCTTAAGTCTATAATCCCGCACTTGTGTTTACATGTAAATAAAAAATGTAATATATTAGTATTTAAATTTTACACTTACATGTACATTGGTTCAATGTATCTGGTATGTAATGAATAATATTTTATACTTACTGGTTTTCTGACTTTTTCTTTTTTTATAACACATGTATTTTTACTTTTAATGAACAAGTATGCATAGGTATCTGAGTTAGTATAAAAAAAAAACAAATTGTTTGCACGAATCTACTTGATGCAACAATTTATCAATGTGCCCTGATTCCAAATGCATTGCAACCACCGATAAAAGAACAAAAAAGACAGATTTTTGCGATGCGATGAGGTCTGATCCATTCCATTTACACCCTGAACTTACCTTCATAGGTATTTTAAGAGATTCATGTAATTATAGTGAAATAATTAGATATAAAGAAGTATGATGAAATAACTATGGTAACCACACACACCAAGTGCAGAACTAGAATAATAATATGCAGATCACTTGGCAATACTACCTTTAGCACCTTATTTGTACAGCAATTTATTCACCCAATAGTTGTTCTGTTCTATAAATTATACTATGTAAGATACAACAATCTGTATTCTGAGGTGATAATGCTAAAGATATATATACATACATATTCCAGGTATATTTCATTTGTAACATAATTTATGTAAAATAAAGAACATACTACTATATGTATAGAAGTAGTAAAAATATTTTAATTAATACAATAAATTATTTTGAATATTTATATATTAATATTTAGTGAAAAATAACTTGTCTAATAAGCAAATAAACAGATATAGGATATATTACTAGTCATAATTGTGTATTCAAATTATATAGTTATACATTTTTTATTATAAATGCATTTTAAGAATGTGGGAATTATTTGTCACTTGGTTAATAATGATGTCAGTGATGATAAATGTGACTTTAGATTCTGTTTTTCTATTGTTGAAGATGGTGAAATTTCATTGTCATTTATTGAGAATTTATTGGAAATTTCTTTAGCACTGCTGTAAAAATACAAATAATTACAATAAATTTGCTTATAAAGGATTAACAATAAACTAAGTTATACCATCACGTTACTTTCAAAAACATTTTATTATTTTTTTATAATTAGGTTTTAATATTCTTATAAATAGTTCCAAGAATTGTGATTTATTCATAAAAACTATTTACTTATTTTTTTAACGAGGTTGAATGGCCTTTTTTGGTCATTCTATCGTGAAAAAAAAAAATTAAACTGAAAACTTTGATGATTTAGCATGTAAAAAACAAAAGTTTACAATACAATATTTGACCTTCTTTCTTGTGAGACATGTCTTTGCAACGTATGATAGTTAACCTTGGGTAAAAAATGATATTATTGACGTGTGAACACATTTTTAAAATATTTTAAATAACTATTACATACATGTATGGTAAAATGTTAATTACATTCCACATAAATGAATGTAATAGTGATAATGGTATAGTATATTTGTATTCCTTCATGCATACAGAAGCATGCGAATATTGATGACATGAAATGTTATCTACAACATCTAAAGAAAATAATAATTGTCTCACAATTTTTGTTGGTGTAGTATGAAAAGAATCCAAAATGTATGCGAAAAATGCGGAATAAGTACAGACCATAGTGTTATGTATACAACACTAATTCCAAGTCCACAAAATTGTAAAACCATATTTGAAGAGTTGATTGAGGTGCCAATACAATGTACATAGGTATATGTAATGTGCTTATTTCACATATAGATTGGTGCTATGTGGTCTATAATGGAGAGAAATAACAAGAAAGAATGTAAAATGACAGTAAAAATTATAGTGAGGAAAAAACGGTAATAAAGTTTGCACTTGCAGAACAATTTCTTTTACATCTCAAAAGATGAAAAAAAGAGATTAATGAAATCCTTTTTCAGCTTTACACCTGCATTTATTTACTTTATATCACATATGTCGTAGGCAAATTGTACAATCTGATATCCTAGGTATATTATGAAGCAACAGCCCTTCATGGAATGGATAAACTAATATGTATCATTTTGGTTAACATATTATGTCAATACGTTATAATTTTTTTTTTTAAATAAATGTCTTAATTTACATGGCGAACGAAATCGGTCGAGGCAGAATTCAAACTCACGACTACTGTATTACTAACCCAATGCGCTAACCATCTAATTAACATTGTATATTATCCAACATTCACACCACATTTTTTATGGGATATATAGATAGAATGAACCAGACTCCACACATTCCTATTTTGACATACATACATTCATAACTTTTCCTATAAATATATGTTTAAACTAAGGTTTTCGCGGGTACAAAATATGTAATTATTAAGTATTTTGGGGATAACCTGCATAAAATCCTGATCCTCGAGAGGATCAGTCGACTGATGACGTTTCACCTGTATCACAAAAGCGCTGCACAGTGATATCTCCACGCATTATTAAACCATCATCCAGCACAAATCGCCTCTGTAGAAAATACCTTAGTAACGCGGTCAATGTGAATTGCCGAATCCGATAAGATTAAGAATGAATTAGATTCTCTCAAAAATGCGCTGCTCTGTAATGGTTTTTCTAATTTCGCCATAAATAGAGTAATTAAAAGCAAACATAAGAAATTATATTAAAAATACATGAACTGAAGTTAAAGCGCTCGCTACTGCATTTTTACCATTCACAAAGGGTACTACAGATAAAATCAGTCACTTACTAAATAAACATAACATTTACACCATTTTTAGAATGGATAACAAAATATCATCTTTTTTAAGAAGTCCGAAAGATAAAATAACTTTACAGTCACACAGAATATACGAAATTCGATGTGGTGATTGCACCAAAACCTACATAGGCAGAACAAATCGTAAAATATCAGCGCATGTCTCTGAACTTCGAGTGGACATTAAATGGAATAGCGTAATTGACAATAGTTTTAAAAATAATAAGAGTAAAATTAACACAACTACAGACAATAATAAAATCCTAAGTAAACTTAAATCCAACCGAAAACAATAAAAAATAAAACTACAAGGATCACTAGGAGCCAAACAAAAAGCAATAACAGAGTCGTGGGAGAAACTGATGAGCTCGTAAAAACCCAAGGCTCCACTAACACGACGCGGTAGATTTCTAACTTCACTTGATGGTAGGTTTCCGTTGTGAACGGACGTGAGCGCACGTTCCTTCGAGACGGAAATTTATCAATTTAACATTGTATATTATCCAACATTCACACCACATTTTTTATGGGATATATAGATAGAATGAACCAGACTCCACACATTCCTATTTTGACATACATACATTCATAACTTTTCCTATAAATATATGTTTAAACTAAGGTTTACATCGATTGTACAATTTGCCTACGACATATGTGATATAAAGTAATGTTATTAGCCTTTGAAAATGCCTGTTGTGATACAGATGAAACGTCAGCAGACGACTGATGCTCTGGAGGATCAGGATTTGACGTGAGTTATCCCCAAAATACTTGATAACATAATTTGTATCTTTTGCTACTCTGACACCTTATATATCTTAGTTTTTTTTTACAGATCTAATAAGTTTTTTTTTACTTTGTTCATTTATTTGTAAAAATATTTTAACATCTAAACTCTAAATCCATTCAGAAATGATTTCTTTACATTCTAGTACTTACATTTAAATGAGAAACAAGAAGGAGTTTATCTCCAAAACTCTAAACACACTTTAATATCTAACATTAGTTCATTAAATTGTGTCATTCTAAGCAATTCATTATGCTTCCAGTTATTGATACTTTAACAGAAACAAAACGCTTTAAGCATCACTAGTGGTGTATTTTGGAAAATCTTCTACAATTTGCTGGGTATTGTGTGGTTTAATCATGATGTGGTTGAGTGTTTGATTAAATACATAGTTAATTGTTATTGATAGATAGGTCACATCATGATATAGCTAAATCCGAATTAGCAATTCATCAACTGCCTAGACACATTTTCAACCTGCCTTCAACATAATATAAAGTAGAACATATAAGCAATTTATAAATAGACCTGGACATGTTTATGGATGCCTGTATTGTAAATATTATAGATTAAACCTGTAATTGTGATCTGGAATTAAAAGGATTACTAAATTTAATTTAAAAATACCAACTTTTGAAATATCAATAAGATAATTAGATTGGGATTTAATTATCTTAGTGATTTATAGTAAAATTATGTTACTTAAATACTATCACTTTGAATAAAAGCCTCAATCTGATAAAAAAATGCAACATCAATCTATGTCAATCACAGATCACAACTTAGGCTATAAAGATGAATGAATAAATTTGGAGATGTGGTTGTGTTTTGTTTATTTCATTTTCAAACAATTTTTTTGAAACTTGGAAAAAATATATAAAAGATATCATTTTCATGCTATAATTTGATATGAATTAGAACAAACTATAGCACAAATATGCTTTAACTAAGAACAAACAAGAGTATCCAAATTTGAATTAAATCTGCCAAATTGACTCATACAGTCACCAAATATTGCAGTTTGACCAAAAAAATATATTACAACTTTAAATGGTATAAAAAAGTTTTTACTTACAGATATCTAGTCAAATCTTCAATGTCAACAAGCATTGAATCTTGACCCATATGTAATTCATCCCGTGCAATTAATAGCCTTACCAAACTTTCATTTAAGAATTCAATCTGTGTGTGCAGTTCATTTACTATAACCTACAAAATACGTAAGATTGAATATCGATAGTAAAGTTTGTTTAATTGGAAATTATTAAGAAAAAAATTAAGAAAATAAACCATAGGTTACCTGTAATTGTGCAACATTCATATCTGTTAGCATTTGCCTAGAGACTCTTCTTCTATCACCTGTCAATTGAACTCCTGCTTTAAGAAGACTCGTGCGTAACATTTCTGTTATTGGTGAACATTCTTGTTTCTTCCTTTCAATCTATAAAGACAGGAATATCAATTATATATAATATTCATATTGATCTGTCTTAGGTCAAAGCATACCCCGATAGAAAAGGGACAAAAGCGTTAAGGGGAAAGAAAAGATCTGTCTTAAGTAGAAGGTTCTGTGTGAAAAATTACTACTTACTAGAAAGAAAAAAAATTAAATGTGTACTATCTTTTACAGATTATAACAGTCAATTTCTATGTGCACAATTGCATGACACTTTAAGATAAAAAACAAATTCATTAACATTAATGCAGGGCACAATTAAAAATATATTTTTGATAAACAACTCAAATTTTGTCTTAGAACCAGCTATTTGTTTTAAGCGACATTTTACAACTTTACAGAAGAACCATCCAAAGTTTTAAATTTATTAAAAAACTATTGGTCAAATTTTAAACTAATCTTCACATTTCACCTTTTCTTCATACTTAAATCTTCATCTTTTCTCGAAAAAAAATCTCTTGATATATTGGTATAATTTTCAATAAAAAATACAGCCCTGGCTTCAATATCGAAAAATGTTGCTGAAAACAAATAGCTTTTCACCCCTCGTATGATAAAATTCAGAGTTCTTTGTGTGGGATTTGAAAAACTTTTGAGACACTTTCAACTGGAATGGCTTGACAAAAATGCATTTAAATTCAAATTTACCTCCATTTGCATATGTGCCATTTCTTTAGCTTGTGCTAAAGCCATTCTTGCTTCTGTTTGTAGTCTAGCCTGACATTCAAAGAATGCTGCTTGTGTTGACAAATGTGTCATCATTGCTGGGCGGGCTGTGTCATTGAGAGCTAAAGTGGAAGGCCTGGTCACACCTAAACAAAATATTTAATTTGATATTATAATTTTCGTCGTGGAGGGAGTGGTTCACACATATACCAACCAAACAAAAAAAAAAACAATTTTCCACTCTGTATACCCCACATGACATACTTATGAAATTTGCTGCTTACTGTAACCACCTAATAATGTCACAAACAAATAATATATGTAATTGTCTTTGTTATGAAGTATTATGATTATGATAAACCTCCTTAGGATTCAATGCAATATATTCAAAGCAACCTTATAAAGATTTTAATAAACTTACCCGGGATTTTGTTGTTATTTATATTAGATTGGTCTGACTTCATTAGTGTTTTAGTTGTTTCTGTGCTCATGTTTAAAAGTTCAGCACATTTATTATCAATAGAATGAGTAGCATTGTTGTATGTTCTTTCCTTGTCGATACATTCTGTTTCTAATGGTGAATCAGTGTCTGATACAGTTTCATTCATGAAACATATTTGTAGATTCATACCTTTGAAATGAAAAATATTATAATGAGTAGATCAAAATGACCACTGCTTTAAATTAAAAACAACTTTAGTGTGTTTGGTGAGTGTTTATTTATTTATTTTATTAGGTCTGTTGCAATATTTTCATGTTATATAAAAGACTAATGATATAGAAATAAAAAAAAATATTTAAAGGAATATTAATTACCACTTTGTAATCGAGCTTGTAAACTGGGTTTTCGACTAGGGCGTTGGGCAAATGTAGAATAATCATCCATTTCTGTACCCATGGCTAACCTTCTTCTAATTTCCTCTCGATCGTTGCGTCTCTAAAAATATTAATTAAAAAGCTAAATAGTACAGTGAAAATTTGGATGAAATGTGAATGTAAATTGTGCTATCTAATGATTGTTTTTTATGCATTCTTTGAAGTTATCTCTTTTCTTCATATCATCCAAGGTTTTTATATTGAATAAATTTCACTGCCCCAAGTGAAATTCTGGCAGGTCCATAAATTACCCCTCTAGAGTGTCTATTATTTCTGTGTCTGAAAATATTTTCAATCTAGAAATTTTTCAGGATTTGGGTGAAGCTGTAACTCACCACACACCTTGCACAAATTCTTAGTGTAAATCGGAAGTGCATTTTCACAATATTTTTATCAGTGTTTGTACTATTTGTATGTCATTTACAAGGATCATCTTCAAAAGTTGTACCTACAATCATGTCCATTTCTTTAATATTAAAAATGAAATTATAACTTTCATGAGCAATTTATCGGTAGGTTGCTTAGTAATCATTTTAACTTCCATGTACAAATTGCTTTATACAACAATCACAAGTTTAATTTTGCATTTACCAAATGAAAAATTTGGATCTATTTAGACAGGTATGTTTCTGTATATTTTTCATTCATTCTGCGAACACAAAATAAATATACCTTTGAATAAATCTCCAAATCATCATTTATAGTGACAATTCGATCAAATTTATTTAAAACATCCTCAGAAGAATCGGAAATTTCTGTCGATTGTAATGAAATCATAATGTAAATATACGCTAAATTCATGCGACCATAATGTGAAATTAATAACCAAATAACTCGAAAATGTTGTGTAGTGAATTTACAAATAAGATTATGGAGATTAACTCAATAAAACAGCCTGTTTGATAATAATTAATAACAATTTAACTAAATACATTTGGTATTTTCAAAGCAATTTTAACTGTTGACAGTTGACAATATATATTATCTTTTCTATGCTGTTGACATTTAGTTGACAGCTTCCAAGTGTTGCAATCACTAAATTTAAACTAGCAATTAAGTATTAAAAAATATATTATGTAAGTAGTCGTATGCAAATATCCATTTTATAAAATAATTTCAATAGGCTAATTTCTCATATTTTTTACTAGTAAGTTTACGTGTTCGGCTGGTTTAAATCCTACCACTCTAATTTTCGGCGACTACAATCGCCTTTTCATTTGTCATCATCGGTGGCTTGTAGATTTTATGCCCAGCTCCACTGACGATATAATTCACTTCACCACAGACCTCGATATCAGGTTTGATGAAAAAAGCATAATATCCATAATTTCTCATGTTTTCATAGGTACCTTGTATTTATTAGGTCTTGGTGCTAGTGGTCAAATTCTTTAAGATACATTCCTTATCTTTACTTAATCCTTTTATATTAACAGGGATCGTCTAGATATTTTTTACCGATTAATACAATAAATAATAGTACTTATATAAAGAATATCCGTGAAATAAAAAAAATGTTTAAAAATGTTCTGACCGTGTATCAAATATATCATGACGTGAGGACGAATCAATAATTATAGAAAAAAAAACGAATAACATAATGACTTAATTATTCGGGATGGACACGAACCTTAATCTTACTGAACACTGCACACATTTATATATATACAATTTCACACATCATTCACACAAACTTATTTTAATTTTAATATACTACAGTAACTCCAGTGACAACCTGTAATTGGCATTAATATTTACTTAAATCATTTTTATTTCATATCATTTATTATACGCTGTATGTTGTCCTCTTGATAAATTAAACAAACCTCGCGTTTTAGCACATAGTATTAGTAAAGTTTTCGTCAGCCATCTTGAGCCATTTCGATACAAATTTGCTCAAATTGTTTTAAAATAACTATAAGGGTGATACCCTCCTTCCAAGAGGCTAGAGGTCGAGCTCACCTTTTTTGAATGTCAAAAATGGAATTTGATATTCCACACATAGTCGCTGAACGAGATTGATAAAAAAAAACTAAACAAAATTTGAAGCCGTGGTCTGACGATATACACAAATAATGTCAACTGTCAGCGCACAAACGTCAGACGGCACGGTCATGTCACAAGATAAAATGTTGAAATAAATAAAATTGTCAATAAATTAGGACGTCACAAATTAGGATAGATAGTCAATATTGGACGTCACACGTTAAAATGAATAAAATAAGAAAAAAACTTAAAAATAACACACAGCCGAAATATTGTCACATAAAATAAAATTGTCACATATATATATATATATATATTTTTCTGGGGCACACAATATTTCCTCTTCTCGGACATAGGCGTGCTGATGCACCGCCAATGCCGGAATGGACCGTCGTCGATGGGCGAAGGGGCAAGGCTATCGGCGACAGCAACCTCGGGTCCCAGACACCGGCAGATGCCGGTTGGGTGACTGGCGGGAGCGAACAGCGGCGGCGCGAGTCTCAAGGAAATGCAGGCCGTTGCTCCAGGGTCCAGCGCGACCCAACTGCGTTTGAACACTTTCCAAACTCAGCACCCGCTTCGGTCCAGGAAAGCGGCGCTCTCGCCGAGTGGTTGTGCGCCGATCCATCTCGGCACTCCAGGTGTCACATCCACGGCTGCCGATGTGGAGCGAGCCTAACCGACACCCTCAGGTGCGGTTTGCAGCTGCTCTGGCCACAGTGAGCGCGGTCCGTGTCGACACGACGCGTGTCTTATTTCGACTGTCAAAATTTTTTTCACTCGTAAACGTCACAAATTTAGGGTTATGTGTTATTGTCAAATTTTTCTTTTTATTTACACACTATATTTTTCACAAATGTTTGTTTGTGGTCAGCTGATTAAGCGCCGGATTTAAATAAAAATAACGCGAAGAGAGGTCGCGTCAATGGTACCATTATTTCTACGAACGGAATTGAAACGGAAACTTCCTGGAGAGTCTAGGAAACGTCTGAGATTTTTTTTAAATTATTTGTCCTTGTGAAATAAATACATTAAAATGCACATTTTTCAAATTTTATAAAAAATGAGTTACAGAAACCAAAGTAGCTCTATCTGAAAGTAAAAGTTGAAACCCGCTCCATTAAATATAACGTTATAATATTATGTTTTTGGGAATACCTACTTGAAGTGAATTTTGATGATTTATTTATTTATTGACAGTATTTTTTTTTATTTTCTGCTTCAGAACAGACTTCTTGTCTAGTGAGGCAGTAAATTTTCAAATAGGAACAATTGTACGTTTATTATAAATCTATTTTAATATGGTTACTTTTTTATTTTTGTAATATGAGAAAATAATCATTTCGTTTCATTTTATTTCAAATCGATAGGCAGAATATTGAATAAGGTTGACTTATAAAATGTGAGTGCCGCGTTTTTTTAAAACATACAAAACCCCATTGGGTAGGTTTTGAATCTCGCATACCTAAAGCATGAAATTGTTTTCACTAAATAGTCACTTAGAATATTAATATCAAATCAACCCATTTATTAATATTCGTGAAATGTGAATCTATCCAATTTGATTCAACATAATAAATATTTATTTTATCTTTTATAAAAGATAGTAGGTAATAAAAAATTGCAAACCTGCATAATATGTTCAACAGTACAATTATATTCACTCGATATAGTTTTGAAACGATTATTATATTATTATAATCGAAAGATATTGTATAGGTAGGTTTAATCTGTATTCACTCTTCTGTATCTGTATTCAAACTTAGCTATTTTAGATTAAAGATCAGGGTTATTCAACATGGTCAATCAACAAAAAAAAACTGTTTCATAATATGGTGTCAAGTATGAAACAATTTCAGGGTAAAATTTAATAATGATATGTGCGACTTGCATCTTCCTTAGGTGCTGGAAAATATTCGAAACTTGGCCTTAATGTCAAATCCGTGTTTCTTTTACACCAACCACCACTTGAGATGGTGGAATGTCTTTGGATGGGATGCTGCTTTATGTAGCTTGATGAGTGACATTTTATATATTGATATGATTGTATATGATATTTTCGACTTGATTTCCCAATTGAGTGGGGTAGGAGACTGCGAAATCCACTCATGACCTGATTTTAACTTTTAACTGCCAAACACACGTTCGGCGAGAACAACACCTTTTAAACAAATCTTTGAATTTCGATAGAAAGATAAATGGCGGAAACTCAAACTCCATCGGCCCAGTCGCAGAGGAACTTATCGTTTCTACCAAAACCGGCCTCCTGACGGCCTGGCTACCTGAATGACTGATTGCTTGTTTCTACATGGTAGGTACACTTTTAAATTAATCTTTTGGTGCCTTATAGAGAGAAGAATAGTTCTCGCATGTGCGACCTTTGAGAAACTAATTTACTTATCGTAGCCCCATACCAATAAAATAAGTTGACGTGTGTCACTTTTGCCCTGACCTTTGCAACTACGCTGTTCAAATCTATCACCCGCATTCTCTTACTTTTTGAGCTCTTCCTACCATTTATTTTCCTTATTTTTCGTCACGATTTTAATGTAGCTTCGTGGAAGACGAGAGATTGTATCAAACATAAATCCTATGAGTCGAAATCATCTAATATCGAATAATGCAAATAAGAGTTGTGAGGGCCTGGTAGTCTGATTTATAGAATGAGTCATCTCTGGATAATATTATTATCGTTCGTGGTAATCATGGCCGGAGATGAAATAGATTGATATCTTGGAAATGTGTACGTTAAAATTATGTTGATGAAAAGTATATGCATGATTGTAAATATTATTTATTTATGTAATGAACGAAAACGCTTTATTGTGTTTTAGATTTGTTTATTTACTAGTTGCATGTAACACATGAGATCCAACTGTCGATAGCGATAGTATGTTTAGGTGAAGAATAAGAATCAAACTATAAACCCATAAATCCAAATTATTGAAAATTTTAACACATGTTGCTATGTATGTCAAGATAGTACAGTATGGAGGTCAGTCCTGTTTTCCTACCCGGAATATGAAAACAGTATGATGGTTCTGTATGTATGTTTGGAGATTAAGTACCTATCAAACTATTAAGTCTTCTTACATATTGTGTATAGGCGACTGCCATACAAATTGTATGAAGCAATGTCAGTGTTTCGGCTTTTTTCGATATTTTAAAAAAAAATTGGAAATATAGGCAGTTAAACTCATAAATTTATCATAAAAAAAATATTTTTCTTAATAAAAAATGTTTGAGAAACTCTGGAATTTTTTTGAAAAATTAATTTGAGATTTTGTATTTGTCTATATTTGTAGCAATTTTCAGCGTTCTAGCTTTTATGGTTTCTGAGATATATGGAAAAATAAAGTAAAAATTCAAAAGTTGATAACCCCTGACTGAAACAAAAATTCAAAATTCTGAGTATAAAAGTTTTGTAGGCCTATAACTGTTTATATATTCTGAAATTTTGGGCTCTGTTAATTGAGCGGATCAAAAGTTATAAGGGGGGACGGACACACACACACACAGACACACGAAATGTTCTACTCCGAATTCTGAGTAAATCCGTGTATGGAACATATATGCTGCGAAGCCTCTAAGTTGGTGTTTTTTGACTTTAAAGTTGGAAAAGCCGTGAAAAAAGTAGACCTCTGCATCTGCATACAATTCTCACGTATCCTGGCTTGAAACATTGTCGATATGTTAAGAGAACAAAGTTCTCCTGAACAAATCGACAGTTGGAAAATGTTCCATAATATTTATTCCATACTTATTACAAATATCGGACTTAGTTGATTTTTCATTTTTTTTTCGTTTTCATAGTTTCAATCAAATACTCATACTAATATTTTAGACAAAGAGTATATAATACCTACGGATAATTTTAGAGTGTAATATTTTTGAAGGTAGGTATTATGTAATATAGGTGTATGATTTTTAATTATTTATTTAAGTAATAATTATTTAAATTTTTGCTTGTTTATATATTTATCTCAAACTAATTAATAAAAAAAGTATGTACTTGGAATTCATTCAGCGATCCAAGCGGATGGGACCAGCGGAAACTTTAAATACTCTTTTCACACTTAATACCAATATATAAGAACATGGGGGTTGTGGCCAACACTAAACTCTTCATAATGCTTAAATTCATTCAAATTATAAAACCACTTTTCAACTCCAATCTTGCTGAAATTTCTTTCCCAGTCCAATCCTACTGAAATTTCAAACCACTTACTTCCCTTTACATTATTTGAGACTGAAGAGACAGTAAGGACTGAAGGAAAGGGACGGATGGAGGGAACTGATGAGACGGAGAGGACTGTTTTTTAAAAAACTAACTCATTTTTGTTAATTTTTATTTATTGTATTGGATATTCTTTACTTATTCTGAATTTATCATAACAAATTAAGAGTTCAAAATTACGAAAACGATTTTCTTTATACGTTAGCATATTGCTTCACATTAACCTTCTCGAGCTACGCCGGGTATAAAAAACTAATACTTAGATACGACATAAAATTTGCGTGTTCAGTCAACCTTTTCACTATCCAGTGGTGTAACAGTGTATTTTCTAAAGGGAGGAGGGTATCAAGTCATATATTAAAAGCTCTGGTATAAATTAGTTGAAATTGAAATTTCTCTACAGTCAAAATCTGAATAAATTATTTTTTATAATTCCAGGAATACGATATATTAATAATAATTTACTTACCCGTCTTTCTTCTTCTCTGGCAGCACGCAAATGACTTTCTATCGCATCTAAGTCAATAAGTGGCATGGCCGTTTCAATGTTATAAACATCAAATCCTTCTGCCGCTGATATGAAAACAATATTATGCAAATTGTATCTCGATGCTACAAATATATTATGTTAAAGCGAGTACACAAAGATAATAAATAGTAGTGACTTAATATAAGAAAAATAAAAAAAAATATATGTAAAAAAATATCCATAAGTACTTAATTTTGACAAATCTTAGCAAATATTTTTAATTGTTTATATTAAATTTATGAAAAATTAAAAAAAAAACTCTTCGTCATCAAATACAAAACGTTTGTTGTAATTTTCTATTGTCAAAATTAATAATATTTTTTTAAAAGTAAAATATTATTAATTTTAAAATATTATGAAAAGAGATATAACTTTTAAATTCTGATAAAGATAACTCACCACCGGACATGGAATGATCGTTTTGACTGTGGAGATCACTTTTATAAGATTTTTTGCCCGATGAAGCTTTTGAGACTCTAAAAGGTACAAAATACACATTAAAATTTTCTTTAAACTTGTAATAACATATTAGTCAATTTGTTCATAAATTTTTGAAATGAAATCGCTAGCGGCATCTATAATTTTGTTCTATTTTGATTTGTTTTAATATAGAGATTTTGGCAGATATATGATAAATAGCCATTTACTAGTCTTGTACTTTGTAAGCCTGAGGATTTTTTAATCCAATTTTTTTAATCCAAATTTTTCAGCAATGTCATTAATCAGAAGAGGCTTCCTCTTATTTTTTAAGTTCTGATTGGAATTAGCGGCAAGCACATACATTCGATAAAATAAAACAAATACGCCTATACTCATTCGCGAGAAGACAATTGCAATAATTTTATGTATATGTTTCTATTTTTCAAAGATTTGAACAATTTAAGACTACTTACCGCGTTCTAAAATCGTCTGGTGTTTTGTGTTTTTTATTCTCATAATAGCTGTTAGTGGAAACATTATTTTTATCTTTTTCATTATTTATTTTCATTTTATCGGGACAGTTTTTTCTCCTTTTCATTTCATTTAAATTGTTTTCTATCATATTCAATTTATCGACTTGTACATCAGGTTTACATATTTCACTTTGATCAACCAGGTTTGACTCTATTAAACTCTCTTCATCCTTCAAGGATGTTTCCAAGAAACGATTTTCAATGGGAGAATTAAACAAATCTTCTTTAACGTTAGTTATGTATGCGTCATCCATGTCTATGCTAATATTTGTTGATGTACTATTAGATATTCCGTTATTCTCACCAAAACTAAATTCTTGAAAATTATTTTCTATTATATTATCGTCGATGTCAAATGAACCATCAGTAGAGGCGTGAACTGATTCTTGACACGTTAAAGTGTTCCACACATCAACATCAAATTTTTGTTGGTACGCCACAATATGTTTTATCACAGTATTAACTACTTCGCTTATATTATCAATTGTAGTTGCTAGTGGTTTTTCAATAGATTCGTATATTTCTTGTTTCAGAGCCACTACTTCAGCATGAAATTCAGATATTTCAGGTTGATTGTATTCTTTTTTGTAATCATATTCGCTTTCGTTCAATAATGCCTTACTGTCAGAAATACAATTATCTTTAAACGAATCTTCACTCGGACTTGATAAATTGTCATCGATAGTCGAATTACGGTTGTTCTTGTTAAATATTTCTTTATTTTCTAACAAAAAGTCGCTGTTTTCTACATTTTCACTCTTTTTTAGAGCTTCATAACGACTTTCATCGCAACAATGCGGACTATGAAGATAATTGTTATTATTTGTCTCGTCACTTTGATTAACATTATTTGACAGTGTTAATTGCAATATTTCTTCTTCATCTTTGCAACATATGTAAACATTGGAAAATAAACTGTTTTCGTATGAATGGGGGCTTCCAGAATAATCCTACAAAAATCACAATTATTTATTATCAAAAGATTTATAAATGCATATGAAATATTTTATTTGATAAATCAAATAATTTTCGGTTAAAAATATAACAACCTGAAGCGTGTAAGCTAAATGTTGAAATCCTGGGTAGTTAGGATTGTGGATTCCTCTGGGCAAGGGATGACTTTCATTCTCTTGAATATAGGAATCTTCGCTATCAGATACTTCAAACATTTTTTCATTTTCATCTTGCGGAGAAACGTCGCTTGATGAGCAGCTTCCATCAGTGTCTAATGGTGAAAAATGTTAAAATCAATACAAATATGTAAGTATACCTACTGATGTATTTTTTTAAAATAATGAATATGTCCTTGAAATAAGTACATATACATCCTCATACATTCCATAAACTAACCATAAATGCTTGTACTATAGGTTAACGAAATCGGTCGTTGCAGGTTTGGAACTCGCGACCACTGGATTACTAACCCAACCGCTTAAATACCGATTAATACCGCTCTACCACCACCCATCTAATATATGCAAATATTTATAGAATTATTTTATATATATATATATTTCTATCTATCTTTTCTTGTTTTCTTTTATTTGTGTATTTAGAAATAGATCCTTTTTTACATTTTATTATAACAAAAATAGAGTGTAGTTATTATTTGTACGAAAACCTGGACAAATATTATTATACAGTGCAGTGATAGCTTTTCAAGTGAACAACGCGGTGACGCCACTGACGTGACTTATGTTTATTTGTTTAAAAACATAACCAACAAAATTTCTTTCACACATTAAAATATTCGCTCTCTGATGCAGGTAATTTTATTTTTTTATGAATGTATATGTTTTTAAACGTAACCTAGTCATACATCTAAACAGCAAAGATGCTAAAACGACAATATTTAGAAAAGTATAGAACATTAATCAGATTTCCAAATATAAAATAGATATAATTTCGTATTCTTCTTCTTGAGTCCAAGCTCCAAGCATATCTTTACATATTATAAATATACTCTTTGGGTCCAAGAAGATATTATAATATTGTTAATGTCAATTTAAGGTTTGCTATAGTAATTTTTTTGATGGAGTGAAATCATCACGAAATCGTAATATTTATTTTCATTATTTGCACTTTGATACAGCAGTTTCTGAAATAAAATTGCGTTTATTAAGACAATTTTCCAAAAGAGTGCTTTGTTTCAATTCTACAAGTTGCTTTTAATAACCTGAGTATCACGTGGGCTGAACAGAGCGCAAATTTGAGTTTTTTTGTTTGGTTGGTGCAAACCGCCCCCTTCCACAACCAAAATTATCAAGTTATTTGCCGGAAACTATAGCAATAAACAACGAAAAAAAACATATATACGAAATATATCTGTGAGACGATTAATATCGTAAGTCTCCAGAATGTGGCAACTTGTTATTGGGTGCGTGTTAAATTAATATTTGACATAGTACCTGTTAGTTGCCCGAGAAGCAAAATTAAATAAATAAATATACCTACTTGCATAGCACAATATTGATTTTCACTTTTACTAGAGTTTTGTAAATTGATTTGCTAAACATTTTCTCACTATCACTATAGATTTTACACATTTTACGATTATAAAACATTCTGATTTCGAATTAAAAATTATTAAGTAGGTAAGGAATAATTTATTTACTGCCATGTAGGGATGCACGGATTTTTTTCCTATGGTGTGTTTGTTTAATTGTTTTGTTTTTGGGAAATTTACTACATTTCTTATACAGATGTACCTATTATGTAAAAAAAACTAAAACAAATTAAAAATTTCTACACTATATTAATAATATTTGCCGGCCTTCGTGTCTCAGTTGGTTAGGTATCTGACTGCTGATCCAAGGGTCCCAGGTTCGATTCCCGGTGGAGACATTTTTAATTGTGTTTTAAGTCTGGATCTGTGAAACGGTTTAATATCGTCTCCAGAATGTGGCAACTTATTATTGGGTGTATGTTAAATAAGTATTTTACATAGTAGCTGTTAGTTTTACGAGAAGCAATAAATAAGTAATATTTTTTACTGGTGTGTATTTTTGTTTTTTTTTTTAATTTTTATCTTGGTGTTTTTTAATATTTTCTTCAGTATTTTTCTATTTTTTCGCTTGCCAATTTATCTTTTTGATGTTGTACATAATATTGTCATACTTTGTGATTGGTTGTTTGGAAGAAATTGTCTACTAGCAATAAACCCGTCAGCGTGCACTATATTTGTAATAATTTATTATGTACAAATAAATAAATATGTTGAAATAAATAAATACAAATAAATAAATACTGGATTGTTGAAAGTAAGTAAGTACATATATGAGGTTAACAATAAATTAATAATAAGTCGACCTTCGTGGCTCGGTTGAATATCTGAGGTCCCGGGTTCGATTCCCGCTGTGGACACTTTTTATTGTGTTTTCGGTTTGGATCTGTGAGACGATAAACACCATATATCTCCAGAATGTGGCAATTTATTTTGGAGATATATGGTGTTTATCGTGAGACGATAAACACCATATATCTCCAGAATGTGGCAATTTATTTTGTGTGCGTGATAAATTAATATTCTTCATAGCATCTATTAAATGGCCGAGAAGATAAAGAAAATTAAAATAAATAAATATTGATAATTATAAAGGTTTACCTTCATAGTGGAATAAGATATCATCGTTTGAATCATAACAGTGTTCTTTGGATATTTTTACACTGAATGTATCCGAAAAGTTTTCAAGATTTTCATCTACACCTCTGTTATCCGGCTTTACACTATTTTTATCATTTCTTCTAATCGGTATATTAGATATTTTTGCAAAATTTGAATTGTTATAAATTGTCTCAGAATATTCTACAAAAGAATTGTCGTTGACGATATTCTCTAAATTCCTCCGTTCAATAAATATTGCATCATTATGATTAATTAGACTTGTAGCGTTACGATTATCGTTTTCTTGTGAATCATTCGGGAGATTTCCGCGAACATCAAGAAAATTTTCGTAATGTTCATTTACAGCAACTGATAATGTATGAACTTCAGTGTTTTCCCATGAAGTTGAATTGAATTGATCTTGGGAAAGGTTTCCATTGTTGCTAATTTGTGCTAAATTTAGCTCTGGCTCTTTCAGAAACATTTCGAATATCTGAAAAAGACACAAATTAAACAAATCAGTGTCACGTAAAGATGTATTCTCTGGAATTGTTTCAGTTGAACTGAGCTAAACACATTTTTTATAAAAATATGTTTTAAAAAACACGGTAAAATATTATTATAATAAGACATTATAAACAACAAAATAACGGTGTAGATTTAGATATCATAATACACATTTATAGTAATTAACAGTTTTAGATTTACACTTTATATTTTGAAATAAACAAATAATCGTACGATTAATGAAGCTAAGAATGAAGTTAAAATTATATGATTATTGTTTATATAAAATACTACACTTTGCGCATAAACCATATAAGTACATAGATACATACACAGTTGTACAATCACACTATACTCAATGGGAGCGGGTCGATACAATATTTTTAAGCACATCGGGTTTTAAGAACTTTACAGCTTTATATTATATGTAATATAGCAAATATCACTTATACTTATAGGTATATGATGCAACTATTTTTCACCTTAAAATATTATAAATTCAATTTTATAGTTATTAGCAAATTCATTATTAAGTCGTATTTTTCTATTTCTAAAATAGATTCGCAAGATTACCACAATTTCCCCGAAATATAAAGTTAACAAGTGAATCGTATGAATTATGTAACACGCGATTCATTTCATGAATGTGTCGAAAATGGAAAAAAATGTTGTGAAAAACAAATGTTAATACTCCGCCCAGAGCCGGGCTAGCGGGCGGAATGGAAATACGAGGACAAGAGTGGCGCGACGGGAACTGACGCATATTTAGGGAGGGTGGGGGCGCGCCTTACTATTAGGGTTTAATGTGAGGCGATCAAGCAAAAGGAAAAATGAAATTATTAATTTATTGGGTACTTTTTTTATTATTTGTCTGAAACTGGATGAAGATATGGATATGTATTATCATGTCATGTATATAATATACCTAATATGATATAAATTTGTCATTGCAATAAGTTTGATGCCACCTCTCTTGTCCGGATGTGGAGAAGAAAAATATGTTTTTCCTGTTTCATTATAAAATAAAAATACACACACAGATAAATTTACAATTATAAAAACTTTTGATGAAAAAATTAGAAAATACACCGCTTTAGGTAACGAGATTAAAAGACTTTGATATTCTCGTAAAATAATAATATTACCGTTCATTATTTCAGCCACTGGCATTATTCCAAAATCGTTAATCCGTAATTTAGAAATTATAGATTTATCGAAAAACTTAACAATAAAAATGCAAAAAACGGTAATAATGAATATATGTAGAATCGTTAAAGATTTTTAAACGTTAATATTCGGGAATCAGAAGGGTTGTTAGGTAGTATAGTGACCTCCTCAGAGCCTAATCCTTTGATATGTTATGTATCTGGATGTGTGAACTATTCCCAATTGAAAGCTTGATGATGCGTTTGTTGCATTTTATTTTTTTCTTTTAAATAATTTACAATTTACGCATTGATCTGCTAATTCTTTTGAGGAAGTGTATAGTGGTAATAATAATAATTGAGTGTTATTATCTTTTGAGGAAGTGTATAGTGGTAATAATAATAATTGAGTGTTATTATCTTTTGAGGAAGTGTATAGTGGTAATAATAATAAATGAGTGTTATTATTTGTTATTAATATCATTAGTAAATCGGCCAGCGCCGTAAAAAAAAAAACAAATAAAATGATGTAGTTAAGAACCATCGCGATGATGTTTCTGAGAGAGAAAAAAATATGTCATTAATTAGGTAAATGAAATATGTCGATGATGTGAATAATACAGCATCCTGAATTACTCAATACGGAGAACGAAGTATCCTATCCATAGGCATACTGAATTTCTTCCGTATTGTATTTATTAGTGGCTGACAATTATTCCTAATCGGGTGCACCGATATGATCCTTTTTACCCAAAATTCGGTGATTCAGAAAACGCAGGCATCTTCGAAATAACGCTCGCCATCGACGCTGTAAACTGTAAAGATACTGTCGATAATGGATGCATTCTATTTTACCATATCCTCGCAATCATATTACATATTGATTAAAACACAGTTTCTCGACGAAATAATTATGCCTGCGTAGGTATTTTGGCGGGATTCTCCCGTTAGTATCATGGATGTATATAAAGTAATGGATGGAAGCACAGATAAAATTGTTGTAACTGCGGGGGGGGGGGGTCGCCGCCATCTTGCTCGAACCAAGTTTCATAGTGACCACGGATGTAACCAAAGTAATGGATGGATGCATTGATCAAATTTTTGAAGCTGCAGGGCGATTTCAAGGAAGTGCTGATTATTTTATTTTATTTTATAGAATACAACAGCAATACAATAAAGATTTATACAAATATATAGAGATAATTTTTATGTTGCCAATTATAGTATTCGAAATATATTAAGTACATACAGATTTATTAACAATTATGAAGACAGGATGGGAAAGGAGAGAGGTAGGGAGGGGAGTGGGGGAAGCATCGACCACTAGAAACTCATATTATGATTTACCTCACGTGTCTCAATGTATGAATAATGATAAATTAAAATTAAGTGTAAGGGGCACAATTAAAAAGTTAAAGAGTTAAAGATGTGCACAACAAGACAGCACAGATTAAATAACCGACAAATTCACAATTTTTTTTTGAATACATAAAAACTTGAAGCAAACATATCCAATTCCGGATCCCTCAAACAATTTCTATTGTACCATATTATATTATCTTCATATATATAATTTATTTTAGTAAATGAAGCACAATATTGGTGTAAACTGGAGTAAATGAAACCATTATTTCACTATAGAAAACAAATATATTATATGTATATAGAAAACTGCATATTTTCAAGACTTTACTATACCTACATACTCAAAGCAAAGGAATATAAAAAAAATTATAAAATGTATACAATGTATAACAACAATAAAATTATAAAATGTAAATAAAGCAAAGCAATAAAAATTATTATGTACTTTTAGAAATTATCTGAATAAGTACAATATATTTACAATATTATATAATGGCCAAATTGTATTAAAAATAAAAACTGGTGAAAATAGATTATTTTCTTGATTTTTTAATGGAGTTCTACATGTTAACGCCGTCAGCGATAAAAATGCGGTACCTACAATTTATATTTTCAAATGAGATTAGATTAAAAAATGCGTTTTATCTTTAAAAAAACACGTGTGCTCCCAGAAAATACACGTGTTATTTTAATTTTGTATTGCTTCTCGGGCAACGAACAGGTAGGTGCTATGTCAAATATTAATTCAACACGCACCCAATGACAAGTTGCCACATTCTGGAGATTTGTGATATTTATGTGTCCCCACCGGGAATCGAACCCGGGCCCTTTAGTCAGATACCGAACCAACTGGGCCATGAAGGCCGACAAATGTTAAAAAAACACAAGTTACTTTAGGGACATTATTTTTGTCTGAATACCTACAGCCCAATTTCAAATGTATATACATACATATAACAACTACTTCAAAGAACATATTAACGGTGAAAATAATGTTAAAAAATCTAAAAGACTATTAATATTTAATGCAACACAAATCCACTTACCTAGAATGTGACAATCCTCTTTCTTGGGATGATTTAAATCTACTCGATCGACTTTTGCAACCAAAAGCAGCACACATCACCATATTTCTTTTTATTTAATATTTCATAGAATAAATAATACACTGTTTCAACACAAAAATGATTTTAAAAATAATAAATTAGGTATGCAAAGGACACCCTGACAGCTTGACGCCAAATGACAGACTGGTTGGAATAACGCGCGGCTTCAAAAATATTACGAATGCCTCTATCTATCCAGTTAGTGTACATCCTTGTGGTACCAATGCTACATTTGGGTCGAGCAAGATGGCCGCCAGGGGGTTTCTCCACACCCCCTATTGGACTCAAATGTCTTAATACATATTGGTTCGAAAGTTCCATCCATTACATCCATGGTTAGTATAAGTAAATAATAAAATAACTAAATACTTTTTTAATCTGGCAATTGCATATATAAGATTTTTCCCCCTCTAACCCATAGATTTTCATATAGTATACTATGTAGATGGAATACTCTGTGCAATAAGTGAGCAATGAGCTATAGGTATACCTATAGCTCATTGTAAGTGAGTCATGGTATATCGCGCGTTTTGGTTAGATAACTGTTCTCTAAATATTAACGAACAAAGCGTTTTTTTTTCGACAAATAAATCCGAAAACGATTCATATTAGTCGTTATTCTCCATAAACAAACGATGTTCTCTGCCCACCTTGTTGTCAAAAGTCCCGCGGAATAAAACCTCTTCATCTTCATCAATTTGTTCAAGAGAACTTTGTTCTCTTAACATATCGACAAAGTATCAAGCCTGGGTACGCAAGTTTGTATGCAGGGTCTATATTTTTCACGGTTTTTCCAACTTTGAAGTCAAAAAACACCAACTTAGAGGCTTCGCAGCATAATTCGCAGCACATGTTCTATATACGGATTTACTCAGAATTCGGAGTAGAACATTTAGTGTGTGAGTCACTTATAACTTTTGCTCAATTTACAGAGCTCAAAGTTTCAGAATATATAGATAGTTATAGACCTACAAAACTTTTACACTCAGAATTTAGAAAAATGTTTCAGTCAGGGGTTATCAACTTTGAATTTTCACTTTATTTTTCCATATATCTCAAAAATCATAAAAGCTAGAATGCTGAAAATCGGTTCACATATTGACACAGAAATAATCTCAAATCAATTTTTTTTCAAAGAAATTCGAGAGTTTCTCAAACATTTTTTATTGAGAAAAACATTTTTTTTATTATAAAATTATATGTTTAACTGCCTATATTTTCAAAGTTTTTAAAAATATCGAAAAAAACAGAAACACCCCAACTAGATAATTTTTTTTTTTTTTTGCGGGTGGCAGTTCTTGAGGAGAACACACTTAGGCCAATTGGCCCTTTGTGATACCACATTGGGGCTGTCCTCCCACTCACTCATCCCCCTTGAACCAGCCTGAGCGGCAAATGAATGTCATAATGTCTGCAATGTCGGCCGACGCTATGTCAATTAAATCATCATAGAAGAAACTTCCCAAGGAGCTTCTCCTAATTCTAGAGAGAGCAGGACAGTGACAGAGGAAGTGGACCACCGTCTCCTCCTCCTCCTCGTCTTGGCATGCTCTGCAGTAATCGTATGCCTCCAGCCCTAGCCTTCTGGCATGCTTTCCTATAACCCAGTGTCCCGTTAATACTGATATGACTCTGGCGAGTGAGTCTCTTCTGAACGAGAGTATTTCTCTGGTTCTTCTGAGATCATATTTTAGCCATGTTTGTCTGGCAATGGAGCATGTGCTCTCCTCAGACCACCTTTGGTCAGCACAAGCAATAATTTTCTCACTGATCCGGAGTTTACATGTTGCCATGGGGACTCCAGGTCTGTGTTTGATATTGTCTAGAGATAACAGGGTACCTGCTCTGGCAAGTTCGTCTGCCCTACAATTCCCCGCTATATTACTGTGACCCGGCACCCATTGAAGATTGAACCGCTCCGCTGCCCCATTTAAGATGTTGCGGCAGTTCAGGGCCACTCTAGAAGTAGTACTTACGCCTTTTAAGGCTTTAATAGCCGCTTGGCTGTCTGTGAGAATACGGACAATGCTGTTTGATACTGTATTGCCTTGTATCCATTCTACTGCTTCCTGGATTGCCAAGATCTCTGCTTGAAAAACACTACAGTGGTCCGGCAACCTGAAAGAAATATTAATATTTAATTGCTCCGAAAAGACTCCTCCGCCCACCTTACCTTCCAGTTTTGACCCATCAGTGAAAAACACCTGAGCTTCATCATGACGGATCAGATTCTCCTTCCACATTTCCCGCGAGGGGATTTGGGTTGAGAACCTGTTCTCGAAGAAAGGCTTGGAAATGACATAGTCGATACCTTCGGATGGCTTTTTGAACTCCTGAAGAACCATGGAGTGTCCAATGTGTGTCTCCCTCCAAGGGTTGACACAATTCATTCTTATGGCAGCTTTCGTTGCCATTTGTATTCCTAGGAGGTCAAGCGGCATCAGATGCAGGATGGTGTCAAGGGCTTTTGATGGTGTAGTTCTCAGACAGCCAGTGGTTGTCACTTCTGCTAGTCTTTGAACTTTTGCCAGCTCTTTTAGGTACACTCCTTTTTTCAAGCAGTGCCACCATACCACCACTCCGTACATCATGACTGGCCTTATGACCGCCTTGTACATCCAGTGGGTTATCTTGGGGTGTAGTCCCCACCGTTTTCCCACGATCTTTCTGCAGGTGTACAGTGCATTTGTAGCTTTCCGTACTCTTTCCTGTGTGTTAGGCTTCCAGCTCAGTTTTCTATCCAGGATCAGACCTAGGTATTTAGCTTGAGCTGAGATCTCTAATGTCACCCCTTCTAGGGTTGGCAATGTAAATGCCGGGATTACCCGTTTATTTGTAAAGAGGATCAACTCTGTTTTCTTTGGGTTCACACCCAACCAACTATTAATACACCACTGAGTTATCCTGTCTAGTGCCCTCTGTAAGAGAGATGAGAGTATGTTGAGGATCTTACCGGACACCGCTATGGCGAGATCATCTGCATAAGCGATTACTCCGACCCCGGTGTCGTCTAACTCCATCAACAGTTTATTTAGGGCTAGATTCCATAAAAGAGGTGATAGAACGCCTCCTTGGGGTGTTCCCTTCACCGGGTATCTTTTTATCTTTGAGCCCCCAAGTTCTGAGTTTATAACTCTATTTCTCAACATATTGTCGATAAATTCTATGAGCGAAGTCTCTATCCCCAATTTCCCCAGAGACTGAGTCATTGTTTCATATTTAATGTTATTAAAGGCTCCTTCTATGTCTAGGAAGGAGACCAGTGTGTACTCTTTATACTTCATCGATTTCTCGATTCTGTGTATCAGGGTGTGTAATGCTGTTTCTACAGATTTCCCTTTGCTGTACGCATGTTGAGACTCTGACCACTTTGAAGGTTCTATTTTACCCCTTATTCTGGTTTCTATGAGTCTTTCTAGCGTTTTAAGGACAAATGAGGATAGACTGATTGGTCTGAAATCCTTGGATGTATTATTAGATGTTCTTCCACCTTTGGGTATGAACACCACTTTAACTTCTCTCCATAATTTGGGGGTATAACAGAGTTCTATACATGCTTCGAAGATTGTCCCCAACCAGGGTATGACAGTCTCCGAGGCCGCTTGCAGTTCCGCTGGAATGATACCATCCGGACCTGGCGACTGTATGGTTCAAACTCGTAAATTGCCCAAGCAATCATTTCTGTATTAAATAATTTCTGGGAGTTTTTCTGTTTCCTGGTTTGGTTTGTTGTCTCAGGCATGCCCTCTCTTTGTAGGTGAGTCTGCGCCCCCCCTATCGGGTGGACGGTTTCCCTAGGCATGTCGAGTTTACATCCAGGAAAGTGTGTTTCTGTTAATAGCTCTAATGTTTCAGAGCTGCTTGAGGTCCAGCTGCCGTCGTTTTTCTTTATATATTCAGGCATCTCTGGATCCGTAGCTAGGATTTTGCGAATCCTGTTTCCCTCAGGGATTGTTTCAATTTTTGTGCAGAAATCTTCCCATGAGGTTCTTTTTGCCGTTTTTACTTTACTCTTAAAAACTCTTTGACTAGCCTTATAAGTTTCCCATTCATTGTTTTTCTTGGCTAGGTTAAATAGTTTGCGACATTCCCTTCTTAGGGTAATTATCTCTTTTGTCCACCATGGTGGTCTTTTTCTCCCTTTAGCTATACGCACCGGGCACGATTCCCTGGTGGCTTGGTTACAAGCATTAGTAAGGGTCTTTACCATGTTATCCAATTCCTCTGTTGTTGAGGGTTTGGTTGATATTTCAGAAAGAAATTCACTGAGGGCAGTGTTGTACTTATCCCATTGTGTGTTCCTTCTATTGCTGTACATGACTCTATGTGGTTTCTGAAAGTTTAAGTTAAATTCAATGTACTGGTGATCAGAGAAGGAGTGGTCAGCTGAGACTTTCCATTCTTTTACATATTCGGCAGCATATTCATTGGCAATTGTTATGTCTAGAACTTCACGCCTTATTGCGGTAATAAATGTTGGAGTATCACCTATATTACAAATTTCGAGGTTATGTGATAAAATATATTCAAAAATTAACTCACCTCTCTCGTTTGTGTCCGTGCTGCCCCAGATTGTGTGGTGTGCGTTGGCATCTGCACCTGTCACCACAGGTATCCTCTCATCTTCTGCTCTATGTATGGCTTGTTGAAGGATACCTGGAGGGGGCGGTTCTTCGTGATCATGTGCTAGGTAGGCAGAAATCAGCCAAATGGTGTGGGACTGAAGTTCTACTGCCAGCACCGTGATATCTTCATTGCAGAACTCTGACACCTTAAAGGCATTGAGCTCCTTCTTTATAAGAATACAAGACCTTGGCATACCTTTATTGTTTGTACAGAAGATTCTGTAGATTTTTGACAACCCATGGTTCTTGGGCTAAGACAACATCTTCTCCTTTTTCTAAGAGGCGGAGAAGTAATGCGGCAGACGCCGCCTTCGAGTGGTGCAGATTAATCTGAACCACTTTCATGCAGCAGTCTCCCCTCCTCCCCCTCATTGGATGCTTCTATCGTGGTTGGCGACCCCCCTTTGCAGACGGGTCTTGGTCCCCCCTTTCGGGCGGGAATAGCTGTATTACCTCCGGCTACGGTTGATAATGACTCTCCTGTGTAGGCGAGTCTAGGCCCCCCCTTTCGGGAGGACGAAGGTGGGTTTTTTGGTTTATTTGTATTCATCTGGTTCGTACGGTCCTTCAGTCAACAAGGCAACTTCCAGACCTTAGGAAAGTAAGGGGAAATAGACGGTCCACCATAACGGAGCCCCACGTCATGGCAAGTCCTACTTACACTCCGGATTCGGACCAGTTTCCGGAGGGCACAACGCTTGCGACACCATATAACCCCGGTGCCATTCAGCCCTAGGCACGTTGTAGCATAAGACCTGGCTTGGGTGGTTTTCTGTCGGGGTTCTCCTTCCCTTAGCTGGGGATTCCAGTTTTGAGGCGCCAGAGAATCGCCGTTCATCCTCTCCTATTTGCTATGGCTGATGGCATTGCCAGTGGCCACATTGCCCGGGACTCGCGGGATCTTAAGACCACTCGAGGACGCTAGGAGTAGGACTATTGGTAGTGTTACTGATGGTTGTAACTGTGGCATTACATGGTATTTGTATGATGCATATTTCCAGCAAAAATATGCGTCTCCGTGACCCCCACCAAAATTAGAGTCCAACTTTGAAGTCAAAAAACACCAACTTAGAGGCTTCGCAGCATAATTCGCAGCACATGTTCTATATACGGATTTACTCAGAATTCGGAGTAGAACATTTAGTGTGTGAGTCACTTATAACTTTTTCTCAATTTACAGAGCTCAAAGTTTCAGAATATATAGATAGTTATAGACCTACAAAACTTTTACACTCAGTATTTAGAAAAATGTATCAGTCAGGGGTTATCAACTTTGAATTTTCACTTTATTTTTCCATATATCTCAAAAATCATAAAAGCTAGAATGCTGAAAATCGGTTCACATATTGACACAGAAATAATCTCAAATCAATTTTTTTTCAAAGAAATTCGAGAGTTTCTCAAACATTTTTTATTAAGAAAAACATTTTTTTTATTATAAAATTATATGTTTAACTGCCTATATTTTCAAAGTTTTTAAAAATATCGAAAAAAACAGAAACACCCCAACTAGATAATTTAATATGCTATAAAAAAATATAAACATTGTAGTATTATCTCAATTTTTTTTTGACAATTTAAAAAAACTAGTGAACCCCCGGCAAACTTCGTATTGCCTGTATAATTAAATAGACTACGATTATTTACACGACTCAACCATAGACGAAAACCAAAAATAACCACAGAAAACGCAGATAAATCAAGTTATAAAAATATTTGGTACTGCCTCCCTGACCAGCCACGATAGCCTAGAATGTACACCGATGTTTTAAACCTAACCTTCAAAATTTTGGTAAAAATAGGTTGGTTAGGTTTGTTTGTAGTTATAATTGCGACTGGCGTGAGCCAGTTGCATTATATATTTAAAAAAAGTAACTAAAATATTAAAATAAAATAACTAAATTGGTGCTGGTCAAATAATTTTTAACCAGCTGGCTGGTCAGGGAGGCAGTACCAAAATATTTACCTTTGTTTATACTTTGTTATAATTATAGATCTCGATGAAAAATGATTTATAAAATTAAGTAAATGTAATAAGATGCCAATATTATTTATTTTTTCTTCAAGTTGGTTTCCATGATGCATTTTTATGACCATTGAAAAAATGACAAAGGTAAATATTTTTGTATTTTGATTTATCTGCGCTTTCTATGGTTATAAATAACCTAAAAACATAGACGACGTCAGAAAATTTGCCGTGTAAATAAACACTTTTTTGCGGGAAAACGCTTTTCCCGCCAATTCCGGTCGTAAAAATAGTGACACCGAATTAAATATGGTCCTTCATTACCACCCGTCACTTCAGATCCTTCAGTACCTCCCGTCCCTTCAGACCCTTCAGTACCACCAATCCCTTCAAGCCCTCAGTACGTCCCTTCCTTTCAGGCCCTTCAGTACCTCCTGTCCCTTCAGTGCCTCCCGTCCCTTCAGACCCTTCAGTACCACTCGTCCCTTCAGTACCTCCCGTCCCTTCAGTACCTCCCGTCCCTTCAGTACCTCCCGTCCCTTCAGTACTTCCCGTCCCTTCAGTACATCCCATCCCTTCAGTACCTCCCATCCCTTAGTACCTCCCAACCCTTCAGTACCTGCCATCCCTTCAATACCTCCCGTACCTTCAGTACCTCCCGTCCCTTCAGTACCTCCCGTCCCTTCAGTACCTCCCGTCCCTTCAGTACCTCCCGTCGAGATTCGAGAAAAAATTTGAGAAAAAATTCGGTGGCGCCTATAAACTGCAGTGATATAAGAATTTTCAGTGACATTGTTTTTCGTCAAAAAAAAGTGGGGTGGAATTGTTATGCCCGAGAGTAAATTTTGCCGAAAAACAATCTTTTTAATTTTTTTTCCACGGCAACATTCCTGGAAAGATACTAGCGCTGGCTGTTTTTGCTGTTCAATTCTGCAAGGATCACCAAAGACGAAACAAAATATCAACACATCTTGGGAGTACTGGACCCCGATACAATCTCATGTGTGGCTGACGTCATCCAATACCCACCAACAAAGGATAAATACCAACATTTAAAAGAAACCTCATTAAACCGCCTTCAGGAATCTGAGGAGAAAAGACTTTCTCAACTTCTACATGGAGTACAGCTTGGTGATAGGAAGCCTTCACATTTACTTCGACACATGCAGAGCCTTGCAGGACCAACCTTAGCGAATGATGCACTTCTTAAAAGACTTTGGATCGAAAGATTACCACATAGAGTACAGGAAATAATCTCGGCAATAATTACAAACGACATCAGCGTGCTCGCGCAAACGGCCGAACGGATCTTGGAAGTAAACGAAAGAACAGAAATTCAGTCCATTAATTCATCATCTACATCAACAAGTAGTCAAGCTCACCAGAGTGATTTAGTCACTAACAGCTTACTTCACAGCATGCAGCAACAAATTCAACTATTAACAGACAAGATCGTCAGATTGGAAATTGATCAAAGACAATCAAGACCACAATCAAGACCTCAACATAGTAATAATTGGAGGAATCGTTCAAGATCGCGTTCTCCAAGCAGGAATCGATACCAAAACTACAATAATAATCACCAAAATAGGAATCAGAAAAATTATTATGACAACAGAAAGAGTAATAACAGCAACGTGAAGCCAAACAACAATTATAGAAGAGAAGACATTTGCCATCTATGTACACCAAAAATTCGGAACAAAAGCATTTAACTGCATAGCACCATGTAAATTCAACGATCAGGAAAACTAAAATTGCGGCAGGTGTGCGAGACGTCCCAGTCGCAGTTGAAACATCGTCTCTTCATTACAGAATTAGTAACAGGAATTAGATATCTCGTCGACACTGGAGCTGAAATCTCAGTAATACCTAGATATTTCAGAAATGACAAATCAATAATTTCAACAGATAGCATCGACACTCCACTTTATGCAGCAAATGGTACTGTAATACCTAGTTATGGGCACAAAATAATCAACCTGATTTTGGGACTACGAAAGAGTCACAAATGGAAGTTTATCATCGCAGATGTCACAAAACCCACAATAGGAGCTGATTTTTTGGAATATTACGACGTTTTAGTGGATATTAAAAGGAAAGCATTGATTGACAAAGCTACAGGAATGTCAACTAGAGGGATCGTCTACAAAACCAGTATCATGAATATTGCCACGGTTCATTCCACATCAAAATTTTACAAAAGTACCCAAATATCACTCGCGCAGATTTGAACCCAAAGCGCATAGAACACAACGTTACTCACCACATCCAGACGAGAGGACCTCCAGTCACAGCCAAAGTCAAGAGACTCAATCCACTTCAATTGGAGATTGCGAAAAAGGAATTTTCTTATATGGTCGAACAAGGCATTTGCCGACCATCCAAAAGCAACTGGTCCAGCGCCCTACATATGGTCAGGAAATCGGATGGAAATTGGCGTCCGTGCGGTGATTTTCCTAGACTGAATTCAATCACCAAACCTGACAAGTATCCAATACCTCAACTACAAGACTTCGCACATAAACTTCACGACGCGAAAATCTTCAGCAAAATAGATTTAACCAGGGCTTATCACCAAGTACGAGTAGAAGAAGAAGACATCCCAAAGACCGCTATCATAACCCCATTTGGATTATTTGAATTCCTAGTAATGCAATTTGGACTTTCTAACGCAGCTCAGAGTTTCCAAAGATACCTTCATAATATTACCAGAGATTTGGAATTCGTATTCACTTATATTGACGACATCCTGGTTGCCTCCAAAAACATGGAAGAGCACGAAAAACACCTAGACTTATTGTTCGAAAGGTTATCTAAAAATGGTCTAATTATCAACCTAAACAAATGTAAATTAGGAGAGGAAGAAATTGAATTCCTTGGTTATAAGATCAACAAGAATGGAAGTTCCCCAATCAAGGAAAGAGTTGAAGCGATAACCAAAATTGAACCCCCAACCAACGCAAAAGGTCTTCGAAGATTTTTGGGGATAATAATTTTTTACAGGAAATACCTATCAAACGCAGCTGGTACCCAAAAGATACTTTTTGATCAGTTAAAAGGGTATACAAAAAACGACAAAAGGAAAATTCAATGGACAGAAGAGTTAACCAAGGCCTTTGAAAAATCTAAAAACGACCTGGTACAAGCGTCGCTTTTAGTACATATTGACCCCACAGCCGAAATATCAATTATGGTCGACGCCTTCGATACAGCAATGGGTGCCTCCTTGCAGCAAATGAAAAATGGAGCATGGAAACCCATATCTTTTTTCTCAAGAAAATTCAACAATCCACAGTTAAAATATAGTACTTATGACAGAGAGCTAACAGCTATTTACGAAGCAGTGAAATATTTCAGACAACAAATAGAGGGTAGAAACTTCACTATCTTCACAGATCACAAGCCACTAATATTCGCCTTCACAAAAAGTAAAGTAAACTCACCAAGACAGGAAAGACAACTCGACTTTATCAGCCAATTTTCCACAAGCATTAAACACATTTCCGGCGAGGATAATAAAGTCGCAGACACATTATCTCGAGTTGACGAAATACAAATCACATCACATATTGATTATCAGCGAATGGCGCAAGAGCAGGAGAAGGAAAGTGTAATGATGGAAATGCATGAAAAATCATTACTGCAATTAAAGAAAATTTTGGTACCTGGCACCAATAAAATGTTATGGTGCGACTTCTCGACGAACGTAATACGACCATTTGTTCCCGAGTCAATGAGAAAGGAAGTCATTTTAACACTCCATAAAGTAAGTCATCCCGGCAGCAACGCAACATTTAAAATATTGAAGCAGAGATATGTTTGGCCTGGCATGGAGAAGACTGTCAAACATGTAATAAGCAATTGTATTGACTGCCAAGCATCTAAAGTACACCGTCACACCATTACACCGTTACAGCAGTATAAAGCACCAGATGGGAGATTCAAAAATATTCATTTGGACCTGGTTGGCCCCCTTCCTCCTTCAAAAGAATATACATACCTACTAACAATCATAGATATATACACCAGATGGCCAGAAGCAGTTCCCCTTAAAGACATGACAGCAGAAACCGTCGCTGACGCTTTGATGCTAAATTGGATCGCCCGTTTCGGCGTACCCTCTTCAATCACCACAGATCAAGGTCGTCAATTCGAAAGCAACTTATTCAACAAGTTAACCAGCAAACTTGGAGTGAGACATCAGAGAAATACCGCTTACCACCCTCAGTGCAACGGAATTATAGAGAGATGGCATCCTACCTTAAAGACATCATTGATGACGATTAACAATATTGAGAGAATGTAATAATGCACAGCTCCTTAAATACCTAAGTATGTAAAAAAATTTAATCTATATCAAGTGTCATATTTAATTGTATTATTTGTAAACAAAATTATACCATAAGGACACATTCCAAATACTAACAAAAGTGCATTCATATTTAATAGTGAACTGACTCACATACATATTATTGTTATTTTCAGGTAATGTCATTTGCACAAGCACTCAATATTAATAGAGTAGTGATGTACTTAAAGTTATTATTTCTTTTTCTGCACTTTGTATTATTTTCATAAGCACTCAATATATTCAGAGTAGCGCTAAAACTTAAAGTTTATTATTATAATTATGTATTATTGTTTGAGCTAAACAAACTTCAATCCGTCTTCAACGCTGCTGCTAGGCTAATCACCGGAGCCGCGAAATTCTCACACATATCCCACCATCTACGAAATCTTCACTGGCTTAAAGTGCCAGAAAGAATCAAGTACAAATTATGTTTGTTGATTTTCAAAGCGATCCATGGCATGGCTCCCACGTATCTTTCAGACTTCTGCATCCCTCTCACTGTAAACGAGCGACAATAAACACTTCGGTCAGCCACCACATCAGTGATTGGCAAGTTGACTGAAATAAATAGAGTCAACACTTCATCCTTCGGTGATCGTGCTTTTGCTGTGGCCGGACCAGCCTCGTGGAATAAACTACCACCTGAACTGAGGCAAATCGACAACTTAGCACTATTCAGGAAACACCTAAAAACTCACTTCTTCCGCGAGTCTTACAATAACCCCTAATATATTCAAAGCGCCCTTGAGGTGAGGTTATCACAAAAACGGCGCTATAAAAATAATCCAAATTTATTATTATTATTATTTAAAATATTTTGAACAAACACATTGTCCACAATAAGTAATGTAAATTTATTGTAAAGTTTGTGTTTTTTAACCAATATATTTATTTTAATGTAAGATGTCTAGCATACACTTAGAACAACAAGAGTTATGTATACCTTTAGAAACAAATACTTTAATTTTTTTTATTTTTATGTTACAGAGACTCAGGGATCCAGAGGCCATAGTTGTACTGTCTTCCGGACTGGTGAGGGAGTGTATGGCAAGACCTATCACATTTCGGAAAATCGGCGCGCGCACAATCGGTGACGTCACGCCAGATATAAAATACGCGGCGGGCCGATCATCGGCATTCAAGTTCGTTCCTGCCTACCAGCTACTCGCCTGAACGGAATTCGTTACGGCACAGCCACGTTCCTGTAGTCGTTTAAATTTATCGAGTTTTAATATTTATAATCTTCGCAAAATATCAGTAATGTGTGTTATTTACTTTGTGAATAAATCCAGTAAGTTTAATTCTTTGAGTTCTTATTTATATGCTTATTTTAATACCTAATTCTATTTTCAGTTACAGTCGTGCATGGTTAAAGAAAACGCAAAAGTATTTAGCCGATTAACTGGTTCGATCCCAGAAGTCGAGCTCCTCATAAAGACACCCTCTGCACGGCCATAGTAACATGTTTGTTTTTTTTTATATTATTTAATTGCCATGGACGAACAATACTGATTTTTTGAATAAATGCGCCGTACTAAAAAAATTTTCAGTGTCGCCATCATTTGTCTCCTTTTCTTCCTCACATTGGCTTTGATGTTTCCTCGTGGTCGGAGAGAGGGCTCATCAATGCCGATATCTTTACTAATAATTAACACATTTTTACAATATATATCTTAAAACTTGCTGTAATGTCTTGTGTGTGTTTCATTTTATTATTTCATAATTAGTAATTTAAGCACCCCATTTTGTAAATTAGTAATTTAAGCACCTTATTTTTGAAATTAGTAATTTAAGCACCCCATTTTGTACTGATGAGCTTAAACGAGCCATTGGCCATATAAAAGATAACAAAGCAGCCGGCCTGGATGATATCCGAACAGAGCAAATAAGGCACTTTGGACCTTGCACTTTGGAATGGATGGCAAGATGATGAACAGGTGTGCGACGACATTTTGTATCCCGAAGCTATGGCGGAAGGCGAAGGTTGTCGCCCTTTTAAAGCCGGGTAAAGAGCCATCGGACCCAAAAAAAATTCCGTCCCGTGTCATTGCTGTGTCATCTGTTCAAAGCTATGGAGAAGATGATTTTAACCAGGGCCTTTGGAATGATTGAGGATAAAATTATAAAAGAACAAGCAGGTTTTATGCCTGGCAGATCCTGCTGTAGCCAAGTTCTCAATCTTACCCAACATACTGAAGATGGTTTCGATAAAGGTATGATCACTGGAGTTGCCTTCATTGATCTATCGGCAGCATATGATACCGTGAACCACCGTAGACTTCTGTGGAAAATTTATAATACCTCGAAAGATTATCAGCTCACTAAGCTCGTGGAATGTTTCCTACACAACAGGAGATTCTACGTCACTCTTCAGTCTAAAAGAAGCCGCTGGAGAAACCAGAAAAATGGCCTTCCGCAGGGTAGTGTGCTTGCACCAATCCTCTATAATATATAAACTAACGACCAACACATAAACCCACAAACAAGGCAATTCATATATGCAGATGATACTGCTGTAGCAGCACAAGCAAAAACGTTTGACGAAGTGGAAGGAAAACTGTCACCAACTCTCCAGGATTTGGCTATATATTACAAGGATAATCACCTGAAGCCAAATCCAGCGAAGACTCAAGTCTGTGCCTTCCACCTCAGAAATACGGATGCGGGAAGAAAGCTAAGAGTATGGTGGCAGGGTCAGGAACTGGAACACAATGACGCACCAAAATATTTGGGTGTTCGTCTGTACCGATCCTTGACTTTTAGGAGGCATTGTGAAGACGTCGAGAAGAAGGTATGTGCCAGAAATAACATCATAAGAAAGCTTACCAGCACAAAGTGGGGAGCCCAACCCCATGTCCTTAGAACCTCGGCACTGGCACTGTGTTTCTCCGCTGCTGAATATGCTACACCAGCATGGTACAACTCATCACACGCAAAAAGGGTAGATGTGGCTGATACCCTCCTCCCAAGAGGCTTCGAGGTAGAGCTCACTTTTTTTCAATGTCAAAAATGGAATTTGATATTCCACACATAGTTGCTGAACGAGATTGGAAAAAACTAAACAAAAATTGAAGCCGTGGTCTGACAATACACAAATGTCAAGTGTCAGCGCACAAACGTCAGACGGCACGGTCATGTCACAAGATAAAATGATAAAATTTGAAATAAAATAAATAATTAAAATTGGTAATAAATTAGGACGTCACAAATCAAAATTAAATAGAGTCAATATTGGACGTCACACGTTAAAATGGATTCAATAAAATAAATAACTTAAAATCACACAGCCGAAATATTGTCACATAAAATAAAAGAATGTCACAAGTATTGTTTTGGGGCACACATAATTTTCTCTTCTCGGCCAATGCCGGAATGGATCGTCGTCGATGGGCGAAGGGGCAAGGCTATCGGCGACAGCAACCTCGGGTCCCAGACACCGGCAGATGCCGGTTGGGTGACTGGCGGGAGCGACAGCGGCGGCGCGAGTCTCAAGGAGACGCAGGCCGTCGCTCCAGGGTCCAGCGCGACCCAACAGCGTTTGGAACACTTTCCAAACTCAGCACCCGCTTCGGTCCAGGAAAGCGGCTCTCTCGCCGAATGGTGGTGCGCCGATCCATCTCGGCACTCCAGGTGTCACATCCATGGCTGCCGGTGTGGAGCGAGCCTAACCGACACCCTCTGGTGCGGTTTGCAGCTGCTCTGGCCACAGTGAGCGCGGTCCGTGCAGACACGACACGTGTCTAATTTCGACTGTCAAAAATTTTCATCTGTCACTTGTAATGTCACATTTCAGGTTATGTCTTATTGTCAAATATTTCTTCTTACACTTTATTTTTTTCACAAATGTTTGTTTGTGGTCTGATTTAGCGCCGATTTCAAAATAGAAAATAACGCGAACAGAAGAGGTCACGTCATGGCAATTAATGAAACAGCCAGATTAATATCTGGTTGCCTAAAACCGACCCCCACTAAAGAACTCTATCCAATTGTAGGTATTGCCCCCCCTACGATCAGACGGCGTGTTGCAGCAGAAGTCGAACGGAACAAGCAGCAAACTGACCCTAGACATCCAATGTATGGCTCACAGCCGCATCAGTGCAGACTCAAGTCCAGAAGAAGCTTCCTGTAGATGACCGCCCCTATAGTTGGCCTCCCCGAGGCCCAAAGGCTGTCACTGTGGCGTGATAGTGTCGAATGCACTCAGCTACCACCTGCGGAGGACGTGTCAGTGGGACACAACCTGCCTTATCCAACATGGAGAGCGCTCAATAGGCTCAGAACGGGTGTCTCCTGCTGTTACAGTGACCTCAAAAAATGGGGATACAGAGAGGAAGACATCTGCGAGTGTGGCGCCAGACAGGACAACGTGCACCTACTGTCATGTCCCATGATAGGAGCGACATGCACGCACCAAGACACAGTGATAGCAAACACTAGTGGAATCCGAGTGGCCGAATATTGGGGGCTACGAATATGATGGTGTTCCGGACACGGAAAGTAAGTAAGTAAGTATTTCATAATTACATTTATTTCAAAGGTTTATTATTAGAACATATTCATTCGGTAGGAAAATGAAATATTGTATGAAAAGATATTAAAATGGCGGGGTTATATGTACATAACGCTTACTTTAAAAATAAGTTAAACATTATAATTATACAAAATATTCACCATGTTTTTCACTTAAACGCTAAGTTATACCTGAAAATATATTTTATTCGTGTAAATACGTACTTCTAACTTTTAAATTAACAGATATTTGCGTACAAAAAGTACACTTTTTTGACAGATATGGCTTGGAAAATTTTGTATGAAAAAAATAATTATTTAAATATTTTTAATAATTCAGCATTTTTTTTAGCGTGACACTGCGTCAGGTATACTGGTACATGTTCGCACATAAATTAGATTTTTAGATGCTCTTGGTTTTTCAGAAGACGTGAGACAAACAAAGAATCAAAGCCATTCTAAATTTCTGGATTTCTTTGAAAACTGGTGCACTTATAACACACAAAATCGAAATAATATTTTTTACGTAGCAGGCGATTTTAACATAGACATGAAAATTAATAATACATATAGCAACAGACTACAAAGCATAATAAACAATTCAGGATTAAACCAACTTGTAACAAAACCTACAAGAATATCCAATACATCATCGATCATCATTGATTTAATCATATCAAGCGATTACTACTTGAATGTGAATATAGTGGATGCACAAAAAATTTCAGATCATGAGACTTTAATCACAAAGTTTGATAGTGTTCCTATAAAGAACGAAAATAGGGAGTTTATGCTTCGAGACAAGAGTCAATATAATTCACAAAAACTTTGTGAATTGTTGAAAAATGTGCCATTAAAAAATAATCTAACTACACTTAATGAAAGGGCAGAAAATTTTGTTGAAAACTTAGAGTCAGCAGTGGCAAATCTTATGCCATTAAGAAAGGTTGTGTTTAAAAATACTAATAAATGGTATACGAAACAACTACAGAATCTTCGAAAACAAAGAGACAATGCATACCAACTGCAAAAATGCAACCAACGGAAGAAAAATGGAAGAATTACAAGATACTGCGTAATACATACGGCAAAGAAATTAAACAACAAAAATGTTTATATTATAAACAAAAACTAAAAGCACAGCAAAATGATCCAAAGAAAATGTGGTTAACATTGAAAGAAATTATTAAAGGGAAACCTAAGGAAGTCTTAACAAGTGTTGTGTTTCCAGATGGAACCGAAGATCGGATGGAACTGATAGCAAAAAAATTCAATAAATACTTTATCTCGAGCATAGATGATATAGCTGCAAGTATACCAATTACGAGTGAAAATCAACAAAATGTACCCTGTTACCAGGATGTAAATTTCAAATTCAAAAATATTAATCTATCATACCTAAAAAAGTTGCTAAGCAATATGAAATCAAAAGAGTCCCAAGATGGTATAACCATAAATATAATCAAAGATTCTCTTGATGTGTTGGGTGAATCATTGGTTGCTATAATAAATGAATCATTAAACAGTGGAATATTTCCAAAAACATGGAAGACATCAATAATTACGCCTATTCCTAAAATTGAACAACCAAAAAAGTTTGATGACTTTAGACCTATTAACTGTCTTCCTAAATACGAACAAATATTAGAACACGTTGTAAAGGAACAAGTCATGGAATACCTAGAGGCAAAACAAATATTAGTAAACCAACAGTCAGGCTTTAGAAACAAATTTTCATGTGAAACGGCTATAAATTATATTATAGATCAATGGAAAACATATAAAGATAAAAAAAATATAAAGATAAAGAAAGGAAACAGCAAACCAAATACGGAGATGTAACATCAGAGCCTCAGCAAATAGATAAAGGAGTTCCTCAAGGTTCGGTTTTGGGCCCATTATTGTTTATTTTATATATGAATGACATAGTGAAAACGTTAAAATTCAGTGATATAAAACTCTTCGCAGATGACACATTAATATATATAGCGAAATCAAATCTTGGTGATGGCATAGAAGAAGTTCAAATTGATTTGAATAGTGTGGTACTATGGTTATATGAAAATAAATTAAAATTAAATGTGGCCAAAACCAAGTTTCTAATTCTAAGTGACCAAGGACAAAATGACAACTTCACATTAAATATTGATAATGAGAACATTGAAAAAGTTAAATGTATGAAATATTTAGGTATATTGATAGATGATAAATTGAAATTTGATAAACACTTTGAATATATTATGAAAAAAATGGCTAAAAAAATTGGTTTCTTAAAAAGAATAAGAAATAACTTAGATTTTCACACATTAGGATTAATTTTTAATTCAATTGTAATTCCCCATTTAAATTATTGTTCTAGTGTCCTTTTCCTCTGCAATGAAACTCAAAATAGAAAATTACAGATTATTCATAATATGGGAATGAGAACAATTTTAAAATGTAACAGATATACAAAAATAAACCTAATGTTAAATAAACTAAAATTAATGACAGTAAAGCAATACATTATATACAACACATTAACTTTGATTTTCAAACTAAAAAATAATATGCTTCCAAAATATATGCAGAGGGATATATTATTCAATTCCAATGTTCACACCTACCCTACGAGAGGATGTCAGGATTTTAGACTTCCAAAAACGAGATTAACATGCACTCAAAATAGTTTATACCATAAAGGTCTTAAAATATATAATAGTTTGCCACCAAAAATAAAACAAGTCTTGCCACCTTTCGTAGGCTAGGTGCTGAGCACATAGTTGAAAATTATTAATTTTCTCCATACTTTACATTGTTTTAAATAATTTAGTGTCATACCCTGTACCTGTACCAGAATTTATTAATTTATCAAAAAAAAATTATACTTTTTGTTTTTTTGTTTATACTAGATGTATTAATTTTTATATTTTTTTACGTCTAAATAAAAGTTACTACTATAAAAAAAAAACACACACACACACTAACAAAATTATTGTTTTATTACTTTAGATTATATGTAAATAGTTCTAGTTTTTTTCTATATTATGTTAATAGTGCAACTCCCTTCAAAACACGAGTATATTCCTCTTTGAAGGAAGTTATATTATAAATATTGTTTTATTTCTTTTTTGTTATGTAATTTTTTTTATGTAAAAAATGTTTTTTTCTTTGTAATAAATAAATATTTTTATTATAATATACCAAATGTCGTAGTAAGCGAATTTTGTATGAATCGAAGTGAGACATTTTCCGGGGGATTTTTGACGTTTTGGTTGGCAGACCACATCGTTTTTCTATAGAGAATAACTACCAATGTGAACTGTTTTCGGATTAATTTGTCGAAAAAAACACTTTGTTTATAAGATTTAGAGAACAGTTATCTAGTATGTGTTAAAATGTAAGTAGAACTGAAATATGTTGCCAACCAAAACGTCAAACGCGCGATATTCCATGACTCAATTTTTGGACGGAATACTACATCTAGTAGATTATAATAAATATCTATGATCCAGGCATAAAATAATCTGTGACTCCAACCGTCCAACCATAGATAAGACGTCCAAACGAGTTGTCAATTTGACGTTTGGTGCTTAGGAATTGTCATAATAATTAATTATTATATTAATTTTATATTTAGCTGTTGAATTTCAAAATCAATTTATAATGGATATTTTATCCCCAGATTTGTTAACAATTGATGGCATTTGTTATAGAATAAATAACTCCCAAAACCTATCTAGACGTGATGATTACAATAACGAAATAGGTTGGTGAATACGAAAAATATCAAATATATTTAAGTTTTATTTTGAGAAATCATGAAATTACATTTTTTTCAAATTAAACATATTTTTGCAGTCAGGTTGGTTTAGTTTTTTTTTTATTTTTGATGGAAAATGTTGGGTTAGTTTGTACAGTTGAAATATGTTTTACAATTCGTTATTTATTATTGTGACCAAAATCATGTGTCTGTATTTGGCTGCTTGCGGCGCCTATAATGGTTTGTACTTTCTTGGTACATTTTTAATGATCAAACACATTTAGTTTTGTTAACCAATTATAAATATATTTATATAAAATTTAATAGCGCCGTTTTCGTGAATGTCTTACCTCAAGGGCGCTGAAATCGATGAATTTGTATCATTTTGGCTCTGTCTAGTTTTGCAAAAATTGTGTATTTTGAGATTCTTTCTGATTCCATCATATTTAGCTATAAATATCAGTAATAGCTTTGATGCATTTTATCATAATTTTTACTAATAGTACAAGAGATTTAATTATTTTTTCAAGGTGCATTTTTTTGCTTTTGTGGGATTGAATAAATAAAACGTAGAGTGTAATTTTATAGAAAATAGATTAATTTCCATTACTTTAAAAAAATATTACAGTGGACCATCGGTAATCCAGTGCCTATTGTAATCCGACATGCCTATGCTGTCTATTGTGCCGTTTAGCTTGTTAAAATCCACATCTTACCATTTTTACATGTAATTTCTCAGATTACAAGGTATTTTTTTTAAATTTTTTTTTTCAAAAATTCGACCATCCGAAACCACTTTGTAAAACATTTGTCGGCTTGCGGGTCAACTGTACTTGTTTTTTGTTAGCAGGTAGATTGTGAATTACTTATTGTAAATATGTACAATATTTATATATAAATATATATTATACACACATCTACAACTAACAGATTGATATCACTTGGTATTTTATGATATTTAATCTTATCAGTTGTCTTTTATCAATATTTTTTTTTAATTTACTTCATTTAGTAGAAAAGTGGGTTGCCCTTTGGGATATTTGGATAAATAATTTCATTTTTATCCATTTAAAGGTATTAGTTTTATTTTTGAATTGCTTGTTTCACAAATCCAGACTGGAAACAGAATAAATCGGAAAGAATCTATAACTCTACCGGGTATCAAACTGGGAACCCTTGACTTTGAAGACACTGAGACAGATATCTAACTATGCCAAAAATAATTGTTTTAGAGTATTCCATGATCATATAATATTTTTTATTTGCTCTGTTTGAAATTTAAACTCATTTAATTTAATTTTTTCAATATTTGAAACTGTCACTTCATGGTAGAACTCCATAATCAACTAAAATTATGAAAAAATTATATTTAATTTTACATTCTACTTAAATTTAAGTAGAACGTAAAATTAAATATAATTTTTGTTGTTCATTTAATTTATAACATTTCAGAAGAAAATTTTGAATTACACGAAGAAGATATGGATGTTGATGATGAAGATGTAGAAGTTGTAACGTGTGATAATGGAAGATTGAAAACATCTTTGCATGTTCCTCAGTAAGTTGATTTTTTGTAAAGAAATTAACCTCTAAGTGAGATAGCCGTACCCGTATGGCTGGAAATGTCATTGCAAATTGGAGTATGGCCATACCGGTACGGCTAGAGAAATTATGTGAAGATTTTTTTACTAGAGTACAAATATTTTTGACACCGCAACCAATAGTTGAAGACATCTGAAATAATCAGACGATATTTCAATATAAACTTTGAAAAAGGGAAAGTTTTAATTTTTTTTTTCACCCGATTATTGTGTCAGAAGTCGTCAAACGTAATACTTTTTAAAATTACTCACTCCGTATAGGTAGGTACATCATACCAAAACTCACTCTCATAGAGGTTAAATAATAATAATAATATTTGGATAATTCTCAATACAGTCCTCCTTCAGTAATCCAGCACTTATCTGGCACGCTGGATTATTCGAAATCAATAGTAATGATGCATTTAAATGTCAGATTTTTTTTTATTTGTATAAATATTTTGCATGTTTGATATTATTTCAAATTTTGGTAACACTGAATGAATAAATTAATAAAATAAAATTTATTTGCCAAAATATATTTTGTGTGTTGCAGATGTTTCTTTGGACATGTAATTGGAACTAAAGGAACAACTAAAAAGCGAATCGAAACTGAAACTAGAACTGATATAAAAATTCCCTCTCGTGGACAAAGTGGATCTATTTATATTTCTGGTTCTAATATTAAAGTAATTACTTAAAGAAATATTTATCTATACAAAAACCAGCTGATAGCAACTTTGACACAATTTTATTAATAAAATTTAAATACATTTCTTATAGTGACCGACCGAAGGTCACATTTTGATTGAAGCTTATTGTTTAACCCTATCTGTAACTTTTTTTTACCTTTTTTTAGAAATTTTGTAATTATTTATTTAAATTTTGGTATTTGGTAGTAAGAAATAAAATAACTACACAGTAAGATTTATATACTTAGTTTTTTATTGAAATGAAATAATATAAATATTGTTAACCGTTTTGGCATGTGAATTTTGCCCTAAACCACTATATTTTGAGTCACTATGCGACATGTTTCGGCAGTGCTGTCCTGCCATCGACCGGCTAGTTGAGACTAGCTAGTTAGTCTCAACTAGCCGGTCGATGGCAGGACAGCACTGCCGAAACATGTTGCATAGTGACTCAAAATATAGTGGTTTGGGGCAAAATTCACATGCCAAAACGGTTAATATGAACAACCACAAAATATCCGCCGAGTATTTAAACTATATTTAATATTGTTATCTCACGGGATATTGTTCGCACACATTTAAGTTATTTAGTTTTTATTGTTTTTAGCCTCTAGCTTACTTTTGTCCAAAGGTGGTCAAAGCTGATACTAATTATCTATTTTTTTTTTGTAAGGCACAGCCAGTCCCTATACAGGACTATTTGTGCCAAAGACGTTGATCAATGTGTATTTGCAGTCAACGGCGCTCTAAACTGTGCAGCACAATGTGTCGACTGTGAAATTTTTAGCTGAGAAAAATAATTAGATATTGTGGGGGATTACAGTATAACTATATTTTTCTGTATGAACTTGTGTAGCAGTTTATAAATTTCCGTTGATCCTAATGATAGAAGATAATGTATTGACAATGGGAATTGGACTTTTTCCTTCATCGAGCATCAGACATCATCCAATGCTCTATAAATTTCAAAAGCGTCTCTTATTGGACAGGAAAAGAAAACATGGTTCTCAGACTCCTCATCTAGGCCGCATTCACAGTAAGGTGAGGGGTGAGGGGTGAGATTAATATTGAGAGTGATTATTTATTGTTTTTTAATTGTAATTTTATATTTAAGGGTGTTTCAAAAGCAGTAAAAAGAGTTAAAATGATTGTTAATGCAGCAAGACAAAAACAAACACCAACTCACTTTTTATCCATACCTATAAACTCTGAAGTAATATTACAAAATTATTTAAAATTTTCAGTAAGTATTATATTATTCAATAAGTGAACACTGGCATTTCTTTTATGTAACTTTTGATTAAAGGATTTCATTTAGAACTACTGTAACACACTTTCACTTAGCACATAACCTTTAAATCAGTCAAACTTAAAGACAATTTTTTACAGAACATTATTTGTTATTGAAACAAAACCAGCAACAAAAAATATTTTTTAGGTAGAATTGCAATTGTATTTATTTTAATAAAACATTGTTTTGAATTCTGATTTTTATAAAAGAACTTAAATAATGTTTTTATACTTGCAGGATGATATTTTAAAAAACAATATGGGGTCTGGAATACACCCTTCAATTTTTATCAAACCTGCAAAATTACATATAACACTTCTAGTAATGCATTTAGCTGATGATGAAGAACGATTAATGGCGAAAGATATATTGTACAAGTCGCACATTATAGAGTATGCTTTCATTATTATTATTATTATTTTTTAAAATGGTGTTATTTTAAGAAATTGTTGGTCTTAATCACATTATTTTTTTTAGAAATAAGGTATTATTTTTGTAGAAAACGGGTGATTTTTTCAGAATAATGAAAAATTGTATTTATATTAAATCATTGTTATTTTTTATGAAAGGCATTGTTATTTTTTAGTAAAAGTGTAACATTTTTAATAGATTAATGATATTTTCTACAAAGAAATTTAAATTAATACAAATCAACACATAATTTCGATTATCAAGTTCTTTTTCCACTTTGAAAGATAATGCATACTTAGATAATTTCCCTAATAAAATATAAAATTCTTTGAAAAGTTAACAAACAAATAAAACCTTGTCATCGTAAATCGTCGCCGGGTTTAATCAAAAACATTATGTAAACAGCATTTTCTATTCAACATACACATTTGTTTATATATATGGGAAAAAAATACTTCGTTAAATTTTAATTAGATTCGAATCTCCATCATAGGCAAGTTGTTTTTTTAAGGTTTATTCTACTATCAATCAAATCAATGTTACAGGAGGATAGAAGCCTGTATTATGAATCGACATTAGGTAATGCTTCCATATGATATAGCTTTATTTATTTTGTCAGCAAATTCTTAGTCATGTTGTCTTATATTAATTTACCTATATTTAATGCATTGGCTGTGTAAATTTCACCCACAGACATTTGAGTTACATAATTATTTTTTTAATTCTGACTTTTCGGTGGATGATTACTGTGTATTCTTTCCCTTTAGCGTTTTCGTCCCGTTTCTATCGGGGTACGCTTTGACCATGATCCTGGAATTGGCGAGTCTGGTTATTACATTGAAGCGACCGCTATCTGACCTTCGTAACTCTTCGTAAATAAAGGGGGACCAGACAAATTGGATCATGGCTACACATAGCTTGTGATATAAATCTGTATATCCTTTACGAAAATGTCCTAAAAAGCTAAATTTCGGTCTTATGTATTAAAAAGTTTAAAATTAGCATAATTCGTGAATATACTGCAAAATTTGCAAATAAAATTAGTTGTATCGCAAACAATTCAGGTTTCTACCAATACATATTTTACTTTTAATATAATGAATACATATTTGATGAAAAAAGTTATCAGTCTCTATAATTTACTGCATAGTTTATTAAAATTAAAATTTATTTGATTCAAAATAGCACTTAAATATTAAATAGTTTTTGTACAATAGTATTCTTGTTTGAAGTTTTAATTTATGGAAAATACACCATTTATATATTTTTTCTACTTGATTTTAGGTCACATTTCAAAGATGTTGAAAATAGAATAATTAAAATAAGTGGAGTAAATTACATGAACGATGATCCCAAGTTGACACATATCCTTTATGCAAATGTACAAGACCTTGAATGTGGTCTCTCAGATTTAACCAAAAAGTTGACTGAAGCTTTTTCCAAAAGTGGTAAGATACTCAAAATTAAAAAATTGGTGAATGTTGCAATTGCGTAAAGTGTTCACTAAAGCCAGCCGATGACAGGTCATAAGCCCTGTAGTTCTTGTGATTTTCCTTGCTTTCATACACAATCTCTTCCTCCATCACTATTGTAGATGTTTCAAAAAATACCTACTGTACATACTTCTACATGTTTCATTGCTCCCATATATACCTAGCATTGGTTTAATGCAAAAAATAATGTTTCCATCATATAGGTATATAATTTTTTTATGTTATTTCTACTACCAACTATTTGATATACAGAATAATTGACCAATTCCCAAAAACCTATGTAAACATTACATCCTTTAGGCAGTAGGCAGTGATGTGAGTTGGGTCCCTTGACATACTTACATATGTAGGTACATTATGAATAATGTCAACATTATTCAGCCTCAGCCAAATTCTGTACAATCCAGATATTTCATGAATTTGCAGAATAAGATCATCTTTTTTTATTGGTTTGAATTGAAACCAAAATAATGTATTTTGCTTATAATAGTCACATGTCAAACTCTTGCAAGTTGAATGAAATAGAATCACTTTCTATTTTTTTTTGGCAAGTAACGACCGCCTCCTGCGCTTTCATTACTTGGTGCGTGTAAACAGTACAGTGCATAAGTAGAAAGAGACAAAAGCATGCGCGCGCATATTTATTATCAAATATATGCAATGTTGTCCGTTCATCACGACAAGAAATGACACTTGAATGTTTGTAGTGTAAACGGTAACTGTCTACCTGCCACTTGACTAAACACTAAACTGGTGTAAACCAGACATTAATTTATGGACTTCACATTATATGATATCAATATGAAGTCAATCGGTCTTATAGTTGGGGCTGTAGAGGACACAAAAATAACTAGCGTCTGGCTCTAGAAAAATGTAGGGACGGAAATACGCATACGCACAAAAATTATACGGGATGCAATAAAATACAACAACAAAATTATAACATGATGTGTATATAAATCCCATTCCCCTCAATTTTTTGTTTAGGTTCAGTTAGTCTTTAATAATTATAACGACTCACGTGAGCAAGTTGCTTTATAAATTGGTAGCAGGAAAAATGTTATCAACATCTTTGCCATTTGAGGTTAGGAATTTTTTTTTTCAGTTAAATATTTGTGCGCACCCGTATTTCTGACTTCTGTCCCTTGACCTGTCTGACAGCAGACGCTTGTACAAAAATATACACCATAAATTATAAAATCATAGAGAAGAAATTAAAGGATGTCTATGGAAAAGTAATCGGATATAAGTCTATGCACTTAACACATATGAAATCAAACGGACTTATAGTTTGGGTTCTAGAGAGCACACAAATAAGATGAAAATTAGCATGCACTCTACATGATCCACATTGAGAAATTTACGTAAAAATAAATGTGCTTAAAAAATTGTGAAATCACGACTCCACTTTTGAATCTGAATTATTTTATTTTTACTGTGTTAGGGGAAAAATTAAAAACCTGATTTTTTTGCAGGTTTTTTGATACGTAACCGAGATGAAGTTAAGCTTCACATTACTCTGATGAATTCAAAAGATAGAGATGAAGATCATACAGATGATATCAAGTTGGAAGATGATAAATTTCATAAGAAATTACGAAAACCTTTTGACTCTTCATTGATTCTTAAAGAGTACAAAAATATTGATTTTGGAGAACAAATGATTACTAATGTTCACTTATCACAAATGAAAACTGAAGCCCCAAATGGCTATTATCAGCACACAGCAATAATACCATTTTAATATATACTCAACACTTATGCAATCAATAAAAGTTAATATGATATGTTTGTTTTTATAATAAATATTAGTATGCTGTTATTAATTATTAAATTTATTGATTTTAAGAATTTGTATTTATATGATATTACACCTTGTAATGAGGCACGCCACATGGATCCAAATACTTTGCTGTTCTAGCATCGAAATTAACATTCCACAACGTGCTTGGTTATTTGTAGAAAATCCAAAAATTATTCTGGAACTATCCATGTAACGCCAGGAGAAATTTATTATAATTACCACAATGCAATATTTAGTAAAATTTCAGATTATGATATCTGAAGGATGTAATATTCTATGTAGTCAAATTTGGAGGTAAAGTAAATATTAGGCCTGCCGGTAATGAAATAAAGTCATATGACATGTAGTCACCTGCCATCTGGCAATTAAGTATGTGAGGAATCTTATGAGTTGGATTCATAGAGGATTAAATAGGATATATAAATAGACTGCATTGCTCTGTGCATGCATGCATGTAGAAATGAAAATCATGTCTACATCCATGTAGAGATGAAAATCCCTCCCTTTATGAAATATTTTGCATGCTTATCTTGTTTTTATGGTGATATTTATTTTCCAAATAATTTAATGTGCAACATTCATATTTATTCAGTATGGAGGTCTCCAAATTTTGTATCGTAGACCGTTTGCCTTGTTTTGGATAAAATAACTTAGTGGGAGGGATGAACCTGATGCTTTAATAATAAATTTTCAAAATTTGGCATTAATTTAGTTAGGTTTAATCTCAAATCTCCCCCGTTAATGATGTCCAGTCTGTTTTTGTCAGGAGATTGGCAACTGCTTTCAAATTCCTTTCCTCTAGGTATAATTTTCTCTTATTCCGGATAGGAAACAGGTATGTCTTGAAGCCAGAATTGTAGATATCCATTTCTAAACCTTTATTAAGTTCTTCGTTAGTACTTATTTGGATCAGTTCCTCTTGTATGACATTTGTTTCTTCAATGTCACCATATGGATTGATTATCCACTGTGGTATCAGCGGGCATTTAAATGTTGAATGTAAGTTGAAATGTCATCTTCCTGGCAGTTTGTCTGACAAATTAGGAAAATTCAGGCTGAAATGATTGATATGACTGTCACCAAATAGTATATAATACCTACGGATTACTGTCACGTTGTAACTGCAAGTTAACCATAATAAATTTAGTAAACAATTTATGTAAATAAATCTGTGTATGTGGTTTATTCCATTTATGGAATGTCTAAAGTAAAGTCACAACCTGCTTATACGAGATCCACTATCGTTTATCCCAATTTTCATTTTATATAGATCCCCATTTTTTCCGTTTACATGGCCACTATTGACTACTATGTGAATCATTGATTTAGTACATTCAATAATAATAATAAACTTTAACAAAATAAATATTCAGTTTTGACATATTTCTCGTGGAATCTCTAACACCATAATGGTTCTATCACAACTATCATGAATATAGTAATTAATGTGCATTTATTATCCACAAGACAAAAATAATATATGATTACTTTGTATATTTATCGCTGTATAAATATCAGGAATTGTTAACCTTTTTCTCACAGAAAATAAAATTGGACAAAAACTATAATATCTATTTCAAAATATTTAGATTATCAATCTGAAATGTTGGTGAGAATTAATTGTTTATTATTATGTTTTTCTTTACAAGTTGATTAATCATAAGATAAATATATAAGTGTTATCAGAAGTCCTTAATTTGAACCTGTGCTGAAGTTAACTAAAATTTGATGAGTTGGTGGCAGAGGAGTAATAGCACAGTACTACTAATTAAATGGGTTGGTGGCAGAGCGGCTAGAATGCTAGACTACTAATTAGGATGTGTTGGTGGCAGAGCGGCTAGAGCGCTGGACTACTAATTAGATGGGTTGGTGGCAGAGTGGCTAGAGCGCTGGACTGCCAATTAGATGGGTTGGTGGCAGAGCGGCTAGAGCGCTGGACTACTGATTAGATGGGTTGGTGGCAGAGCGGCTAGACTACTAATTAGATGGGTTGGTGGCAGAGTGGCTAGAGCGCTGGATTGCTAATTAGATGGGTTGGTGACAGAGTGGCTAGAGCGCTGGACTACTAATTAGATGGGTTGGTGGCAGAGTGGCTAGAGTGCTGGACTGTCAATTAGATGGGTTGGTGGCAGAGCGGCTAGAGCGCTATACTATTAATTCAGTGGGTGCCGCTTTGAATCCTGCCTCGACCAAAATAATATCAAAGAAAATTTTGTATTTAGCAGCAAATGTTTACAATGTAATTAAAGATTTTATTGACAGTCTAAATGTTGGCTAGATTACAATTGAAAACGTGATTGAAGTGGTGCAGTGACTAAGCTTATGACCAAGATTGCAAATAATGTCATGGATTTGTTATTTATTAATTTGATATTTGAACTACATAACTTCAAAGGTAAGATAAGTTAACATTTGATAGAATAGTACAGATTGTCATTATAAAACATGCTGCAAACAAGTATGTATTCCATAAATATTTTACTATATGAAAATTTTTTTTTTTCATTATTCCAATGATTTTATACTCCTCATAATAGATAATAGTGGAACTCGTCATCTGTTATCATTATTCCAGTGTCAAGTAACAAACTGAGATTATAAGATTCTTAATAGTTTACACATGTTACTGTATATATATTTGATAACATTGTTTGATTTTTTATTTGGAGAAATATTAGTTTAAATCAGTTTAATTCCATTATAGTACATAGTAAAAAACTATAAAATTATATTAAAAAAATAATTTTATTCAAATATAATTAATAAATTGGGTAAATGTTAATGTCACCTCTTCAAATATGATAAGGAATATAAATGAAAGTATAAATAATTACTACAATTATGAATATTCATCTCTAACATCAAAGGGTAAGTGTCTTATTTAGTCATATTGCACATTAGAGGTATATCAATAACTTTCTTAAATACTAGATATTTCTTTCACATTTAGAGTACATTAAGTTTTTTTTTCTCTTTTTTTTACAATATAGAAGATGAAAATAAAAATCCTAGAAAATGTATTGAAATTCAATTAATACAAGTCTTCATACATTTTTTTTTTAATAATGAAATGTTGCAAGTAAATATATTTTAATATATTCCCCTAGATAAGCAAATACTTTAACAATACCAATGTTGATGATTTAGTTACATAATGCTGGTGTAGTATTCGTCGAAAGACATGGTGTAACTAATGTTGATGATCAACTCTTCCTTTTTGTTTCCAATTAGTCTTGTATACTTGGTTTATCATCATCATCATCATTGGCGCTACAGCCCTGTGTGGGCCCTGGCCTCCTCCAGAATCCTTCTCCAGTCGTCCCTGTCCCCCACCGCTCTCCTCCAATTTGCTATTCCCATCGCTCTTATGTCGTCTTCTGTGTCGTCCAGCTATCTTAGCTTGGGCCTGCCTCTACTTCTGCCCTCTGGAATGGTATTAAGAACCTTTTTGGGGACACGATCATCATTCATTCGGCTGACATGTCCCAACCACTGCAGTCTACGTACTTTTATGACTTGTAAATATCATGATTATATCGCATCCTCCAAAGTCCATTATCATTTACTGGGCCAAAAATCTTTCTCAGGATTTTCCTTTCAAATATCAAGAGGCTGTTTTCGTCTCTTTTTGTTAAGACCCAGCATTCAGCTCCATACACTACGTCAGGTCTGAGAAGAGTTTTATAAATTAGGATTTTTGTTTTTCTTGTTAGCATTTTGGACTTAATATGCTTTATTAGACCATAATAGCACCTATTGCTAGTAGCCAGTCTTGCCTTAATTTCCGTGCTGCAATTATTTTCATGAGTCACACTAGCGCCTAGATAGCAGAAAGAGTCAACCGATTCCACTGTATGTTTTTCCAAATCAATAGGACGCAGGTTATCATTATGTGGTGTTTTTTTTGCTATCATATATTTGGTTTTTGCAGTGTTAATTTTAAGGCCCATATTTTTCGCTGAGTTTTCAAGCCTGCGGAAGTCATCCCTCATCCTCGGAAGAGTTCTTGAGATTAGGTCTAAATCGTCTGCATATCCCAATATTTGAGTAGACTTTCTGAATATAGTCCCAGATCTCCGCCTCTCTAATAACTTTTTCCAGGGCAATATTAAATAAGAGACAAGCCAGAGCATCACCTTGTCTTAGTCCATTGTAAGTCTTGAAGGGATCTGATATGCTGTTCTGAATTTTTACCCGACATTGTGTAATAGACATGGTTATCACTGTGAGCCGGATTAGTTTTTGTGGAATATTTAGTTCCCTCATGGCCTCATATAATTTGTGTCTGGAGATACTATCGTAAGCAGATTTGAAGTCTACAAACATATGGTGAGTTTCTATATTAAATTCCAACGTTTTCTCCAGGACCATTCTTAAGGTGAAAATTTGATCAACTGTTGATCTGCCAGGCCTTAATCCGCACTGATACTGTCCCACCATGTCCTCAACAAATGGAAGCAGTCTCATAAAGAGTACATTTGCAAAAACCTTATATGCACTGTCGAGTAATGTTATGGCTTTGTAGTTGGTGCAATCCATAAGAAAGGAGATGCTCCTTTCTTATGCAAAAGACAAATGACTCCTGTATTCCAATCTTGTGGCATTGTTTCTGACTCCCAAACTTGGTTAATAAGTTGATGCATCATCTGACTTATGCCTCTGCCACCATACTTGATCAGTTCTGCTGGAATACCATCGTGACCTGGAGATTTATTGTTTTTAAGGCACCTTATGCTGTGATACACTTCATCTATTGTAGGGGGGTTTGTTAGAGCATTACTGATGTTTATTGTGTCATCAGTATTAAGATCAATATTGTTCCGGATGTCGTCATTGCTTGTGTTTAACAATTCGTCAAAATGTTGCGCCCAGCGCTTTAGTACATCCGTTCTGTATCACTTGGTTCATCACTGGTATGTAAATAAGTATACACCTGTGACATCTTTGTATTCATCACAATGTTGAGTTAATCAGTGATCCCTCAACTAGTACTTCTATATTAAGTCATTCAGGTTGTTATATATCTATGGTCTTTGACTGGTTGGTCACTCGATGGTCGCACTGGTCGGGACGCATGGAGTCAAGTCGCTATCAGTCGGTATTTAAATAAATATATCAAGACTTCAAAAAGACTTTAATTAACTAACCACCCACCATAACATGGTGTCAGGTGTGTGTGTGTCAAGTTGAAATAAGTAAAAGTGTTTATCTGTAAAATAAAAAATAAGTGTAAAGTTTCGATCACGCGAAAAAAAAAAAACATGGCGTCGATACAATTGTTTACCGCTATATTGCCGTTAGACGTAACGGGGAATGCAAGCCAGAATTGGAAAACATGGATTGAGGAATTTAATTTATGTCTCATAGCCTCCGATCTCGATGAAGCGTCAGACAAAAGAAAAGTGGCGTTGTTATTATCAACTACCCACATTAGATGTAATACGGTCGCAATTAAAAGGAGCAATGCTATTTTCTACCCTGGATGCCGCTTCGGGATTTTGGATGATCCCAGTAGATGAAGAAAGCTCTAAACTGCTAACCTTCAATACACCATTTGGACGCTACAAGTTCAAACGTCTACCATTTGGTATCAATGTAGCACCGGAAATATTTCACAAGGCCATGTACGATTGCTTTGGTGACTTGCCAGGAGTAAGCATCTACCTGGACGATCTACTGGTTTATGGAAACACAAAGCAACAGCACGATGAACATCTTGAAGCCGTACTGAATAGAGCTCAACAAATAAATGTCAAATTTAATAAAAGTAAATGCATCTTTGGAGTCTCTGAAATAAAATACATGGGTCATAATTTTAGTCAGTCAGGAATGTCTCCTGACAACTCACGTATCAAGGCCATTTGCGATATGCCTCCGCCTCAAGACAAGAAAGGAGTCCAAAGATTTCTAGGTCTGATCAATTACGTGGGTAACTTCATTCCTAATCTTTCAGCTGAGACACAAGTTCTAAGAAACTTGATTAAAGAGAATACGTCCTGGATTTGGGACGAAAACCATCAAAAAGTATTTGATCGTCTAAAACAGTTACTAACCACTACACCAGTCTTGGCTCACTTTAGTGTCAACGATGCAATAACATTAACAGTGGATGCATCTAAGAACGCAGTAGGGGCAGCTATTCTTCAAAAAGGCCAGCCAGTAGCTTACGCTTCTAAAACATTAACAAAATGTCAAGAAGGCTATGCTCAAATAGAAAAGGAACTCTATGCCGTATTGTTTGGTTGTACAAGATTTAGGCAATATATATATGGCCAAAAAATTGTCATTGAAACAGACCATTCACCTCTCATTACAATCTGTAAAAGGACTTTAGCTAATGTTCCTGCTAGATTACAAAGAATGCTCTTACAATTACAACCATATAATTTTGACATTATATATAAGCCGGGTAAACTTATGTGTGTAGCCGACACTTTGTCAAGAGCACCTCTTGAGGAAACAGATGACTTACTTGAGGAAGATATTGCCGTTCATGTAAATCTCATTACATCTACCATACCCGTGCTACCAGAATCAATAGTAGAGATCAAGAACGCCTCAGATATAGACGAAACTATTGGCAAGATAAAAGAATATTGTCTAGAAGGATGGCCAAGTAAAAAGTCTCTCGTCAGAGAAGACTGCAAAGCTTTTTGGAACATTCAACAAGAATTGTCATACATTGACGGGATAATGTATCGCAACTGCAGTGTAGTAGTTCCAAAGAGGTTAAGACAAAAACTCCTCAATAAAATACACACAGGACATATGGGTATCGAGAGGACAAAATGTTTAGTACGGGGAGTGCTTTATTGGCCATATATCAACAGTGATATAAAAAATATGATTGAAAATTGTCCAACATGTTTGAAATACATGCCAAATAATTCTAACGAACCACTCCTACCCCACCCACCATAACACAGGTCATGTAATTATTTGTGAAAAGGATGAATTTATTTAAAGATGTGTTAAAATATTGTTGAAAAATTATGTTTATAAAAGAATATTAATTGTATTTTTATAATAAAATTTTCAGGTGGAGCTAGAAGGGTAATCCTTTTCTGCTTTTTAACAACAATTGTACCTGCTATTTTGATCATTCTACCATTATACTTGAGGCATGTCAAATATGCTGATGTTATTTACGCTGTTGCTGAATCTGATATAATAGAAATTCATAAAGGTTTATCAACTGTGTTTTGTGGAAGTCATTCATTAAAAATGAATGCTAGTTTTAATGCCTTTCAAGTTGAAAATAAAAAATCAGTTTTATCACAAACTCAAAAACATATTCAACTAGAAAAATCAATGATACTTCCTGATGATACTTTAGAATATTGGGGATTTTTCCTTTTGAAAGGATCTACAGTACAACTTAAAGCATGTTCTAGATTTGATGGCTCTAATTTGCTTGTAACTAAAGGTGGGAAAAAAATAAATAATTGTAATTTACTGAATAATTATCAGGAAAAAATAGATGCAGTTTTTGCTAAAGAACATGACAAACTGTTAGTTGTTTTAGAATCGGAAACATCAACGACACCTACCTTTTCTTATTCTAATGAAGTATCAGGAGATAAAATACTAATTTATAATGTAACCAGTATTAATAACCTAAGAGTTCGCCGTAACATTGAAGACTTTAATATGGGTCATGATCCTGATCACATAATAGATCGAGGTGTTAACCACGGTGGGAATGCAATGAATTATTCAGAAAAAAGTAGTGCTGAAAAAGGAGCATCAAGTTTTGAGAATGATTTGCTTGAGTGTCACGGAGGAAATATATTATTGAACCAAGAGTTTCCCGCTAGTGAGCAATGCAGAAATACTAGTTTTTTGCAATCTCCTCCAGGATCAAAAATTATAACTACACATGAAATTGATGTTGATGGTTATTATTACTACATATTTTACAGTGATAATGATTTAACCTACAACAGAATACATGCAGTATTTGACATATTTAAACCAACAATTCAATATTCAAATATGTCACAGTCAAAAAGTTGCATTAACAAAACTGAGTGTAGCTTTTCTCTGTCATTGTGGAGTACTGAAATTGTTATTGTAGAAATACCAACTACAAAAGGTATAGTCGATGATGTGGATTCTTTTTTACTAATATCAACTTGTCATCCTAGAACAGGCATTTATATTGTATTTCCTATTAGTTTATTATTGGTGATATTGGGTTTTGCATATTTATAATCATAAAATTAAAATATTGAAAAAAGCTTTTGATTTATTGATGATGATATACATACCTATCAGCAGGGTACGTAAAGTCAGAGTCATAGGTTTTCATATAATACACTAATAAAAATCTATGGTCAGAGTATATTACTATTTGCATATAACACATGAGATCCAACTGTAGATGGCAATAGTATGTATAATTGAAGAATTTGTACCAAACTATTAACACTTAAACACAAATTAATAAATATTTTAAGATATTTTGTTTTCTATATAAAACATGTAGGTATGTCAGGATAGGATAGTATGTATGTATGTTGGAGAGTATCAAACTATTGAGTCCCCGTAGATACTAGGCATGTCTTTTAAGTTCTGTCAGATTTGTTTGAATTTGGAATCTCAAAACAATTGAAAGTATTAGGATTAATGCTATTGTTTAGTCATTGCGTCGTTTTGAATCTGTCAGGTCACGTACGAAAATGAATCTTACTAAGAAAAAAGTCCATGCAATAATTTTCTAGAACTTTAAAAGAGCCTTAACACGGCTTCAATGTTTTGAAGAGCTAACATCTGTGTTCCATGATGAAGCCCCATCTCTGCGAACTGTTGAACGCTGGTACTTAGAATTCTAGCATGGAATTCTTACCAGTCTTAGCAACAAATCTCATGAAGGACGTCCAAAATCCATCTTCACTGAAGATAACATCATTGCTGTGAGACAACTAATTCTCAAGATCGTCATGTGACATATCGAGAGATAGAGGTATCATTAGGCATCTCAGGGACAACCATACAGAAGATCTTGCATGAGCTAGTTTGCCTTTGGATCCCGCATTTGCTTTCCGACGATAATAAGGCGGCCTGCGTTAGATAGTGTAAGAAAACTCTTCAAAGGTTCAACTGAGGAGAGTCAAATCACGTCTACGACATCATTAGTGGTGACGAATTTCGGATCTATGCCTACAATCCTGATTCCAAACAACAACTACAGTCTGGGTCTTCCAAGACGAGCCAAAGCCGACTAAAGTCGTTTGCTCTCGAAGCACTTCAAAGAAGATGGTGGCCACGTTCGTTGCGAAAACCGGTCATGTTGCGACGATTGCACTAGAAGATGATAGAACGGTTAATGCAGAGTGGTATACGACAGTTTGTTTACCACAAGTCATTGTTGAACTTCGGAAACCTAACCCAAAGCTACGCATCATCCTACACCATGATAACGCAAGCTCACACAGCGCTCGTCAAACTATTCAGTATTTGAAGCAGGAAAACGTAGGAATTCTTGACCATCCTCCATACAGTCCTGACCAAAGCCCTAACGATTTCTTTACATTTCCTAAAATTAAGAAAAATCTTTGTGGTCCAGTGAAGAAGCAATCGATGCTTTCAAGACAGCCATATTGAACATGCCTACTCTGGAGTGGAATAAATGTTTTAATAACTGGTTCGAGCGAATGGAAAAGTGTATTTAATGAAGTGAATACTTTAAAAAACAATAATAGATACTATACTTACTTTACTTTTCGAATGGCTAGGCTCTTCTTCGCCCAGAAAAGGCTGCGTCTATGGAGCTCGTTAGAGCCTTAAATTCAAACCCCGCAGCCAGTCCAACGCCTCTTGCTTTGCCCCGTGGATGTCCCCCAGCTCTCCCGGATATCTGTGCAGCGGGCACCTCTTCAACAATGTGGCGGATCATTTGGAGCTCTGCGCCACAGTCACACCCCGGCGATTCTCTCTTTCCCCATTTCCATAAAAGATAGTTGCAACACCCCATGCCTGTTCTTATTCTGTTGAGCTGCACCCAGGATCTGCGAGGGAGGTCGAAACCAGGGACACGGATGGTGGGGTCCCGGACCAGATTATTGTTGCTCATTTCTGAGTCTGTCCATAGAGCCCTCCACTCATTCTCAGTGTTGTAGCTTTCCTCCTCCACTCCCCAAATTGGTCTTCGGGACTTGAGTCTCACTCTTGGTGGATGTGTGATATAAGTGTGTACTGGGAGTGCTGGATTGTTTTTATCTTTTTGATTTCCTTTACAGTAGCCTGATTTGTCCTGGTGGGGGGTGGGGCGATATTCGATAGTACGTGAAGCCACGGTACCGGGGTAAATTTTACCGTACCCGTTATGGTTCTCATTGATTGGTTCAGCTCGGCATCTAGACGTCCACAGTGCGAGCTCCTCGCCCACACCGGGGAACGATATTCTGCCGTGCTGTAGACCAGGGCCATTATTGATGTCCTCAATGTTTCAGCACTGCTACCCCATGTTGTACCAGTCAGTTTGGAAATTATGTTATTTCGAGATTTAATCTTATTCATTACTTGTTCTATGTGCTGCTTGTAAGTGAGTGATCTGTCTAGCTTACCCCCAAATATTTAGGAAATTTTTCGTTAGGAATCCTCTCCGTACCAATGTGTATATTCAGTTCCTTTTCTGCCTCTTGGTTGTTTAGATGGAGGGCCAACGCAACAGCCTTTTTAGGATTTAGTTGGAGGTGCCAATCTTGGTAATGTTTATGAAGGATCTCCAAGTCCGCGTTCAAGGTAAATTCTAACTCCTCAAAGGTTTTGGCTTGTATGATTACTGCCATATCATCAGCATAGGTGAATTTAGTTGACGAGGTATTTGGCACGTCCGCCGTGTACACATTAAATAATAACGGGGACAATATTGAACCCTGAGGAAGTCCGTTCTGCAGAAACCATATTCCCTCGGAGAGGTTCGTTGTTTTGGTCCTGAGAAGGACCGTTTGAGCCCTGGCCAGGAGGTCTATAAGAGACGTCTGTCCGCCTAGGCGTGCTAGTTGGTTTCATGCCTTTCATACTTGTTGTTTAATTTAGATTTCTTTATCTTCGCTTTCAAATTTGTAAAACTCTTTCGTATCACAGGAGGGACCAACGTGAAGGTCTAGCACTTCCCCCCCATAGATACTATAAGATTCTAGTAGTATTATTTTCTTCAAACATCAAAACTTAAAAAGCATGCCTCGTATTGTGTAGTATTTACAGCTTACAAACTATATGAAACAATGTCATCACTAAATTCAATTTTTATAAAGATTGTTAAGAAAAGTGTGAGATTTACTACAATGATTATCGTTCGGGGTGTTTCGGCTTTTTTCAATATTCCGAAAAACTTTGGAAATAAAGGCAGTTAAATACATAAATTTATCATAAAAAAATGTTTTTCCTAATAAAAAATGTTTGAGAAACTCTGGAACTTATTTAAAAAAACAAATTTTAGATTTTATATTTGTCTATATTTCTACTAATTTTTAGTGTTCTAGCTTAATCCATATATGTATATGGATAGATGGGTCGATGGCAGAGCGGTTAGCGCATTGGGTTAGTGATCCAGTGGTCGCGAGTTTGAATCCTGCCTCGACCGATTTTGTTCACCTATTTATTTTACACAAGCATTTATGCTTATTTTAGGGAACGTAGGAAGATGTATATGTACTTGTATAACAAGGAGATTTTATTCATTTTTTTTCAATATAGAACATATTTGCTGCGAAGCCTCAAGTTGGTGTTTTTTGACTTGATGAAAAAAACGTGAAAACATAGACCTGGCATACGAATCTCGCGTATCTTGGCTTGATACTTTGTTGATATGTTAAGAGAAAAAATTCTCTTGAACAAATTGAGATGTAGTGAATAGTAGGAGCCGCTCCAGAAAGGAATGGTTATGACCATGTTGATAATATTTTGAAAGAAGGAAACATAAGAAGCTTGAACAATCAAAGAGCATGTATGTATATATATTATGTACCTACACAAACATGGCGGCTTGTTCAACAAAACATCAATATCATTAATAAATACGTTCCTTATTAATCATTCTTTAAAATCGTTTTACAAATCTTTTTATTTCCATCTATATCAAGGTATTTGATTTGTCCATTAATCAAACATAATAAATATATTGATAATGAGTTTGGATAAATATATTGTTTATAAAAATAATATGTGAATATAAAATTTCTACTTTCTGTCTACATTTGCAAAAAAATCAGTTCCATATAATAAAAATTAAATAGTATCGGTTCTTACACACATGTTTAATTTGAGGATGATTAAAATGTAACATTCATAAATATTTTTTCATCTCTTTTTTTGTGTTTATCAAACTGATAAAATGCTTTTAATTAGAATAAATCGAAGATCAATAATTTATAGACATGACAAAAGTAAAATTTCTTGGTACACATCGCTATCAATACAATGTATTTGAATATGCCGACTGCCGTAGCACAGTTGGTAAGACGTAAGGTGTCCTGGGTTCGATTCCCAGCAGAGGAGAAATTTATTTCTCATGTAAATATTGCTTCTCTGGGCTGGAAACACTGGGTAGTTGGAAGAAATTGCCTTACGGCAATAAACTCGCCACTTGCGCAGGGTGCAAGGAAGTGTTCATTATTATTATTACTACATATTTATTTAATATTGCTTCTCGGGCAACTAACAGATACTATGTCAAATATTAATTTAACACGTACCCAATAAGTTTTTATATTCTGGAGACTTGCAATATTAATCGTCTCACAGATCCAGACTGAAAACACAATTAAAAATTGTGTCTCCACCAGATATCGAACCCGGGACCTTTGGACTAGCAGTCAGATACTCAACCAACTGAGCCACGAAGGCCGACAATAATTATAATATTTTCTGAGTGGTTTGGAATGAAAATTGAAACAGTACTCAACACTAATATCAAAATGTGCACATTGTTAACAAAGGGATTTAAATTTTGAAAAGCAAATACTTTTGCTGCTATATAAATGTGTCATTAATATCCAAATTAATTATATTTAAACATTGAATGTGTAAATATAAGTAAAACTTTATAATTAAATATAAGTAACAACTTAACCCGTTCCACCTCACTTATCTTCCAATCCTCTGACCTAAAGTTGCAGCTTATGTCAGCTCTGTATATTCATTACTCTGAGAATACAAAATTCCTTGTATACAAAACTC